>JABAKD010000016.1:4639918-5299918 GCA_012845835.1 Undaria pinnatifida | reverse complement strand
TTGAAAATGTTTTTATTCTACGGAAGGGAAAAAGGAAGGCGCCGTAGATTGTGCCTTGGGAAAACCCCTCGGTGTTTACTCCCACAGCAGTAGACGAAGAACTTGCCATGTTTGTTTCCAAAATATACGAAGAACTCACTCGCAGAAAAAAACTAAAGACGACACTGCATGCCCTCAATTAGCTACTTCAATGTACGCGGCACTTACACTGGTGAAGATATACAAAAATTCAAAACGAATTATTATGTAGACTTAGGGGTGCTAAAGGGGATATAGAATGCCCTCGATCCAATTGGTACTTTCAACGCAGAGAACTTACACCAGATGAATGGCAAGCCAAACGGGAAAAAAAGATAATCAAGCCTCACACAAGACAAACAAAATAATCCTAGACCGGTATGAAATCGTACCACTATCACTATAACAGCCCCCGACTCTGTGGAAGGTAGGCCCCACAACAATTTTATCCGCATGACAGATCAGTATTTGATCGTACCATAGTCACAAAACAGCTCTCCGACTCGGCGTGAGATACACGATGGGTCCTCCGGGCTTACTTGCACAATGTACGAAGAACTCACTTGTGAGAGGAGCCCTAAAGGGGATATAGAAAAATAATCCTAGACCGGTATGAAATCGTACCACTATCACTAACAGCCCCCAACTCTGTGGAAGGTAGGCCCCAAAACAACTTAATCCGTATAGCAGCTCAGTTTTGAGTCTATCTGTATCTGCAGACCAAGCACGCTCAAAATGATGAACACTCCAACAGCACAAAACGCAATAATACAAAAAGGCGAACTATTTGAGCGATCTACTACTGGTATAACACGCGTGCTTCTGGACGTATCATGTGTCGTCCTGCAGCCACATCTGCAGCCAGATGGCCAGCATGCACACAGCACATGACAGCCCAACAGCACACACGCAACCAACCGCTGCACGTATGAAGCCTACAGCGCGGCACCACGAATAACGAACGACCGCGACGGCTGGATTGACCCTTTGATAGACCGGCGCACCTGCTCTCGAGCCCGGGCAAGATGTGTGTGTCTGTTGCTTGGTTTCAGTTGATGAGGGCACTCCACTGCAGTAGCACCAAACGCAATAATACAAAAATGCGAACTATGGGAGCGATCTACTACTGGTATAATTAACACGCGTTCTTCTGGACGTATCATGTGTCGTCTTGCAGCCACGCCTGCAGCCACATGGCCAGCACGCACACAGCACATGACAGCCCAACAGCCCACACGCAACCAACCGCTGCACGTATAAAGCCTACAGCGCGGCACCATGAATAACGAATGACCGCGACGGCTGGATTAGCCCTTTGACAGACCGGCGCCCCTGCTCTCGAGCCCGGGCAAGATGTGTGTCTGTCTTACCCTATTGGGTCAAACCCCACTAACTCCAAGATCGCAATTATTTGCGCGGTCGCAATTCGGCTGGTCATTTATTTGCGTCATGCACGTTGTCTAAGAATTTTTCATTTGTTTGTGAAGGGTGTCCGTCTAATTTTGCTTCCTAATAAAGTTGCATTCCCGCTTTCGTTACCGGCCGTAGGGAACCTTTCGCAGATGTCGTAGTATGCACATTCGTCTACGAAAAGCACGCCATCGCTCACGCGTTATTTGTTTATTTCTTTTTGTACGTTGTCCGTCGTTGTTGTACTAATATCTTATCAGGCTGTTGCAGATGTAATTTTTTCATGTGCGTATTCACCCCACGAAGTTATACACATTCCTCGTACAGTAACTCCTCCAGCAGAATGTTTTGCGTAACGTCGCGCAAAGGAACGGTTTTGAGCCTATCTGTATCTGCAGACCAAGCACGCTCAAAATGATGAACACTCCAACAGCACAAAACGCAATAATACAAAAAGGCGAACTATTTGAGCGATCTACTACTGGTATAACACGCGTGCTTCTGGACGTATCATGTGTCGTCTTGCAGCCACACCTGCAGCCACATGGCCAGCATGCACACAGCACATGACAGCCCAACAGCACACACGCAACCAACCGCTGCACGTATGAAGCCTACAGCGCGGCACCACGAATAACGAACGGCCGCGACGGCTGGATTGGCCCTTTGACAGACCGGCGCACCTGCTCTCGAGCCCGGGCAAGATGTGTGTCTGTCTGTTGCTTGGTTTCAGTTGATGCGGGCACTCCACTGCAGTAGCACCAAACGCAACAATACAAAAATGCGAACTATGGGAGCGATCTACTACTGGTATAATTAACACGCGTTCTTCTGGACGTATCATGTGTCGTCTTGTAGCCACACCTGCAGCCACATGGCCAGCACGCACACAGCACATGACAGCCCAACAGCCCACACGCAACCAACCGCTGCACGTATGAAGCCTACAGCGCGGCACCATGAATAACGAATGACCGCGACGGCTGGATTAGCCCTTTGACAGACCGGCGCCCCTGCTCTCGAGCCCGGGCAAGATGTGTGTGTCTGTTGCTTGGTTCCAGTTGATGAGGGCACTCCATAGCAGTAGGTAGCTGGAGCACAGCAGTCAGTTATTCCTTTGTTGTGTCAACCCCCTTGCCTGCGTTCGTTCCTCGGCATCGATCGCTTTTCGATTGTGTCTATCCCCAAGCTACCCCAACAACAGCAGTAACCACGTAAAGCAAAACTCAAATCATGACCCATGGCGGCTTCCGCGCGTTTATACTGTGGCGGGCAGTTGTTGCAGGCAACGTTTTCTAGCCCATGCCGTGCATGCCTCGTCTCACACCCCTGGCAGCTGGTGCCCTACGCTACTCTGGGTCTCGGACGGGACGGGGCAAATAATAACCTTTCTTCGTCTCGTCTCGAGTCTTGGACCCTTGATGACACGAGTGTGGAGAAAACGCCACAATCTGTGACCAAACAATAATAAGTTGTATTTATTTGCGGAAACATTATCAAGTACCGTTTGGAAATGATGCCAGTTTTGTAAATCATCCAGGTGCGTGCAATTAAACGCCTGTGACGAAACAATAATAAGTTGCACATGCCACCGCAAAATTCCAAACATAATCAAGTACCGTTTGGAAATGATGCCAGTCTTGTAAACCATCCAGGCGTTGCAGACATTAAGATTCGACCAAAATCTCCGAAATTCCTCCTCGACATGCGGTATTTTTGCAACTTCTCGCTCGTCTCGCTCGGCATCCGTCCGCGTTCACGTCGATGTACGGAACGGACACGGCAGGGCGAGGGGCGTTGCAGCCGCCCCCCGAAGGCGGCGCTCGAACGAAGCTATATTCGACCGATAATTCCAGTTCCGCGAATCGCATACTTCGGCCGAGACAAAAAAGATCTCCTGACCAAATCCCTGACACCAAAGAAGGATTTAATATCTATTTAGACTAAATAGTCTAATAGGGATTGGTGCATCGAAATTTATCGAGTCCAACAACAGGTGGTAAGTGTTCATACCGATACTTATCGTCCGAAACAAAAGAACGGTGAAAAGGTTGGGCTTGTCGATACCTACTGTCCGAAACAATAGAATGGTGAAAATAAGGTATATCGATACCTACCCATTGTCCGAAACAATAGAATAGTAGTAGGTCTATAGATATCTACATCTGTAGTCCCAAACAAACGACAGATTGGTGAAAACGTCCATCGATGCCTTCCGCCTGAAACAATAGAACGGTCAAAAGGTATATCGATACCTACTGCCTAAAACAATAGCACGGTAAAACAGTCTATAGATTACCTAATGCCGGAGACAATATGTTTCGTTTCTCAGTCCCAATATCTTATCGCCTAAACACTGGCACCGCGCTCTGGAAAAATGTCTATCAATGACAATATGTTTCAGCAATAGGTTTTGACATTATAATTAGATGGCAATACTCTATTGGCCGAATCAAAGATCATTGAACGCGGCAATCAATACCCAATGCCGGTCACAACAGGCTTTTAAATGTATGTGCCAATCGATGCCCACCATAAGCAATAATAGGCATCCATTCTACTTGTACTGGACTAGGATCCTATCGATTGCCTATTAACCTTGAATCTATGTCCAGGGTGCTCGCACAACACCCGTTATGCGCGAACCCGTCCAAAACATTGTCGCATGCGTGTGCGTCAGGCGTCAGGTTTAACTGCCTTCTCTTGATATATTATGGTACCCAGGAGTGCCACAGACAAATGGGTGTGCTGCGTAACTCTCTGGAGTCAGCAACGAAACATAATTTCAGAGGTGAAGGATAATATTGATGATGACGCGTACCTTGGTATCCATCTCTGGTATAATGCAGTAGCACCAGCGGCATTGCCTTGCTTTGTAAGCCTTCCTTTTTTTTTTTTTTTTCATCTTCCGGCGGATGGGGAAAAATAAAGCTTTAGCTCTCAACACTTCCACGTATTTCATACGCGTCGTGTGTCGATTTAACTCAGTTGCTTTCGCAGCCCAACGCTAGCTGGCGCACCCTTCGGATCCCATTGTAGGTATAGCGTCGTTTTTCAAGATTGGATATCTGGTATAGTATTACACGCATCATAAACGCCTTGGGTGAGAGCGTTGGAGACGAGCTAAAGTCGCCTAAAAAAATGTATGAGGTGGGCAGAAAGTCAGTAACTGACTTCGCACAAGGGTTGTTCTGCCTGGACCCATGTTGCGGCTATAAATAGGTGATAACACGACCATGCCAGGAAGATCTACTCTCAAATGAACCCCCTCCCTCTGGCTTGCGTCCAATACGTAAATATACCGACACATACCCGCATCGTTTGTGCCAGCTGTCAAAGGAACTTCTCGAGGGCAACCTCGAAATCTACAAAAAACCCAGACGATCTCACGCTTAACCCCCTGCCCCCTCACAAACATTCTCCTGCATGTCTACCTGGCTGACGTATCCGCGCGTATGCGCGTATAACCGCGCGACACGCTTCGGACAAGGAACTAACCACGTAGGGACGCGCAAAACTATCGGATCAATCTACGGTAGCATCCGCGACGCGTTTCACCCGGCAGAGCAAAGGTTGGCTTCGTCAACCCTAAAAAGAACGCGCGTCGTGCACGAAAAGTGCGGATAAATGCACGCGGGCTGCAAAGTTCTGCTTGTAGACAGGGCGGGGGCGTTCACGCGTTTTTCTGCCCTTTCTACCGTCCTCCCGCTTTGTCAAAAATAGCGTACGTAGCGTTTGGCATATATTTTCTACTTCAAAACAGGTATAACCAGCATCAAAAAGGGGGTCGTCTCACAACATTTTTTTTGTTTTCCTGGTTTTGCACCGATAAAGAAACGACACACGGGCACCATCTTCTCGACCAGCAGCAGCAGCAGCCCCCATCGAGTTTCCATCACGAGAAAAATACCACTGTTACTACTATAGTGTGGCGACCTGTGACCAATTTATTATCAAGGTCACCGACAATGCCGACACCATTGTTTGGGCCGACAAACGGACGGAGAACCGACGACGAACAGACAAAAGGAAAAGGACACACCACGAGAAATGATGGCGGGCACAGCACAAGAAAACTGGAGCGCCGGAAAGCAAAAGGGCAAAAACTGCAGGGAGGGAGGCAGGGCACCCTACAACCTGCAGTGTCCGCGGCCGATGAACAACAGAAAAAAAAAACATTAACGCACAAAAGCTGCTTTACGCACCCGTCCGTCTACCCCTCCCCCCCTTTCCCCCGTCACCGCGCTTCCGCGAGATTGGGCACTGCACGTGACACCGCATGTAACCCCTCTGCACCCACATTTTGGGTATAAATTACTTGGGATTAGAGTATTTTCGTTTCTTCGCAGTGGCTAAAGTGAAGGGTATACACGGTGACGACGCCCCTGCCCATTTCACGCCTTTCTTGCGCACTCCGTACCGATCACAACCATTCTGGCGCTTCAAACATAACTATGCCCCTACCTATTTTCAGTGTTTTCTCTCACATCCCGTACCGGTCACAACCAAAATCTGACGTTTCCAACGAAATACCGGTAAAAGACACTTCAAACGGTATAAGAGGGAGGCGGGGGGGAGGAGGGAGGGGAAGAGGAAGCGGAGGAAGAGGAAGAAGCGGAAGAAGAGGAAGAAGAGGAGGACGCGGGGGAGGAGGGCTTCCGGATCTCTTTCGTTCCCGGCAACATCGTGGAAACCAAAGACCTCGCGATGTCAAGAGTGGCGTGGGGGCGCCCCATAGACCGAGCGTTCTCTCCCATCTGCTCCAGTCTTTGGCGATCCGCCAACAGGTCGCTGACCTCGTGGGCGATCTCAACCGGATTTTTGCGGTACAAACCGAAGTCGTTGTCTGTCACGTACGGCACGTTACCAGCTTCCTGAAATGGAGGTTACGCGGCGAAATCAAGCCGAGGGCGGGGCAGGGCGGGCGGGCGGAGGGAGGGGGTGAGGGGTGGGAATGATGACTCGGGAAAGCCAGAGGGGTCATGCATACTTGGTACAATATACAGGTAAGGCGAGAATGGAGGCGGGAGAAACATGACTCGCAAAAGATAAGAGAGGCGATACGCACAAGACGGGGGGAGGGGATACGTCCGAAAGCGGGGCGGCGGACGGACTCCCGTCTGACCATACGCCTTTCGACGACCCTCAAAATGAGCGTAGCATTAGTACAAACGTCAAAACAACACAGCAACCGCCGACAGACCAACACGTACAAAACGCAGCAGCAGCAACCGCCGACAGACCAAACCGCACATCCCGGGCAGCAAAACGGCGCCAGGTACAAAACGGCATACCGATACAGTCTGCATGCATGCAGCCTGCTATGCTACTGGTAGATGGGACCCACGCATACGCATCGACCGAATTGATGAGAAGCGAGGTCCTTAACACCATGTAGTGCGAGTGCGCAGAAAAACGAGTACATAGTGTGCCGCTGCGCGCGAATCGTAAACACTCCTGCATTTTACTCGAGGCACTCGACGAAACCCGGCCGCCCGAAGTGCTTCGTGTAGGCGATGCTGTAACGCCATTTTTGTTTTTTTCACTTTTTCCTTCTGAGTTTCGGAAATAATTACAAAATAGACGCATGATGCATATATACGCGAATTAATCATCGCTACAGCGAGATGGCAGTGGACCTACCTGGCCCGGCAAGAACGAAGAGATGATAACCGGAAGACCCCTCGTGCACGCCTCCGCAATAGTCCCTGGCCCCGCCTGAAAACCACCACAAAATTGTGCCGCAAGCAAACACAGGCACGCCAAGGCGCGTGGGGGTTAGATAGTGAACCACATTTGCACGCACGGCAACAAACATCAAACAAAACCAAGTAGTTGAAAGGCCTACGACTATAGGTGAGAGAGCACACGCAATTGTGAGAAAGACTTTCGGGAGTGCGTCTACACGTCTACATTCCACAACAGACCAAATAACAGGCCTACGGCATCGTGGAAGGGAGGCCAGCGACGTCTTGACCTCAGAGAGTTAGCTCATCCGAAGATTCGTCAGAAAAATGCTAGCGGAAGGTTTCGATCGAGACGGGGACAGCGGGGTTACCCTCAAACGAATATTCTTCAGAAAACTCTTCGCAAGCGGGTTTGTTTGACGGGGGGACACCGCAGCTATCCAGGCACCGTTTGGACACCGACAGCAGCGTGTGTGCAAGGCGATCACAAAGTATTCACTGAGCACGGAGACAAGAGGCACCAGCGCCGCATCCAACATACTCATAAAGCTTTCTTCGCGCAGTTCCAGGCAGCACCGAAACGTGCAAGTGGCACCACCCGGCTCCACTGTACGCAAGACGCATCACCATGCGCGGTATTCCCGTTAGCTGGCCGACGTCTGCACGCAGGTCATGATATACCAGGGAAGCCGACACGTGACTCGCCTTGGTGACCAAGAGATCTGATGCCGTCATCCACTCGTCCATGTTGGCCACGAACCCCAGCACTCGCACGTTGACACCGCTGCCTTCCCCGGGCCATGTGTGCGTTTCGAGCGCCTCCTTGATCTTCTCGTTGGTGCCGCACACGACGACCACCTGCCCGGGGTGGTGGTCCGATGCTAACCGGTCCGCCACCTGCAGTAGAAACCACGCCGTCAACAAGGACAAAGACAGGGAAATCAACAACAGTAACAGGAACGAGAAAAAGCAAAATAGCAAGATCAAGAGCAATAACAAGAACGAGGAAGGTAACAAGCACAATGATAAGAACAATAACGAGGATATGGAAAATTAGAACACGCATAGGAACAAGAACCAGGACAAGGGCGACAAGAACAAGAACAAGAACGATAACAAGGGCGACAAGAACAAGAGCAAGAACGAGAACAACGACACGATACCGACACCGATGGGAAAACAAGAAAGAACACACGCCCAGCATTACACTGAGGGCACTGCTGCTCCGTGCTTACGCGGACCTAAAATTACCCTAATTAACAAAAATACAATGATCGCTAAATCCGGGCCCCTGCAATGTTAACTAAAAGAACTTTACCCCGCCCGACTCTCATTGAGCGCGAGTTTTCGGGGCGTGTTCTCACGTTCTTGGCGATGTCGACTAGCTTTCCCACGCCGTCCCCGCCCCCCACAATCAGCGCCGTTCTGCGATAAACCAGGTGAGAAAAAGAGAGGAAAGAAGAAGGGAGGGAAATGAAAAGGGGAAGACAATTACTCGCGAGAAAGACGGGAACCAACACACACTCAACAGACGGCGACGCAAGCAACATCGCGACATAGCAGGAAGCCCTCAGCGCTAACAATTGCACTGCGGTGGGCCGGGCCCGCCAGCATGCCATTATTTGTTTGTGATTCTAACGCTGACGCCAGAGTGAGAAAGGGTGTGGACGCGAAAAACATTAAGCACGTATGATGTAGGCTCGGTTGAGCATTTGACAGGTGGGTGGGTGGGAGGGTGAGCGGGCGGGTGGGCTAGCGGGCGGGGTGGGTTAGCAGATGGGTTGGCAGGCGGGTGCGCGCGCCGTCGCACTCGAGCGCAACCGAATCGTATCGCTGCATACCGTCTCCTTCCAAGGTGTAAATAAGCTTTCGTCTTGATTTAGTCTGTGCCTGGTACCTGGTACAGGGTATTAATTAGTCGTTTTCATGCTTGGAACAACCAACAGCGGTTTGGGGTTGTGGCATGACAGCATCCTCACCTTACGCCCGTGTTCAACCCCAGCTTCTTCTGCACCGCCTGCTTGTCTGCTGACTGCTCCCTGTGCCGCGCGCACGGTAACGACAACCATAGCAAAACGAAAAAAAAAAAGCAGAAGAGAAGAAAACGAACGTCAACGGAACTTACTGCTCGAGCAGAAACACAGGGTGCCTGCCGCGACTCGAGGGCTAAACGAAGTGAGTCATGAGTATAATCACAAAACGGCGACATAGGACGCAGGGGAAGTACAAAGAACGAGGTGCCCAGAACAGGGGCGCGGGGATGCATCGATGAAGGGTGCATGCAGAATGAGAGTAAGTTAACCACTGCGTCCGGAAATATAAGAACCGTTCAGGTATTCATAACATGCCTAAACGGTCCTTACCTATCCGGACGGACTTTTATCTCGTTCTCTCACGCTCTCTTTCTGGGCCCAAAATACATTGCCCACGGGCCTAATCTCTACCCAGCATTTTTCGTCAAGACACGGTGTTAAGGGCGCTAGCTCAGCCAGCAAGCCACACCAATCACTCAGCGCGACAACAAACCAGAAAAAGGTTAGCAAGTTTTCTACTGACCAGAAGGCGTTGCGCACAGGGAGCCCGAACTGCAGAAGCTTGTCCTTGGAGATGCCCCTTTCCTGAGCTCTTTGATTCAGTACGTCGCTCGGTACATACACCAGGTCTCCCTGCCACCGCGACAAAACAACACGTGTCAGCAACAAAAATAGCAACGACGACGGCGCGAACAACAATTACAACAGCAACATCAACACCATCAAAAACAACCACGTCAAGAACCACATGAACAACAACAAACACGAACACCAGCAACATCAACCATCCACACCCCAACGAAAAACAGCAGCAAAGAGTGAACCCACAACAACCACCACCACAACTACCACAAACAACAAAAACAACAACAACAACAACGTGCGCGATGATCGCGACGACAAGCCACATCATAAAACAAGCGGACGGCCTACCCTCACGAAACTCAACGCGAGGGGGTGAGTGTCTCAATCTGACGTATACACTTGAACGGTCGATTTAATGGTCGCGCCACTGCCCGGCCACGTGATGTGCTTTGGTTGGCGCGTGAACAGCACAGCCAGCCGTGTGGGCAACGACAAAGAAAAAAAAGTTACCAACAAAAACAAAAACGAACGATCCCCCACCCCCCCCAATGACGACCACCACCACAACCACCAACCCCTCATCTCCACCGCCACCACCACCCCCACGAACATAACCTCAAAGGGGAACAAAAAACGGGCCAATCGGACGAGAGGTCAAGACAGGTCAAGAGAGGGACGAGAGGTCAAGAGAGCAACTGGTGCCCAAAACCCATGCTTCAAATCCAACCTCACGTATAAACATCTACCTCATAAGACGAAAAAAATGTGCTCACCCTAGGGTCGAACCACGTAGGGTGTCCCGATCCGAGGTCCGTGACAACCGTAACAAAAGGGATCTCCTTGCTGAGGTCGGTCCAATCCGTAGCCAAACACAGCGACCGATCGATCCAAGACCCGAAAAGCGAAGGGAGGTAGTCCGGCACGCCAAAACAAAAAGACGGGCCGCAACAAGGATGAGGGGGGAGAGATGACGAGGTGGAAGCGGGGTGAAAGAGGTGATTGGCTGGAGGCGGTGGATCGGGGGGCTGAGAGGTGGCTTGACAAGCACGCGGGGGAAAGAAGAAGGAAGGAAAGGAAGGAAGGAAGGAAAGGAAGGACAACCGCATCTATCGTGCGCCAACAGCATCGAGACCAGGTCCCCCAGGTCCCCCCGCCAGCAGCGTGGCTGTCGGGCACGCTCGCCAAAAAATCCACGGGCGCATAATGGAACTCCAGCGGACAGCGCCACCCACGCGCGGGTCTCTTCGCCGCCGCTGCCACCGCCACCTGTTGTCTCCCCCCCGCCCCCACGCATAGCCTATGCGGCATCGAGGTTTTCAGGCCGCGGCAAACCCCAAAACACAAAGCTCACGTGATGGCCGCGGCGCTAGCAATAAAACACAAATTAGGAACTCGCGGAGCAAGGTATTTCGAACTGCCGCCAATTTGAGTGCGATGGTGGTTGGCGGTGCCGGTGGTACCACTCGGGTTTAGTAATCTCGAAAAGGGGTTCCTGCTTTTGGAGCGGCGAAAAATAAAAAATTCGCCCGCACGCAAAAACTATGATCATGCAAAATTTTAAACATTGGGCAAAAACAACAACTCGGAACCCTGTTGCAGTATGACATATTGCATTTCATTTGTAAACATTGGGCCAAAAATGTCGCATTCAAATTCAAAATACTGGGCCAAAACTCACCCGGAGTCCCGTCGCAATCTCTTCAGCACCTTGAGAGGCACGTGGTGGCACAGCGGGTGTGTGGACACCACCAGATCAGGCTTGTACGCCTCCATGCACTGCCGGAAGCTTCTGTGGCACGTTAAGTTCGCCAGGATCTCAGCCCCCCGCCTACACAGAAGCAGTAGAAGGAGGAGGGGGGGGGGGCACTTACGGGGGAACGCCGGAGATAAATAAACCAACCAATTTAGGGGGGGGGGGGGGATGTGACGGTATTCCGAGTGGGGAATGCGTGGTTTGTCCGTGTTGGGAAGCGTGCCTCTCATGGGTTCCAGTGTCTTTGGTTGGTCTCTCCTCATGGCTCGCTGGATAGACCCAAAGCTTATGCATTATTTACCTCGTACATAGAATACTAAAAGACAGGCATAACAGGGCTAGGCAAGGTAGGACACGGTAGTGCAGGGTAGCGCAGGGTAGTGCGATGAGAGGCGTCCTGATTGTCCCATCATCGTTACCTACATTATCGCCCATCTATGATGGCCTTGACATGAACGTGACATCTGATATCACGCGGTTTCACGTCGAATCTATAAACTATCCTTCTACGGAGGGCACTCCATTTACATAAACCCTTTCCCTTACCCTAACCCCAAAACGGGGCGGGGGGGGGGGGGGCAGCCTCGCATACGGGAGAACACAAGGAAACACAACGAAGAGAGCATACGCGACACGACGACGGCCGGCAGGGACAAATCTCAACACCCTGACCGAGTAAGCGGACAACGCGCTACGTCGTACGACAGCTTTCAAAAGGGTGGAATGCTCGCCCATAAACCCTTTTCCTTACCCTAACCCCAACTCTAACCCTTACCGGATGGGTGGGCGACGCGCCATGTCGTGCGACAGGCGTTAACCTTGCCCAAAAACCCTACCCCTAACCCTAACCCTACCCCCTTAGCCCTAGCCCTAATCCTCACCGGGTGAGCGGGAACCGCGCCATGTCGTACGACAGCTTCCAAAGGAAGGGGTGCTTGCCCAAGAATTTGTACATCTTCACCGGGGTGTCGAAGGGAAAGCGACCGTAGTCTGTCCAGATGTCCACCGTATCCGTGTGGATCTTGTTCCAAAGATAAAAAAGCGAGACAAAAGTGAAGAACATAAAATAACGGGTCGGACGGAGGAGGGCATGGGAATCGATTTTATTATACTTACCTCTCTTGCATTTGAGTGGGTCTTGATACAGGGTTCGAATTAACAAAAGATATTCTAGGCCCGGTGCCGAAGGGAAATCGACCGTTATCTGTCGACATGTCCACGGTGTCCGCGTGGATCTTGCTCCGCAAGAGCCTAAACTGGGCTTCTCACTAAAATCAAGTACAAAAGGACACCTGATTTACACCGCTTGAGTCACATACTGAAACCCAGTGCTCCCGAGGGTTTACCCAAATCAACCCCCTCCTGGTGAAAAAAAAACAAAAAACGTTGATCTCTCGTGAAAAAACGGGATGCCATTGCGATTGTTGCGTTAAGCGTTGTGCTTCCTTTCAGCTCAACTCTTCCACATACAACTGCGAACCTTACCCAACTCTCGCAATTCCAAGCAGTTTCCCCCCCAAAAAAATAACAACGTGGGTGAAGATGGGACTTCAGAAGGGGGGAAAAGTCCAAACAAAACTGACGACTGAATAATCGGCCACACGAACTTTACTAACCGACATAGGTGCTGGGCACGGGGCTTGTCAGAAGCGCACCGGTAGGGGCTATGATACCTGGCATAGACGCGTGCTACGATTGAAGTAGCAAATTTTGGTCGTTTTTTTTTCCCTGGAGGACTTGGATCCTAAGCCTAAAATCGTCGGGAATTGTTTTTCTTTTTTTTACATGTTTCGCTGTATAACTAGGCCATTTACTAACCGAGGTGGGCTGCTGGGTACGTACGGGCTGTGTCCGAAAGCGCAACATTAGGAGCTATTTGATACCTGGCATAGACAACGTGCTACAACGGAGGTAACGCTTGCTGGCTCAAGTGTTTTTTTCTGGACGACTTGGCTCCTTAACCCCAAATCGTCGCAATTTCACTTTTTTTTTCACGTGTTTCGCTGTGTACCGATATCGTCGTAAACTCATTATGTTTTTTTGCAACATGTTTCGCTGCAATGCCCACAGCAGGCCATGGGATCGTTCATCCGGGAGAAGTTTTAATTAATCCAAAATCGGTTATTGGGTGAGGTATAGAGCTCCTTAATGCCCTTACAACTGGAAACCCGTCGTTGGGGGACAAACTACTTGGAATTAGTACAGGGAGGGCTTTTGGGGCTCTAAAAGGGGTTAAGTGAGGCGCCCTTAAGCCTCTCACGAAAAGAAGGGAGGCGCACCGTTACCGAATAAAACGTCTATTACAGGACAAGCGCACAGCATGGCCATACTCGTACTGCAGCGCGCCCTTCCTAAACGGTTACAACAAGCTCGCACTTGTTGCGTTTTTGCTCGACATAAATCAGGGTCCTTCACGGGCAATCACTCGACCTATCGGGGCGGTCAGAAGGTTTTCAAAGCCACAGGGGTCGAGTCCGGTCCGGTCAGGAGGTGTTCGAAATCTTACGGGTCGGGTCAAGTCCAAGGAGGTTTTCAAGTCTTAACAGTTCGGGCTGGGCCGCCCCAACCCGACCCTGAACCGCGACAAGTGACCCGACCCGAGGAAAGCCCTGGTATAAATGCCCCCCCAAAGGGTTGAAAGTGTTGACGGTAAACAGGAAACACTGCCTATCATATCATACCAAGAGTCAGGCTGACCAAGAAACCCCCTCCAGAAAAAGCACCCAAGTCCATGCGAATCATCGGGAACGTTACAGCAGTACAGAGGGCGCGCGCTCCATTAAGAAAGTCGGTCGTAAGAATATCGAGGCTCCTTTCCCGACGACAAACAAGAAAAATTGACCGGAGAAACTTGACGCTTCCTACTAGCGGGTGCAATCTGTATATTACAGTAACATACCAGGTAGGCGACACTTAAAAAGTGCCAACAGGTGTTTAAGTAGGGCAATGGGTTGGCTGACTCAAGAGTCCACAACTACTTACTTATTAGTTGGCTAGGTACTGTAATACATCACAGTTTGTTGCGCGGGGATATTTGCGGAGTTTCCTGAGTCTCAACACCCGACTGGTGCGTTTGTGGCTCGACGTGTGGTGTTACCCGACTGGTGCGTTTGTGGCTCGACGTGTGGTGTTCATTAGTAAGTACGTAAGTTAATTAGCCGCTTGCCTTGTACCTCCACCCAACTACGATGAAAACATCAAGTCGTCAAGTCCAGCCAGGAAACACAGCTCTGATCATTGGTGGTAATGGGTGTTTTGTGCGGCTGTCAGTTGGCTGACTGTTTAAAAAAAAAACTATTTCAAATACGTCAGCTGTGCGCTCGATCGATATAATTGTCGATGCTCACATGTTGCAAGCTGCGTGATACGTCGGCCGCGCGTTTTTACAGACATATTCCTCGTTTAAGACATAGGTGGGTCAATGATCCCTCTGGGTACTGCCAGGGTCAACAGAGCAAATTTCAAATTTTACCGAGGGCGACTTCGGTCTACAATCTAATCATTCTGCGCACTGATGCTGTTGTATAGCCCGTATGAAGGGAAACAAAAGCTGAAACTATTTCACCCACCTGGTATGTATTTCGTTTATATTTATACGTCGCCCACTAGTGATTAGTAGGCTAGGCACTAACAGCAACAACAACAGCAACAACAGCAACAACAGGTATGTGTGGTGCGCAGCAATTGCGGGGTTTTGCGCCTTTGCATCTGACTGGGGTGTTTTGCGGCTCGGAGTGAAGTGCTCAACACCCAACGCTCCTGGCTAACTTGGCCATTTATCCGCAACCCTCTCTGGTTAAGTCCAGCCCCGGTGGGCGTATCAGGTTATCCTCGAGCCTGGTATAGGTCAGTTTCGTGAGTTCGAGCCCCGCCGAGTGCATACTCGTATTAATTCGTTGGGACTTTTTTTTTGTGCACAAATTGACTTGCGGAAAGCGCGAGAGCGAGTTAGCAACACTCGATGAAAAATCGACGAGCAGTGGGATTGCTGAACCCTATGCGCGATAAAAATTGAACGCAAGAACCGGGGGGGAGAAGGGACGACACCTGTGACCACGGCGTGTCCAGAAGCTGGAAAGTAGAAGTGTGAGAAAAGAAAAAAGAAGAAAGTCAGGTAACTCACAACCCTACTAATGGCTGTTACTACAGTAAGAGTGTGTGCTCAGGGCATCACTCTAAACGGCTGACAATTGTGCTCGTTCTTGCGTTATATTGAAGCCAACACAGGTTCGGGACGATGGCTGGTGGGGTGAACCCGGGACGAGGCCGACCAGAAAATAACTGGGCCCAGTGTCTGGTAGACGACATCAGGGTATTCGAAGGAACCCAGGGGTCCACGGATAGCTCCCCTTTACTGTTCGGAGTAGAGACTGTGCTATGGCCGACGGCGGCTAAAAAGAGTGGGAACTGGCACCGGGGGGGCGTCGACGCGGCGGATCGCTTCATGACGAGATGGCACAGGGGCGAGGAGGAGAAGAGCTGGCAACGCCTCACAGTGGAGGACGTCAAGAGCAGCAACCAAGGGAAATCGGGGGGGCTGGGGGGGGGGGAAGCAACCGTGCTGATACAGCTGTAGATGAATGCAGAAACGAAATGGCAGATCGTGTGGCAAGGTACCAGTTCGACTAATTAAGTGGAGCGTGTGCTACTATAGCCCTGAACCCTTTACAGCGAGTGGTAATTTCTGCTTTACAGTATTTGTTTTCGTTGAGCTCAATGGGGGGGAGCGCGAAAGCGACAGTAATGACTTGCTGTCGTCCTTTCTTTTTTTCTGTCTTTTTTTTTTTTTTTTTGCTTCCTTATTCCCCTCCCCACTGGCCTTATGCCGGTTTCTTCTTCCTCTTCTTCGTGTTGTTTTCGTCCGTGAAACAGCAGTTAAACTAATCGTGTTTTGTCCGTGCAACAGCAGTTATCTTCTTCGTGTTGCTTTGTCCGTGCAACAGGGATCTGTTCCTCTTCAGCACGTACGGTGTTCCTCTTGCAGCCTTTCCTTTCCTTTCCGGTCTTCTTGCATCACATCCTTCAGCACACCTTCCATTTTGTTGCGTTGTTTCGTTTCTTTTTCTTCTTCTTTTTCTTCCCTTGTTTTTTATTGTCTGGCTTGTTTTGTTGTGTTGTCGTACCCGGTACGCTAGCACTTCACTTGCTTTAGATTGATGAACTGCGACTGTTTGGTTTACTCTCTTCCACACATAATTTGTATCTCTCTAGGACAAAGAATCAGCACGGACTCTGGGTGTAGTGATGTCGTTGGGTAGAAAGAACGGTTCAATGTGAAGACAACACACACAGGTAGAGCTTCAGGCAGCAGCAACACAACATTTCCTGCAGTTGCCGGTTCTGACAACATACTTGTGACAGCAGGATGGCTTTCAACGTGAATAGCTCTTGTGATCTAAATTTTATCACGGGATGACATACAGTAGGGCTCCCCCAATAAGGCGGTCTGAGTAAGGCCGGATCCCGATACAAGGCGGTCAAAATCGCCTGACGCGACTGTGGAATTGAGCAATTGCACTCATAACCCGCAAGGAACGAGGCGGCTTCCCCCAATAAGGCGGTCATACTGCTCTGGCACACCACTGCCTTATTGGGAGGCCACTATATAGTGCTGTACCGCACAGTACAACTATACTTGAAAAAATGAAAAATACACTTCAGCTGTGAGATCGACCGAAACTGATTTTTTTTATCAAAACTCAGCTTTGCAAGCTCCGTGTGATACTACGATATAACACGCAAGACAACAGCCCCTCTCGCGCGTTTTTCGTATTATTGGCTTCTTTCTCTCCTCGAAAACGGGGAGAATGCAAACGCCGAGCGGTGCCCCCATGGAAATTTCTCCGCAGCGGTAGAGTATATTTACGACCATAAGAAAACCCATGTTTTGACTTTGGAACTTGAAATTAGTGCAGGAAACAGCCTGCCGCGCAAAATGACTTGACCCCTGCCCCAAACAATAGCGAAACTACCGAGCTCTACGATACCATACATGAACGCATAAACAAACACACCCGGTACCAACATATAGTACCTGGTAGTGCAGCATATTAACCATTTTAGCACCGCAGTCCCGATATGCGGACAAAACACATGGGGTTAGAACAGGATAATTTTAGAAGTTGGAAATGGGTTAACCGTTTGGGGACTGGATTAAAGTATAGCGGCCAAACACACGACGATTGCGGTATTTTCAAACGTCTAGGAGTAGTAGCGTAAGCGCGCAGCAGTGCGAGTAGGATCACGCCGCACCCTTCCTTCGCCGTACGAGTCTTGGCATGCTTGTAGTTCGGATTCCAGTTTTGTCATCGCCACACAGCAGCGGCCGATGCCGTAATCGTCAATTTCCGGCCCGTCCATTTTTTCACGCTCAAGTCTCAGAGGGGTTTATCAGAGCACAACATTTTCCAAGGCCATCGTTTTCGTTCTGTGTGACCCCTGTTTTGGAGAAATCTGCTCCGAAATTTGTTCCAGGGTGGGCGTTGTCTGGCGTGTTACGCGTCCGGTACCGGCTACGGACAAACCACGTGCTGGTATGATGCGTATATACCAGCTTCACCAACGTACAGCCAGACTGGTGGCGAGTACCGGTTGTTTGTTCTCACACTTTTAACTCGCATAACCAAGTCCGTGGTCATAGGACAGGCTCCAGCCATTCTGGAGTGGAAGAATACCGCAGGGAAACCATAAAACAAGCCAAAAGCGGTACGCGTACCAGGTATATTACAACCGCAGCAAGTCACATATCCGCCAAAAAAATACTCGGTATACCTCCGGAGGTACAGCTAAAATTCAAAATGATTGCATTCTTGCTGTGGTTTTAGTTGTAGTCCACCTACCTACAACTAAAATCCAAAATATTTGGATGATTGACGTGACTGCTTCGGACGCCGGTTGGTCAACAAACAGAAGAGCCAAGAGTTATACAGCTATACCTGGTCCACGGACTTGATTATGCGAGTTAATGTGAGAACATCAACAACAACAACAACAACAACAACAAACAACCTGGTACATACGTATCATGGATGTACCCTACACTTGAAGAGCTGCGCTGAACATCGTGTCTACATGTGTGCTCTGAACCTGGTGTTTTTTATGTTTAGTATAGAACTCGTCTTGCTTTCATCCGCGCTCTTGGGAATGTGACTTAACGGTACGTTTTATCGTATCAGCTGTATCGTAGTGCTGCTGTTGACACACAGCAGTGGGCCACCCCCGACAGGATGCGTGCCTGTTATGCACAACAAGCGCGATCAAGGTACACGTATGGGAAAGACAGGCAGCCCCAACAGGACATACCGTCGTACTCATCACGTGCCGTGTTGGCATGTTTTACAGCTAGATCAATAAGGTACATGAGTTGGCGCGCAGACACTGCCGTGGACATGGACAGGGTGTAGCAGGCTAAGCTATAAACTCGTCTGGGCTGGTCGGTGCTACTAGCCGGGTTGCTACTTGCGCGGTGACTGTATTTTTATTTGGTCTACAAGCGTTTCCCCCCTCTTTTCAAATGGCGACCGCGATTTCAAGCCGATCACATGCCGAAGGGGAAGCTTAAATACTACCGGTACCTGCTACCTGGTCCTAGCATAATTTGATAAAAATATTGTGACTTCAGTTGTGAGGTCGACAAATCTAGGGTCGTTACTCATCTTTGCAAGCTGCGTACTAAAACGATCGCCCGTCTTTCGTATGTTTCATAAATCAAAACCCAATATAAGATGGCATTGAATAATGTTACCTATCATGTATAACCAATGAACACACCAATAATTATCTCAACACTTTGACGTATTCATAACCTCTCATTAATTGATGTTTTATTAGGTAGTGGTAGTGTACGTACCGGTTTGGTCTACTGGCATTATTTATTTACTGTACTCCGTATTATTTTATTTTTTTTTGCATTTTATAGAGTGCGCACCAGAAATAGGTACAAGTACGGATTTAAATATAATGACCGGTGTGACGTTGATAGAATTGATAAATAATTCTTATATTTCCGTCCAGATCGATAGTCTGTACATTTTCTGCAAGCATCAACATGATCCCGCCGCACCCCAAACCAAACCCACCCACATCCATCAATCAACTCAAGGAGAAATAATCACTCCCAACACTCGAGAACGGACACACAACGCACCCCACACCCAACCAACCACACCAACACATTGGTCATGAACATGTGTACTGCTGTAATACACTGTATCACACAGGGTGATAGCTACCTCCCTCAGGTCACTTCATACCTGGTCTCCATATAGGTTTTCAAGCGCTGCCGTGAGCGCTTGCGAGGAAGCCCTGTGCCCCCCCCCCGTATCGCTCATAAGAATCAGGATTCGCTTTTGCCGCGAGCCCGCCTGCGCCACCCTAGAGTCGAGCTCCACACCCGTCGCGGACGCTCGCAGCACCGACGACGCGGCCCTGAGCCCCTTCCCCTCGGATAACGCTGATACCGCACGGAACGCCCTTGCGTTGCGGAAACCAGTAGACGATGCCAGACGAGAGCGCCCGTTTGGAGCATTCTGCCGCCCTCCATGCTCCACCCCCTTCTCCATCTCCTCCTCCTCCCTCTCCTCCTCCTCCGGCTCCTGCTGCTCCCGGACTGGGTCCTCTATGCTACGCGTGCGCGAGAACAGTCGTCGCTGTTCGCGACCTCCACTGTTGTAGTTGCTGTTGCGCGCTTCCCAGGATCCCTGGCGAGAGCGAGCGCCTGGGACGACCTTAGGCAAGGGAGATGCCGTCGCGAAGATGCCTCCCCCCCGGAGGCAAGTGGAGGAGGGCAGCACGACGAAGCATGCAGCAGGCCCGGTCGCGACTGCGAGGAGAGCCAACCAGAGAAGGGACAGGGGGCCGCGGAAGGCCACACGCTTGTGGTGGTGGTTCATACTAGACGAGCAGGAGGCTGTCGCCCCACACCCGCCTCCTGCTGGGCTACAGATGTGCATGCTTTTGTGAGTGCTGTGTTTTGGGGAACCCCTGTTTTCGTTTGTCGCAAAATACATGAGGGGTTTCCAAGGTATTAGGAAAAAATGTTTTTGAAACCGTAAAAAATAGCGACGAGATTTTCATCTCATGCGACGGGTTCCGACGTCCGCGCACGTTACGCGTCGTACGTGCACATCTCAACAAGTATCCCACCACCCCATAAGCGCTCGTATAACTCTGCCCTAGGCTCGCTTCCTCTGCGAGGCAGCAGGGGCAGCAGAAGCAGAAGCAGAAGCAGAAGCAACGGAGGGGTCGGGGGGGGGGGGAGGAGGAGGCAGCCCGTTTCGATAGCACTGCTCGACCATGAAAGCTTCTTCCCCCCGGTGCTCTGGTAAATCTACTGCTATAAAAAATACTACCGGTAGGGGGGAGAGTGCTGCCCGCCCGGTACACCGTTTCTCGCTTCAGAATATCGAAGAATTTCCCAGCATGAGACGAACTCCGGGCGAGACTTCTCAAGAGGTAGCAGCAGCATCGCCGGCGCCGAGCAGCAGATCGCCGATGAACGAGAAAGGTTCGAAGGCTACGAATAGCACAACATCAGAGAGGAAAAAACGTGCGTTGTTGAGTGCTGGCGCTGGGAACATTAGGAGGGGAAGCTTGACAATGATGGCGAATCAGCTAGAGAGACTTGAAGCTCGAGAGCCGGAGGATGTCCACAGGTGTGTTTGATATGACACCAACATGCACTATAATCATGGCTACACCAGCTTTATTGATGGTACCAGAGGTACGTAGCATTGATTGCCATAATTTCCTTGGTGTCCATACTTTATTTTAAGACAATAATAATCCCAACGCTCTGGTAAAGGCGGTTCCAATATCAACGTGTGCGTGCGTTATGCATGCGAAGTATCGCTTGGTCGGTGTTCCCGGTAGTTATCGAGGCTACGCAAGTTTTCGTATCGAGCTTGGTTTGCTTGGAGCGGCGTGCAGTCTTTCTTGGGAAGAAAGTCTGTCTTCGCTTGGTGCCTGGGTGCGGTCTTTCTCTCCAATCAAATATCAAGCCAAAGGCTCCGCAACGGCTGGCACCGCCGTACAGGCAAGTATGATGAGTCTCATACGCGAATGTAGATACATTATACAGCATACCAGTAGTTGTAGGGTCCCAGGTAACTGCTAGTTGTACAGATGAAAAAACAAGACAAACAGACGAACGAAAAAAAGTAGCAGAAACCACGATGAACGAGCTTGCTGAAGCCGCATACACCGCCAGTCTAGGAGTACCCGCACACATGAAAAAATGGGCAAAATACTGACACATGGCGATAAACATTGTCATTCGTATCATAGCAAATAGTACGGTACCTCAGGCAGGTCGCCAGCCCCTGCAGCGCTTCCAAACTACAGGTCTACGAGTGGGCGCTGGTGTTAAGGTTATAGTATAAAGTACGTTCCGAGTATTGTACAAAACTTGCTTGTTCGCTGCGGTTCACAAATATAGACTATACTCTGCTCGCGTTCTGCTCTGCTCTACCTGGTATACTCTATCGATGAACGGTAAACAGCTCGCATGTACGGCAGGATAATACACACATTGGTCGTGCACATGGATGCATATATTACGTCAGCTCTGACTGTGAACAACACTCAGCATTGCTACGTAGCTGCGCGATACAGCAGGCAGCGATGCATCAGTAACTACCAGTAGTGTTCTACTAATTTCTCGTGAAGGGCATATAGATAGGCCGGTCAACACCGACATGATTTGGAGAACAATTTGAAGCACAAGCTTGAAATTGCCCAAGCGTCAACGGTCAACGGGCGGGAAGAAAATCGCGGCGGGTGCCTATTTTCATCATCCTAATGTTGTGTTTTTCCTCTTTTTGGAGATGTTTGTATGCCCGGCCACTAAGGCATTCCTTGCTTTTTTGCCTTAGAGCCCTTTCTCGGCAGAGCATTTCTTTAGACACTATTTTGTGCCTTACGTGCCTTTTTAGTGCTCATTTTTGTGCGCCAAAGTAACGCCGTTATACAAACGAAGTACACACAACCGGGGCTCGGGGTTGCGTAAGGGCTGTAAGGCGCGTCTCAGGCACGTTGCATGTCATTTGCCTTGTCCAATGCAAACACATTTAATCCTTTTACAGCCCGAAAACCCCTCCCTATACTAATTCCAACGTATTTGTCCTCAAAAACAGGTTTTCAGTTTGAAGGGGTTAAGGCATGAAAAATGCATCTCTCTAAGTTAAGGTTTGCATTACATCGACGAGTGCGTAGCAAACGAAAAAAGTGCCTTAGGCGTGCCTTACTGCGCATGCCTCGACATGCTTGCGGCGTGCCCTAGCGGCCAGGTCTTCGATGTTTGTGAGTGATCGACGTTGAAACTCGTACCGCATACTGCCGGAGAGTAAACATGGTAACAACCACAACAACATAGTCTAGCGGGTGGCAAAATATTTGTTTGTGTCGGCATTTATTTTCGACTAGCCGCGAGCAGCCCATGGAGCCTACCTAACGCAACGCTACCCCGGCCCGATTTCGCGACGGTTTCTTCTTCGTCCCCCTTTCAGACCAACGCCACGCTAAACAGTATATTTACAGTATGGGTTTATAACCCCGTTTCAATTCTGAGCAGCGTAACAAACAGTTCGATCGCCGCGTATTTCGCAAAACTATTCGTAAAGCGCACACGCTCTTAAGACTTGCAAATCAACAGGATAGGTTCTCGCACAAGCGGTCCTGGAGTAAGAGCCCCTAAAGGCTAGAATTACCCCCCCCCTGCTGTATCCCGCTGAGTCATCCCGCGCTCTAGAGCGGTGCAGCAGAATTTTCTTTTTTTTGGAGCTCCTAACACGAGGAACTAGCTTAACATCTCACGATAAAAATTGCTTCGAAGACATTTGTTCGTTCCGTGCACCCCGGCCAACGTTTCAATGCGCTAGTCCTAAGACAAGCGTACTTGTAAAATTACCATTCTAACCGGATAGTTCCCCACTTGAGGACCTCAACCGCCCACAAACGTTTAGTTTAACAACTGCAACCTCTACCGTGGTACGACTAACCCCTACCGGAGTAGAGAAAAAATCCCAAAAAATTGACTAGTACATTACTTCCACCGTCGCCTTGGTCTTGGTGAGCAAAGACGCCCGGCGATGGCAGTTTTGGGCGCCGTCAGTCAAGCTTTTAGGAGCTCCCATGCTGAACCTAGTAATGTACGTCTAGACGGCCGTCCGTCTCAGCTCTAAATTGTCGTCTTCTGACGTCTTTTTGCTCGTGAGAGGCAAGAGAGTCAAGCACCACCCCTCCCAGACTATGGTTATACGACTACGGCTATGCATGGAATGGTATGAGCACCCCCTTGTCCCCCCCCCCCCCCAGACCAGCCCCGTCCTGCGACGTGCCGGATACCTCACGACGCTTCGCGCTTGGTGCAAGCAGCGTCTATCTGGGGTCAGTCAAAACAAAATGCGAAAACAATTGATCGTGAGCACTACAACCATGTATGATGTTATTTCACCTCGTAGACCGGCCTTCACAGGAGTACCAGCAAAGTAAGGGAGAAAAACAATATAGGGAGTTCCGCCTGATTTGCAGGTAACCTTGGACGAAACCACGACGAGAGATACCGACCGTTTCGTCTCCAACTAAACAGCGTTTCCATACGGCACAGCACCCAAACATCCTATTTCAGTTGTTATTGATCTACAGATATCCTGACAACCGTCACGACCGACAAGCACTCGTAAGTTGGTCAAATCCGACATTTACACCTCTAAATTGTCGTCGGTGACAGCTACCGCAGCCCTGCCTCTGCCTGTTATTTCGCGTGTGCTAGCCCTGCGTGTCACATGTGAATAGATTAATACCTATCAGGTACACCCTTTTATCGATATCGTCTCCTTTTAATACCAAAGCAAGTTGCTGATAAGTGCTTTAAAATTATGTGCTTGTAGTTTCTTGTTATGCTTTTTTTTGACCATTCCTTGCTCCGTTTCATGCCCTGTATGTGTGTTTTACCCAGTTGGCGGTAGTCGATCGTTGCTTACAGATGAAAATACAACATCCACTCAACTCCAAGACATAACGTCCGCCCCGTTCCTCGACATTCTACCCCGTTCGTTGATGATGGGTTGTCGTTGCTCACGTCCAAAGATAACATCAAACATGCATTAAACCCCGAGATATCACACCTGCTCCTTTTCTGCTTTCTCGATATTTGACACCGATGGTTGATAGTAGTCGGTTGCTGCTCAAAAACATAACATACAGACATAGTCTAACCCTGTCTGCTGCACGTTAATATGGATATACCAATATGTCATATCTGCCTCCGCTCTCGACGTTTTTCTTTTACCCCGTCGATGGGTGATGGTCAGTCGTTGCTCAGGCTTGAAGATGACATTTACCCGGCCCTCCACTCCACCGTGGTTACATGGAGTCGACGGCCGTCATGGACGCGTCTGTCTGTGCTTCCGCGTGATCCGACCCTGCGTGTCGCATATTTGACAGCTATCACGTCTGCTCCTTGCCTTGATATTTTCCACCGTTAGGTGGTGATGGTCGGTCCTTGGTCACAGGTTAAAAGCATCGCATGCAGCCATGCTCTAGCCCTGCGTGTCGCGTGGGAATGAATACAACATGGACATCTTATGTCCCCATTTTCTCGACATCGTTGCCCTCAGCTGTGGGAGCAAGTTGTTTTTTTTTCAAGTGTTTTACGGTTATGTGCTCCGCAGTTTTTCTTTGATTTTTTCTGACACTTTCTCCCTCCGCTTTAGGTATGTGTATGCAAGTATTTCCCCTCTGTTTGATGATGGTCGGTCGTCGGTCAGGTCAGAAAAAGACATCATCCAACCAGCCCTCGACTCAACCATGGTCATGGGGTTGACGGCCGTGACAGGCACCGCGGCTCTGCTTCTGGCTGTGGCGCGAACAGCGGATTGGTGGCAAGAGTGGTGAGAAGGAGTAGACGCCCAGGAGAACACGATACACCCGTGCGTACCGCTGGGGACAGCACAAGCTTTGCAGCCAGCCTCTAAACGTTGTTGGCTCTTCTTTAGCCTCTTTCTAATTCAGATTTGTTTGGACCGAAACGTTGGCTAGCGTGGTCTCACCAAAGCGTCTTTCCTAATGCGAGCGCGCCGCACCAGCAGTATCATGCAGCGCGCATTTAGTGCATATCCTTATTTTGTTAAGCTCGGGTTCTGCATCCCTACGATACCCTGCCTCAGCGGCCCGGGTTGCTCGGTGAGGTCGACTGCTGCTACTTGCTACTGCAATCGTCTCCTTCTCTCGGCAGGCAGTCTTTCTCTCTGAACCGCCAAAATGGTTGACCCCCCTGTAGAAAAATGGTTGACCCCCCTGTAGAAGTGCGCACACGTTTTTTAAATACAAACTACTTGAAAATAGAGTGGGAGAAAACGTTTATATATGGCATGTTCGTGCGTGCCGTCGATTATCAATGAGTAAAGAGTGGTGACCCGTCGTTCTACGGTAGCCCCCCCCCCCAACTACTATTCAACGAAACCGCCGGTTTTGAAACCGGCTGCCCGCCGTATCTCCTGAATACGGTGCCCCTTGCCACGCCGACGTCATTGTTTGATAGTAGTAGTAGTAGTAGTAGTAGTGGTAGTCCTTTGCAAACAAGAAAATAAATGAAGATATATTTTTCCACAGCATCGTCCGTCGTGTCGCACAGCCATGAAACATTCGTTAAAAGAAAATCGATGTGTTTTTTTTCAGGGGAAGCTATCGTGGAATCCGTCTGGCGTCCGCATCCACGTTCAACTTTAAATCTGTTTTTTTTTTTTTTTCCTCGAAGAGTGGTGTTGCCACCCTGGATGCCGACACCGATCGACCGGGCATTTTACACCATTCAGAGGATCAATTTCGGAAAAAAAATGACCATTGGTCAGAGAATTGCAGGCATCAAATATGTTCATCTTTCTGTGCAGAAGTGCAGCTCCTACTGATGTCTTTTTTTGGGACTCCCCCTCCGTGGAATTAGACTGGGATAACGCCAGCCTCGCAAGGTCGCACAATTTTCGCGCGATACGTATCTACTATTGTACCAGCACACAATAGACTGTAGAACTGCACCCATGTTGCTTGGGGGGAAACTAATTGAATATAGACTAGGGTATTTTTTGGCAGTAGCAAGAGGACTACTCGAATACATGAGCCGACCGTTTTGACGTTTGGTATGCGTGTGGTGCTTTGTGTGTTACCAGGGACGCCCAAGGCCGACGGCTCCGGTGAAATAGCTTGATAGCAGTGCCAGTGTACGAGCACGGGTATAACATGTAATCAATCGTGCGCATAGTCCCCCGTCTCCCGTCTCCCTCTATCCCTCTTTAGTCTACGCATTTCTCGCTTTTTATGAAGTTTTACGTGGTCGTAAGTTCACACATCTGAGTATCATTCTTTAGTTGTTTTGAGGTTTTTAGTTGTAGCTGAACGTGTTTGGAGCACCGCCGTCGCTTGTTTATTACTTTTGCCGCACAGGCGTACGGCGTGCATGCGTGCCACTCACGGTGGGCTCAAGCCGCTGTCGCTGTTTTGTTGGTTTTGTCGCTCCCATCGTCTTTTCCAGGCACAATTCCAGCGGAATCTGGGTGGCACAGCTGGTGTTGGCTACGATAGCCGCCTTCGAGTTAATGCTGCGTCTCTACGCTTGTGGGCCGAGTTATTTTTCTAATTGGTGGGTTTTAAGGCGTGCCGGAGAAGTATTTATGCTCGCTTGTGCGCGGTCGGTTGCCCAACAACGTAGCCGTGCAGCGAGCGGTGGCCGGAAAACACTGTTCGAAAATAGTCGTTCCATGTAACGACACAGGAGCCGTAGCTTACTTCATACTTGTGCGTTCTTTCTCGGGCTCCTAACACGAGGCCAAAACGACGAGCTTAAGCAAATTAGGTGTATGCGCAACCCAATGAGCTAGCTGCAGAACAAACAATAACGTAAGAAAACAAAAAAACAAAAAAAAACAAGAATAAGTTTCAAACATGTCGTCTCATAAAAAAAAACAATGACTTTGGCATTTTATTTTCACCCCCCTTTTATAGCTCTAACCCTCGGATATAGTTTACATTGGGTAGATAGATAGCTCCTCCGTTGGGGAGGTCCCGGGTCAAATCATAAATACTTGTCTACGTACCGAAACTGCTTTGGCCGAAACGCGTCTCAGGACTCTCAACTGAGAAAAGCCTCCCAATACCTTCGCAATCCCATTCGTGTCTTACAAATACTGTGCCTGTTATAGCCCATGAGAACAATGGCTATTTAACAGTTACCCAGTGGGGGAACCCCCATCAGTCAGGATTGTCTGGATCCAAGAGCACTCCGCCCCCCTCCCTTTTTTTTTTGTTTTGTTTGATCATCAACGTTTTAATCTCCAGCTCAGCTCACAAAGAGGTCTTACCCTTCAGCAACCTTCTAGACAAGCCGGGGTCACAGATGTCTTCCCTTGTTCTTCCCACTGGTACATGTCCTAATTTTTATCGCCCATAGGGTTCAGCAGCCCCGATTTTCAGTTTTTTTTTGCTCGCCGATTTACATCGAATTTTGCTAGTTCACGCTCTCGCGCTTGGCATGACTTCATGGAGTACGCCTATCTTGACAAGAACGCCTAGCTTGGCAACGAATACTCTCTGGTCCTTCCTGATTGCGCGTGAAGCATCGAAGACCTTTATGAGGGTCCTGGGAATAAACCGGTAGCCCAAACCTGCGGGACCAAGGTATCGCACGGAGCTTGCAACGATGAATTTCAGCAAAATTTCTCGATCTCACAGCTGAGCTATCTTCTTTTGAAATTTGAAGCAAACCTTATGCATGGCCAAATGTACGGGATCGCGACGTCGCTTCCCTGCTGTCTCCCATATATCTACAGCAGGTGTAAATGTGTATATGTACTCGTGACATATTAAGATATATGTACGCGTATAGGCCTGGGGCTGGAGTTCTATTAATATCTCACCCGTTGTTCCATCGCGCGACCCCAATACTTTGCTTCATGATTCCATTTGTTTTTTTTAGTTTTCTCGCGCTGTCCCTGCATATTTTTTTTGCTCGTCCCTCCTAGTATATTCGCACTTCTCCTTTTTCCTTCTCCCTCCCTAGACATAACTCAGACCCGGGGTCACTAAGACGGCTCTCCCCCCCCGCACTACGGTATGTGCCTTCATTTTTAATTCTGGAAGATTCCAGTTATTTATTCCTTCGTCGACTCGCATCGAAACATTAACATCGTGTCATTAACATCGCTCGTTTTTTCTTGATTTCGCTTTTTTTTTTTGTTTTTTTTCTCTTGTGCAAAACATGGGTTGTTTTTCGTGATTCCTCTGTTTCCTTCGTTCCTCTATATGGTATGCGCATGATACGAAGTGCAACATCGCTCGTTTTTTTTTGTCATGAGATCCGACCTTTCCTCGCGGTCTTCCTGCAAAAATGCAAACATTTCGTGCTCAGGGTGCGCTTGTACGACGCTTACGTCGTTGTCGGGGGGATCTGCCTTACGGCCTCGACGAGATGGGGCTCCGCGGTGTTTTTCCTGCGGGTGGTGCGCGTCGTAGCGTTCCCGGGAGAGTGGCTCGGGCAAGGCAAGCGGGAGGAACCGGTGAGGACCAAAGAACCAAAGGCCACGACAGGGGAGTCGCTTTCGGGGCCTTTCGTTGCAGTGGGTCGGGGCCACTCGCGCGAGTGACGCCCCCTATCTATCTCTTTGCTGTTCTGAGCTTGCGATAAGAATTCGTAAGGGAATGGTAAGCTACGCTGCGCCAAGAAAAGCTCTTGCGTCATTTTCCTCGTCGTAGTCCGTGGGGTATGTTAAGAGTCGCTCGTGCTATTAATAGTGGCGAAAACCCGGAGGTGAGAAATGGAGATACGTCGATCAAGGCTCGTACGGTATTGTTGTGTTATGATACTCCCCCAGTTTTTCAATATCGGGGGTCTGAGCCACTGGCACGAGCGACTCCACACCTCACCGGCAAATCGCGTTATTAAGCGAGTTTGTTGGGTGCGACGACGCCAATCGCCCCAGATCGGGGATTCCTACGACGTACCGAGAACTTCAAAACAACATGAACGTCTATGACAGCAAATGAAACAGGGGACTCGCTCGCGCGAGCGACCCCGAGCCACGGCAAGAAAAGGCCTCAAAACAACATAATCCCCCTGCCTGCCGTAGCATTGGTCATCATATTAATAGCATCGTCACAACACCGTCGTAACATCCCCCCTAGTAATACCACGCCAAAGCCCTGACACGAGAATTGCTCGTCGCAGCCGTCGCAAGCAAAAAGCCAAGACCCACCGCAAACTTGTCACGCTTTGTCGCGGCTGGCTGCAATTTTTCCACCGGGGGTGTATAATGCATACCATCACCACCTAATGGTTTGTGTCCGTGAGTTTTTTCACAATGTTCGGTTCTGGGTTATTTTGTCCTTGTCGCTAACTGCGCCACCACTTGTGGGTGTACGGGTGGGATTGAGAATTGGCCGAGGGCCCAGGAGCGCGTTCGTAGTACAATCGATGCTTCTTTCAGGGGGGGGCGGGGGGCGGGGGGGGTTACGCGGGAGAGCGCACGACTCTTGTTTTGCCGGTTTCCCACATAGAAGCGAGGTCGAATTCCGATGAGATTTTCTTCTTTACTCGAATGTTTGTGACCGATCGACGCTGAAGCTCACGCTGCACATTCTGAGGATAACTACAACAACACGAAACAAATATTTGAGTTTGTTCATATATATACATGTATTTAAGCTCCGCTCTTTTGCCATCAAAACGCCACAAAAAACAGGTGGAGGCCGACGAGAGCCCGGCGGTGCAACTGTACCAGCTGGTCATGCGCGCCGTGCGGGAACCATCGAGCATATTCAGCGTTGCCGAAAAGAAAGTGCTACGCAACCTTCTGGTGAGAGACAGAAGAGAACCTAACCTTTTCTTGACCCCTGGTATACCAACCTCTACAAAGTGACTGGTGCGCTATAGCCGAGCGTCTCCGGAAGAGCGCGAAGCAATACGGCTATCGCCTTTGCTGAGCACGCGCGATTGTGTTGTACGGATTTCCTTCATCGCAGCTCGGACGCGACCAAGTACCTGAGTGATCCCTCTATAGTGCGGTAGGGGTTGCGCTCTTTTGGGCCAAACGTTTTCTCTTTTTCTGACCTTCTGATTGGTTGAGCTCCTCAAGCGTGGCACTACCAGGTATCGTTTAGTAAGGTGGTTTTACCAGCATGGTTGGTAGGGTTGCGCGATCGAACGAACGAATGTCTTCGAACCCATGTTTCGGTTGAGACATTGAGCTCCTCGGGTCAAGAGCTCGGAAAATTCTTAGAATCTGCTGCACCCCTAAATAGCGTGGGATGACTTACTCTCTCCCTGCAGGCCGAGTTTTACGCTTGTGCTGTGCGGCAGGCGCTACAATCGCAACTTTCTTTCTTTGACAAAAATGTGTTTCCTCTGAAGTCCCAGAGAGGTTGAAATCAAGCCCCTTTAGAACTGTACACAGGTGTTTTGTTTTGGCCATAACCTGGGGTACGATAGGGGTACCCCCCAAACCCCTCCCTACACTAACTTCAAGTAAATTTGTAAAAAAAAGGGTTTCCAGTTGTAAAGGCGTTAACCACCCCCCCCCCCAAAATAAAAAAACGTCAGAATGTCGTTCTTGTTGGGCAGTGTCGATTAGTTTTGTTGTTGTGGTGCACCCACCTATGCCGGGGGATTTTCCATTGGGCGGCCATTTTCGTTCGTTCTTCTCGACACCAAAATCAGTTTCTGGGTTAGTGTTAGAGAGCTCCCCACATGAGGAAGGACCCTCGAAACAAAATTGGTGCCTCTTGACCGCATCACGTGTTTTGGGGAATACAGTGGGTGCTCCTGTTGAAGAGCACCCCAGCGTGACAAGCCGAAACAAGCGCTCTTGATTAACCACACGTCGTTATATCTGTTTGTAGCGGGAATGTACAGAATTTTCCCGTAGGCGGAGCATGCCGATTTGACCCTTCTTAACTCCCGAATGCTCTTGTCTTGCACGCTTTTAAGTCGGGCACCCCCTGGAGTGCTTGTTTTTTTTTTGTTCGGGAACGCACCCATGTTTTGGGGGAGACTGCCCCGCTTGGGAATTAGTGCTGACGTGTTTATTCCAGGAGATAAAAGAGTTAAACGATCGAAACGAATTTTCCCCGAAACACGAACTGAAAGGTCGATGGGGTGCCACTCATTGCCAACCGTGTTACGGCAACGAACGGTTGCCGTATGCTTCGCGAGTGGCACCGCGTTCGGTATTCTCATCACTCGCCTGCGACGTGTATCGTATAGCATACGTAGCTGTCGCTAAGATTTCGCGAGCAAGAATGTTTGTAAGTGCGTTGGAGGTCGGCGGACTCTGCAGGCAACTCTAAAGTAGTCCCTATTAGGACATAGTCGAAGGGACGGCGCGTGTGACCGCGGATTTAGTCCAGAAGGCCGCCTAGGCTAAAAACCTCCCCCGATTTGAGCTGGAAGAGCAGATTTTACATAAAAGCATTACGGCTGTCGCTAGGGGAATCGCACAGCAGGAATGCTTGTAACTGAGGTCAACTTATGTGCGCTGGAGGTCGGCGAACGCTTCAGACAACTCCAAAGTGGTCCCTATTATTTTAGGCGCCGTTGTTGCAATGGTCGGAAGCAGTCTCTTGTTTTTTTTGCGCCGTCACTATGATCGAAAGCGTTCCCCTTTGTTTTGCGCTGTTAATATTTTATGAAGCTCGCATTCGCGATCAATGGCCAAATTAGTAATGCAAGAAACAATTGAGTACACCCCCCACCTCTCCTATACGGCACCAAAAAATAAGCGCACCCCACCCCCTCCCTGCACCCCCCTCTGCTCCCAACTCCTCCCTCGCGGTTGGCGACAGTCACTGCTCGCGCATCAGCAAATATACGTGGATGCATCACTGCAGAGGGGAAACGCGGCCTACTGGAAAGAGTGAGAGCAACGGACCAATCAATCAACCAACTCACCAACCAACTAACCAATCAACCAACCAACCAACCAACCAACGAATCAAACTAATTCTTAACCATCTAACCAACCAACCAACCTACGAATCAACCTAAAACCTAACCAATCGACTTACCTGCCAACCGACCAGCCAAGGGACCAGCCAACGGACCAACCTACTAACCAACCCACCAACCTAACAAAATAGCAATCAACCAACCTACCAACGAAAAACCAACCAACCAACCAACTAACCAACCAACCAACCAACCAACCAACCAATCAACCTAACACCTAACCAACCAACTTACCTACCAACCGACCAGCCAACGGACCAGCCAACGAACCAACCTACGAACCAACCAACCAACCTAACAACAAAGCAATCGACCAACCTTCCAACCAACCAACCAACCAACTAACCAACTAACCAACTAACCAACTAACCAACTAACCGACTAAGCACCTAGACAATCAACATACTAACCAACCAACCAGCCAACGGACCAACCTACTAACCAACCGACTAACCTACCAAAAAGTCAATGGACTATTAATAATCGACCAACCGACCAACCAACCGCCCAACCTACCAACAAGCCAATAGACTTATCGACCAACCGCCCAACCAACCGCCCAACCAACCAACCGACCAACCAACCAACTAACCAACCAACAAGCCATCGACCAACCGATCAACCAACCTACCAACCAACCTACCAACCAACCAACGAGCCATCAACCAACCGACCAACCAACCGACCAACCAACCTACCAACCAACCCACCAACCAACCAACAAATCAACCAACCAACCAACCAACCAACTAACCAACCAATCACCTATCCAACCACCCAACCAGCCTGCCAGCCAACCCACCGACCTACTCATCTACCTTTCAATCGTCAACCTACCGACCGACCCACTCACCGACCGAACAAACCAACCGGCCAACCTAGCCAATCAAACAACCACCGAACTAAACCAACCAACCAATCAACCAACCAACCAACCAACGAACTAACCATATCAATATCGGCCTACTGGTAAAAGGCTGAGAACAAATCGAGTTGCAATTTTCACGCCCGCAGACTTGTCGTGAAATTTTGTTACGTTTTATTGTTATGGATTAGTCTTTGTTTTCTGTCTCTTCTTCGTGTTTTGTTACTGACACTCATGCTGCACAGTGCTGAATGGAAAATGTATTGCTGATGATAAATGAGGCACTTTTGAGCAGGGTGAGTTCGAATGTCTTGTGCCATCGGAACGAAAACCTCCGAGAACCTTGTTTTCTTATACCTTCCAGCAACGTACACAAGCTGACGAATTTACAAATATCCATCAGCGCGATTTTGCGGCGAGAGCTATTTTTAGTACCTTCCACCAACTCGAACAAGTTGAGGACTTCCTAGCTGCTCGCTGTTGTAGATCGCCCCTTTTTTTTCATAGAAACCAACGCTCCTCCTATGTACCGTGCGAGTGAGCTCTGCCGCATCTGACACACGCCTGAATATACGAGTGCTCACGCCAGACCCAGCGCATCCCTTTGAAGCAGTTGCCTATTATCATAGTTGTTGCACCGCATCGTGTGCAATTGCTTGACCATCGTTTACTTTGGTCTAGCGAATTTTTGGCCGTGAGACAAAACTCTCTCCTGAAACGGGCAGTGCGCGTTGCTGTCCGATTCAATCTCGAACACCCCGGGAGACCTCCGCCCACGAGACAGCGAAATAGTCCACCATGCATTCCGAGACAGAGCCAACGCTCGTGCCCCTCCCTTTTCCACGGTATAACACGGAATTCAAAAGGTGACGAACATTATTACCGGTATCAAAATGTCGGATCATGAAGGTACGGGCACGAAGAGACACGGCGGGCTAGACCCAGCATCGCGTTCGGCGGTCTCGAGGCTACCTCCAACCCCAACCCTAACCCTAACCCTAACCCTAACCCTAACCCTAACCTATTCAACCCCACCCGACAAAGCATCGAATCATGAAGGTATTGGCACGAAGAGAGGTTCCGGGCTAGGCCCAGCATCGCATTCGACGCGGTCTAGGACACACGAAGCCCCGAGCGAAGGCGTGTCTTCCGGTCATTGAATCCAATCCAGTGTAATCTAACCCAAACCCTGTCCCCGACTCTAACTGTACCCCTAACCCCAACTCTAACCTATCCAATCCAATCCAATACGATATCGAATCATGAAGGTATGGGCACGAAGAGAGGCCTCGGGCTAGACCCAGCATCGCGTTCGGCGCTCTCGAGAACACCCGAAGCCCGAAGAAGATCGTGTCTTCTGCACATTCTCATTGCTCACATTCGCCGATGGCGTCCCGCATGCTCACCCTCGCGATGAAACTCGGGCGGGGGAGAGGGGCGGCGATCGAGTCGGCGCAGGACGAGGCCATCTTGAGGGTTCTAGGGAAGGTATGGGCGCGAGTATTTGTAGACAAGAGCCTTTAGGCAAAAACCTGTAGACAGCCTTTGGGAGAAAACAACGGGTCAGACGCTATGGAGGGGCCTTTGTGCTGCTTCCCGTTTTGTTTCGAGGAGGGTTTATATTTCCTTAGCCCTAACTCTAACCTCGAGCTTTAAACCCCAAACCACTCTAATAATGGTATAATAGGGTGTGACCTGTGGTATTCTCCCACAGGCTTGTGTCTACAAGTAGTTCCTGCCCATGAATGCGGACGCGCTACGGTCGTTGATTTTGTTGTCCTGGGCGTCTTGGAGGGGGAACGCGCTCTGCCGTCGGGCTGGAGGGTTAGGATCTTCGACAAAAGCGATAATAACGCGGCTAGAGCGCGAAGGATGGCTGCAGCATCGAGGTGCTTGCCCTTGCTTTGCTTTGCCTCGCCTTGCCTTGCCTTGCCTTGCCTTGCCTTGCCTTGCCTTGCCTTGCCTTGCCTTGCCTTGCCTTGCCTTGCCTTGCCTTGCCTTGCCTTGCCTTGCCTTGCCTTGCCTTGCCTTGCCTTGCCTTGCCTTGCCTTGCCTTGCCTTGCCTTGCCTTGGCTTGGCTTGGCTTGCCTTGCCTTGCCTTGCCTTGCCTTGCTATGCCTCGCCCCCTCCTGACCCCCCTCGTCCCCCTTCCTTTCCCCCCCTCCTCCTAACCCCCCCCCCCGCCGACCCCTCCCCTCCCGCTCCTCCTGATAACACCCCTCCCGGACAGGTGGACTGCTGGGACTTCGATCCGTTTGAGTTGGAGGAAGTTACCCAAGGGCACCCGTTAGTCACGCTCAGTGGATACCTCTTCGCGGTCAAGTATAACTTCTTTGCGTGCTTCGATTTCAGCAAGGTGCTCTCTACCTGGTACCTGGTATACGTTTATGGTAATTCCAGGTTTCGCGTCGTGTTTTCCCCCATTACTCATGCGTAGCGGATACTTCTTCGCAGACAAGTACAACTGTTTTTGCGTGCTTCGAGTCGAACAAGGTACTTTATATGTTTATTCGAAGTAAATGAAGGTTTTCCATTGTGCATTTCCCCCCACTGGCCACACTCAGCGGGTACCTCTTCCCTGCCAAGTACAACTTATTTGCGCGCTTCGATTTCAGCAAGGTAAATGTATTCTCTGACGATATAGCGTAGATGCCGTTCCGATATAAATCGAATATCCTTCCGTAATGCAGCAGCATCAAATATATGCATGCATTTTATTTGCCTTCGGACAATATATAATGCATGTAATTCATTGCAATATATGACAAATAATCGTGTCCCTTTTCGACGGTACGTGACGCGAAAGCTATGTACATACAGTAACAATGCCTCCGGGTTTCTCAATGACCTTTCCCCCCATAGTTCTCCCTTCGGCGCGTGCTCTTAAAACGCTTATGAGCAGGCTTGCATCTGCGACTTTTTTGGGGGCCCGGACAGCACTTAAGAAGTTGATAGTAAATGAGTTTGGCTCGACTTTAGCACGAAACGCAACTTTTTCTTTTAACCGGAACTAGTGTAGGAAACACCCCGGCTCGCATAAATACTTAAGGTGGCCTAAAACCAAGATTTTTTCGGGCGTTGTAGCTTGTGTGACGTACTGTAGAGCTCCTGATGTTAGAAACATGCTACTATGCTCCTAATACTAATACAAATAGAGTCATCCCACGCGGCAGGATTTGTACTTTTTTGAGGCGAAAAAAAAACTGGCCTTCTGATTGGTTGAGATCCTTCCTCAGAAGACGCATGCTGCGATAGAGGTATACCTTTTTTTGGCTGAAATGGCTTCTGAATGAGGGAGCTCCTTAACCCAAAATCGTCGGGAAAAAAAAATATTATAGGCCATTTTTATTTTTACATGATTTCTTGTCGTGTACCCTAGGCCATGGAATTTGTCATCCGGTACAAGTAGCAGTTTTTTTTGTTTTTTGTTTTCCAAATCAGGTTTTGGGAGAGGTCTTAAGCTCCCAAATTGAGGGGTAGTATTAAGAAAAAGAGTGGTGCAGCACCTCTGTCGCCTCTATCGTAGCACGCGTCACCAAGCGAGGAAACTACCGGTTAGTCTGGTACTTTTACGACTATCTTTGTTTTAGTACTAGCGCACAGAAGGGTTGGTCGGATTTCGCGAACGAAAACGCCTCCGAAGTAATGTTACGGGGTGAGATACTGAACTCCTCGTGTCTGGAGCCCAGAAACCTTTCGCTGCACCGCTGTCGTGGAACACCGCCACGACCGTGGGATGGCTCAATATTGTGCGGGAGAGGTGCACCTAGTGTTTTTTTAGGGTGATCACTGGAGGAGGCTCTGCACCTCGCCCCGAACACAAAAATCGATATGCAAAAATGAAGGTGGAAACCCGATGAACGATCCCGTGGCCTATTATAAGGTATACAACGAACAGTATTGCGAAAACAAGAATGGCGTTTCCGGCCGTATTGGGTTAAGGAGCGCCGCCATTCAGAAAATATTAAACCAACTAAAAAGTGGTATACCCTAATGCCTCTGTCAAAGCACGCGTCGTTGGTACCCTGAAAAGGTTTGCCCGGGTGGGCCGGGTGGGATCGGTCTGGTCTGGGTGGGATCAGGGTGCCGAGCAGGAGCAAGGGCGCCGGAGTATGTGCGTGTGCATGTGCTGACCAATGAAGCATCCCAGATACCGTCGCCTCAGGCATGACTCTTCCTAACTCTCTCAATTGAAAACCGATGGCAAAACAGGAACATTTCAACAACTTCATGGTGGAGGTAGAGCAAGGCTACGGATCGGGAACCGGCAAAGAGGCGATGAACATTTACCACAACCGAAGGCACGCCGCCGATGTTACTCAGGCGGTGCATTACTTTCTGCTGGTGAATACATTGGGGGGGGGGGCTGGCGGAGGGGAAGCGAAACAGGGAAGGAAAGAGGGAGAGAGCGAGGGAAAGGGCTGGGGGGAGTGTTATCCAAGCGGCGCGTTTACTTTCTGCGAATGAATGCATTGGAGAAGGGGAGAGGGGGGGGAAGAGAAAGAAAGAGGGAGGGGTGGGGGTTGGGTCAGGTGTTTAGGTCGCGTGGGTGGTTACGCAGGAACGTGACTGTATGCTCCATGGGTCTTGCCTAGGGGTAGACGTTCCAACCGTATACATGTTGGCGACAGGGCATGGAAGAGGTCACCGACAACCTGAACGAGTCGAGGAAGAAGCGTGAAGTGCAGCATGCCAAGCAGAAAGCTAAGGGTGGGGGGTGGGGAGAGGGGGGAAGCAGTCGATTAATACAGTACTCCACTTTGGGAAGTCTACAGTCAACTTTTGCTGTATTACCGAGGAATGTAACGCTCTGTTCTACGCTGTTGTTGCTGCTGTTGCTGTTCGTTGTCGTTGTCGTTGTTATTAGCGTCGTTATTGATGTCGATACTCTCGTTGTTGCTGTCTTCGTATTAAAAGTCGTTAGTTATACCCAACGACGTCGCACACAGTGTCCTTACTGAATCGCACCCTACAGAGACAGATAGCCGTGATGTTGTTCGGTTCTATCGAGAAGCATTCTTGTTTGCACCACCGAGCGAGTGTCTGTTTTTGTTGTCGCGCCTTGTTGTTCACCCGTCGTTCTTGCAAAATATGTCGGGGGACAGCAGGTTAGGCCTGTGGCGGGCGACGGTCTACATTCACTATACAATGGTTACCGCCCGACCACCTGTTCTCCCGAAGAGAAAAACAAATATTTAAAAAACGAATATTTGTGATGACTGAGACAGCAGCACAGCAGTATGTACCAGCAGGGTTGGGTTGTGGGCTGGGTTGGGCCGGGTTGGGCTGGGTTGGGCTGGGTTGGGTTCAGCTGGGTTCAGCTGGGTCGGGTTGGATTGCATTGACGACCGCATCAGATATCCACCCTCTCTAGTTCTCAGCGAGAGCTAAATTACTTGGTATATTTGTAGTGTGTAGAAGCCCCTAAAGGTGTTACTTACACCGCCCAAAACTGCCGTCCACTGACATCTTTGGTTTTACCCAACACGCCCAACATATCAGGTCTGCAACCTAGGGCAACATCTGCAGGACGTCGAGGCCGTCGCCCTCATCCTCGGCTCCCTCATCCATGACTTCAAACACCCCGGACGGAGTAACGCCTTCCTAACCAAGACCAACAACACCTTGGCCGTCACGTACAATGACATCAGCGTCCTCGAGAACTTCCATCTTTCCGAGGTTCGTTGGTTCGCTCGTTGTCCTGCCGTCGACGGCAATGTTAACCCTTGGGTACCCGGTTTCAAGAAGCTCTCAATACAGGACAGTTTTACCGCTGCTGTCTCCGGTCCGCTTTTCTCTCTGATTCGGTACCATACAGGGTTTTAGTACAGGCGTCACAAGGCGCTCTCGTCTCAGATTCGGCGTCATACAGGTCTTAGTGTAGGCGTCACAAGGCGCGACAAGCCGATTTGACCGCTCTTAAATGCGTGCTTTCTTACTGTGTACCACCTTGAATCGGGTACCCCACTGTACTGCAAGAATGACACCACACTAACTTCAAGTGTTTTGTCCCCAGAAAAAGGGGGTGCGACTCTAAAGGAGTAAAGATAAATCACGAGCGAATCCGAGTCTCTAGCTTCCAAGTCACCCCCTTTCGATATCCCCGTTTTTTATATTGCCAGGTACACGATGATCGCAGACCAGTCGACCGGAAGTTCCATCTTCCACCAACACCTGCTACTAGTACTGCCATTGCTACTAGTGCTAGTGATAGGACGGTCAAGTTGCATTATTTATTTATTTTTTTTTCCGACGGGGGTAGCAGTTTTCGTCTGAAATGCTTTCTGAATGACGGGGCGCTCTTGACCAAAAATCGCTGGAAAACAAAAAAATAATAGGCCGTTTTTTTTGCACGATTCTCGTCGCGTACGTAGGCCGTGGGGATTTTTTTGCTTCGTCCGGTAGTAGCTTTCTTTTTTTTTTTCCCCCTCCAAATCAGTTTTTGGGAGTGGTCTTTCACCGCCCAAATTGAGGAACCTAAGAAAAAGAAAAAGGTGATGCACCTCCATCGTAGCACGCATCGAGCTCCTGACCTGATGATGTGCTCTATTATATCTCGCCCCAAACCTGATGAACAAAAAGTCATACCATGACCAAGGCATACAAAAAATCATACCAGGTACCTGGTATTGGTTATAATAAGAAGAGTTTTCATTCCCACGATTTTGTATTAACGCCTTTGCACCTGGAAACCCGTTTTCGGGGACAAAAACACTTGGATTTAGTATGGGGAGGGTTTTTGGGGGGGGCTCTAAAGGGGATAATTAAGAAGTCCCGAACTTCAGAAAAAATAAAATTGGCCAGAAAGTGCTTCATTTCCTTCATCGCAGCAGGCGTCCACCCAACGCACGCTATTTGACCACAATTTCCAATATCCTGTTGCGCGAAAGTTCCGAGCGACGACTGTACTGTTGCAAATTTTTCTTGTCATCCGACAATGTGGACGGTGCACACGCTTCAACACCTTTCACTCACAAAATAGCGACAGAAACGTGAAGAAAAAGCCCAGGGAAGCCGAAGATCGAACCTTTTGGCATACGATGGCAGGGGGAATGGGGCTGTGGGGGTAGCGGGCCTACTAGTCGGTTGGGGGAGGAAAAGCCAAAGAGGACGAAACACAAAACACTCCGGCGGTTACTGCGAGGGGTCCCATCACTGCTTTCGCGGGGGGGGCTAATTATTTCCCTCGTACGTGCTCTTGTACTCTGTGCTTAGTGGAAGACGGAATTGATACGTTAGAGGAAATACTGTGATGAACTAGTGATCGACGCGATAGTGGATCGAGCGAGACCAACATGAGCCGAAGAATCGATCGGTTCAGGAGGATGTGGTACGAATACGGATACTCGGCAAGGCTCCGCCGCTGGGAACGTCGAGTGTTGACAACCCACCCGCCACATACATTGCCAGTGCCCACTATAACCCGATACACGGTGTTGCAATCGTAATGGGCGTGTCGCTTGCACTGGGTCTGTTTGTTACAAGCTCAGCACCACCTGAATACCGCGGGCAGAGCCAGGTGGCCACCAGGTATCATGGTCCCACATAAGCGTCATTTACGTTCCCTTCTTGCGTAAAACGTCTGGTAACGCAACCTGCATCTAGTGCTGTATACATATCACACTTCCGTCACTCCTCACCGCCCCCCACCCCACCCCACCCCACCCCACTCCCCTCCTCCCCCCGCACACCCCACTCCCCCGCACGCTCCCATCCCCTCACTCCTCCACCCTCTTACTCCCCCTCTCCTCACTCTCCCCCCCCTCGCCCCGACACTCTTTCACCACTACACCCCCCCACACCCCACCCGCAGTTCAATCCCGGACCCCCTTCCCTTCCCCCCCCCCGGTCGCACACGTCCCCCCTTCACTTCTCCCTATCCCCCCCCCTCCCCGGAATCTGTGTGGAAGGCGTTTCTGTTGCTGCGGAAAGACGAGTGCAACTTTTTTCGGGACGTGGCGCCACCCATGGCGCAAGAGATTCGCCGCATCATGATTTCGATGGTGAGATACGAACGGGTAGCCCACCAAGCACAGTGGGGGCATATCATCGGCGGGTGTCAGGCGAAGTAGACCTCCTTTCGAAATGTGTTTTTTTTTCTTGCTCCGGTACAAGGCAAAACAGGCGTTCCAAAATACTCAAGTTAGACTTATCATGAAACCCGTACTTCTCTTCTCTACAAAACGAGTTTACCTCAGTTCGTAGCCTCCGCTGGTTTTCGACAATTTTGTTTTGCTAGTTGTCGTCGATCCTCGACTCTTTTTCTGTGGCCCACCTTCGGTCGTGGTCGACCGCGGGGTCATGGTGCTTGGCGGGCCTCGCCGGTGGCTAAATGATGCTCCGAGGGTCAATCCATTTAAAGGCGGGGGATCCGGGTGCTTGACAAGTCCTGCCGGCGGCTAATTATGTTCCCAGCGTCGAATGGGAGGGGTCAGGTCCCGGTGGGATCAAGTCGGGGTGGGAATAAGCTGCCAAGCGGGAGCAGCGTGCCTGTATATACATGTGTGTATTTGTTGACCAACGAAGACTCATGCTTCGGTGGAGGTATACCTTTTTTTTGTCTGAGGCCCCTCGGATGAAGGGGCTCTATAGGCGCGTGCTACCGTTCGCTAGAGGTTGTAGCATTTTCGTTTTTTTTTCTGAATGATGGTACTCTCTCCTTTGTACCCTAAATCGTAGGAATTTCGTCTTATTGTTTTTTGGCAACACGAACTTTTTTGTATCACTACACCATGGGTTTTGTTCATCGGGTCGCACTCTTGCAGTTTACACGAAATCATTTTTTTGGTTGAGGTATAATAACTCCTCCTCAATACGTTAGGAGCCCCAGAAAACACACACGGTACACACACCTCTACCGCAGCATGTGTCAAAAACCGATTTTGGAGAAAACCAAATGTGTTTGCCGACTAGCAAGCCCATGGGCTAGGTATACAACGAAACGTACTGCCAAAAAGAAAAGAAGACGAAGTTCCAAATCTTTTGGGCTAAGGCACGCTGTCAGCCAGGAAAAATGTTTCTAAAAGAGTGTTCCTTCTATCGAAACACTAAAAAGTATCAGTATATGACGAATGAATGGTATCTCCGATTGGAAATTTCAACTGGAGACGAGAGCTCGCCAAACGGCGTTCATAGAGGCGGACGTCCTGCAGCTGTCCGCGAAGTTTGCACGTTCGTACGCAGCGTGTGCACGGGACCATCAAAGCCGAAACTACTAGGGATCAAGGTACTGTAGAAGTTTGGGCATCATAAGGTCGACAAGAAACCCGAAGGAAGGATGCTAACAAGAGACAAGTACACTGCGCCCTGAGAGAAGGGCAAGGGGCAACAAGTATGGGTGTGATCTCATGCCGCAGTAGAGAGGCCTCATTGATCCCAAACTATATACGAGTTAAAGCGTCGACGAAATGTTACAGCAGTAATCTTGGAGCGAAAACCCCGGGGACGGAAGAAGGCCATCCCCGGGGTGGGAGAAAAGCCTGATAGCTGTACAGAAAAAGCAAGACGATTCCACTTGCATCGTTGGCTCCCGTGCAGCAGCTAGAGAGAGTAGGAAGCGGTTAGGGAAAACAGACCATCCCGCCCGCCCATCATTGTGCGCGAGACACGCCGACAACGACATCAGTTTTATTTTGTAGTGTTTATTTTCCCGGGGTAACTACTCTCTGCGACGAGGTGCCGCGTTGACTACCATCGAATCAACGTGGGGGTAGTAGCCCTGGGTGAGAGTCTCCGGCTGATCGCAGCAGAGAGTCCTCATTGATCCCAAACTATATACGAGTTAAAGCGTCGGCGAAATGTTGCGGCAGTATATGACGAATGAATGGTATTTCCGACTGGAAACCTCTACTGGAGACGAGAGCCAAGCGGAATAGACGTTCGGTGATCGACTCCAGATGCCTAAACTCCGATGACGCCACGCGATCGTCCTCCATCTGTGCCAAGCGTTGATGTTCAGGCGATCCCAAGCGATGATTCTTGGGTGCTCTCAGATGCGGATGCTCCGATGATCCCAGGTTATGATTCTCCGAAAATCCCAGGCGACGATACTCTGGCGATCCCAAGCGAAGATGCTTCCGCTATCCAAAGCGATGATGCTCCGGTGATCCCAAGCGATGACCTCCGATGATCTCAGGCTAGGATGCTCTGGCGATCCCAAGCGAAGATGCTTCCGCGATCCCAAGCGATTATGCTCCGGTGATCCAAGCGATGACCCTCCGGCGATCCCAGGCAATTATGCCCCGATGATCCCAGGTGCAATGCTCCAACGATTCCGAGCGATGATGCTCCGGCGATCATAAACGATGATGCCCCGGCGGTCCCAAGCGATGATGCCCCGGTGATCCTAGGCGATGATGCCTCGGCGATCCCAAGCGATGGTGCCCCGGTAATTCCCTGCAATGGCGCTCCGGCTATCCCACGCGATCATGCTCCCACGATCCCAGGCGATAATTCTCCGGAGATTCCAAGCGATGGTGCTCTGGCAAACCTACATGCTGATGCTTCGGTAATCACAAGAGACCATGGCGCACAGATCTCAGACGAAGGGACCTCAATGATGCCGGACGACGAGGATGCAGTGACCTCAGATGCTATCGCTCAGATGTCACCAGATGACCGATGATTCGGTGACCTCAAGCAGGAATTCTGCGCGGAGTGGATGGCATCTTGGTACTTTGTTGAGGGTTTTGATCATCCTGTTTTTTGCCCTCCGAGAACAGCACGAACCTCTAGCATAGCGACGATGTCGCCATCGTTTCAGGGTTAAAAATGTTTTTCTCGAACGTTACCTTGGTACCGACGGGCTCGTGGTGTCGATCCACTCAATTCTTGTGCAGAACGTTTGTTTCCAATTTTGTAGCTCTCGCGGCTATGGGCTATGGCAGGAAGCTATGTTTCCATCTAGAGCTTATAGGCTCGTCGTCCAGTACCTTTCTCGGGTTTATGTGTGGGAAACGCCGTTTAATTTCGAACCTCCTCATGCAGCCCTCGACCCGTTCGCACCCTTACCAGGGCACGCTCACATTATGTGAAGAAAGCGCTTCAGAACTACGCTTCAATATTCAGAACGGCCCCCTTCCGCGCACCCTTCACGAAAACCCGAAACAGGAAGGAGATAGGATCAGGAAAACAATCGTAATACTCGCATGAATAAAACGTAATGAGCGCCGAAATGTTGGAGGTTTCTCTAATTGGAGTAGGAACGGTGCTCCGTCTCGAAAGGGACGCGTGGTCAATGGCCAAATGACTAAGGTAAGCGACAAATGAGCACCCCCGCCCCCCCCCGGTCTTCATCATCAACAGTTCTCAGTAGGATGCAGCTCGCCCTTCATGCGGTCCGCCAAACACCTCACGGCACCGCGCACATGGTGCAAGTAACGTCTGTCTGGTCGGTGAAGCACCGACGTGCTCCATACCGGTAGTGTCGGGGTGAGAGGGTCTGTAGCTCTTAGGCCAACAACCATGCATGATACTGCAGCATTGTTTCCCGCTGGGATCGAGCATTCAATGCAAATATTGGATTAGATGAGGTCTCCTGCCGCGAGGTAAAGGCCTCGCCCGGGGTAAACCTCGCGATGAGTGCGCTTTCAGCGCGCTGCCCGTCCCCTGGATTGAAACGACCGTGCAGAAGAATACTGCGGTATTGTTTTCCGCTGGAATCGATCGTTCAACGTCGATGAGTGGATTAGATTAGACCTCCTGCCCCGGTCGGTGGCCCTACCCAAACTGCGTCGTGGTGTTTCTTAGTTCCTCGTTGGCCACCTACCGGTTCCTGCTTGGAGTCACCCACAACTTGTCATTTTGTACCCTGTTAGGCGTACCTCGCCGCCATAACACCGGTCCCCCCATGTCTCCCCTCGCCGAAGGTGCTCGCGACCGACCTGAAGATGCACTTTGATGTGCTGGGGGAGTTCAACAGCCACCTAACGGATATTCACGAAGGGGAGCTGGTTGAAGAGGGGAGGGCAAAGACCTACGCTTCTGCTATGAAGGTGAATCGGAAAGTACCGATACACACTTAAGCCATGAAGGTCAGCAATGCAAGGCACGTATCGTTCTTTTAGTCGGTGCACAACGATTGTTATGCTTGCTTTTGGCTTCCTTTTTCTTTTCTTTTCTTGTCGGAGCCAACTGTGAAGTGAGATATATTTGATTTGGACGTTGGCGAATCGATGGCACCTTCGACCACGGATTTAGTCCAGAAGGCCGCCGAGGCCAGAAACCTCCCCCGATTTTTGAGCTGGAAAACAGAGTGCATATGCAAAAAGCAAAGAGTACCAGGTGTGCTCATTTAATGCAACACAACAATAACAAATTGATCACGTGCGTGCGTGTGATACACGCGAAGTTTGTTCGGCTTCCGTCACTGTCATCAAGTACATCGTTATGGCTATCGCCAGGGACTCACGCAGCGGGATATCTGTAACTGTGGTCAACTTGTGTGCGTTGGTGGTGGGCGGACGCGTCAGGCAATGCTAACGGGGTCCATATTTTTCTTGTCACCGTCAAGAACAGAAACGCACATTCCCTCTTATAATAATAACAGGTTTGCATCAAGAGCGCGGACATCTCACATCCAACCCGGGCGACACCACTGCACCTGCGATGGACTCGCGACGTTATCGAAGAATTCTTCCTGCAGGCGAGTTTTTCACACAATCGATGTATGTGACCAAACCCACGGTAGTGTTGTACTACAGCTCGTAAGCACTTTTGGGACCTCCTTTTTCAGCAACGCAGAACCAACCCACTCGCGCGGCCTTCGTACCCAATTACTTTGTGCTTTGTGGTTTCGCGATAAACACCGCCATGGAATTGTTTGAATCGTTTGAACTGTTTGAACTGTTTAAACTGTTTAAACTGTTTGAACTGTTTGAGCTGTTTGAATTGCTTGAATTGTTTTTTACGCGACACAGTCGAAGATTGTTTTGTGCGTTTGTTGAACGATGGTGCAAAGCCACTCGGCCGAGTGGTCTGAACTCGGCGGTGAAGTTGGGGCTGTATACAAGAATATATATAATATTATGTAACACTATATAAACTCGTTTGGGCTGGTAGGTGTCATTTACCCGGTTACTTGCGCGGTGAATTATTCTTGTTTTCAAGAGCTCCCAGGTTATCGCTCGTAGGAACGCCTGTCGTTCCCTTTTTTAGCTTGTGACACCCCCGGGGTTTCAAGCTGACCGCATTCCGCAGGCGAACATTGTAGTCTAACACTAGAATAACGTAACCCTTGGCCACGTGTGCGTTTTGTCTTTACACCCATTAAATGCTTGTTTCTACCCAGCGATATCAGCACACCCATTGTCCGTCCTGACTCTTCATCCAAGAGAGATGGACAACCTATATATTACGGCAGATCCATTGTTAACAGGATGAAATCACACACTAAAACCGGAAAGCATCGCCACCGTTCAGGAGAGCTCTCCCTACGCTAAGAGTGTGTTCGATTGTTCGATCGAGGCTCTGTGTGCCTGGTGAGACCAGCCAACAAAATTTACACAAACCAAACGCTAGCCAGCAAAGGCGGGTGCTTCTGCCCCTTTTTTTTGTTTGACAGTTCATCCTGGTAACAGCGGATCTCCGTAATAGTTAACTTTTTACGCTATGAACCATTGAATCTTCACGCAGACTGCGTAGCACCTGAAAGTGTGGCTTACCAGGGGTCCTTCGTTGTGACTCATCGCCAAGTTCAGTGTCCACGCCGTATGCCCAATACTTTTTCGGGCGTGGTCGTGGAGCGTTCGCCAAATCCGTAGCGGAGCTTCGAACGGTGGAGAGGGCGGGAAGACGGGGTGACGGCAAGCTCGAGGGGTGTGCTATTTTTTTCCCTTCGTTAACGCGATACTTTTTTGTCCGTCTCATTGATTGTGTCTTTCTCTTTTTTCAGGAAGTAGAGTTCAGAGACTCGTCGACGCCATTGTAAAGGTCGCCACCTCCGACGACGTCAGCCTTGTTTTGGTCTTGGACGGGTGTTGGGCGAGGCCGAGACTTACTTGCTCTTTTGTACATTTGGCAAGGAGATGCCCTCACCAACCTCTCTCGTGTTAACCGAGGGCATCTTTTTTGTAGTGATAAGGAGGGCTTAGGTCGTTCTCGCTTGGCAAGGAGATGCCCTCACCAACCTCTCTCATGTTAACCGAAGGCATCTTTTATGTAGTGATAAGAGAGGGCTTAGGTCGTTCTCGTAGAGTACCATGCGTTTCCAGTGATGGTCAGGGTTGATATTGCCGAATATGAACCATTTTGAAGATCCATTATGATGGCATATCTCATAAACCGGGCGTTGGTCAACGTGTCTTCGTTGCTGGCATGTGTGATCGGAGATTTTGTCGGTATCTACGTACCCTGTCCTCCACACACACATACATATCCAACACCTCGAGACAGTCATTGTTAAATAAATAGACAACAACGTTTTCTTCTTCTTCTATGATCGTGCTCGTACTGGTTCACGCCATCCCCACAAGTTGTGATAAAGCCTCATTTTTTCTCGCTTTCATGTGATCGCTATACCCGGGTTCAAACAAACGTTTTCGTTCGACTATGTACTACTGAAAAAAAAAAGATCCCACACACACTATTTCCAAGTGGTTTGTCCCCTAAAAACCTCTGGTGCAGTTCTACTGAAAAAACGTCTCGCACTATTTACAAGTAATTTGTATCGGAAAAAAAATATGTATATATATATATATGCTACAGTGCTAAAGCGGTTAAGCGGCGTTTGCAACGCTAACCAATACGACAAAAACCCCCGCTTTGTTCAGGACTACCAGGGCATAAAACAACATGATAATTTTGTTGATACTGAATTGCAATACGTGTGGCATTACAGGGGGACGAGGAAAAGTCGCTGGGGTTGGAGCCGTCTCCACTGTGCGATCGCCACAACACCGACATCGCCACGTCCCAGAAAAACTTCATAACCTTCCTCGTGAAGCCACTTTTTAAGAGCTGGGTATCGTTCCTCGATTGCCCCGCGGCCGACCTGTGCACCGCAACGTTACAGGTGGGAGGGGGGGGGGGCACGTTAGTTAGTTAATTGTGTTTTTGTCGTAGAGAGGCGTTATCGGCATACCCTCCCTCCGACGATGTCCAGCTCCACTACGTTATCACTCGTAGCCAGTGTAAAGAAGAAATCCCAGTGGGAAACCTTTGCCAACTGCTATTAACAACAGCATCCCACAGATATTCCGGGTGATGTGTCCAACACGTGGGCGTGGTTTTAAAAGGGGGTGTATCTGCAGTGGTATACCCACTCAAAGACCACCTCGGGACAGACCATTTTAGTGGTCTTATCTCCATCTTTGGCCTCAACTGTTTCTCGCTTTTAAGACCACTTCGGGACAGGCCAGCGGTCTTATGCCCATGTTTGGCCTTAACGTTTTCCCATTTTCAGACCACCTCGGGACAGGCTATTTTAATGGTAGTTTCTCCATCTTTGGCCTTAACTTCTTCTCGCTTTTAAGACCACTTCGGAACAGGCCAGTGGTCTTATCTTCATGTCTGGCCCTAACTCTTCTCCACTTTAAGGCCACCTCGGCACAGGCCGCTTCAGTGGTTGCATCTCCATCTTTGTTATGAAGTTTTGCCCAATTTAAGGCCGCCTCGGGCCAGGCTTTTTCGGTGGCCTTATCTCTATGTTTGGCCTCAACTTTCGCTAGCACAACCATGATCCTCCACCAGTTCCAAGTAGTGTGTTCTATAGAGACAAGCCGACTTCCGTGGTCTTATCCAGACGGGTGGTCTTAAACCGGAGGCTCCTAAAGTGGGTATACCACTGCACATGTTATTGTACGGCATAAATGCAGCATTCAGCGTTCAGGACTGGGGTAACGATATTTACATGCACGGCAGATCCGCTCGGGAGGAAGAACCGCTAAACTTTTACAGAACTTGAGAGGGAAAAAAAAGCGTTTAAACAAGCCGCTTGATTTACAGTGGGGACCCACTGTGAAGAAACCGCGGATATGGTGCCTAGCCTCAAAGTTCTTATTTTGTGTGCTCTCACGCGCTACGTTTCTTAAACGACGGTTTATATTTTGCTCTCGGCTCAAAACATATCTCTCTTCGGCATCTCCTGTTTCTTGGTACGTCCCACATTCTGGGTCGACCCCGCTCGTTATATCGGGTGGGCATTGACGGTTACAGTTTCTTGTATCACCGCTTCATGTCAGATTGCGCGGTTTTGCGCTGTCTCTCCTACCCTTGGTACACCCAATTTCTTATTTTACGAACAAAGATGAACCTTTCTTACACCCATTTTTTTTTCTTTTTGGCAATTTTTTTTTGGCGTTTCTTTTGCCCGTTTTCAACTCCTACAAAATAACCTAGTCTAACTCCAAGTGTTGCTCCCGTGTCGGGAGGAGTGCGGTGCTAAAGATTTGACAGCGTGCTTCCTTAAATGCGGACCGCCAGCCACTGTACAGCATCGGCCACCCGCCCGTTACAAATATTTTTAGGGGGTCGTTCCGTGCACGGCAACCAAAAAAAAGAGAACGATTGCTACGATACTGTATGAATAGCGTCAACCGCCTCGGGAGACAGGGTGCAGCAAGAAGTACGAGCACATCACCACCTTTGCACGCGTGTCGCACAGCCCCTTGCATTGCAAATCGGACACCATCTCTCAGCCCAGAGACTCGGGCTGCTTCCTGGGGTCGATGCAATAATCATCATGCCACCTTTAACCAAGGCGGCGGCAAGGGGGGCTACTCCCATTTCCACGACCAAATTTATCTCGCTCGCGCGGGCAGCTTTGGACCCCGTTCAAGGACGGACACAAAACAATTTTTGCCGACGAAGCGTAACAAAAAAGTATTTCCATGACGGTGGTTGTCAACGATGTCAGGAGACGGCACTGTCACCCCTTGACCTTGACTGACTCCAAACTACTAGGTTTTAGTGTGGAACGATCGTTTTGACACCCTTGAACGACCGCTGGGCATGGCGTTTTCCCTTGACTGACCGTCTCCTGACGTCTTTGGTGCTCATGGCGAAACCGATAAAGCACAACGAAAAGCGGTAGCGACCCGGTCAAGTGGGTTTCAGTTCGAGTTGGCGAAGAAAGAAACCCTGGAAGTACGTCCCCCTTCCTTTGGTTTGGTGCGTTTCGACATTGTTTCTCTCTCGTTTCCCGAAGAGGTTAATCGTCGATCAGTTACACCTGGTACGTTAACACTACAATAATGGGGTTTCGTGCTCTTCTTGGAAGACGGGGCGGGGGTGTAATCATTTCATGAATAGCCGTAGTCGTATGACCAGAGACCCTCGCAACCCTACAATGCCGGGACGGAGCACGTCGATACTGTTCGTCGATCATGCAGATATCACGCGCACCAAGCGCGAAGCGCCGTGAGATGTTCGGCGAGTCGCATGAAGCGTGAGCTGCGCTGTTGCTAAGAACTGCTTGTGAGGCGGGCTTCATCACGTTGTGCATACGTTCTTGCATATGGTTGACAGCTCCGAATGAAGTTGTTTGTTTTCTGGCGCGGCCACTTTCAGAGACAGCAATGAGGATAGTATGTAACTGCCTCGTGGGTGGTAAATCCTGGGGGGGGGGAGGCGGGTGTACTGCGTAGCTGCAGCTGTGCATTGCTTTTTTTTTTCACACCTGCCGCACAGGACGCGAGGGTACGTTTGTGTGTTCCCGCCGTAGATATTGCACGCATGGCCGTTTATTGTTCTATCACTTTTGTTGATCCGGGATATCAATCTACTGTTGTGAAAAAGTTCCGTGATCTCAGACTAATATATTTTCAAGTTTTTGTTCGGATTGGAAGGTTGATGGTGCTGTTAAACAAACCAGTAGCCCAATGGACTGTTTCGCAGTCAGTATAAGCTCTGCCGACGGCAGGTGCCAGTGCGCAGCCCTGTAAAGTTTCACGTTTTTGTAAGACAGTTGACCTTACATAACATTTTTTTTTTGTTCGAAGCAAACGTCTCAATCAGCCAGATTTCACAATATCTTAGGCAAATGCTCTTGCATTGCTGCCACTGCGCACACCTGCGACCGAGCATTGCCTCCTGCCTCGATGCCCTCCGCAATCGAGGCGTGCCGAGATAGGGGAAACGAGTCATCCCTCTATAGTGCGGTAGGAGTTGCCCGTTTTGGGCCAGGCGTTTCTTCTTGCCGGTTAGGCTCCCCGATATTGAACCATCGGTATGAGAGTCATCCCTCTATAGTGCGGTAGGAGTTGCCCTTTTTGGGCCAGGCGTTTCTTCTTACCGGTTAAGCCCCTCAAATGTGGACCCATCGATGTGAGAGTCATCCCTCTATAGTGCGGTAGGAGTTGCCCTGTTTGGGCCAGGCGTTTCTTCTTACCGGTTAAGCTCCTCAAGTGTGGACCCATCGATATGAGGGTCATCCCTCTATAGTGCGGTAGGAGTTGCCCTGTTTGAGCCAGGCGTTTCTTCTTACCGGTTAAGCTCCTCAAGTGTGGACCCATCGATGTGAGAGTCATCCCTCTATAGTGCGGTAGGAGTTGCCCTGTTTGGGCCAGGCGTTTCTTCTTACCGGTTAAGCTCCTCAAGTGTGGAACCATCGGTCAGCATGATTTTTGTTTTTCACGAGCATATTTGTTTTGAAGGACTGGCGCATGGAAAACATTGGTTGGGTTGTGCGAACGAACGCCTTCGAAGTCATGTTTCGGCTGAGATATTCACCTTCTTCTCCTCATGTTAGGAGAGCTCAGAAAAATCTTAGAATCTGCTGCACCCTTAGCGTGGGGCGACTCATTTTTCGTTCAATACCTGGGGTACCCATGGTTGTTCATTGGGGTAAAGATAGCCTCAAAAGTCCGATTTTGGGGGAGCAGACGCAGAGGAAAAAACGCGAAATCGGAGCGTTGTGACTTCTGTGCGAATCGAGAAAATGGCGCGGGGGGGGGGGGGGGGGGGGGGGGGCGGCGTTCAACTTATGTTTACTTGGTTTTAGTAACCCTCCTCGCCCTCTGTCTGTCTCCTCGAAAAAAGAGGTGTTGGGGTAAGAATTTTGTTTTTTAGTGCTCCCCTGAGAGAGAAGATATTCGTAGGAACTCTTCAAGCGAGGAGAAGCCGCGTAACGTTTGCGTGCACCCTTGTCACACTTTGCAGCGCGCTTCAGCCGCGCATCGTGGCTGTCGGACGAGCGTGTCTCGCTCGAGCACACCAAACCTTCGGGGGAAAATGTGGAAGTATCTCCGGAGGTGCGGCGGACCAATATATATATACATAGACACCTGTTGATATCTGTCTTGTGTATTGTAGTCTACCCGAATCCCCGAAAACAACGAATTATTAACAAAAATCTATTTGTCCCCATTACCGCCCCGAACGAAATGATTGATGATTGATTAAATTATATAATTCCCCTCTATAATATACATAAGATATACCTATATGTTGGTATCTATCTACTGCCATTTAGCTATTGATATCTACCGTATCTACCGCTATCTATCTGTTGATTGTCTGCCCGCGCAATCCTTGCCTGTTACAGAACAGGAAGGGTGTTTTATTCTGAGTCCGGCTTAAACTATCATGAGAGGCAGGTTGTGTCCTACATTTTTACTCACGAACACTTGATTTTTTGTCAAGGTAGTAGAGGGCATTAGTCCGGCAACAGGTTAGCCAAACTACCTGCCATAACTAAGCCTCACAACGCTCGCCCCCCGGCGAACGGCGGGACAGCAGGCCGGCCAGATAAACGGGCAGACATATCCAACTGAGCCTTACAATATTTCCTTGTGTTTAATGCAGTAGGCTAGCCTTAAAACCCCAACTTATCGCGTCCTGGACTGTACCTACGAACAGCTTAGAAATTAGCGTTCTCCGTGGCGGCGGAAAATCTGTGAACGTGTTGTTTCCCCTTTTTGGCTCTTGCCCGCTACCAGATATAGTACTACGTATACGTGACTTAATTGGGCCAGGCTCAGATTCTTATGCGGGTCAGAGTTGTGCCCTATGCACTTAGCCCCTTTTGATGTCCACCCACGGTTTTGGGGACAAACTACTTGGAACTAGTGTGGGATCGTTTTTTCAGCGACCAAAGGGTTAAGGCCAGTTTTAACGATTTAAAACAAAAAACGCACTTAGGAAAAATATAATACTATTGGATACAATTTCGCGAAAAATAAAACTCATTTACTTCTTATCGAGGAAAGTGCGCATTGTTCTTCTTCAAATATGTGGGAAATAGGAATAACGCAGCAAGTGAACAACGCCCTGCTGACAAACACCGACGGGAGCAGACAAGAGCGACCGCTTGCGTCGTCGCGTGCGCGCCGCCTCCAGCCTCTCCTTTCTTTTGGCGGCCCAGGCTAGGAAGCCATCACCCCCAGGGTCTCTTGGGTGGGCGGAGGGAGCCTCAAACCGCCGCGCGCGGAGCAGCGACGGCGATGAAGCTATCGAACTCTAGAGCGATTACTCGTGTTTTGGGCTCGTCGGGTCGGTTTTCCTGTGGCTTGGCCGAGCGAGCAGGTTGAAAAATTGGCATCGCGGCCGCCATGATACTTTATGAAGCGTCACCGTTGGGGTACGTTGTTCTATGGCATGTAGGCATGGACGCGGCTATTGCCCCGGTCGCATCTCGATGGGGTTCGCGTTTAACTCCCTCGATCGTGGTCGTCGACGCGGCCAAAACTCGCGCCAGGCTGCCCCGGGTGTGTTGTCCCGCCGCGGACATGCCACGTCGAGTTGGGCCAACTCCCAAATTAGATTTGCATTTCCCCAAAAAAATTAGTTCAAGATGTTTCATTTTTTTCGTTCAATTCAAATTTCAATATACCCCGAAATCGGATCCTTTAACGACGACGCGCGTCTAGAGCAATCAAATCCAGATTCGATTTAACATTTTGTTCTCAAGTGTCTTTTTTTAATCGTTAAAATTCGCTCTTAATAAGAAGGTTTGTTTTTGTCAAATGTTTCGCTCAATTGTCGAGGCTAAACTCATCAACTGACAATCCGGTAGCGTACGGCAGCCACTCCTACGAGTAGTTCAGAAATAAGCGTTTGGTCGAGGTAAAAGTTAACTTACAGTACGTGACAGCGAGCGTTAGAAAGTGGGAGTTACCCGTCCACACGTTGGACAGATCACCGATCCCCACTTGATGATCTAGATTTTTTGAAGAAGGTCTGTATGGTCTAGCTCAAGTTATCGAGTAGTAACCGTACAATCTGCATTATCTAGTGCATGTTTCCTGGGTTGGATCTGCACTCTCCATATGCAGATCCTTCACAACATTTCATAACGGCAGAAACAGGATCTACTGCAGATGATCTAGATGATCTACAGTAGTTGATCTTGATTATCTACACATGATCTGCAGTGGATCATGATCTGTCCCAGGTCTGTACCCTTTAGAGCCGAACCCACGTTTTTTTGGGATGGACAATACCAAAATTGTAATTAGTACGTGACAACTTTTTCTCCTATCAAAGGATTAACATTGCTTAGCCCGGTTCTGGCATGGAAACATAACCAAAACGTATGATAAAACTGAAATTGAGAGGTAGATGACACGCTACAACAAGAATAAAATGAGCCTGGTCCGAAACGAGAGTTCCTGAAAGTGGACCTGCTGTACTGGCTTGAGTTTTTCAGCCGTGATCTACCGCACTCCGGACCCCGGGAAATCCGCGCCGTTTTTGTTGTTCTGTTCTCAGATTACGATGGCCTTGCCTATAGGGAAAACCGAAAATATTTCAGCACCACCTCGATCCCCCGCCTCGATCCCCCGCCTCGATCCCCCGCCTCGATCCCCCGCCTCGATCCCCCACCGTGTACATCGTGAGAATTCAGCGTGTTTATCATAATTATTGCGTTGTCCCGTTCAGAACCGCCCCCACGTTCTCTTGTGGGGGAAAAAACTGCTCACAATTAGTGTGGTGTCATTTTCGCAGTGGTAAAAAAAGTGTTAGTGGGGGTGTTGGGCGGTGATGACCAAGCCGCGGCGTATCTACTGTAGCTCAAAATCAGCCCCGCCTGCTGTGTTATTTTGTTCCGAATGTTCCGTTCGATGCTACTTCTTGGATCACCTACGTAGGTACTCCGCGATGACTCTTATCATTGGTCGAAGAGGTATGCCGTAACTGTCGGCCATGAGTCGTTACGGTTTCGAGGTATCTATTCGAGGACAAATGACCGACAAGAACCCTGCATAGGCCAATCAACCCAGTCAAACTCACCGCTAACAAACTTAAATGTGTACTCTTTTTTGTATTATTTGTAAAGACCCCTGCAGCCAGTGAGGCAACTCGCAAAAGGGAGTATATGCCGGTTCTGGTTGCTCGATTGCCTCCTATCCGGTCGCATCTGCGCTGCCTCCTTTCAAAACGATCGGTTGGTACAGCTGGGCGACTACCTACCAAAACCAGCCGCAACCAGAAACGCCGACATACAGTATGCAAACGCTTCCTCTTGACACGTGAAACGACTAAAACTGCATCCTAAATTCCACACCTTCGATTCGGCAACCCCCGGGCATGTTGGTTAAACGCCGACATACAGCATGCAGACGATTACTACTACTATTTATACTACTAGTACTACTAGTACTATTACTATTAATAGTACTACTACTACTACTACTACTACTACTACTACTACTACTACTACTACTACTACTACTACTACTACTACTACTACTACTACTACTACTACTACTACTACTACTTCTACTACTACTACTACTACTACTACTACTTCTACTACTACTTCTACTACTACTTCTACTACTACTACTACTACTACCTCTACTACTACTACTACTACTACCTCTACTACTACTACTACTACTACTAGTCTTGGGGTCGATTTCATTTAGGGATACCCCTCAGCGCAGAAGTCTTTTACCTTAACACCAGATATGCCGCCACGATACCCGTGAACATTGTCGACAAAACACCCATTTATTACAATATGGACCCGCCACTGCCTATACAGGCGGCGGGGGCTGTTGATAGACCCTAATGCCACTACTATTTCTGCTAACACTACTGCCTCCCCGTCCCCTGCCCCTTGTCCCAACCGTGCAGAGAAACGAGGAAATGTGGCTAACTAAAGAGGAAATGGGGGACAACAGCCTCAACCTAGTTGCCGCCCCCGTGGTTCCCACGCCCCAACCACCATTGCCGCCGAGGAACCCAGCCCGCAGACCGAGCATTATGAGAGGGATCAGCTCCAAATTTTCCGGCGGCACTGTGGGGAGCGGTGACGCGGTAGGACAGCTGGCATAGCTACGGCGGGTTAAATCGGGATTAGAATGCGTGAGCTAGAGCTCTAGAGAGCCCCGAATAGATAGAGAGGTACGGAGCGGAAACGGGATTGAATGGCAGAGGATGGTACAGTAGAAGCGCCAGAGCAGAGAATACGAGACATGCGTGGCAGAGGATGGCGGTAGCATGGAGGCATGTTTGGAGTTGGGAGGGGGTTGTGGTGGCGGCCGTGTGTTGGCGAAAGACATTTCGCGAGACCGGGAATATAACGGAAGTATGAGCGTCCTCCGTACCGCAAACGCTTGGTGCAGTCTGCCGCTTCAACGCAACCCATTCACCCATTCACCCCACTGCAAAAAAAAGTCCACCCTAATCTCAAGAAGTTTTCCCACAGAAGAGGTTTGCAGCTAATGCTTGTACATGCGGCGGCAGTGCACCTGCGCGAAGAGTGCACACGTCGGGCAGATCACGTTCTAGATCATCTAGAGTATATTCCTGTCGTTATGACACGCTCTGTCCACAGGCTCAAGTGTAGATGCAGCCCAAGAAAAAAGTGCTGGAACATTCAGATCGTTCGGCTCTCACCCGGCAACATGATCTGTAGGCTATGCAGATCATATCGACCAAAGGATATGTCTTCCCTGCAAGATAGATCATATAGATCATTGATAGGAATCTGATCTGTCCGACGAGTGTAAGGCATAGATCATATACATCATTGATAGGAATCTGATCTACCTGCCCTGTAAGGCATAGATCATTTAGATCATTGATAGGAACCTGATCTGTCCGACGAGTGTGAGGCATATATCATATAGATCATTGATAGGAATCTGATATGTCCGACGAGTGGAAAGGTGTCCCGTGCAGTGGGAGAAGTATCCCGGCGGACGATGACGTTTCACCCCCGTGGCACTTTCTACCGTGCACGAAGCATATCGGTACTACGATGCACCGCGGTGGCGCGCTCTATCGTTTACGAGGCATCCCAGTGCCACGCTTCTTTTTGCCAAGAACATACGATCGACAAGCGATCGCTTGCTCTACACTCGGCGACGGACTTACGCAGGGTCAGCAGAGAAAATCATCGTGACTGATAGCTCTGCACGGTTTTGCTGGCCTTACCGGGGTAGAAAAAGTGAAAAAAATGCAAGGGGCTCAAGCAGGCAGGCAGGGAAATCTTGTCAAAGGTAGAAACAACTACAGAGCAAGGGCAGCACGGGCACGCGATCTCCCCCCCCAACCTGTCAAATGACATAAAGGCCGAAATGTCGAAAAAAGCAAAAACTCCATTCAAGGGCTAACCACATGCCAAGTTTACCGATACCTCAGAAGCTAAAATAACGAAACGTACAGACCACTGCCCACCCACAGCCGCCACCTCGGCATTTCCAGCCGCCGCCTTGGCAGTGGACGGTCGTCCCTATATAGTAAGAGGGCACGAACGATACGCTGTGCACTCTGTGGCGTCGGTCACCCTGAGTAAGAACATGCACGCCTATATTTCAGTAGTAAGCCTGAGGATGCCCCAGAGGATGGCTCCCGACGCCACAGGTCCGATCGGATCGAATCGTATTAGGTAGCCCTAGGGTGGGTTGTCAGTAACGAATTAGGAAACGTCCTGGCAACAACCACATTTTCCCGATCAGCCATTACGTTATCCGACAGTCACTCGGATCGTGTAGTACATCGGTTTTTCCTTCAAGGAGGCGCAGGTAACCACCACCACGAACCCTCGGCACCAAATGTATCAAGAGAAATGACCGTCGCCGAGGTTGTACGGCCGAGTACGCAACACTAACGCGAAGGAATTCGGCGGCATCCGTCAAGGCGAATTGAGGCAGACTTATTGTCTGTCAAGGGGTAAAAGCGTTGCCTCTCGACACAATTTCTCATCACAACTCCCCCCCCCCGTGTAAGTTGCGATTCGGCTCACCGACGACCCTTTAGTTGGCTGAATCGACAATACGGTGCCGTCTGTTGACCAAAACTTTCCCCGGCCTAAACATCCAACAGCATCAAGGAACCCCCGCCCCCGTCACTGCCTCCAATGTCACGCGTTTAAACACTTGTGGGGCTGCTGCTACTATACATTGATGCTGGCTCGCCTCCCAGAACAAAACAAACCTTAGGCTCTCCACTTCTAGAGCCTGCCGAAAGAGCAGCAGCCGTAAACAGCTCTAGCGTGTCGTGTGTCGTTTACGAAAAACGAAGAAAAAAAAAAGATAAGCCGCAGTTTTCGCCGTGTTTGCACAGCTCGAATCGCTCTTTCTCCGAGCCATTTTTCCTACTCGAAAACAGCAAAACCATGTGTTGTCGCACGCGGGTGCGCGCGTGCATGCCAGCAAACGCTTGGGATGGGTTCTCCTTCATCGCGACTACTTGTCACGAAGCAAACCAACAACAGATGTCCCCGACGTAGCAACATTGTAAATCTGTTGCAAATATGTGTGCTTTTTGCCCACGGGTGCAGTATCACCCACTACTAACATGCGGCGAGGTAGGGGGGAGAGGAGGGGGCGGGAAGGGAAGAGGATGCGGATGTGTATACCGCCGGGTGCTAATGGTGGATCAGCAGTAGGCATCAACAGCCCATCGTGAATTGTTGGGGGAATGGACCCACCCAAGCTCCATCGTGACTTTTTGCGGAAATAGACCTACATATGCCGCGATATGATTGACGCGATGGCTGCTATCATCCGTTGGTCGTCCCTCTAGACACACCAAGGGAGGAGCTCTGCGACAGGCCTTCAAGGTTTTCGCGTTGTCGGACGTTTCTCCCAACGCTGCATGCAAATTAAATGCATCGTTTTGTTTTCTGCTCGCCGTTTTCGTTCTTGGCTTGAAAAATCAGTTTTCTTCCTTTTTTTTTTCCAGCAACACGAAAATCCTTCTTATTTTTTTTCTGAACACTTTTCTTTCTTCTCGGCCTACCAAAAGTACAGGACGCTCCAAAAAACATGCTGTCCCGGAAACTCGACGGCACGAGGTCCAGAAAAACGTAGTAATGACCTTTGCACACTGCAACCGGAGACTCCAAAAACAACATCCCAAACATTTCGACGAGAAAAGATCCAGAAAATCGTAGCAACTAACTCTGGGCAACTACAGAGCTACAAGTCCACTTGGAGTGCCACTATCGCCGCCTCTGCCGTGATAACGGCAGTTATTCTAGTCGCCTTATCCCCCCGAAACGCGCTCGGTCTAAAACGCCACTATTTCGAGCAAAAAACGTCGAACGCGACAGGTTTAGTGTTGCGGGCGGTGTCGAGGAGCTTTGATGTTTCGGCTGATGGCGGGTAGGCGCCTAGAATCTATTGGTAATCCAGCATGCGTATGTAGCCGCGACACTAGCTCGCGATAGAAATATCACGGCTGATCGATGTGCAAGCGCCCCTCAAAATGGTCGTAAGCGGGCATGCACGTGTGCAGCCATGATACAAGCGCGTACAAACCTCGCGGTATACCTGTGTGCCGTCGTGATGTGCGTGTCTATGTTTAGACAAGGGTACGAAATTCAAGGAACAGGAGACAATTGCGGTGTGCGATTACCTGATGAAATACGGACAGTTGATACACTATGTACGACTGATTCTACGATAGCCCCCCCCAAAACCAGCGATTTTCTTTTACGAATGTTTCATCATCAATCGTGGCTGCTAGACACAAGGAAGGGTTCTGTTGAACAAAAAGTCTCCATTTTTTTTCTTGCTTGCAAAGGACTATCGAACAACGGCGTCTAGGTGGCAAGGGGCACCGTATTTCAGGAAGTGCGACCGGGAGCTGGTTTTTAAACCGGCGATGGTGTTGAAGAAAAGTTGGAGGGGCTACCGTAGAACGACTCGTACTCCTTTTTTTTTGCGACGTATCCATGCTCATGTGCGACTTTTTTTTTCGGGCTGTGGATGTGCTGGCGTCGTTCACTTTTGCTACAGCTGGCTCTGGTAGGAGAAGCCCGAAGGAGGAGGATGAAGGGTACCTCCAACATTCAAGTCTTAATCGTACAAATGATGTCTTCTTGTTGACGTAGACCTGACGAGCACACCATTTCACCTGGTACACCCTGCATGCCCCTACACTCCCTGCTTTTGTCGTTAACGACAACACCAGTTGATGACGACGCCTCATCGAAACACTAATCTACGCCCTTGCACCAAAACATGCAGTCCTCACGTCTTGCAAGGACCATGAAAATCGAAAATGACGCCACCCCCACCCCCCGATTTCGAGGCCTGTGATACGCGCAGATATACGCAAGCGTTTAATCCCCAGCATATACCTTGTTGTTGTCCACCACCACCCAAAATTCCAAAAGTATGAACTTTTCACGACAGCAGTCGGCCCGCCCCGCCCCGCCTTTATTCCCCCTAGACCGCGATCACCCAAGCCACAGACAGCCCACACACCACTACGGCGAGCCTAATGCTGGAGCCACCCGACGTAAACATCAGCACAGCAGCTGCCCCACACTCGTCGCATCTAAACCACGAGCAGCCGAGCAACAGACCCAGCAGTCGCCCCGACCTTACCCCATTTAGACCACGACCAGACAAGCAACATTCAACACCCCCACAGCGAGGCTAATGCTTGCGCCCTAGACCACGACGAGCCAAGCAACAGACAGCCCAAACACGACTGCAGCGAGTCCAATACCGGCGCCACCTCCTCCCCCGAGCCCGAACACACCCCCTTGCAGCAGACGAGACGCTCCGTCGGCCTCCAACGGTACACCCTGGAAAAAGTCGTTTATGGTAGAAACGGGGGCGGTTACGGTAGGGCTAACCGAAAACAGTAAGTTCTCCGGAGATGCGGTGGGTGCCTGAGATCCAGCCGCGGGCACTTCTGTTCCGACGGTAGGCACGTCAACTCCTGTAGTAGACGAAGAAGATACGGTAGAATCAGAAGAAGCTATAGCGTCGGCGCACAAGAGGTCGACGGTGAAGGCGCCCCGCCCATCAGAATGGTACCCGAAAGTTTCCTCTTGTCCGAACGCCCAGATGAGGATGACCGAGTCGTCGCCGCCGGTTAGGAGGGGCAGCTTCCCCGCGGTAGTGGGGGTGGTCGGCCGTGTGAAGGCTAGGGAGGTGGTTGTCGCCGATCTCTCTACTTCGGCGAACGTGATCTCTTGGTTGGCGAATTCCCGGATGGATGGCTCGATCAGTGACGTTGGCGGTTGGATGATGGACGACTTTTTGATCAGTTGTGGAACGAAGTGGGATGGGGGGGGGGGAGGGGGAAGGATCGCATGCGTGAGGGGGGGAATGGCATGTGTTGATTGGTATTGGTTGTGAGTTTTGTCTTTAACAGGGTGCCATGGTCCTCTCAGCGTTTATATTACAGCAGTATGGGTAAGGCGGCCTCCACATTGCATGATGCACACAACGTGCGCATTCATAACGTTTAACCACGAACGCTAGGCTATCAACCCATGCAAGCGGGGCAGCCGGACTCGATGAGCTTCGGGGGGACCTTTTGCTCAGCATTTCGATTGCTGAAAAGTACGTCCTCTCTGATAGCAGTTACAAGGATTTGCGTTGAGGGTTTCACAATTGTTCATGGTTGACCTTCTACCCAGGTACCTCAATAGCTTGTACTTTTGTAAAGGCGTAAGTAATATTCACTGAGCTACCCGTGGGTAAACCGTCGATATTTTTTCTAGCCCAGGATAAGCGTTATGATATCTCCACAACAACCGCGCTTGGTAATCGAAAGGAAACTAAACCCGCCACGCACCTTTGAGCCGAGTTCGTACTCGAGAACCTCTTCTTGGCCGGGGAAACCTACGACGGCGTCCGCACCTATCATATCACCGTCCGACGAAAAGCCGACTGACATCCATCCCGGAATCCTAGCGTCGATCATCACCTGCTTGTGTAAGTACGGCGATACAGATGCAGCGTTTACACTAAAATAATATGCACCAGAGACACTTTACACGTGTGTACGTACGAGAGGTCATGGGTTGGAACGATAGTTGAAGTATGGTACGATATAATAGGTATCCTTGACGAGGGTGTACACACCCCGTAACACGCACGATCGAAGTATCGCACGCAGCTTGCAAAGCTGAGTTTTGGTCAAGACCATTTTGGTCGCTCTCACAGCTGAAGTGTATTTTTTCATTTTTTCTAATGATATCTCGGAGTTACCCATACAACACATGTAAATACATGCCAAGACACCATACTTGTACGACATTCCAGATGGTCACAGGGTGCAACGTGTCGCATGCACCGGGCAAAAACAAGTCTTTCCCCTAACTTTGTGGGGAATATGCCGTCGATGTAGTGGCGTTCACGTTGGAATTCGCATGTTGTGCGCGAGTCTCCGAGGAGAACTGGTGGTAGCATTCAAAAAGCTCTACGTACGAGCATGAGAAAGGCCGATATGTTCGCTGTTTAGTCACGGTACTTGCAATATCTGCAAGCAACAGTGTCGCACCAAGCTTGCTTGTGGCGCGGAATGTTGATCGTCGACGCGAGGGGAAACGTCATGATGACCAAACATGACCTGAGTCAGTTGAAAGTGACCGGTCGACATACGAAAAAAACAATTAGACTGATAATAATATTAATAATAACTTAAATTTCATACGACCTCGCGCATGATAAATCTGTGGTTTGTTCCATTACCAGGTATATACGCAGTAATAATAGCACGGCGCACACACACGACCGAAAACGTTACTTGTACCTTGAAGGAGACCTCCTCGAGGTCTGGAGATAGGTTCCAGTGTAGGGCGAACCCCGATTCCGGCTCCGCCTGTGGCATGTTTGATGGCGAATGGCGGGGGGGCGGGTACTTGTACGTTGGACGATGGTGTATTATCTCATACTGTTTGTATGCGCCTTTGAATCGAGCCATAAAGAGCCATGAAACAGCATAGTCTAGTGTATAGTAAACAGCAGAAATAAGCAGGCAGCAGCGCAGAAGAAGCAGTAAAAATACAGCAGGAGCGCGTTTGAGAAGTTGTACCAGGTACTCCCCATCACTGCCTCCCGCAGGAGCACATACTTGCCCGAAACCTGCGTGTCTAATATGACAAGTACTACGATGACAACCTAAATCTAAACGGTTTATTTCCCACACATACCTTGTAGTCGAAGCCGTCGAGGGAGCTCGTGGCGCACTTCGTCACTTCGACATCACTTTGCTGCGACCGTGCGACCACCACAAGGGCACCAAGGAACACGACCACCGATGGTGTCATTCTCGACGACATTGTGACTCAGAGCGCGACAAAAACAAGGGTGAAAACGAGGGAGGCCGTTGATGAGTAAGCGTGTAGCTTCCCCAACTTTTTTGCCGGCACGGTGTTCGTGTTGTACGGCGCTACCTGGTATGTGACAGACCCACCGCCTCGCGCCATGCAACAAATAAACAGGCTTGTCGAACAGACCAACACATGATACCTCGTCTACAAGTGACGGTTACATATGTCATTTCCCAATCCCCTTTCAAGAAAAGCCTTCCATCACAACGTTTCTGTCCTCCCGAAGACACGACGAGGTGGAGGACAAACCCTGCCAGGCAAGATCTGCTCCGCGCTCGCTAGTACCTCCTTTCGTTCGCGTCGGCGCGTGCACCACCGCCGCCGCCGTTCGATCCCTGGGCGTGCAAGCGTGCAGCTAGACCGGGTTGAGCTTTGGTTTCAAGGACATCAATCAGTATCCTGCTCGCCGAACGTGTCGCACCGTCGCACCGCTCTCTCTTGCAATCACGTTACGACAGCTCAAAACCAGAGCGTGTGAAAACGGCACTGCTGCCTACCCGAGGGTGGTGGTGACGCCCTTCGGGTGGAAGCAAGGTCCTACCGGCACGTCAAGCACGCACGCGAGGGGGTGCCTTCTCTCTGCTACAGCTTCCCAATCATCGACGGACGACGGTGAGCTGTCTATCGGTCGGAGTTCGAGTGAAGCTGGAAATTAGAAATTATGAGTTTTATAACTCCGCAGCAAGTTTTCAGAATGTAGACCAGCCGCCTGTTGTGCGAATTCATTTCAGAGGGCTCTGGTGTCTGGTTGCGTGCTTCGAGTCCGGTAGCACGCATGACTAAGGGTCGCGTGACTAGGGGTCGCGCCATTGCCCATCTAATGGGCAGTTTGGTGTCATAGACTCGCACCCTTCCATCACACACCCCATGCTGGTTCCTGCCGTGTTAACCATAAAGAAAAACAGAAGCCACAGATAAATTGTCACGTTCGGAATACAGCACTGCTGGAAAAAAAAATGTGGCGTGCATGCTGATGCAGCTTCACCGCGAGCCCGGAGGCAGCAGTTGCCTCGTCTGCTTGGCCGCGAGGCTAGGGGTAGGTCCCTCCCCCGCCACCCGTCGGGCCCGGTCCGTATGGACGTGTCGGGAGCAGAGGGCCGGCCGGGCTGGGTCGCGATGACGCGACGCCGCTGCTGCTCTGTGGTCTGGTCTTGATGACGGGATGAGTCTCCAGGGCTCAATTTTTCTCTGCTGCTGCTGTGGAAACGAAACAACAAGTAATTCTGTTTTTTTTTTTTTGCTCCGCTATTTTCTGTTGTGGTCCCATGTAGTGCGGTGTGGTTTAGTGCGCGTATTCAGTTCAGTGCGGTTAAAATCGCATGTCACGACCTCGTCCATGTGCCTACGGAGCACCGAAGTATCCCGGGATGGTGCGAGGTCCCACTTTAGTGCGTGTATTGTCATTTGTTAAGGCCCCGCATTAACGCGGGACCTCGAATGCGAAATTATCATTGAAGATTTGTCGGCCCAAGGGAAGGATTCTTGTACTACACACTGCTGTATCAGATCGATACGTCTGCCGTTGGGTGTTTGGTGTTGGTGGGTTTGTAATCGCGAGGGTGCTGGCCGTGAACACTGCTGTGATACTTGACTTTTTCACAGCCTGCAGCAGGTGCTCACAGTATACCTCTGGTACTTCACAGGAGGCGTCGGCACGGACACTGGTTGTGCTGGATGTAGAGGGGTGGAAATATCAGTTTAATGTGAAGGACACACGTTCACACTCCGATTTTTTTTTCGGTCACTTTTGCTCTCCAGCTCAAAGCTCAATTCGTCAGCGGTTTTTACCCTCAACGACCTTCTGGACAAAGCCGTCGCAGGTGTTTTCCCTTCTCACCCCCCCGTACTTGCCTTTACTTTTTATCGCGCATAGGATTCATTCATCATTTCCACTCTGCACTTTTTTTTATGCTCGTTGTTTTGCATCGATTTTTTTTTCGCCAACTCACGCTGTCGCGCGTTCGGCCTGTCGATTTATCTGTAAAAGAGTCCCTTATGACATTCCACCCTACCACCTCGATGCTAATAGTTACTACTGCTGTACCTGGTACGCGGCTTGCTATTGGGCCACTGGGGACGCCGGATACTGGGAGCATTTTGAGTATACAACTACTGTAGTACTGCGAGTACTCGAAGTGCAAGAGTACTCACCTGTGTGGATGAAATAACGGCCGCAATACTGCCAGTACTGGCAACGCAATATCCGCACTCTACAATAACCTACAAGTACATTCTACAAGTACATTCCTCCCTCTGGAGTATGATACACGAGTTGTTGTTGTTCTCACATTAACTCGCATAATCAAGTTGTTCTCACATTAACTCGCGTAATCAAGTCCGTGGTCACAGGACAGGTTCCAGTCACTCTGGAGTGGAAGAATACCCCAGGGAAAAAACAAACAAAACCCAAAGTGGTACCAGGTACACGCTTACATCATAGTTGTTGTAAATATCATGGTATACGATACTGGCGGTATCCGCCCAAACTTCAGCGAGTACCATCCGATCGTATGATACCTCTTTGTTTCCATTTTTTTTTTCTTCTTTTTTATATTATTGTTTTTTTCTTTTTTCTTTCATCCCCTTTTTTTGCGAATGGTCTGACGTGCTGGCTTGCACCTTTTTGTTCGTCCGCGTTTTCGTTGCGGTTCATTGCATAGCCGAATCACCTCACTGCATTTGCGACGCGCACCTCTGTCCCGCAGTTTGTTGCCGCATAACTCGTTCCTCTAGGACCGGCACGGGACACTGGTTGTGCTGAATGTAGGCGGGTGGAAAAAAACAAAATAATAAGACCACCCCCAGGTAGAGAAAACTTACCTACGCGTACCAACAACCCTGACCCGGCCATCCATCCGCAAACCATCCACCATACATATGGTAGAGCAATTATAGTGGAAACTATATGAATAAATGCGCGCATGAAATAGATATGATGTTACATCTACTTCAAAACCTAAAGTTAAAATACCAACACCAATCATTGTAATGGAGAACAATACATGTTTCGTCAAGTGCTTTTTGGTGTAAAGAGGAGAAGTTTTTTGTCACACATGACTGGTGACTCGCTGCGCGAGAAGGCACTTGGCGATCGTCGGAAGTGGCGGAATGTTTTATCACATTTGACCGCGCGAGAAGTCACTTGACGATGGTCGGGAGTGGCGGAATGTTTTGTCACACTTGACTGGTGGAATGTCCATCGCTACAGACGTGGTTCGCTTGACCAAACTTAGTTTACGTTGTAGACCCCCTGCAATCCATGGCCACTACTGTGAACGTCCCGAGGCCAAAGCCCTCTCCAACCGTCGGGGGCGTCATACGCTTCCCGTGCGTCCCATAGGGTGGCGTACGCCACTCTTCTCCCCCGCGTGTCGATGGTTACTGTCGCTGGCGCTTTTCGGCGCAGTTCCGCGAGCGCGTTGATGGCGTCCATTGGGGGGTGGAAGGCGTCCTTCATGAAATCGCGGGCGGCGCCTCTGTCGCGCAATACAGCACTCGGCAAGACTATGAATAGGCCCCCAAGAGTTTTACCCCTAGATACAGCGGTGTACCCCTGGCCCTGGGCGAAGAATCCTCTACTCGGAATCCATACGGCAACCCGCTCGAACCCAACACCCTGTACCCTATGTATGGTCATACAAGCGGCGACCATGAGCGGCCACTGTTTCACTATGTACGCTCCGCTGACGGCAACTCCCCTGCAGAACGGCGGTCACGTGAAGCACGATGAAGTTGGCGATTTCATTTTTGAGGCGGAGAATGTCGCCGAGAGGATGCTCGTATTTAGTCCCCTGTAAAGGTAACAGCAGAATTCGGCGGGCAAGGCCGCATGGTGTGAGGACAATGTGCGCATGGGTTACGTTGTACGCAGGTGTAGGATGTAACGTGCTGAAAGACAAGAACCATTGTTACAGGACGCCCAGACGTAGCTGGAGACGCCTACACACATAGGACATGACGCATAAACAGGCGACGGAAGGGATTTGCACCCCAGGAACGCCGGTGGAAGGTGAGGTAGTATGGCGGGTTCGAACAGTTTCGAACACGCACGCGTACGCTACAAACGCAAGCACAGGACGCACACACGTAGCTGGAGACGCCTACATACATAGGAGATGATGGATACACAGGTGACGGAACGCATTTGCACCGCAGGAACGCTGGTGGAAGGTGAGGTAGTAGACTTTAGCAGGTTCGAAGACGTACGGGTATGCTACAAACGCAAACACACGGGAGTACTGCTGCGCTACACATGTACGTACTCTACACACGCGGCGAGAGCGGTGTGCACGCCGCTGTACATACAAACACAGCTGTGACCATGCTGAGTGCGTAGCGTATAAGCAATGCCGTGTACATACCTGTCCCAAGAAGGTGCAGTTCCCGTTGAGCAGAGAGTGCCAGCCGCAGTTGCCATCCCCCCTGCACGGAACAGTGCGAGTGTTCCGGCGCTGTAGAACGAGGCCATTCGGGCAGTGCAATTGCTGAATGGATTGTTGTTGCCCTCGCAAGGCGGAAGGATGTAGGACGAACTCCAAGCGATGAGGCAGAGAGAGCCCTGCAAATGTGTATTGGAACAGTTGGTCTCCCCAGTCGTCAAGATACCGCTCTGCTGTAAGGACGTTCCGCTGCATGTTGTGCAGAGATTCAAACGCAGCACCAGGTGGTGGTACGCCGTGACGTTTGAAGAGGGCGAAGAACACGCAGCCGCAGAGGAGCGTAGAACGAGCGAAGGGGCTCATAGCAGACACCCACAGCACGCTCCGGAGACCACCAGCGCTGGGTTGGCAGGCCAGCCGAAGGGTGCTTGTATGCTACTACTAGCAGTGTAGAGTGTGTTGGTGTTCGTGTTTGTGTCCCAAAATGCACCCACGAGGTGGTTGTTTGCGTGCGAGGGTGTAGTTCGTCACGCCGTTTGATTTGAATCGCAGCCGTTTGAATTTATGGTTTTGTAAGGACGAGGAGGGTTTTTTGGGAAGGGATTTTTTTGTCCGCAGCCCAGGGCACAACGAAGTGAAATGTTTGTGTGTGTTGTGTTGTTGTTTTTTTTGTTGTCCCGCATCGTGATGTAGCAGGATCGAACAGCAGAGGCGCAAACGTTCAAGCGCATGCACCACCAGCGCTGGGTTGGCAGGCCAGCCGAAGGGTGGTTGTATGCTACTACTAGCAGTGTAGAGTGTGTTGGTGTTTGTGTGTGTGTCCCAAAATGCACCCACGAGGTGGTTGTTTGCGTGCGAGGGTGTAGTTCGTCACGCCGTTTGATTTGAATCGCAGCCGTTTGAATTTTATGGTTTTGTAAGGACGAGGAGGGGTTTTTGGGAAGGGATTTTTTTGTCCGCAGCCCAGGGCACAACGAAGTGAAATGTTTGTGTGTTGTGTTGTTTTTTTTTTGTTGTCCCGCATCGTGATGTAGCAGGATCGAACAGCAGAGGCGCAAACGTTCAAGCGCATGCACCACCAGCGCTGGGTTGGCAGGCCAGCCGAAGGGTGGTTGTATGCTACTACTAGCAGTGTAGAGTGTGTTGGTGTTCGTGTGTGTGTCCCAAAATGCACCACCAGCGCTGGGTTGGCAGGCCAGCCGAAGGGTGCTTGTATGCTACTACTAGCAGTGTAGAGTGTGTTGGTGTTCGTGTGTGTGTCCCAAAATGCACCACCAGCACTGGGTTGGCAGGGCAGCCGAACGGTGCTTGGATGCTAGTAGCAGTGTCGGGGGGGGGCGACGCGCCCCCCCCCGAACCCCCCCCCCCGGGCCCGACACAGTGTGCGTTGGAAGGACCCTCACCAGTGTGCGTTCGAAAAAGTACATGGAAAAACTATAGTATGTATTTTTAAAAACATTTTTTTTATATGAGAATAAAACCCTTCCCATTAAGAAAAAAATTATCCACATAGTATATTACAAGCACCAACAAGCCGCTTGAAAATATGAGTGCTGACCCGAAATTCGTCGAACTCACACCTCGCGTCCTGAAAATATTTTTATAAAATGTTAGAGTGACAGCGTATCAATTTGGAATCGGTGGGTTCAAGTCCCACATAGACTTTTTTTTTTCTTTTTTCTTGGTAACAGCCGACTTTTATTCTCGAATGCTGTACTAATATTGACATTGTGGATACCAGTCCCAATTCCCCGTATTGTACCGCCTCCGTATCACTATAATCCTTCATCCTGGCTCCTCGAGGCAGACTCTGAGGTGTTTCCTCATCGTTGACCCTCGAGCGTGCGGTTGCGCACATAACCCACCTCGGTGTGTCTCCCCACCTCCATCTGAGAAAGAGAAACCTGCGAAGGGACTACCGTCCCACAATTGGCGTCGAGGCAAATTAGACATATATTCTTGTTCATGAGCAACTTAGTGAGTTGACATTGTATTCGGAGTTTGTAACGCACCCTGGTTGTATCAACATATGATGGACCAGGAGGGTCTGTCCCGTCTGCCATATGGCAAGCGGGACACACGTGCGGGGTTCTTTAAATAAAGCTTACCCGCTCTCTTCGTTCGGTTTGCTACGATAGCACTGAGAAATGTACTGTCTTGAGATAAGCTAAGTTTCGATAGTAGTCTGTAACACCATGATACATACCATGGCAATCCCACCATGCTTCGTACTAGCAAGGTGGAGGAGCCGGACCTTGTTTATCAGTATGTCAAAATCTTCATGAAGTACCAAGTGTTGGCAGTCTGAGCACAGTTGAAGAAGGTCCTATTAATAGGTAGTCAATCGTACTACAGGAAGGTCACAACTGCACACAGCAAAGTCACGCAAGCTGAGGCCTAGCAGTAAACCTGTTCTCTGAAAGTTTCGTAGCTAGTTCGTGCTAGCTCTAAACTGTCGTTGTCGTTCCCATAGGAACATGTCCAAGGATTGTGTCGCGATAACGACACCTCTTTTGTAAGACGCGCACGTTTGCACGTCTGAAAAAGGGGGGGGTGATGTGGATACCAGTCTCAATTCCCTAGATTGTACCGCCTCCTTATCACTATAATCCTTCATTCTGGCTCCTCGAGGCAGACTCTGAGGTGTTTCCTCATCGTTGACCCTCGAGAGTGCGGTTGCGCACATAACCCACCTCGGTGTGTCTCCACACCTTCATCAGAGAAAGAGAAACCTGCGAATGGACTACCGTCCCACAACATGTTAGATAACTAACAATACTCTGTATTCGTACTCCCGATATTAAAGCGGGGGGGAGAAGAACAAAATAAACCACCTACCATACATATGATCGAGCAGTGTAGTGGAAACTGCAGTAATACATTTGTAAAATAGATACGATGTCAGATCTAGCTCAAAATTGCCCACTTGAAGTAAAAAATACCAACACTAACCAGTTTAGTGGACAAAAAATAGGACCCCTCCCAATAAAAAACTCACCCGTACAGTATATTGAAAGTACCAGCAACGCAGCTTGCAAATATGAGTTCTGACCCGAAATTCGTCGAACTCACGGCTGACGTCCTTGAAATATTTTTTGTAAAATATCAGTGTAATGCGAAGCACACCGGGTGGGAGTATTCAACCCCTGAAGTACTTCAAGTATAGGTACATGCGGTATCCTCCGCCTTCCAGAGAGCTGAAATATCGCTAGTACTCGCAGCATGAGAAGTCAGTCGAACGCTGAAATACTGCTAGTGTTTGAGAGTCTACTCGCAGCACTGCCAGTACTAACGGCCAAAATACTGCCAGTACTAACTGGCAGCCAGTACTAATGGCAGTACCCGCAATACAGAACGCCACAATGCTGCGAGTACGGGCAGTATCGGTATCCGCAGTACTGAACCCCAAGGTGTTAATGGCGTAAGATAGCAGTGGTGTCTATACCATAGATTTTCAGAAGATGGCAACTACTTGTAAACACGAGCCTGCTGTGTAGAGAACTCGACAGGTCGACCCTTTTGCCGACCCCGCTCCCACTTGGCAATTTGATCCCACCCATCCATCCCCCCTAGTCCTGGGTCTGATATATTTGGCCGCCGGCAGGTCCGACCAATACTCCCTCATCCCATGCTACTTTATCCACCAAAATCGGCATTTCCAGCAGAACGGCCACAGCAAAAACGAGAACACTAAAATTAGAAATTAGCATGCAGTACGTAGTGGCCCCTCTGTTGTGCCGGTATGCGCCAGCCGGAAACACCGGCACTATAGCCGCAATCGGCAAACCTCCGCATGCTCTCGCTATTGGTTGTTCCCTTCTGTGCCAAAAATTTTCGCAGGCACTATAGCAGCTGGCACTACTGAACCGGCGCCATAGGGGGACTATCAATGCCGTTGTTGTGTTAGACTACGGTGTACTCTGTAGTGCCTGACCCGTGGTTTTTCTCCCCCAGGCTCCTTGTCTACGAATGGTTGCGCCCGGTACAACCCTGAAATACTGCTGTAATTACTCGCAGTGTGAGCAGTGTTGAACCCCCGAATCTCTTAGTTTTACTCCCTCACTTCTGGGGGTATCTGTGATATACACGAACGCGTTGTGTCACATCGCATGATACGATATGATTCATAGCACGCACCGGTAGAATACGCAGCACGATAGTTCGCTTGTGCAGAAGACAAAGCAAAAAGAAGCGCCGCACGGCCCTTGTTTTGCTGTTTTGGTTTTTTGGAGTTTGAGCAAGTGGGCCGTGCCCACGCTTCGCCTTCGTCTATTAGTAGAACATATCGTCTTGTTTTACCTTGATTAAGTTGATGGTTTAGTGTACTCTGTCTCGCAGCCTGTGACCGCAGAATTTGTATCTCTCTAGGACAAATAATCAGCACGGACACTCGATGTACTGATGTCGTTGGGTAGAAAGAACGGTTTATTGTGAGGACAATACACACAGGGTAGAACACCACTCTTTGATTGCACGGCGGGATCGCTTCCATTAAGCGGTGCGGGTCAGCGCAGAAACGAGTATCGATCAGTCTGTACCTGGTACGGGCGTAGTACAATTCATACCCCCCCCTCCCCAACGCCCCCTCCTTCCCCACCACCCGCACCATCGCCTAGACCTAGCACCACGTTATATAGCAAGCTCTTACATCTGTGCGACCTAAAGCTGTTGGAAATCCCCTACCCCTTCGAAAACCCCGCCCTCTCCTCATTGGTTGTACGATTTTCAGGATATACATGATCAACTGATGCATTCTTTCCACAACCGCCAGATTTGTTCCCGTACAGGAGTTATAGTTTCCGCGCACAGATTGAGTTCCCCCCCCACCCCCCCCCCACCCCACCCCGCCCCGCTCCCTCTTGTTCAAACCCAGGCCCCCACGCCCTTAAAAACTCCGCCCTCCCCTCACCGGTTATACGACTTACAGGATACACTTGATAAACTGATGTATTTCCTCCCACAGCTGTCAGATTTTGCCCCCCTCCAAAACGGGTTTTTTGGTTTCCACGCACAGACTGATTAACATCACCCTGTTGACCCTGGTACAAGCTACACTGTAGTTCCAAGGGGAGTCGCCGACCTATATCCTTAATGAGGACACACACCCACTAATACGCGCGATCGGAGTATCACACACAGCTTGCAAATATGAGTTTCAACAAATCTTCGATCTCACAGCTGGAGTCTATTTTATTTTTATAATATGATACGCCATACTGTGGACTGTATAAATAAACCTAAGAAGTGGGCTTTGCACCGCCGTCCAATGTCATACAATTTTTCGCATGACTTGGTGTAATACCTGGTTGTACTGGTACAACCAGTTTTGATATATTGGTATACAACCGGTATGGATATACTGGTGCAACCGGTATAGTTTTGAATACGATGCAATACTTGTGTTGAATTCAACTCCATAGCTGGCGCTGTCTGTGTTCTAAAGTGGCACAACCGGTATCGTTTTGGATACCAGAGTGTTCGCGAAAAGCGTTCTGCGGAAAAATGCTTTCCGCTTATACGTGAAAACCCGTTCCATCATGATTCTGGTGTGTTGGCGTTGGAAGCAATAAAATCCTGCAGACGACGCCTCCAAAATTTAGCGGGGACGTGTGGATGTGCGTCAAGGCAAAATTCAAAAAAGGAAGAAAGAACGCTAAAAAACTAAAGAACAGCGTGCGAGTAGCCACGGTGGTCAAGCAACGACGGCGGCAGGAGAGTCAACCGCAGTGCAGCCGCTACTATCCCACCACAGCAAGCTGCAGACCAGCGCCGGCAACAAACAGCACCAGCTTCCATTTTTGTTTTTTTTGGCCGTTTTTGGAGAACAGTACCGACCTTCGGGAGAAAATTCGAAAGAAGTATATTTACGAAGAATTTTTCGCAAGCGCTCTCCTGCTTGCATTGCGTTCAATTCCGTACCTGGCACTCTGTGTTTTAAGAGTCACGAGTGTCTATTACTATTAACACGTTGATCCGAATAATGCCTGTAAACAACTACGACCGCAGTCTAAAGCTGTTAAGTGAAGTGAAGATGACCGTGTCTTCGAGAATCGAGAGCCTGCTTCGGTTGCATACTTCTTATTTTCTGTGGAGTTGCCGTGGTCTTTTTCATGTTTTCTTTCTTCCCTCTGTTCCGTTCTCTTTTTTCGTCTTCTCAATTGGTCACTTAGTTTCATCCTGCGTTGTGAAGTTCAATTCAGAAAGAAACGTAACACCAGCGGGCAACGTAAAGTGAACTACCGCCGTGGTACTTGAGAGTTTCTTGTTTCCGGATCGCCCGCCACAAAACATCGCCAGATTTTGGTATGCTAGGCAACTCCCGGGGAAATATATTATGTGGCGCTGTCGTTGTCTTTTTCATTCTTTCTTGTCTATCTTTCGCTCTCTTGGTTCATTTTTTTTTATTTCGGCGCTTCCTTTCACGTCTGCTTGTGTTGTGCAGTATGTGAAGTGGTTCGTGTGGTTATGTCAGGTCAATGTCGATGTCGAGTAGTCGAGCGTTATTTTGAAGAGTCAAGTACCCCGAGACCGACAGGTGCTGTCCGGCGTAACATCTGGTGTACATTAAAGTACCGCGTTGGTAATAAGGGAAAACGGACTCAAGAGCGGTGAAATCGGCTTGTCACGCCTTGTGACGCCTACGCTACCACCTTCTTGGGTATATGGTTGTGACGCCTGTATCAAAACCTATTCTTGTATGATATAATCCCCTATCTAAGATAAGAGCGGCGCGGAGATAAGAGCGGTAACACTGGCTTGTTCCGAGGCGCTCTTAAATCGGGTACCCTACTGTATCCATACCCGATCCATACCCGGTACTGGTGTATCACATGCCTAACGTACCACGAAGTTTTTTTCATTCATAATTTCATAATTTCCCATTTTCGGTAACACTGGCGTGTTCCGAGGCGCTCTTAAATCGGGTACCCTACTGTATCCATACCCGGTACGGGTGTATGATATGCTCAACATACTTGGAAGCTTTTTTCATTTATAATTTCATGATTTCCCAATTTATACTCCATGTAAAAACACTCTGTCTGAGCTACTTACCCTCCCCCCCCCCCCCCCCCCCCCCCGATGTCGACGGTATTACTTTGGAGTGATAACGCTGCAGCAGCTGCCGTTCATCTTAGCGCATCACCACCACCACCACCACCAGCCCCCCACTCGATTGGCACGGGAACATGGCGGCGTCCTGTAAGGAGTACAGAGTATGTATCTAGTACGTAGAATTATTGTCAGAATGAGGGAAGCAGTATGACACGCTGCCGTTGTGGGACAGCCGTTTCTGGTTCGGTATGTGTGTGCTCTACTCATCAAAACGTTTTTTCTATTGGAAACCCATGGACACCCAGCACATCCAGTGTCCGTCCCTATTATCCATCCTGTAGAGAAATATTGTACGATATCTTGTGGTAACAAACCACGAGACAGAGATATATGCTGCATACACCGTATGGACGTAAAAGGCTAGTTTGCTCCCCCCACCCCCCCGCTTCGAGTCGGGAAAAGTGGATGCGCTTCGCTCGTGCTATGATTTTACGAGAGGGTGTCATGTACATTTATTTACCAAGTAATACGTTCGGTCGCAGGACTGCTGGCGGCCGATCCGCTTCAAATGCTGTTTATTCTCTTTTATTTTTATTTTGGTTTCATTTTCTTTCCTTTCCCTTTCTTTCCTTTGGAGGGCATGTAGGGTATATGTGAAGGTCGATATCACCCGTCGTCCGTTTTACAGCACCCGCATTTTTTTTTTTCTTCCAAAACCGTCAGATTTGTCTCCTTGAAGGATTTATAGTTTCCACGCACAAATTGCCCCCCCTCCCTCCCTCCCCCACCCCCCCCCCCTCCCCCCCCTACCCCCCCTCTCTAACCCCGCTCCCTTTTGATCAAAACCAGGCCCCCACGTTCTTCAAAACTCCGCCCTCCCCTCACCGGTTATTCGACTTACAGGATCCACTTGATAAACGGATGCATTTCCTTCCACAGCTGTCAGATTTTGTCCCCCTCAGAAACGGGTTTTATAGTTTCCGCGCACAGACTGACTAACATCACCCTAATGACCCTGATAGCTACACTGTAGTTGCAAGGGGAGTCGCCGACCTATATCCTAATGAGGACACACAACCCGTAATACGCGCGATCGGAGTATCACACACAGCTTGCAAATATGAGTTTCGACAAAATATTCGATCTCACAGCTGGAGTGTATTTTCATTTTTTATAATAAACAATATAAAACAAATTTATGTATACGAGGTATATATATGTTTTTTTTAATCAAAATAATACGACCCCTCCCATTAAGAAAAAACTCCCCACATAGTATATTACGAGTACCAACAATGCAGCTTGCAAAGATGAGTATCGACCCGAAATTCGTCGAACTCACGGCTGACGTCCTTGAAATATTTGTATAAAATATAATGAACACTTCACATCCGTATGCTCTGTGATATCTGCACAGAGCATACAACACTAGATTTTGCGATTTGTTATTATTCTGCACCCGGCATACCTTTCGCAATGTCCAAACTCGTGCTACTGTAGACTTTGCGAATTATTACTAGTCTGTACCAGGCATGCCTTTCGCAATGTTTATAGTCCTGGGCCCAACATAATGTGATAGCTGACCTGAATGCTTTTGATTTTTTTATGGAAACATTGAAGCATCTCTTCTCGACTGACTCTCATGGAAGTACTGGTATTGGATTTTAAATAAATGAGGCCTCTCAGTCATGGCTGGAAACTCTACCCAAGGATATTGTCCCCGCGTCGATTCTCCCGCGTCGTGAAACAAGCCCCACCTGACCTAAATGAAAACAACAACGCTAGCTGCTAGCCTGACAGCTACAGTAGTGTCTTGGACTCGTGCAGTCTTCTATCTCTGATGCAACATGCACTTGCCCTTCTCCACAATGCTTGCTCTTGGTACTGCCTACCAGGGGCAAGATTGCGCTTTTGAGACTTGTATACTGGTCATATGTCATTCTCTCTCGACATAACATACTATATTACAGCTTAAACTTCTAGTCTCTTCATGTCTTGATCGAAATGAGGCCTCTCATTAACGGCGGGAGACTGCACCCAAGGTAATTACTAGGAATGTCGTTAACCTGGTGCGGAGGCCAGTACCTGAAGGTTATAACCGAAAATATCAGCAGGTTATTGCCCCCTTATGGATAATTTTATTTCAACTCCGCACCAGGTAATAACTCGAAATCAGCGCTTCCTGGAACCTACCGGTTAAAACCGCAAATATCAGCTGGTTACTACCCCCGCGTTGATCCTGTTATTGCAACGCGAAGTGCAATTAGTAATCACCTCGGAAAACGGTATACGCACTCAGTTGATACGGTACGTTTCCGCATATGTATGTTGCTGCAAGGGTAAGACGGTCCGTTTTCCCTACACTCTCCGTTCGTTCGAACTTGACGCGTGCTGTGACAGAGGATTAGGGGTACTAGAGCTCTTTTGGGCCAAAGTGTTTCTGACTAACGTATAAATTACTCATTATCGGTCGTTGGAATACCATGGGCGTTTAAAACCATTTTTCGGTTTCTATCTGGATCTGTTATTCCAGCGCGGTGTACAGTTAGTAGTCACCTCGGAAAACGGTAAATATCACTCAATTTGATACGGTACGCTTCCGCATAAACAAGTAGCTGGCCAGCGCGATGTACAGTTAGTAATCACCTCGGAAAACGGAAAATATCACTCAATTTGATACGGTACGCTTCCGCATAAGCAACTCGCTGGAAAGGTGGGACGGTTCGTTTTTCCTGCACTCTCCGATCGTTCCAAGGTCGACGCGTGCTGCGGTAGAGGATTAGGGTATCGTAGCACTGTTTGGCCAAAGTGTTTCTGACTAGCGTACAGCCTACCCATTGTCGTTGGAATACCATGGACATTTTGAACCATTTCCGACGTATGTCTAGATCCTGTTATTTCAGCGCGATGTACAGTTAGTAATCACCTCGGAAAACGGTGAAATTCACTCAATTTGATACGGTACGCTTCCGCATAAATAGATAGCTGGAAGGGTGAGACGGTCCGTTTTCCCCTACTTTTTGTTCATTCCAAACTTGGACACGTGCTATGATGGGGGTGTCATAGCACTTGTTAAGATAGGGGTGTCAAACTATTAACAGCTCTTTTTGGCCGAAGTGTTTGTTAGTGCCTACGAAACTGGGTTTCCTACTGAGGAATCGGTCTATATTTATTTGGAAATTCCGTTTTTTGTTTAACGCCATGTTTTTGTTTTGTACTAGGCCCTGGATTTTATGTATTTTTTTCAAATACGTCAGCTGTGGGTTCGACCGAGATGAAGTGGTGGATACTCATCTTCGCAAGCTGCGTGGTATTTCACCCTCTCGTTTTTACGGATGTACTCGTATTGGACAATGGAGGTACTGTAGGTCAATGACCCCCCTGGATGGTGCCAGGGTGAACAGGACGTTTTTACCAAGGGTGATTTGGGTCCATAATCTAATCATTTTGCGCACTGATACTCGTGTATAACCCGTGCGAGGGAGGCAACAGCTGAAAATAACATTCCCACCTGGTCTGTTGTGTTGTTGTTGTTGTTGATGTTGTTGTTGTTGTTGTTGTTGTTGTTGTTGTTGTTGTTGTTGTTACTGTTGTTGTTGTTGTTGTTGTTGTTACTGTTGTTGTTGTGTTCTCGCATTGACTCGCATAATCAAGTCCGTGGTTACAGGGCAGGCTCCAGTCACTCTAGATAGTTGGTTGACCATCAAGCCACCCGTATTAAGCGATACGAGGTACTGCTGTACATTCGTTGATCGGGCTGCGCTTTCATGTATTCGCAACGTCACTTTTTGGGGTGAGGCATGGAGCTCATCGAGTAAATAACCTTGTCTTTTTAGGTGTACCCGCTGCCATCGGATGCGTCTTTGGCTCTACAGTAGTAGTAGTCCGACTACAAATAATCGATATGAAGGATGCTTAAAAAATGTGCGAAACTCCGAGATCTTTGAGAGGGAATGATAACTGGACATCCCCTGGTCAACCAATGGGCGTTGCAATCCTTTGATGTATCGGCATGCGGGTACGATTATCAACGAGTCTTGGTTGATGAAAGCAGTGCCGCATGGTCTCAGTTCTATATCGAACTTGTACGCATTTTTTTCCACATAGAGCTTATCAGGTATGGTCATTGTCGGGCTGGTATATAGCGTATCAGGTTATCCTCGAGCCTGGTATAGGTCATTTTCGGGAGTTCGAATCCCCCCGAGTGCATACTCGTATAAATTCGTGGGGACTTTCTTTTGCGCACAAATTGACTTGCGGAAAACGCGAGAGCGTGAGTTAGCAACCCTCGATGAAAAATCGACGAGCGGTGGGATTGCTGAACCCTATGCGCGATAAAAATTGAAGGCAAGAACCGGGGGGGAGAAGGGACGACACCTGTGACCACGGCTTGTCCAGAAGCTGGAACGTAGAAGTGTTGAAAAAAAAAAAATAGCAGCTGGTATGTAGGGCATATGCAGATGCTTTTCTTTCCGGGCATGGCGAGATGGAGGTCTCCCGCTCTTCCTCCTACATACATTTGTCGACACCCTGAAACCACCCTCAGTTTCGTGTTTCGTTCCATCATTTCTGCCCAAGGCTAATGAATGTGTTGGATTGAAACGAAAAAAATAGGAAAAAGGGGGCCTCTCAGCCACGGCTGACTTCTTCCGCCCACGCTTCACCATGTCTTTAATTTTTGTTTCCTCGGTGGTGGGGTGGAGTGTGTTCCATGCGGCTTTCGTGATACTCAAGCTTTTCTTCACCCATAGCAACAAAAAAAACTGCGAGTGCGATATTATCAAGCAACCAGGAAGAACATGCAGCAGTGCAGTGCATACTCTTTACCGGGCCAATTTATAGGTGGCGGGTGGACATTTATATTAATATCTTGGGCGGTAAATATTTTTGTTGGATTCGTTTTTTTTCTCGATGTCTACGATGACCTAGGGCACTGAAAAACCAGAAGAACGACCAGAACAGTCAAGACGATGACCTTGCTCTCGTCTCCCCAAGCAAGGGCAGACGGAGCTTGCCTCGTTTCCGTATATGTTGATGGCACTTACGGTTTTTTGTTTTGAAAACGGAATTTTACGTTGGATTCGCATTTTCCCCCCCGAACCAACAAGCCAAAAATCGGAGTGGAACTCCCAATATTACGATCGTGAGCGTGTGTCAATGTTGACCCTCTTTCCCAGCGAGGAAGGGAGCAGCGCGAGTCAAATCGAGGATCATCCATCCTGGTTTCTGTAGAGCATGAACTCTGCTGGTGCTGGTGCTGGTGCCGGTGCCGGTGCTGCTGCTGCTACTGCTGCACCGAAACAGGAACGGACGAACCTGCAGTGGGCAAGGAAAAACTGAAGAAAGTCGCTCATTTTTGATATTTTTGCGAGGATTTTTGGTACATTTTTCTTAAGAGCGAAGACCCAGGGATTTCATCCGTTCATCCCCTATTTTCAAACCGGGGATTTTTTTTCTGTCCCCTGGTTGACATGCAAACATGTGCCAACATATAATCCTACCTGTTGGTGAAAAACAGCTACACAAGGTGTCAAACGTGTAAACGCCACCTATATTTCGGTTTTCACGAACACCACCTGTAATTCGACCCGGAATGTACATTGCAGGCCGGACACATCATTGTCTACCGCTTTAGCTCGGACTGCATCGTGTGGCCGATGCTGTAACCAAAATACCACTATTTGAACATTTGCTCCCCTCGAAAGACCGGAAGGGGGTGTGATAAGCCTTTTTCATTGCCCGCGACGAGCTCTGCTTAACCTGAAAGCGGAAGAGACCAATTTTTATATATTGGGGTGTACAAGGGCTCGGTTCCGCGGGGGGCTGGCGCCTCCCGCTACGGCTCGCGCATGGAAGCAGCAACAAAATGTGAAGGGGCAGAAATAAGAGGTCCATTATTTGGTGCAACGAGGGACTTGGTAAGGTCAACAACTGCTTATGCAGAGCTGATTGCCCTGTGCTGTGTGCTTGCTGGCGATGTCACGTTCAGGCCGGCAGCACGGGTGTCATGTGCGAAATAAAAAGGGTAACGAAAAACCTTACCAGTACCTGGTACCTGGTAAAGAGGACAATCAATGAAGAAGAAAGCGAGGACTAGTATTTAGTGTGGGTACCTGGTACTTCGCATGTGCAACGGGTCGCCCCGGTGGCGTATCAGGTTATCCTCGAGCCTGGTATAGGTCAGTTTTTCGTTAGTTCAAATCCCCCCTAGTGCATACTTATATAAACTCGTGGGGACTTTTTCTCGTGCACAAATTCACTTGCGGAAAACGCGAGAGCGTGAGTCAGCAACCCTCGATGAAAAATCGACGAGCAACGGGATTGCTAAACCCTATGCGCGATAAAAATTGAAGGCAAGAACCGGGGGGGAGAAGGGACGACACCTGTGACCACGGCTTGGCCAGAAGTTGGAACGTAGAAGTGTGTGAAAAAAAAAAAAATGATACCTGGTACTGCTGTATGTACGAAAGAGAGCACGGCGAAGCACGGCACCACACCGCAGGGCAGGACACTGCACTGCGCGGCCCCGCGCTGCCCTGCTAGGCGTAGCTGAGTTGAGCTGAGTTGGGAGTGCATTGCTTGTGTGTTTACGTGCATACCTACCTGTATCTGGTGTGATACTTCGTATGATATCTGATTTGTACGAAATAGTAAATACAGCTCCGCACTGCACGGCAGGGCACGGCGCTGCTCTGCAGAGCTGAGCTCACCTGAGAGTGACTTGCGAAAAAAGGAGAAGAAAAGATGAAAACATAGCGTGAGGAGCTTACAACGACGAGAGCAAAGAAATTCAGGAGGTCCCCAAAAAATGATTTGTTCGTCGGCAATTCAGAGCTGAGAGAATGTGTGAGAGGTCGTAGAATATGCCGAGGGACAGGACCCAGGGGGGGGACATGCCTACATTATACTCTTGGGTGGCAGGGTACCAAGTTCGATTGTTGTTACTGATATTCGGGTACCCGGGTACCCGCAGCAACATCTGATTGTTGTGGGTGATACTCAGGTATATACCCGGGTATCGAAGAGTATACTGTAGGGTACCAGGGTGTCACGTCTGGTTGATATTGGTGATACTCGGCTTTGTACCCGGGTATCCGCGCCCACATCTGATTGTTATTGGTGATACTCGGGTGTGCGTGTACCCGGGTACCCGCAATACCTATTAAACACACCCTTGGAAGAGTCCTTCTGGCACTCCGGTGTCAACGGTAACCGGTTGACTTGTTCGTATGCCAACTCTGTGTGCTTGGCTGTCGTAGACAGCAGTTTGCCCGCTGTGCGCCCTACCTTGTTTCGCCTCGGAGTTAAACGAGCTCGTCGGTGTTTCCAACCGCTAACCTCACGATGGCGTCTACGGGTGTACCGAACTCTTTTTTTGTTTAATTTAGCTTTTTGCTGCTATGATACTTCTGGGCAAAAGCCGCGGTACAGGTGTCGTGAGCCCCCCCCCCGGTACGTGCCTTCTTTTTTGTCGTGCAGAGGGTTCAGCATTTCCGCTGCTCGTGGAATTTCATCAGTTTTTGCTAACTCACGCTCTCGCGCTTTCACCACGGACGAAGATTTAGGAAGATGCCCTTCACAAATAGTGTGCGTCGCCCGAGATTCGAACTCCAGCGCTTCCGCCAGCAAAGATAATAGTCTACCGCTGACCCAATGTCAGACTTCGACTTCTATTAATTGCTGTTAATGCTGCCCCCACTTGAAAGGAGCGCGTGGTGTAGCTCTGGGAAGAGATTCGCTCCACGCATAATGACTAAGGTTTGCAGTCATTTTTGCTTCATGCGGAATCTCGCATCCTGCATAGGACCGCTACTCTAGAAGCGGTATTTGCGCTCAGCGTCATATTTCATCAACGTAGTTGTCCATACTGCAGTATTGCATGCACTAAAAACATTAATACTATATATTAATACTATAATAGTACTCTCACCGCTTTATGCTCTATATTACCTGTACAGAATACAACCCTAGATTTTGGCGAACTTCATGTCTTTCGTATTAGTTACGGTATGTGTAACATAATAATGCGATAATTTTGATAGGCCCCTCCCATCTCGGATGTCGACGTAGGAAGGACCTTTTGAATTTGGAAGACAATGATGAAGAACCGCACCTACGAATGTTGTAGTAGTTGTGTATCATATCAGGTGCAATAGTAAGTGTTTGCATTCGTGTATACGCACAGGCGCACAGGTAAGAGTAGTAAGTACGTAAATACCTGGCACATTTACTCCAAGTATAGATTAGCGCGTGGACGGGAGTAATGATAAAAGTCGAAGAGCGGTTGGAATGCCGACCTGTATACGCGACAAAATCCCCGGCAGGCATGTGTTTGTACCGGGGGACAAAACTGTAGACAGAGACTGTGAGCACGGCGTATTCAGAGTTCAGCGTGAGCCGATTTTGGGACCGAGGGACAGCGACCTAAAATCGAGATAAAGTAGGTCGTATCATCCGTGTACCGCGGAGATCCATCGGTAAAATACCTAAGTTTGTGACATATAAAGAAAGCATGTCCACTTTTCAGTCGAGCTTTCCTACATGACGACTACTACTGCTCTGGTCGTGTGAGGTGCTGCCTAGCGTGTTTAGTGTACACCAGGCAAAAACATGTCTGGTACATACTATCGAACGAACAGCTCAACCACAAACGGGGACATGTTTTGTTTTCTCCCACCGTTTTTTGGTTTTGTTTTTGTCCTGCTGTTAATTGTGACAAAGGATCTCCGTCACGGGAAGAGCATGAAGAAGCCAGCGCAAGTAACATGATGTTGCGCGTGTCGTGCAGGTCCTTGCGTTGCGGTTCGGATGCATGCCCTATCTCAGTGGGAAAGGCTGCTCCGTGTGGCCGGTGCTGTAGCCGCCATGCTTTTGCGACACTTTTCGCTGTGTGTCCTAAAGTAGTTACAACGAAAACGCTCCAGCCAGCTGCGTCGGAATGCTGAATCAGTGGGGAAGAAAAGTATGCTAATACGAGGGACCATGTTAACCAGGACCTACGATAGACGCAAAAACTTACATATTTCCCAATTTTTGCTAACCATATTCGGTCCTGACTGCTATATCCTCCCGAGATATCAATACGTAAAATACCTACGTATTATTGGTCCGTATACATGTATATTTGTGGGTTTTATATGATACCCGCGGGGTATGCTGAAACAGAGATGATTGTGGGGATGTAAATCTCCTTGGCGTAGTATCAGTATACATTCATGTAAGGATATTAATTGTAACCCTATTGGAGCCGGTTCTTACAGTTGAAAACAAAACGATATTTTGCGATCTTATAGACCGTTAAGGATGAACGTGCAGCAATACGAGCATGAGCGTTCAGCGTGTCGTGCGCGTGTCGTATACACCAGGTATTAGTAACAAGTAGCTCCTAACGTTGCGCCTTCGTAGGGCACACGCGCCACCCCAGCAGCCCGGGCTGCTCCGTGTGGACGATTCTGTAATCGTAACGTTTTTGCGACACTCGTTTTCCGTTGGCCGCAAAGAGGTTGATGGTCAGCAGAGACACTGCCACGAACCAACCACACCCTCGTTGCAGCTTTCGACAATGTACGTATACCAGGTGTACAGACAAGAAGTTTCTTGTTGTTACATTACTTGTAGTTGTTACATACATACGGTGCGTACCAAGCGCGAGTTGATGTTTTGCGTGCTGTAAAGACTGTTCATTGGCGCGTCACTGGTCAAGCAAGTCGTGGACTGATATTGCCCTGTTTTGTGCTTGCTACAAATGTACCAGGTAGTTGTTTGTACTGAAATACGTACGCCTGTACTGCTCTGTAGGGTACGATGGTGTAGTTGTTCTGTGTCATACGGTTCTGTGCCCTGTACCGCGCTGCTCTGTCTACGCGCTGCTAGCCGTAACGCTGTACGACCCCCTTGACGGAGGCGCGCACACAAGTTTGAAGCTCTCCTCAAATACCGTTCTTGCCGCACTTCCGCGTATTCTGTTACCGTCACAATTCCCCCTTTTCCCTCTGTTATATTTCGGCGATCACAGCGATATGCTGCGGCGGCGCATGGCCTATGCGGCAGCAGAGGATGCGGCTTCACCGTTCCATCTATGGCGGACTCTTGGTGTCTTGACCCTCTGTCCTTCTGTCTGCTGCCCGCCTGCTTCCTCAAACACGCCGCACATACGACCTCTGTGATGCTATTAGACTACACGGCTGTAATGCTATTAATAATGGACTACACTACCGGTCACCCCGGTGGTTTAGTGGTGAACCTCGAACACTAATAAGATTGGAGTTAGGGTTCAAATCGTGGTATGAAGGTTTTATTTTCCAGAGACACCAACTACCGAGAGCGCTTTATAGCGTGGGTAAGCGTAATTCGACGGGGGTCGACGAGGGAAGAAAGTGCTGAGTTCTTCTCGCGATAAAAACGAAGGCGCGTACCGTAGTGGGGAGGGGGTAGAACAGGCTGATTTGTGACCCTACTGGATCTGAGTTACGTCTAGGGAGGGAGAAAGAGGAAGCAAAAGGTGCGAAGATAATAGATGGGATGAGCAAAAATCAACAAAAAATCAACCCTCTCATACGCAAGAGGTACATTACCGGCCCACTGACAAGAACGAGCACTGCACTGCATGCCGGTCTTCTGTGTCATCCCTCTATAGTGCGGTAGGGGTTGCACTACTTGGGCCAAACTTTTTTTTTTTCTTCTGACCTTCTGATTGGTTGAGCTCCTCGAGTGTGAAACTGTCGGTTTGTAAGGGTGACTTTATACCAGGTATTTGTTTTTTACTTGTTTTTAATACTGGGGCATAGAAATATTGGTCGGGTTGCGCGAAGGAACGTCATCGAAGTCATTGTTTTGGGTGAGATAGCAAGGTCCTCATATCAGGAGGGCTCAGAAATTTCTTAGAATCTGCTGCACCCCTAGCGCGAGAAAAAGCTACACTACCTGTCCTCTCGTAAGAAAGAGCTGTACTGCCGGCCCTCTCATAGAAAACAGCTGCACGACCGACCCTGTCATAAGAAAGAGCTATACTGCCGTCCCTCTCATAAGAAACTGACCCGCAAGGAAATTGGCCTACCTGGCCTACCTGGTAAAGAAGTATCACACCCTTTCTCGAATTGAAGCCTAGAGGCTACAGCCATTACCTCTGTTTCTTATATTAGTGCCGGTGTTGTACTCAATGGTACTATATTCGTACTCGTAGACCATTTTCGAAAACTGCGGGCATGACTACGTATATACAGGACTAGTGCGAACGGGACAAGGAAACTGGGGGCGTGAAATGTGTTTGTAGTCATGATCGTGTCCGCAACCGCAACCATGACCATCCTGCGGTTCAAAGTGGCTACTCGTATGTATGTACATGGTAGTTTATCACGAATATGTATTAATACAGTAGAACGTTGTACGAGTAGCTCTACCCGTACTTTATGTATATACAACAGGTCGAACATCGGCCTTTCGCAGCGAAAAGGGTCATTTTATACCGGTGCGAGGTATTTTTTTTCCGTGTTGTACGGAGTATGGCGTATAATTTTATACCAGATATACAATGGTAGTTGCTACTGCTGTGGCAGTAGCACAGTCACACGCCGCGCGAATGAGCAGAGCTCCATATACCGGTACAGTATTCATGCGCTGGTATCATGTACTGGAACAGTAATGGTACATATACTGATGTACACAATGGTATGTCTTTTAAAACGGTACAATTCGTTCGCTGTATAGCGATACCGTACACAGAGCCGTTGGTGCTTGCTTTTTGTGACTGCTCCAAGTGCCCTTGTGCTTTGACAAACTGAGGCCACAAGATCGCGCTCGAGCCCTGTCTTGGGTAATTTTACGTACAGTCTTAGTAATAGTAGTAGTTGTTGTTGGAGCCTGCCCTGTGACCACGAACTTAGTGATTCTGGCACATATGACTTAAGCCGTTAAGAGTGCACTCCCGTTTCGGGGACATATTTGTTGAAATTAGAGTTAGAGGTATGTTTCGATATAGTGCAGTACTAAAAGAGCTAATACGATAACGACAACAGCAGCAACAACAAACGCACAGATTACACGCCTGTCGCGAGGAGAGTCCCCTTGTCCTCTGCCCTTGTGAGGTACTGGTACTTCCACTATGAACGTAAATGTAAGGACCATTGATGTCTTTGTATGAGTGTCCGAACGGTCGTTGCATTTCCGTCCAGCGTGGTTTGACGCGTCGTTGTGACTCGTCATGACGGTTGTTCTTGTTCGTGATCCTATTCCTGTTTTGTTTCTGGTGACCACTTGTACTTTCTGGCTCAACTCGTGGGAGGTTTTATCCACCTTCAGCGACCTTCTGGAAAGCCGTGGCCGCAGCAGGTGTCGTCCCTTCCTCCCCCCACCCCCCGGTGTTTGCTTTCGTTTTTTATTGCGCTTAGGGTTCAGCGTTCCGTCTGCTTGCTGATTTTCATGGAGTCCGCTATTTGCCTAATGCTGCTTCGTACTAAACCAACGCAGAGACGCAAGAGTAATGCATACGTTGAGTGTAGTAGTAGTAGGACTGCGCTTCTGACTTCTGACTAGTATAATTCACCATACCGCGGCGGCTGCTGCCTATTCGAGCTCCTACAGCCATTATCATACGTACACGTGTAGTACTCATGAACCGACATGTTACTGCGTTCTGGTGGTGTAGTAGTTGCTGTACCATCAACGCTTTTAGGGACTTGAGAGGGGGAAAAGTGGCAACTATCAACGACGATTACAGCGTCTGCCGCAGCTTGGTTGGGAAAATGATAAAAATTGGTTTCTGAATGCAATAAGCTAGGAGTCGTATCATACCGCAAGGGTACAGCTTGATCCTGCTCGTACTGCCAGGCGCTCACACTACAGAGTAGCGGTTCCTCTATAGTGCCGATATGTCCTAGCCGGAAATATAGGCACTATAGCGGCAACCGGCACTACTCCGCATAATGCACTGCTTGTTGTTCCCATCTGTGCCAAGCGAATTCACAGGCACTATAGAGGGACCTCTACGTTACCTCTACTTTTGTACTCGCAAAATGATGGTTTTAGTCCAAGATTATGGCGATGTGTGTGTTGTTCATATGCGTATCTAATTGATGTTTACACCCATCTACACCCAGCAAACCAGTGTCCGTGCCGATGCCTCCTGAGAGAGACGAACTCTGATGTGGTCACAGAAGTACGATGTTTGTCGCTGTCTTTGGGTCCCAATCAGGTTAACCTCATGTATAGCGATCAACAACAGGACGATTTCAACCTTGTCAAGCATATATTAATGTCAAGAATAGCGTACACGAAAAAAAAGTATTCACACCTAGTAGGTGCGCATACTAGGCATGCACACCTACCTATCTTACTCTCGCACTCGTGCAAGGTTGACTTGTTGTGCGGTCTGCCAAGGGAAAAGGGTGAAAAGGTGGCCGCTTCAGGGCGAAAAAAAAAAATACCTGGTACACCCTTGGCGGTGTACATGAGCCATGCACCCCTACCCAAAGTACTGAATTCAATATGTACACACCCTGGTCCCACCCCCTATGATATTCGGGCTAGGTTAGGGCTTAGGCTTCTGGTGGGGTTGGGATCTGGTACCAGGTATATCGGTACACTACTAGGTGTTCATATAACTTTTTCGGAGCGTACAGCGTACAGCAATACGAATATCACCATGTCACCATGCCTCACGCGTGAGCTTCTTTTCCTTGCGGTCCGTGCGCATCCACTTCCCATGCGACCCGGGCTTCTTTGTGTGGTTGTTATTAATACTCGTAATCTTGACTTTTTTTTTGTACACGTTTTCCCCTTGAAGCCCCCCAAGAAACGACAAAAAAAAATTGGCACCCTTACGTTTTGATTATTTTCCATCGCAAGGCCTGTATTAATACCTGGTAGTACGCACGTTGAGGAGCTACAACTAATTATCGTGTAGCTCGCGGTATGACACACCCCTCCGATTATTTCGAAACTGATTTTTTCCACGACAGGGAGGGTGCAAATGTTAACCACGAGCGATGCGCCTATGGAACGATCTCAACGGCATATTTCCAAAGCCACGAGTTATTTGCCCCTTTAACTTGAGAGGGAAAAATTGACGACGAAAAATGATGCTTACGGCATCGGCCACTGCTGGTTGGTGATGATGAAATTGGTGTCCGAACGACAACAATGAGAATACTCGTACGGGACGGGTGCAGCATGGCCCTGTTCGTGCTGCTGCGGGATCACGTACTGGTAGGCGCTTAAAAAGATGGCAATCGTCGTTTTTTTTTCGCTATACTATATTCAAGATAAACACGGGCCCTCAAAGGGTAAGGGGGCGGGTTGGCGGGAGAACCCACAATAGTAGATCTGTCCTCCAGGCCTATCAATCGGCGGCGGGTAGTGTCGTGGCGTCCGCTCGTGTGGGTCTGCTGTACTTGCTCAGCTATGCACGAGAAGCTAGATGCACGCGAGGAGGGGCCACGCCTTATTTCTCCTCCTTACTTCTGACAGCAATAAGCTCGGTACGTCCGTAGAGCCCCTGACTACGAACGGTTAATTCTGTCGTACGTTGATAAAGATGATGTTTCGTTTGTTGTTCTGCGAAGCGAGAGTTTTTTTTTTTTTTTTCATCCTCCGGCGGATGGGGAAAAATAAAGCTTTAGCTCACCACACTTCCACGTATTTTCATACGCGTCGTGTGTCGGTTTAACTCAGTTGCTTTCGCAGCCCAACGCTAGCTGGCGCACCCTTCGGGTCCCATTGTAGTTTTTTTTCGTTGCGTGCGTCATACCCTGTTTTGAAGCACATCGTCTCTGAAATTCGTTCCGGGTGGTGTGTGGCGTGTTGTCTTGGACGTTGTACGGTAACCTCTCTGAGACTCAAGAAGAGAGAAAAGGGGTTGAAAACGGATGTCGATTATAGCATGGGCCAGGCGAGGGTACTCGGCGGGGCTGGAATAGGATATGGATGGCACATAGTTTTAATTAACTGCTGTTAATAGCGTAGACTACCTGGTATCCCTTTTGCGATTTGAGAGGTAAAAAAATGTGGACCATGGATGATGATTATAGCATGAACATGAACGGTGATTACAGCACGAACATGGATGATGGTCAAAGGGTGAACATAGATGGTGATCGTAATATGAACATTAATCATGATTGTAGCATGAATATGGATGATGATTGATGATGATCGATAATGATTGATGATTACAGCATCGGCCACATGGAGCAGCTCGGGCTACTCGGGCAGGGAATGTGCACGAAGTTCAATGCAAGGAGATGTATAGTACGATACGCGCACAGCATGCTGGTACTGGTCCTGCTGTTGCTTGTTTCACCCTCTTCCGAGAAGGTTGATATTACTGCATTATTACTGCATTACTACCTACTTGGTACTGCTGCACTTGTTGCTTTTTGATCGCTATTCTTTCTTCCCAAAAGGGTTGACATGAGTTGCAAAAGGGTTGACATGAGTTGTTGCCATACCAGGTACCCTGGTCGGTGTTTATATACAAGCAGGTAGCAGATGCAGTGGTACTTGCGTTGGGGCGGTGGGCAGACACCTATAAATCGTCACAGAGCATCAAGTGCAAAAGCGGGGTGGGGGGACAATGCCTTTACGACGGCACGCAGCAGCAATCATCCTCAGTGGTTTTCGCTGCACTTCTACTGCTGTAGTTGCCTCCTTTTGGTGTAAATCTACATCACAACAATAATCCGTCAGGGAGTTTTCCCGATAGATCGATATCGACTCTAAACTCTGCAAGCTGCGTGATACGTCGGTCGTACTCTTCCCGCATTCCTCGAGGAGGATAGTAGGCCAGTGACCAGTAGCTCCCTTGCATGCCACCAGGGTTATTTTTTTTTCGTGCTATCTGCGTGGAAGAGTCCGGGTACTTTTACAATATTGATGTTGATAGTCGTACCTGATACCTAGTATTAACTACTGTTGTTAATATATGAATCTTTTGTGTGCAGTGCAGAGTAAAGAGGCACGACTGCCTTGTACTTGCCGAATCCCTTCTAAAGATTCACGATGACTGCTTGCGACGGAACGAGCGCAGCTTCTACGAATTTTCTTACTCGTCCACTTCCATGCGTAAACGCCGGGTTATCGGGATCGGCTCTCTGCGTGTCTACTTGTAGCTCTGGTATAAAGCGTATATCTACGAGCACTGGTATGTTTAGACGATCTTGTTTTAGGGAAATGCCCACACACTGACCCGCACAAAACCCACGCACATACGCACACACAGAGCCACGCACAGAACCACGCACAGACCCACACAGACCCATCTACAGACCCATGACAATATATACCAGATATATCATATGTACCGGGTATTACGGTGAGCCTACACTCTTCGCAGTTATGAGTTTTTTGCCGAAGGAGGAAACATCCTCATTGTTATAGTCCTACACATGAGACGTAAAGGCATCAATATGTACTTCGGTGGCTACACACACACCGCGATGATGAGTATTACTTCGAAAAATAAACAGCTCATTATTTTAGTACGTCCTTCGTACCTGGTGTGCCTGGTATGCAATGCCAGTATTTATAGCAACAGTCGAATATAGCTAAACAATCGGTCGATCGGGGGCACCTTGTCCCGCTCTATTCTCCCCTTAATCGGTAACGGTATCGGTATCGCTAGGGGGAAGTACCTAGCCATGTAATATCTATAGTGAGTAACTTATCGCCAGCCAACTCACAGCCATAATTACCAACAGGTAACTGGTACGTATTAGTACCGCTGTGGCAACCGGTAACGGTATTGGTATCGCTAGTGGGAATGCCTAGCAAACTGATATCTATAGTCGGTGACTCATAGTCAGCCAACTCCATCCGTATTAATGCCCGTGTTGCATAAAATCGGCCAACTCACAGCCGTAACGAATACCAGGTACGTACTAGTGCCGCCATGTTAATCGGTAGCGGCTTTAGTACCGCTAAGATGTATGCAAAGAGGGCAAGAGCAGCGTGATGCTGATTTTTTTTTTGCTCATGCCATTTATTATTTTCGCACTCTTTATTTCTCCTTCTCCCTCCCTAGTCGTAACTCAGATCCTAGGCCACTAAGTAGGCTCTGCTCCCCCCTCGTCGCTACGGCACGCGCCTCAATTTCTATCGCGAGAAATTTCAGCACTTATCCCTTGTCGACTCGCGTCGAATTGTGCTGCTGTAATCATGAATAATGCGATGATCATGAGCTGGTCCGACCGTAAGTTTATCCGAGGGATAGCCAAAACACAGCAGCAAAAACGACGATATATATGCGATCTAAAGCTGTTAAAAACCCTTTTGCCCCCCCCCCCCCCCCCCCCCACCCCACCCCCTCGAACACTCCGCCCTGTCCTCACTGGTTGTACGACTTGCAGGATATACATGAGAAACTGGTGCATTCCTTCCAGAACCATTTATCCCCTTGATGGATTTATAGTTTCCACGCACAGATTGAGTTGCCTTACTCGTCCCCCCGCCCCCCCCCCTCCCCCCCCGCTCCCTCTTGTTCAAACCCAGGCCCCCATGCCCTTGAAAACTCCGCCCTCCCCTCACGACTTTTTAACAGGATACACTTGATACACTGATGCATTTCCTTCCACAGCTGTCAGGTTTTGTCCTCCTCAAAAACGGGTTTTGATTTTTTTTTTTTTTTATCCTCCGGCGGATGGGGAAAAATAAAGCTTTAGCTCACCACACTTCCACGTATTTTCATACGCGTCGTGTGTCGATTTAACTCAGTTGCTTTCGCAGCCCAACGCTAGCTGGCGCACCCTTCGGGTTTTAAAGTTTCCGCGCACAGACTGACTTAACATCACCTGTTGACCATGATAGCTACACTGCCGGTAGTACGAAGGGGAGCCGCCTGCCTATATCCTTAATGAGGACACACAACCCGTAATACGCGCGATCGGAGTATCACACACAGCTTGCAAAGATGAGTTTCGACAAAATCTTGGATCTCACAGCTAGAGTGTACCTGGTATATTTTTTTTCATAATATACCCTTGCGATGTTTTCCCATTGATATTCATCACCATCGTCATCATAATCACTATCATCGTCATCAAGTCATCGGGATCGTGAATATCGCCATCTTCGTCCTCGCCATCATCTTCGTCATCGCCATCATCAGGGATGCGTGTTTCCACAGATTAGACGTCGAACCTACATCGCTTCTTCCGCAAAATGAGCGATTGTGAGAACTGCACAACATTCGACATCGTTGAAGTGAACATCGCCGTCGTTGTCATCAATATCGTCATCGTCATCATTATCATCACCATCGTTGTCGTCGCAGTCATTCAACATCGTCACGATCGCCATGATTGTTGATCGTCATAGTCATCATAATCATCATGACCATCATCATCATCATCATCATCACCACCATCATCATTATCATCGTCATAGTGAATGTCGTCGTGATCATGATCATGGTGATATTACCGGCAATCATCATCGTCATTACCATCGTTATCGCCACAGTCAATCAACATAACCGTCACCAACACCATCATGATTTTCATCACCATCAGCGTCATGGTCACGGTCACGGTCACGGTCGCTTCGTATCAATACCATCTCGGCTGGCTACTCTTGCTGATGATGCCGCTCGCGATACGCTTGCCTGTCTTAAGGGAAAAGTGAACTATCAACATGAATTCTACTCGTATCGTATGATACTGCTGTACTATGATTTTACACAACTGCAGTGCACTACACTGCCATCTAACTACTACTACTACTACTACTACTACTACTACTACTACTGTTACTATGATACTACTACAACAACTACTACTACGCTGCTGCTGCTTGCTTGCAGTAGCATTCAAATGTTACTACTCTCCTCTACTTTCCTACCGCGCAGCAGGTGCCCACAACGGTATTCACCAGTATGTACAGAAACATATATCTGGACGTCAGTATTGGACGTACTCGCCTGTATTCTGTATTCTGTACCAAGGGTCGGGTTGATTCGTCCCTCTTGGAGTGCGGTTCAGGTTCGGTTTGGTTCGGTGTGAGCTCGGTTTGGTTCGGTCCGGTTCGGTCCGGTTCGGTCCGATTCGGTTCGGTTCGGTTTGGTTCGATTCGGTTCGGCTTGGTTCGATTCGGTTTGGTTCGGTTCGGTTCGGTTCGGTTCGGTTCGGTTCGGTTCGGTTCGGGTCGGTTCAATTCAGTTCGGTTCTGTGCTCCCATAATTTTTCCGAGTCGGTTCGGTTCAGAATCGCTGCCTCGATCTTACTATGGATAGGTTTGGTTCGGAATGTCTACAATTCGGTTCTTCTGTGACCGGTTCGCTGAGAAGCGTGGGGAAAAAGCGCGGTTACCGATCTCCCCGCAGTTTAGCCTTCCGAATATGTCGGTCGGAAGATCCGATTTTTGCATTGGGTCGAAGATCTGATTTTGTTTTGGGTCATGTGTGATATGTGACGAATCATGGCCACTGCGGGCCTTGTTTTGCTTTGTCTTGTCCTGCCTCGTCTTTTTCTTGTCTTGTCTTACCCTGTCGTGTCTCGTCTTTTCTCTACGCCGCTAGCCCCAACAAGCTCTGCGCACACTACCCGGGGTTGTGCATGTACGAACATAACGTAACCACTTGACGAGTCGTATGCCGCTTTTGTCTCGCTCTGGACTATCGTGTTTTGTGTTCGACGACAATAAGAGCATATTCCATCGTAGGAAAAAATGGTTCATGTCGCATCGCATCACCCCCCCCCCCCTCCCTTCCCGTCCCGCCCCCGCCCCCGTCCCGCCTCCCCCCTCCGCCCCCGTCCCGCTTGCCCCCTTCCCCCCCCTCGGCTCTGCTTTTCGCTGGCTTAGTTAAATACGACGGAGCTTTGCGAACAACCAGTTGGCTCGTATTTCTAGAGTTGATTAGTTGAGGAGGGTGTACAGTGGCCTCTTGAAGTAAACTTCGCGTCGGCAGCTAATAATACTGCTCTGCAGCTCTAGCAATAGTCTACGACATCCGCTAGCTTTCTATCAGAGTTATAGAACGGCTGCAGGCAGTACTTGTGAGAGGAAGAACATACGTTAATCAGGCAGAACTTTTTGAGAAAAAAATAAGATAAGGCAGAACTCATTCAGAAAAAACCCGCTACGCAGGCATAAAACTTACTGAGGAAAACAAGTATAAAGAGTAGTCTAAGGAACGTTTTCTGCGAAATGGGAGACGTTTCTTTCTCGGGGGAGCGAGGGCGTGAAGCCCTTGGTAACGCGACGGGCGGAAGCGTTGGCGGAATTTCCAGCGGGAGCGGCGTTGGAGGCGGTGGCGGCGGGGGGGTGGGCGGAGGCGGTTTAGCGGGGGGGGTAGGGGTGGCGGTAGGGCTTGAGGGCTGCGGGGATCTCCCGCCTTTTCCGCCGAAACAACTGCGAAGGAAAAGCGTCTCCTTCACGGGAAATGAGGGCTATCTGGTGAGTTTACCCGAGTCCGTCTAAGAGCTGGGGACTTGATGCGAACCGCCGTTTTATTTTTTCGCTGCAGACCTCGGCGTTGAGCGGACGAAAGTCTGCTTCGTGTTTGTTACCGCACGCAAACCGCATGCTTTTTCTGTTGCTATTGCTACTACTACTACTACTACTACTGCTACTACTACTACTTTTATTGATTGATATACCTGGACCATGGGATTGTTAATCGTGTGGCACATTTGTTTTCCCCCCCAAATCAGTTTTTGCCTCAGAAGGTGAAATGACAAATGCATACAATGAGATGAGAAATTAGAAATGAGAAAAGGCATACACGCCCTCAAATGAGGAGCCTCAGAAACGAAATGCTGCACAGTACCAGGGTACAAACCTCTGCCGTACCATGGCTCATACTATCAGACCAACTTTTACCCTGTCGGAGCTAGACGTGATGTTGGGGGGTAACCTTTCCTCGTGTCCGCCCCGCCCCGTCCCATCACTCCCCGCCCCGTCCCATCACTCCCCGCCCCGTCCCATCACTCCCCGCCCCGTCCCATCCTCCCCCGTCCCGTTCCACCACGCGCCGTCCCGTCCCGTTCCGCCGTATCCCGCATTCTTCCGTCCGGTCCCGTCCCGTCCTTTCCCGTCCCGTCCTGTCCTATACCGTCCCGTCCCGTTGCCCCCTGTCCCGCCCTGCCCCTACCATCCCGTTCCATCCCGTCCCGTCCTGTCCCATGCCGTTCCATCCGTTCGGCGGCAGCAGCTTCCGAGAGGAGATTCGGCCATGTCTGGGTCGATGAGGGGTGGTGCGACGGCTGGTGCAGGGGGGAAGGTGGCGTCTCCTTTGGGCGTAGCTCCGGCATCGATGTTCTTCCTCCGCGCGGTGAGTGCCGAAATAGCGGCAGGGGAGAAGGGACGGGGCGGGGGGCGGTGATTGCCCAAATAGCGACAAGAGAGGGGGGAGGGGGCGGGGGGGGTCGGGGGGGGGGGGGGGGGGGGAGGGAGGCGGGAGGAGGGGGGGGAGGGGGAGTTGGTAGTGCTGGGCGTCGACCAACGTAGATGGGCATGCGGCAGCTGTTTGGTTAGGACTATGGTGTGCTCTAGGATGTGGTGCTGCGGTGTTGTCTGCAGGCGTTACGTTTTTGTGTTTGTGCTTTCTCGTTTGTTCGGTTTCTCGTTTTCTTCATGTAATATGTAATATAACATATTTTTTTTAACTATTTTTTTTGTGTTGTCTTGTTCGATACTTTTTATTTTATTCTGGTGTTGTAAGTACCCTAACGTTGAATTCTCGGTAGTAAATACATATCCAGTCCACAGTGGAACGGGGCGTGGGTGTGTCGTGTGACTTTGCATCGTTGCTCCCCAGGTCCCCCGCCAAATACCGCCTTGTAGCCTACACCTCACCGCGCCCATCGCCTCACTCCGCTACCAACCACCATTTCAGCGGCTTAACTCCAACCTCCCCCCCAACCCACCCTGCCCCTGCCCACCGTCCCCCCCCCACGCACTCTATCTCCTAAAACATGGATCACTACCCGTCGCCACCTTTCTGTCCGATTCCCAGAACCGAACAACGTCTCCCATGGTCACCCCGCACGCGGCGTACCCCGCGTTTGCCAAGAAAGTTTCCCCCGACACGCCGGCGATGGCGGCTGCTGCCGCAGCCGCGGCGGCAACAACTGCAGCGGCGGCGTCCCACGCCGCCTCCGGTAGTTCATCCTTTTCCAACCACCACCACCACCACCGTCCGGGTCAGATGGGGGCGCGCTCTCACCATCAGTCAGCCTCCGCGGCGGCGGCGACGGCGACCGCTGGCGCGGCTGCGGCTGCGGCGGCGGGCGGCGGAGCGGCTGCGTATTCGGCCCCGCCGCAAGAGTATGCCCCCGTCCAGCCGTATGGGCATGTGGGCTATTACTCGGCCAGCGTTACTCCGCCACAGACGCGCCCGCCGCCGGCAACGGTCGCTGCGAATGCCACTGCGTCTGCGACCTCTGCCGCTGCGACCTTTGCTGGTGGTGGTGGTGGTGGTGGTACCTCGGGAAGCTGCCACCGCCCCCCTTGGTACGAGGGGGGTGATCACAGGAACGGTTTGATGAGGGAAAACGCCGTTGTTGGGGGTTACGGACCGGCGGCCGGTGGGTACGGCGGCGGCGGTAATGATTACAGAGACGTTAGTGGGGACGGAGGCCGCGGCGGCGGGCGGAGCGGGGTAGAGAGAGGGGACTCACGAGAGACGACAGATTCATCGTCACGGACGATGACCACGCAGGATGACACCTCGGGTGATAGCGGCCACGGGCGCGCAGCGGGTGCGGCCGCGGAGGGCGTTGGAGGCGTTGACGCCGCGCCGCAGGGCGACAGGAGACGACTTGCTTCGGAGGGGGCAGAGGCGGAAGAGGCCGTGCGGTGGCGGGGGGCCGGGGCGGCGGGCGTAGGCACTTCAGGGGTGGGCGGAGGGTTCAGGAAGAGGGTGTGGGATCGAGAATTGCCTAGCGCTGGTGATGGTGCTGATGCACGGTTAGGGGGTGGGGATATTGGTGGGGAGGGACAAAGGGGCCGGGGGGTGGGCGTTATAAGGGAGGGGGGGGGAGAGTTCGGGCGGGCGGGTACCCATTTGTCGGGACTCGGGAGGGTTAAGAATTTGACCCCAGCGATGTATGAAGATGTGATCGATCGGGAGGTGGAGGAAGAGGAGGACGAGGAGGAGGAGGATGAGGACGAGCAAGAAGATTACGAGGTGCGGCGTCATTGATTGGACTAGACCCGGGATCGGTTCTTCCGGGGTATAGACGTGCGTTCGGTTTGTCAAGTTTTGGTATTGAGAGTGTGTGCGTCCTTTTTTTTCTCGGCCTTTCTTGTTTTGGTGTTGGTCTCTTGTGGTCTGGCACCGCATGGATTGAAAAGTCCAATAATTTTATCGGGGGAGCAGGGGTTGCTGTTGTTGTCGTTGTCGTCGTCATTGTCGTTGTTGCTGTTGTTTTTGTTGTTTTGCGGTGTACGAACGACGCTGCTGCTCTCTCTCCCATCATCACCGGGATAATAATACTGTCGTCACTCTGTATGCGGCCTCTGCAGCTAGTTAAGCCGACATCAACACCCTATCTACCCCCGCCGCTCCCCTCGCCCCTTCTTCCCACCCCCCGGGCACACACCCTCCGTACACTCCCGCACCTACGTTTTACTGCGCTCCCAGGTTAGCGATAACGATGTGGGAAACTCGCCTTACTTGGGCGACCAAGGTGCGGAAGCTGGGCGTAACCGCGGGACGGCGCGCAGCCCTACTCCCCGCGGCGGCGGCGGCGGTGGCAGGAGGCCGGAAGGGCCTTGGTCGGTTGTGCCGGAGTCGGGTACGGCCACGCCTGCCTGCTCTGGTCCCAGACCGCGGGGCGAGCGAGACAAGTGGGAGATTGGCAGCCGTTACAGGGTGAGTAGTGACGGCCGCGTGGAACGGAACCCTCTCCGATAGGAAGGGGGGGGGGGGGGGGGGGGGTGGACGGAAGGGGGGGGAGGGGGGGCGGTCGGTATCGCTGCGCGCCGTTCGCTCCGATCTTTCGTTGTTCTGTACAGGATGTGACTAACTTAACCCTAGTCCTCGACGGTATGCAACAACCCCAACCCTAACCCTATCCGGGATATACGTAACCCAATCCTAATCGTCATACGGGATTAAACTAACCTAACTGTAACCCTGTGCGCGTTGCAGTTCATCCGCACCCTGGGGCGCGGGTCTTATGGTGAGGTGGCGCAGTGCGAAGATCTGGAGAAGGGGGGCCTGGTTGCCGTCAAGCGGGTCTTGAATGTATTCAACAGCGAGGTCAGTTTAGAGCAGTGCAGCGTAGGGCAGTGCAGTACTTTCTTATTGTGTTCGTTGTGCGTTGCATGTATGTGTGCCGTGTCTGTCTTGTGCTGGTAGGTATGTTTTTCCTTGCTTATACCAGGTATGTGTGTTGTGTCGGTCTTGTATGTGTGATGTAAAGATACCTATCTTAGTTCGCACGCGGACCTAACAAGTTTTTAGTCGGAGAATCTTTACCGCCTCTGACCGCGTTTCTGCACGGTTTCTTTGCCGAAGCATGCCCCGGCCTCGGCTGCGAAAGCGGGCGCTGCGGATGCGCCGGCTCAGCGCCGTAGGGCCTAGGCTTCGATGTAGGAATCTACGACGAAATGTCCGAACAATCCTCCTCTGTAAGCGATTTGGCGCATGGCCTCACGACAGGGCCTCCTTTTTCGCGTATTTCTTTGCGGTACGTCCTTTCTGACTCCAATCTTCCGGGGGCGTCGACTACCCTACCGGCGCCGCCGTTGTGGGAACCTGCGCGGGCGGCTGTGTGCTCAGATCCATTACCAAGACATGATCGAAACGCCCGGAAAAAATGCCATCCAGGCTCCGTGGAAAACTTTTGCGGGCGTAGTAGGATCCGCAGGTATCAGCCATACTCGGACACGTGCGTGTGCGCAGCAGCAGCTGACATGGAACCTTTCTGCGGAGCATCGTATGATATGTACAACAGGTAGCTGTGGCAATCGAACCTTCCTATGGAGCTATGCGTGTACAGCATCAGCTGTACAGCAGGAACAACAGCGCAGCAGATCACCGGCAGTTTTTTTCCGAGGGTTTCGACATAAATATGCACTTTTCAAGAGGGGATTTTCGTGTTTGGAAGCGTATGTTTTTTTTCGGTTTTCTTTTGCTGAAGGTACGTATAACTGCAGGAGGTGCGGTCGACCATCCCCTGATGAGTTTGAGTATGTGGAGCAACAACAACAAACAGCTAAACAGCAGCCAGATATGTGTAGGGCATGTGACCTAGCATGCGTACGGTAGCACCTAGATGCTCTTCTTATTCCACATGGGCACAATGCAGTGTGGAGTGCACACACTCTTGGCTTTGGAGTCTGAGCTCCATCTTCCGCTACAGCACGGCAGTTATCGGTTTTTCAGTATGGGGATCACACGAGACGGCGACCGGCGACAGTCCAGGCCGCCGGTGATGCCCATTGTAGCTTTCTTATCCTTAATAGTCATGATGTGCCCTTCTTAACTCAAGCGTGTGTGCGGTGTTCCTGTCGTATGCTGGTGTAAATGCGCATGTACCTTTTTAATGTTATCAATGTTGTATAATGCTGATACCTTTGTTACACATGTGTGTGTTGTGCGTGCTTTTGCGTGATATTCGGTGCCCGTGGCAGGTGGACGCGAAGCGCATCTACAGGGAGATGTTCATCCTCCGACACATGCGGAACGACGAGATCATCCACCTCAGGGACGTCATCATGCCGCCGCCCGCCTACGATGACTTCAGAGACCTCTACCTCGTGAGTGTTCCTTTGGCTCTTCGTCCACATCTTTTTGCAGTTGGCACCTTGCCTTGTCTTGCCTTGCCTTGCCTTGTCGTACTCTACGGGTTGGCGCGGCTGACGCTTCCGGGTGCGGCGAAGCCTGTGACGCTCTCGCTCCCTTCCTAATCTCACTCTTGGTGGGCCGCCGGTGATCTGACCTCCCTTCCCCATCGCGGCAGGTTTTCGAGTTTGTAGACACCGATCTGTACAAGCTCATTCGATCGCCGCAGTTCCTGACCGATGAGCACGTGAAGCTTTTTCTGTACAAGATGCTCGTCGGCCTTAAGTACGTGCACAGCGCGCACGTCATTCATCGCGACATCAAGGTATGTACGATGTAAACATATAAACCCAGTAGGCTTATACCTGTTATCCATTATGCTGATAGTGGCGATTGCTTTGGCATAATTAGGGGCATTTTTGACTGAATAAGCGGCTTAGTTTGGCTGTTTGTCTAGTATTACGAGCCTGAGCAAGGTATGTACGATGTAAATCTGACAGGCATATATCTGGTATCCGTTATGCTTGCAATTATTTTGGCGCAATTGGGCGTTTTCCACCGGACTATCCTGCGCTCTGAGCTCCTCTACCTCCCCCCCCTCCCCCCCCGCTGTTGTGTCTCGTGCTGTTTTTGTTCGCTTTGTTCGCTCTTGCTTTTGCTTTTTTTCTCCCGTTTTTCTCCCGTTTTTCCCCCTCTGCCCCCCCCCCACTGTTTATTTGTTCGCCCTCATCTTGTTTTTGGGGCTGTGCGTTTGTTTGTTCGTGATGTGAATGAAACTAAAATATATAGCCGGCGAACATTTTGCTGAACGAGGACTGCACGGTAAAGGTTTGCGACTTCGGGCTCTCGCGCGTCGTCACAAGGGAGCCCTCGACGGACCCCGCCCCGCCGCCCGCCAACCACGTGCGCACATCGGCCTCCGGCAAGGTGGGGAAGCTGCGTAGCCCCGAGGCGTGTTGCGTTGTTAATTGAGTAGCGGTTGCATTGTGGGGAGGAGTTTGGCCAGGGGGGAGGGGGGGGGCGAAAGGGGTTCTATGTGGGAGGGGAGAAGGGAGGTTAAGGGAGGTTGCGAAAGGGCGTATGAGGCACTTGCGCACGTTGGCGTACGGCAAGGTGGGGAGTTGTGGAGTGCCGGGAGGCGTGTTGGGTTGTTGCTTGTTGAGTAGGTGTTACGTTGTGCGGAACCTTTATGCGGAGAGGCTATTGCGGGGGGCAGGGGGGGGTGTGTGCTCATTTGTTGCTTGCCTTAGCCATTTGACCATTGACCAAGCATCTCTTTCGAGACGGAGCACCGTTCCTACTCCCAATAGGGACACGTCCAACGTTTGGGCGCTCATTACGCTTCTTCCATATACTGCATAGGAACTACATAGAAACTGTTTGCTTATCCTATCCCCGTCCTGTGTCGCCGTCTGCGGCCACCATCTATCTCCTAGGATAGCGATCGTTTTGTCGCTACTCTCGAGTCTACCAAACTCTTCCATGTCACATACGTCTAATTTGCTCCTCTCCTCCTCTAACGCATCCCGTTCCTCCTTGCATTTTCACATTCTCCTATGTGAGTCCTACTCTCTATTGTTGTGCCACACGGGCACATGTTTGTAGCCACGTCCTCCTCCTCCCGACTACTGGTGTATCTCTTTCTTCTTTCTGGTAGGTCCAGGTCCCCTACACGAGATTGAAGTTTCAGCTTTTTCGCGTAGTCCATTGGGCCGTGCAGATAGTTTTTCATTCCAATATCTTCCCTCAACCCCCCGTATATCTCTAAATGCTTCTCCTCTTTCACCTTATTCTTAGCGCTTGCCTTTCCCTTTCTTCTGTTATTTATTTTACTTCTGTCTTGTACCCGCCAAACTTCTTTGTAGACGGAATCTATTCTTGGTCTACCCCTGTATCCTTCCATATTTTCTCGACTACGTTATTCCGTCTTATTCCAGCTCGCCCGTTTGTTATTTTCTCCCACACAGCATTATCAACCATGGCTGGCAACCTATTTTCTGGCATATTATGTACTTTAATATTGCCATTTCAACTTTCTCACGTCTCTATTTGTTTCACGTGGGTACATTCCTAGGTCTGCTCTTAATACCGTATTACTCGTTGTACTAGAGCATCCTAGTATCTTTTTAGCTGCTGTCATCTGCACTGTTTCTAGTTTTACGAACTTCGGGTTCCTTTCCCATACTTCTCCTGCATACTCTAACTTTGGTACAATCACATTAGTCAGAATACATCTTTCAATCCTAGTGTCAAGGTGCGGGTCTGTTAGGATCGCATGCATCTTGCCTACTTGTGATTCACCCTTTCCTATTCCTTTTGCTATGTGTAATCCCAAGAGCAGTCCCTTGAGATCTCTACGCCAAGGTACGTATATTGGTCGACGATCGGTAGTTCATCTTCTCCCCACTTCCATTCGAAGTCTACCGGATTCACCTCATCTTCGTTACATACAACTACTGCGCATTTTCTCGCGTTCGCTGTAACTCTCCATTTCCTAGTGTACTCTAGTGCTTCCTCTGTCTGTTTCTGCAATCCTTCGGGTGTTTCTGCCACGAAATCATCCGCAAACATCAACCCCGACATCGTATCTTCCCTCATGGTGACTCCTTGCTTTGCTGCTTCGACTGCTGCTATCATGCCATTAGTGTATACCTTGAATACATTGTGTGATAGTGTACATCCCTGTGCAACTTCTTGTAAGATACCAACATATTTGGATATTTCCCAGTCCAGCATCACGGCACTTCTCGCACATTCCGTCATCTCTGTTATCATTCTCCACATCTTTTCTCTGATCCCAATTTCCCACATCTTTCCCCACAACCCATTCCTCCATACTGTGTCATAGCCTTTCTGTGCATCTAGGGAGAAGCAGTACGTCGTTAGCCCGGCGTCTTTCCTACCTTGAAGTATTTTCACCCATTGTGTACACACGGTCTACGCAACTACGGTTTGGCCTCAATCCTGCTTGCCCTTCGCTAATTTTTCCGTCCTTCTCCAACGTTGTTCCCATTCTGTCGTTCAAAATATTACGAGTTGTTTTGCCTACGGTGCTTAATAGCGCAATCTCTCGGTATTTTCCCGAGTCAGCCTTATATCCTTTCTTGAATAAGTTTACTACTCCTCCTTCTCTCCACCTCTTAGGCGCGTACTCGTTTTGTCATGTCCAATTATACAACATAACCATCATGGTAAGCATACCTTCTTCCCCGTACTTCATAAATCCATTCACTATTTCATCTGCCCCTGCTGCCTTTCTATTCTTGAGTTTAGCTACGCACTGCTTTACTTCTTGTCAAGATTGTGAACTCTCTCTGTAATCCGTCTCAACCACGGTCTTCCCTTTCCGACGCACCTTCGTTTGCCTCTGCCCACGGGTTGGTTTCCTACTCGAATTCTGCGTCGAACGTTTCGTTGGCTGTGGACGTTGCTAACTTGCGGCAATGTTCTAAATGTACTTCCCTCTTCCCCTTCGAGCTACTAACCATTTTACCGCTGTGTGCTCTTAATGTAGCTATTCCCGCGTGTGCCTCGCCTGCTTGTTGACCCAGTACCGCTTTTATCCCTGCCCACATCTGCGTCATCCCGCCGTCAAAGTCTTCGTTTGTTTTATGAATTACGTCTTTCCATAATCCCTTCTTATTGTTGTCGGCCATCTCTGTTACTTTCTTTCTAGCCGTAGCATACTCCTCCCATCCTACCGTAGTTTTAGTATATGTATATACCTTGCGTACGCCTCTCTCCTTACTCTTATGGCCTCTTTTGCTTCCTCGTCCCACGATTTTACTGCTCTGTTGCATATTATCAACTTCTTCCCTATTACTGTGGTTGCTGTGTTTTTGAGCAATTGCTCCCATCCTTCTATAATCCTGTCTCCTGCACTATCTCGTTCCGCTTCGTTCTCTGTTGTTCGTATTATTTCCAACAACTCGGAAAACGCTCTGCATTCTTGGCCATCTCTTCTTGGAACTCTCGCTATTTTTATTTGACCTTTAGTTTATCTATTTACTCCATTTGTACAGTTTCCTACGTTGTCTGTTCTTGATAACTCTCGTCTGTTGACTTTGTCCATATTAGACAGTGGTGAGTACTTCCTACGTCCGCTGCGCATACATGTATTTCCGTTTCCTTACTATTTCCGTTTTATACCACTATGAAGTCAAAAACGGATCTTTGCCCCTTTTGTATGCACTGTCTAGTTCATTCTGGCCCTGCTTTCTTTACTCTATCGTTTAACGTCTTCATCTCGTTTCTCTTAAGGTCCTCCAACATCGCCCCATTCTTAGTCTTTGTTATTTCCCCATATTGTCCAATGTTTTCATTTGGGTTGTTACTTGCCTTCCCGATTCTTGAATTAAAATCTCCCTCTCAAACTACTTCTCCTTGCCTTTTATACCTGTGTACATCTACTGCTATCTCTCCGAACGTCTTCTGTATCTCTTTGTACCGTATGCTTTGACTCTGTGGGCATGTAGATGGTTCCTACGAAAATATATTTCGCTCCCCTCTCCCCTGGTACCTTTATCCATATGCTTTCGTCATATTTTTGTGTCTTCGATCACCTCTATTATGTCACACAAGAGTTCTTTGACTAGGAATCCTACTCCCCCCGCCCCCCGATTCTTGCTTTCCTGTCCCTTTATCTTTTTCCCTATCCATGCGTACTCTCCAACTTTGCATCCTATTTCCCCCCCCTCTTTCTCCCACGAGTCTTGAATTCCCACTATATCTAAGTCGCGATTACTTACTTGTTGGACTTTTGCGCTCTTCCGCGGCGAATCCACATGCGTTCCATGATCCTTTTCTCAGCTTCTTTTTCGCTTGGCTATGCACTCTACTTTTGTCTATCGTTCGTTCAACATCTTTACTACTCCTGTTCTCTCTACTGTGAAGTGTCTTTTCTTTTCTTTTTCTGGCTTTGTCTTTTTTTGGTCTACACCACAACTGTTCTCCCCCATATCCTTCGGGCCATTTACTATGTATTGCCTCCCCTTGTCTCTTGCCGCCGGTCACTCTAGGACTACGTCTAAATTCCGCTATTTCATTAGCTGTGCATATTCTCCTTGGGGGGAAGGGGGGTTATGGGGGCGACCGGGGTCGCGAATGGGTTTATGTATGAGGCGCGTGTGCGCGTTGATGTACGGCAAGGTGGGGGGTTTCGGAGTGCTGAGGCGTGTCGGGTTATTGAACAGGTAATATGTTGTGAGGATAAGTTATACGGATACGTGGTATTTTGGTCGGCCATTCGACGTCTACCATCAATTTGTTTTGTTTTGTTTTCTGTTCTGTTTTTTTTGTCTAATCTTGTGTTTTATTTTGCTTGTCGCTCGTTTTGTCTTCACTCTCGCCTCTTATTTCTTTCAACAATCGCCTCTTATTTCTGTTTCTTTTCTATTATTTTGTTCATGTTCGTCTCTTGTTTTGGTTTATTTCTCCGTGCGGCAGCTCGCTTGCTCGCCGATGAAGTCGTCGACATCGACACCGCCGCCTGGCGCAACATCGCACGCCGCCGCGACAAGGGGTCTCCAGGCCGATGGTGGGGGCGCCGCGACCCAGGGAGGAGGTGGCGAGAGCCCACAGAGTGAAGAGGACGAGCCCCCACGGCGCCAGAGGACCCTCAAGCGCCAGCTGACGAAGCACGTGGTGACGCGTTGGTACCGGGCCCCGGAGCTTATTTTGCTTCAGGTGCGCGGGGAGATTATGTATGTGTTCCCCACCCCCGCTCCTATCTCCCGCCCTCGCTCTCCCCCCTCCCCTTTCCACGTTCCCATCTTGCCCTTTCGCTCTTCCTGTGTACCTTTTTCCCTCTCCTCCCTCCCCGCTCATCCTCGGAACCGAACTGACATGAAAATTGGTGTATTTTTCATTTTCGGAGTTCATGTTTGCGCCCTGAAGACCCTCGTGTTGACGTTGGCAGCAGCAGCGGCAGTGGCAGCAGCCGCAGTACCTTTTGAAGTTTACAAGTGCACCCTCGTAATCCGGGCGAATTACTTGGAATTTAAATAATTGGTAATTGGGAAAGTTGTTGCAGTGGGAAAGAAGTTGAAGGCACAGCCTCAGTTGTACTCGTAGTTGGTGTTTATTTACGTTGACGCCTGCCATGGTGATACTGCATACCAGGTATCGTTTTGCTTAGTTTTTCAACAATGACCTGGCCGCCTGTCGGACTGCCGTACGCTAATACCCACCACCTCTGCCTTTCCGGAAGGATTACGACAATGCCGTGGACGTGTGGTCGTTGGGGTGCATCCTGGCGGAGCTCCTGAGCATGCAGAAGGAGAGCTTCCCCACCTCGCAGGTATTTCGTATTTGTATGAAGGAACAGGAACAGGAGCCGAGTTGCGTTTGAATCGTTTTTGTTTTATTGGGGTTGATTTGATGTTTTAGTCGTGTTCACGTTTTCTTACTTCCTGCCCCCCCCACCCGTTACGTTCCCTTTCCGTCTCCCCCTCGCCCTTCATTCGCCCCTTCGCTTTTGTTGCCTCGTTGTGTCCCGACAGGAGCGTAACGCGCTGTTTCCGGGCAAGAGCTGCTTCCCCCTCAGCGCCGAGAAACCATCGTCGTACTCGGATGGTCTGGACCAACTCAATGTCATATTTGATGTTATCGGGACCCCGTCTAGGGAGGACATAGCAGGCCTGGTAAGAGCTGGTGGTAGCTTAGAGTTTGTATGACATGGTAGCTGTTATGATGTGCTGGGCAAGGTGGGGAGGCAGTAGAGGGCGTTAGATGTTTGTGATGGAGCTGGGTCAACGAGCTCCACACGACCATCTACGCTTGGCTTTTTTCTCACGCGATTGTTGACCGCGCCGCGCCGAACAGTAGTAGCATTGTCGCTCGAGAACCTGCGCCTTTTCGCGCTTTCGCGAGCGAAGCAACGAAGCACAGCCTCGATCGATGCTCCGACGAGTTAATTCGAGCGTCAAGACCGTTCCCTGCGCAACACCACCTTCGCCCCCCCCCCTTCGCCTCTCCCGTCCTACTCCCCACGACTATTGCTATGCATTAAATGCGCACCCCCCCCCCTTCCCCCCGCCCGCCCTCGCCCCCCCCCACCTCCCCTCCATCCCCCATTTCTCTCGGCCGGTTAAAAACAGGGTGAAGTTCGGCAGTACTTGGCTAGACTCATGTACAAGCCTCCTCTAAACCTGGCCGACAAGTACCCGGGGGCAGCGCCGGAAGCACTGGAACTGCTGGCGTGCATGTTGCGCTTCGACCCTTGCCGTCGGATCACGGTGGACCAGGCATTGGAGCACCCCTACTTGGCATCTTGCCGTGAACCAGAGAAAGAGGTGAGAGGGGAAGGTTGCATCGCCCAGGGCGGGGTGGGATGGGGGTGGAGGGGGGGGGGGGGTGGACGTACTCATTCATTCGTTGCTTGCCTTAGTCATTCGACCGTTGACCACGCATCCCTTTCGAAACGGAGGGCGGGGGCGGGGGGGGGCGGTAAACTTTTTTCGTGTATAGCCAAAGTCGTATGACCGTGGGGTGTGCTATTTTCAAGAGGTAGAGAAAAACGATAACATCTATCTGGTGCCTGGCGCTGTTGGTAGGCCTTTTTTTTCTTGTCGTGTTTTTTTTTTTAGCGATTTTGTTGCGGTAGGACAAGTTGGCTTGTTTCGTGTGGAGGTGCGGGCAGGATGGGCATATTGACGTGTTTGTTGGGCAGTTGTGAGAGAAAAAGGTCGAGTGTTTATGAGTGTTTATGCTCGCTGTGCGCGGAAAGCGCAAAAACGGGTAGCTCTGTTTTGAACGTTACATCGTCAGGGATGCTAGCGCCGCAAGCCTTTCTTACCCTTACGTTTTTCGGGCATACGACCAGCTTTTATCGAACTGCCCACCTGCGCTTCGCTCTGATGCAGCGGTGTGCGTTTCGCTGTCGCGGGCATTAATAATTTTACGTGAACGCTGGTTAACATGTGACGCCCCTCCCCTCCTCATGTTACTTATTTTTCACGTTTTATTCATCTCCCTCGCTTCCGATGTCGCCTGCCCTGCGCGGAAAGGTCACTGCCAGCGTGCCTATTACGATGGAGTTTGAGGACATCACGGACAAGGCTACCCTCAAACGTGAGCGGGGCGGATGAATAGAGACTGCAACGACTATTTTATAGCGCATTGTTTACTGCGTTTGAGTTGAGGGGAATAAAATGGAGTCTTCCATCGGGGATGGCAGCTGTGTTATTAATAGCAGTATATAGCAAGTTCATAGCAAAGTGACAGTAGCTGCAGTTGTAGCTGTTGCAGCATCGTTAGCGCATAGCAGTAGTAGTAGCAGTACAGTAGCAGCAACAGTAGCAGCCGTAGGAGCAGCAGTTCCAGCAATTCCTCGGACAGCTGGGGTGGAATTCTACCGCTGATATATGAGTGGCTCTGGTGTGCAACTGGGGCATGAGGCCTCTCGCTTGCTGTGCTAGCGAATGTGCCGAACCAGGGCCTTTCCTCATGTGACAAACGCTCAAAGACATAGCATGACTTTTGTTGCGACACGCCTTGGCATTGCTCAGCGCTCGCAACACGCCGTTGCCAAAGGCGCAAAATACTCTTGTAGGCGAAACCATAATCACCCCCACCTTCCCCCCTCCCCCGCTGACCCCATTACTTGTCCTTTTTCGCCGTGGCCAACCGTTATTTCGCGTCACATCCTATCACATTGCATCACGTTACTTTCTTGTAGGACTGGTGTACGAGGAGGTGCTGCATTACCACCCGGATCAGGCCAACCGTCTTCCCCCTCTCGCCAGCACGAACCCTTCCCGCTCAAGCCCTTGCTCCACTTCCGGCGCACACGTCAACGCGAGGCGCACACCGTCGGATGGGGAGGACGAAGAGAAACAGGGAGGAGTGGTGACAACGAAAGCGAAACCAAAAGCAGTATCAGCAGCGGCAGCAGCGGCGGCAGCAGCAGCGGCAGTAGCGGTAGCGGCGGCGGCCGCGGAAGCGTCTTTGGGGAAGAAACGTGCTCGAGACGCCAGGGATAACGGTGGTGCCGCTGTCGTGGAGCGCGGCCTTGACCAGACTAACTCTTCTGCCCCCTACAGCCACAACGCGCACGCTATCCCAGCTGGTGCCAGTGCTGCGGCCGAGAACAATCGTCAAGCGCAGCACCGGCGAAAGCAACAGCAGCAGACGCAGCAGCAGACGCAGATGATGCACGCGCAGAAGCGGCACAGGCGAATGGACGATTGGAACGACAGTCAGGCTCGCAGACAAGCAGCGCTGACTGCAGGAGTACAAGGTCAAGAGCTCGCTCGTGCTCCCCGCCCGGCGCCCGGAAGCGTGAGGGAGGAGGAGGACGGGTACGGGAATGATGAAGGTACGGCGGCGAAGCGATCGAGGGGTGATGATACCTACGGTTCTGTCGGCGTGACTGGTGCGCCTCTTTCTTCGTCCGCTGCCTTGAACGCTGCTTCTGTTGCTACAGCTACCGCTGCTGTTGCTGCCGCTGCTGCTGCTGCTTCTGTGGGTGGGGAAGAGGCACGGATGGGGAAGCGATCGAGGGTCGAGGGGGCTGCTATACAGCAACAGCAGCAACAGCAGTACTGGTAGTTGTGAAGCAGCAACAGCAGTACTGGTAGTTGTGAAGCAGCAGCAGCCCTTGCTGTAGCTGAGAAGCAGCATCAATACTGATAGCTGAGCAGCAGTGACAATATTGGTAGTGGAGCAGCAGCGGTACTGGTGGTTGTGCAGCAGCAACGGTACAGGTGGTTTTGAAGCAGCAGCGCTGGTAGTTGTGAAGCAGCAGCGGTACTGGTAATTGTGAAGGCAGTGCTGGAGTTGTCGAGAGTTTTTGTTGAGTGGGAGGCGTGCGTGGTTTTAGCTGCCGATGGAAAATAGTGTACTGGAGAGGAGAGCGAGGGTGGCATCCGTGAACCGTCGTGAAGGAGTGAAGCGAGCGCTCGTCGAGGGAATGGAAGGGAGTGGAGGGGAGAGCGCGGGTGGGGCGCTTGCCTTCACTAGCGCAGGCATGAGAAGGCAAGCAAATAGTTGGCGCGTTTGGGGCGGGTCTTCTCAGTTCAGTCGTAGGGTGGTCCGGTGTTGGGCTGTAGCTCTTTGCGTCTTTTCATTGGGCGAAAACCCTGAAAGGAGCAGGCTGTTTTGTATGGTGGAGGGGAGGAAAATATCCTTTCTTCTTGGCAAACAGTTGCGCTTCCGGATGTTGCCGCCGCACCGCTCATGAGCGGCTGCTGAGGAAAAAGGAGGCAAAAGGACGGCATCGCAGTCCGTGTACGGTCGTGCTTTTGTAGCACGATGTCTGCCTAACACAGTGGGCACCCGCAGCAGAGACTCGCAGTGGAAACCCACAGCTGTTGCTGCCGCTGCCACTCGAGGGTGTGCAACATGACGGCTTGTTGTCGATTTGATGCTTCCGTAGCGAAGCATGTGTTTTGATCCTATGGTCGGATTCGTGTGTCTGGAGCACTCCGGGGGAGGAAGATGGTTTGAATCGACTGTTCTACATCCGTGAGACTCCATACGCTCATCTCGAGCGTGTTGGCGAAATGGAATGCCTGTGGTGTGGGCGCGTGCATGTGTGTGATTGTGTGTTCGTGTGTGCCTTTGTGTGCCTGTGTGTTTTTGTTTGTTTATTTGTTTTGGCGCGTGTGTGGGTAGGTTTTATTTTTTATTTTAGTTCATGTTTTATGCTTGTTTATAGCGTGTGTTGGTCCTGGCTCGGTAGGTCCCGTCGTACGCGTTGCTTCGTGTGTTCGGCTGCTGGTCGAAAATATGGAGTCAGCAGGGGTGGTGGGACTGCGCGCATGGCAATCGGGGCGCCATAGGATAAGAGTAAGGGTAAGGAGCAGGGTATCATTTTGTATGCGTGACGAGAGCGTGAGGTTCATCTGTTTGTCACACAGTAAAAGCAGGTTGCTCTTTTACTTTTTTGCTGTGCATAGACGGGCCGTGAAGACGGGGAGGCAGGAGGGGGGGGGGGGGAGCGTGTCAGGGCTGGTGGCGATTTTCAAATGGTTTTTCAGGCTAAAGAAGGGAGACTTCTCAACCGAAACTCGTCATCGTGTACCCTATCGAGTACGCCTTTTTTTGCTTTGACCCCTCGAGAGGGGACAAATCGTAGCCGAAAGGGAGGGGAGGCATCACAGCCGAAACTAGGCTCTTTTGTTGCAAGCAAACTCCTCGTTCGCCTCGCGTCGCCAAGGCGGAGACGTGACTGGTTTTGGGCTGTCGGTAAAGGGGTGTCCGCCCCCTGCTCACTGCGCGTGTGTCGCCGATTTCTTTACTTTTTTTAATTGCGGCATTCACTGTTTTAGGGTGCGCTTACGGCGGTTGCCCAGGCAGAACCGCTGTATCTGGCTTGGTTCCATCGCGTGTTTTTATAATTAGCCCATGCAATGCGTGTTGTAGTTTCGATGCCGTTTTATTTTCGTTCGTGGTGCGCTGCTGTTGCCTGGTTTGCTTTATCTCGGTTGGCTGTTTTTTGTTGTTTTCATTTTTTTTATTCCGGTGGCCAGGACAGGAGGCCAGGCGGTGGGAGAGAAGGGAGAGTAGCTTGTATGGGCATGGGAGAGGGTAGCTCGTACGGGCATGGGTGAAGGTGGGCGCGCTGGGGGGGGGGGGTCGAAAGCGCGGCGGGAAAAGCACACATTCCACGGCCGTGCGCGATCGGTAGTAGAACATGTGTAGAGACATGAGCAAGCGGTGAGTGGGGCAGGCTGAAGACGGACGAAATGTTATTTTGTCTGAAGCAGCAGATCAAAAAGAGGGCGCGAACGGCCTCAACCGCGATGCGAGCTCGCTCTCGTCTGCGCGTTTCGGGCTGGCCGCTGCATGCAGCGGTAGCAGTGGGGGACCCTGCTCTGCGATGCGCTCGCTCGTAGTTCGGCGCTCGCGGTGATGGCGGAGTAGAGGGAATGAAGTATTCCCTTTCCTTTTACACGACCGCGAGCATTGTATCAATAGGCGGTTCGTTTTTATGCCGTACGTTGGGAGCATAAGGACGGCGTTGTTGTGCCACAATGTTTTTGTTTTCTTCTTTCCGAGAGTGCTGCAGGCAAGAGTCAGTGGTAGCGCTATATTTGAGCGCTGTGGCGGTAAACAGAACGACGGGCGCTCCTCGTGACGTCGAAGGAAGGGGGTGGCGGGGGTAGGGGCGGGGGTGGGGAGGGAGGCGGAGAGGGGGGGGGGGGGGGGGGGGGGTGGTCGTACTATTGTTTCACGCGGGGAATATGTACGCACAAAAAAGGTGCGAGGTTTCGTCCAGTTTGCGTATCCATGGCGCATTTCGTCGTTCGTGGAATCAAATGCCGCCATCAACACTACTACTAGTTCATACAGCAATAGAGTCAAGTGCGAGAGTAATGTAAGGCGAGGGTTACGGCCTGTTTTGTATGGTTGGTGGTGCATGCCGTGGTTTGCCTTTGCCGTTTTTTGGTGGTAAATGACCGGCGTTATGCGTGCGTACATAAGTCACTGTTGTATTGGCCGTAGGGCGTCCTCCCCCCCCATGAGTAGTTGCAGGTAGAATGATTCGGGTAAGCAGTGCACTATTCGAGACATAATACAAAAATTGATATAATATGCGGGGGTGAAAGCGATGTGCAATCACTTGATTATTTGGGCGAAGGGTTGTTTTGGTGCCTTGTCGAAGCGATAATTTAAACCTGCGCGAGAAAAGGGAGAGTGCACGGATGCTTTGCGGTATTTATGCGTTGGGGGGGGCAATCTCGTGTCTCGTCTGAGGGTACAGGAAGTGCGGTATTATTCTGCGCAGACTTGCCGTCCAGTCAGCTCTACGCAACAAAAAATGTTCGTTTTCTAAAACAATGTAACGAAAATAACAACAACGAAATAAGAACAAAATACATCGTATGTCTGGTATCTATGTATTTATTTTATGTGTCTGGCTGGGCGCAGACATTATACTTCCGACGTTTGGTGTTTTGTATGTGCGCCGAAGCACTATTGTTACATGCTACAGACTGGTTATCGATGAGCAGAGAGAATGAGGTACCCTATGCGCGATAGAAATGAAGGCCAGCGCCGGGGAAGAGAAGGGAGAAACCTGGGACCACGGCTTGCCCAGAAGGTTGTTGAGGGCAAAACCAAAACCTCCCGCGGATTATGGGTGGGGCTTGGAAAGGATCATACCACAAATATCATATGCACGAGTGAAACACACACAACGGTTTCGATCAACGTTCTCCAGATATTTTGTCAGCCAGAGAGGAGAAAAAAGCAAGATGGACCATCCAAGCACCGAGAGCGTGTTGCCACGAATGATGTTAGAGCCGAGTTGCAATGGCGGGCATCAAAGGAAGGCCAAGTGGCGATGCACCCAACGCACATCCACGACGACTAACAACACGTTATACCACGCGCGGGTACTGCATCGTACCTGGTACCTTCCACGTAGACTAACTTACGATACGACGTACAGAGGGCGCCCGCTAGTGAGAAACGTCATTTTGGCATTGAGGCCCAATTTATTGTCCTGTCGCCACCACTGAGCACAGGCTACTCGTACCATTGGAACATGTACGGGATTCAGAATGGCACCCGACCCTGAACACCGTTTCTGCCGTCCATTTTCTTGTTGGTACGTAGTGCGCAAACGAGCCTCAATTTCTGACGACCGAGTTTCTTCAGAGGGGGGCGCCCTCCGTATCCGTGCAAACAAAAATAAGTAAGCGGTTTCACCGAACGATCAACGCGTGTTTGTCAACGAGGGAAGAAGGGACACAACAGACGGGCCAGGTCCAAGCAGCCAGAACCCGACATCACGCGTGATGTTAGAGAGAACCGAGGTGTCATGGCGGGTATCATCTCGGCCCAGCGGCAATGGGTCGAACGCACGTCGACGACGACCAATAATAATACCTGGTAAGTTACACCACGCATATGGGTACAAGTATAATGTAGAAACGTGTTTCATTATAACCGCAGCGACCCTTCATTATTACTCGATCCCCCTGGATTGATCAATCGATACCACTCTCTGCTGGAATGTAGGGATCGTTTATATCTACCAGGTATACTATCATACAAACAGTCCTTATGATTCCCGACATATTGGAAAGCGCAGCGGATGGGCCATGTATTATGTGCTCCACTCTGATTGTGCGGTGAAGAGGATCCCTCTTCTCGACTCTTCTCGGTAAGCGCTCGCCTCCTCGGATGCTACGCTGTGAGCTACCAGGTGTATACATGAATTGCCCCCAGCTTGAGGCACGCGCATCATCATCACTCATCAGTGCATGAGGTGGAAACAAACCCACCCGCGGGCAGGATAGCGCGGGGGGAAGCAAATACGGACCTAACAGAGTCGCGCTTTCCAGGCCGAGGTGCCGCCAGACTGCCAGGTGACCAGCGCTCACTTGAATCTTATGGCGTGACATCAGGAAGGTCTGCCCGTTCGCTACAGCACGAGGATCCGGTGGGCAGTGTGCCTTATGCGTGTTGTTGCGCTCTTGCGTGGGTTTGCGCGCGCGTGCGCTGTTTATTCCGTTTTTCGACTTTGGATATGCCTGTCAGGGTATCTACATGCGTTGCGCGGCTTTCCTTGTTGCGCTCCGTTTATAATCAATTTTGATGGCAAGCCGTGCAAGACATGTCGAAACCCTGCGCCATATTCAGAAAGAAAACGGCGCGCCATGCGCTCGCAAACACGCAAGTGACGGCTATATTGAACATTGACTGACTGTTGGGATCCTCGTGCTAGCGAACGGGTCGAGCTTCCTGATGTCGGACCACAAGATCCAGGTGCGTGGGCGTTGATCACCTGGCGGTCTGACGCACCTCGGGGTTGGCAGCGCTACTCTCCCAGGTACCCGTAATGTGCTCCCCCCATCCTGCCCGCGAGTGGGCTTGCGTCCAAATCAAGCCCTGATGCGTGGTGATGATACCGGCATTCCTCCAAGGTTGGGGAAATTTATTTGTATATGTGCCTGATAGCTCACAGCGTAATATCCGAGGAAACGAGCGCTTTTACCGAAAATAGAGCCGAGAAGAAGGACCTCCTTTATCGCACAATCGGGGTGGAACACATACGTGGCCGTTGCGCGCAACAACATCTTGTTAAGATACGGCCTCGAAAGGCCTGTAGGTATCCGAATCCGAGATCATTTGGATGGGTTTCGTATGATAAGGTTGGCGGTTTATATTCGGGGAAGTTAGGAATTAGATCGGAGGCACGCGCCTCCGATCTCAGAAGCTATCCCGGGCTCTGGTGGAAACGAATAAAGCTACATCTCTACGAAGGAACGAAAGTGAGTACTCTCCGAGGACCTGCTCAATTGGCAGACCTGCAGGGGGCACTCTGTGTCCCCCACCTTTAATTTAACAATCTTCGAAAATTTAAGATCCGTGCGATTACTAAAATAGATCTGTGAAGGGTATTCTATTTACTGACACAATAGTACCGATCAATACCAGCAGAACGGCTGACAGTAAAGTTTGTTGCAGCTATCATAACATATGATATGCTTGTTTTGTACCCACGCGTGCTGGGCCACCTGCACTATTTGCATTTTCGGTGGAAGCGATGGAAGCTTCCATGAATTTGGCGGAAGCGATGGAAGCTTCCATGAAAGCATGGAAGCTTCCATGGAAGCTTCCACACTCCCATGCCGTGGAATCTTTTTCGTGGAAGCTTCCAGGAATTTACTTCCACGGAAGCTTCCATGAAATCTTCCACGGAAGCTTCGACGGAAGCTTCCATGATTCTGTGGAAGCTTCCATGAAAGCTTCCACGAAAGTTACTTCCACGGAAGCTTCCATGAAAGCTTCCACGAAAGTTACTTCCACGGAAACTTCCACGGAAGCTTTCGTGGAAGTAAATTGCTTTCACGGAAGCTTTCGTGGAAGTAAGTTTGCGTTCATGGAAGCTTCCGTGGAAGTAAACTTTCGTGGAAGAAAGTTATCTGCCACGGAAGCTTTCACGGAAGCTTTTACGGACGTAAATTTGCTTCTACCGAAGCTTTCAAACTGGAGTAAATTTGCTTCCACGAAAGTTTTCACGAAAGCTTTCTCGGAGAAGCTTTCACGGAAGCTATCGTGGAAGTAAGTTGCGCTTTAGGGTTAGGCTTTCACGGAAGTAAATTTTCTTCCACGGAAGCTTTCACGCAAGCTTTCACGGAACTTAATAACCCTAACCCTAACCCTAACCCTATCCCTAACCCCTAACCCCTAACCCTTCGTGGAAGGTTTCGTGGAAGGTTTCGTGGAAGCTTGCGTGGAAGCTTTCGTGCAAGATTTCTACCAAAGGTTTCAAACCGGAGTGAATTTTCTCCCACGAAAGTTTTCACGGAAGCTTTCACGAAAGCTTTCGTGGAAGTAAATTGCTTTCACCGAAGCTTTTGGGGAAGTAAAATTTGCTTCCACGAAAGCTTTCACGGAAGCTTTCACGGAACCTAACCCTGACCCGAAGCCTAAGCCTAAGCCCTAACCCTTCGCGGAAGCTTCCGTGGAAGCTTTCGTGGAAGCTTTCGTGGAAGCTACCGTGGAATTTACTTCCGTGGAAGCTTCCCCTACTTCCGTGGAAGTTTCCGTGAAAGCTTTCGTGGAAGCTTCTTCCATGGAAGCTTTCACGAAAGCTTCCGTGGAAGCTTGCGTTTTTTTTCTGCGTGGAAGCTTCCATATCTTTCATGAAAGCTTCCACGGAAGCTTTCATGAGCTTCGACGCAAAAAGCAATTAGTGCAGGAGACCGCGGAAGCTTTCATGAGCTTCCACGCAAAAAAGCAAGTAGTGCAGGAGACCGCGCGTGCTGTAAAGTATTGGTCGTCGACGTACGTTCGACGCATTGCCGCTTGGCTTTCTTATGATACCCACCATGAAACTCAGCTCCCACGCCATGCGTGATAGCGCATTCTCAACGATTAGATGGTCCGTCTGCCTCATTAGTTGTAGTTTCTCTCTGGTTGACATATACCGAGAACGTTGTTGATCGTTCGTTGAAACCGCTCACTGTATACTCTTGGTACGAATATTATACCTGGTACCGTATAAAAAATACAAAAACGTCGTATAGGTCTAATACAGTAGTCTACGTACGAGGTACGAGAGGTACGAGGTATGATGTAGTACCCACGCGTGGTGTAACATGTTGATTGTAGACGTGCGGTCGATGGATCGCCGTTCGGCCTTCCCATGATACCCGCTCACCACAACTCAGTGCTCACTTCATGCGTTATGATGGCACATTCTCACTGCTAGGTTGGGCGATTCGTCTGGTGTCGTTTCTCTACTTCTCTGTTTGCCGCATCTCGATAGCGTTAGTATTTCTTTGAAACCGCTGACTTCCTCTTTAGTACGACGTCGTACAGCAATAATCTACGTACGGCGTACCCTGAAGACTGGCGGCACTTTTTTCTTTTCTTTTGGTAATCGCCATAATCTTTTTTACTTTCCAGCTCAACCCGTGGCCCTTGGCCCGTGACCCGTGGGAGATTAGGTTTTACCCTCAACGCCGAATGGACAAACCGTGGCCGCAGGTCTCTTCCCCGCCCGGCCCCTGCACTCGCCTTCATGTTTATTGCGCTTAGGGTTCAACATTTCCTCTGCTCGTCAATAACCATCGCGAGCATACATGAGCGCGAGGACGCCTCCCCGGTCGCGAACGAGTTGATGTCCCGACATCTAATAGACCTCGAGGCGTTCCGGTGGTGGAGATATGTCGCCGAGGGTGACGTGAGAAGGTAGAGGCTTGGTGGAGAAGAAGTTGAGCACCTATTTTGTGAGATCGGCCGAAAGATGCTTTGATATGTCGTGAATGTCGTCGGAGTTCTGGCAACGCTTGCGTCTAAGAACGGAGACGCGGGGTTCAGAGTCGCGCTCAGGCTTGTAGGACGAGAGGTCGAAGTAATAGGAGATTGCCGTAAAGGGGCCGGCCATCTGGGACGGCGAAGGCCGGTACCGGGTCCACGGCGAGGATCTTGAAAGGGTCCATCCAGTTGAAGGAGAGCTTGGTGTTGAGAACGATGGCGTCGGTGCCTCTCCTGGCGCCTTGGCGAATGGTGGCCGTGGAGTTGTAGACCCACGCCCAGCCGTTGGTGGAGAACGGGAGACATAAGCGACGGGCGTCCATGCGGGGGGCGTTGCGGCGGATAAGGCGTGATACGTAGATGGCATATAGCTCCCGGACGACGTGGGAGACACATTGTTGGCGGGCGGTGGCGAGGTCCATATAAGCTAGCTGATCTGGGTTGAGGCTTTGGTGTCGGCCGATGTTGCGGAGGTCAAAGGCGGTAAGGGGGGAGCGAGGAAGACGGCCCTTGTGTGCTTCGTTGGAGACAAGTCCGTTGGCGCGCTGACGGAGTTGTTTTATGCGCTATCGACGTGTGGGAATTGTATGTCCCAGTCGGTTTTTTGTTGGTCGCCGACCATGGCGAGCATGAGGGCCATGGTTGGTTGACGCGTTCGACACCGCCGTTGGTGCACGGGTGGTAGGAGCTTGTGGTGATTTTGTTGATACCGAAGCGGTTGTAGAGCGTGAGAGGGAGTTTGGAACAAATTTGAAGAGGCTTGTTGGAAAGGAGAGTGACGGGAAATCCCCAGAGAGGGATGTATCGGTCGACGAGGACGTCGGCCGTGCCGGGAGCGGTGAGCTCGGCCTCTGTAGTGGCGTACATGTTGGCACGGCGGCTGAAACGGTCGATGAACAGGAGGGTGTAGGCGTTGCCCCGAGGCGTTTAACGGGCCGAAGTAGTCCACACTGAAGAGAATGCCGGGGCCGTTCGGTAACGCCAGGGAAAAGGTAGGTCAGCGAATTGTCGTGCGGTGTCTTGCACGCCTGGCACTTGAGACAGCGGAAGAGCCACCACAGCGAGTGGAGACGTCCATGCCGATCCACCAGGAGGAATTCATAAGTATGCTGAGCGTCTAAGAAATATCCCAAGTGGCAAGAGGTGGTAGAGTGGCTTGTGCGCAGGGCCCATAGGCTCATCAACATTGGAACGTAGACGCGGGGGGTAGAGCAAGGAGCGGAGATGGTGGAGTGCAGGCACGGCTCGTGAAGTCCGTATGTGGTCGTTGAAAGAGAAAAACGGTGTTGTCGGTGGTGCGTAGCTGTCCTTCATTGGCGAGGACCGAGACCTCCGCAAGAAGTGGGTGACGGGTCGATGGGATGTAATCCGAGAGGTCGTCCGGTGGTGGTGAAAATGAACCTAGTGAAAGGCACCGAAGGGTGGCGGATCTAGGGGACTCGGTGCATTGCTGGCGCGCCCAGTCGGCGTAAGTGTACTGCTCGACGCAAAAACGTAGGTGAAGGTCATCATTACGCTCGACAACGGGGTCCGGAAGTCGAGGTGTTGCTTGCGCAGCAGAAGGGCGCGCAATAAGTGGCCTTGAAACGATAGTCTACGATGGGTGAGAGAGAGGTACTTGATGAAGTCGCGGTTGAATGGGGCGAGGGTTCATCATATGAAGTGCGGCGTCGCGTAATTGGTCGTTGGCGTGCGGGCTTGGACCTAAGACTACGTGGGCGGGGCTGGAAAGAGGGTGGTCTTGCAGGTTTGATAGTTGGAGGCCAACGGCCAGATCTTTAGCCCACAGGAGTGCGGAGAGTCTAGTGGCGGCGCGGAGCGGTGATGGGTCCGAGAAGATATCAGACCCGACTAGGTACGATAAGAGGTCAAAAATCGACAAGTCCGAGGTGGGTGATTGGGAGACGACGGGTGGCCTGGAATCTAAACCAGGAGGAGCACCAACGACCACGGCGGCTTTCTAGGAGCTGGAAGGAGATTCGGGGCGATGAAGTTGAAATTAGAAATGTGACGAACGGAAACTCTGGAGGCGAGTTGACGGTAAGGTCTTCGACATAGCGTAGGCCGGGGGGAAAGTGTTGAGCCAAAGCATCGGCGGGGTCTTGAACGTAGTAGAGTTGTCCAACGAAAACGCGGTGAGGCGAGTCGGTGTGGTGGCTTGAGCAAAATGGGGGCCGAGGGAAAGGTTGTGAGACGACCCGGCGGTGATGGCTTGAGTATAACGGGGCCGGGGGGAAGGCTGTGAGGCAATCCGGCGGCGGGGGCCTGAGTAAACCGGGGTTCGAGGGGAAGGCTGTGGGGCAATCCGATGGCGGAAGCTAGGGCAGCGATGAAGGCCACGAAAGGCCGAATAGTCTGGGCCGAGGGAAAGGTTGTGAGACGACCCGGCGGTCATGGCTTGAGTACAACGGGGCCGGGGGGAAGGCTGTGAGGCAATCCGGCGGCGGGGGCCTGAAGAAACCGGGGTTCGAGGGGAAGGCTGTGGGGCAATCAGGTACGCGGGGTGTGGCGCCAAAGTCGCCGAAGTCTTGGGTGGTACAAGGGTGATGGAGTCGAACGATCTGGAGGCAAGGGGAATGAGCCCACTCAAACCAATGCCCGGGGTAAATGCTCCATTGAAGTGGACCGCACGCTTGGATGAAGTAGATGCCGACGGTGTCCGGGCTGGTGATGCGGCTGGGTCCGGTGCGGTCGAGGTCGGTAGCTAGTTGTGGGAGGCGGGAAAGGAAGTCGGCGTTACCGTTGCCCAAGACTTTTCGGTACTCCAAGGTAAAGGTGTGAGCAGATAACAGCTCCAGCCAGCGCTGTACGCAAGGGTTGTGCTTGCCGACCTTGGTGATGTTCTCAAGCGCCTTTTGGTCGGAGTAGATGAGGAACTTGGTAGACTAGAGATGACCGCGCAGGCGGTTGATGACCCAGATGGTGCTACTGACGTCTAGGTCGAGGGGGGTCCAACATCGTTTGTTGTCTACGGTGGTGCGGCTGATGACGTTGGGGCGGACGGAGCCGTCCAGTTGTTCTTGTTCGAAGGTGGAGCCAAAACCGTCGATGTTGGCGTCGCAGTAAGAGGCGGGAGTCGTCGGCGACGGCGTCCCAGTCCGGGTAAACCAAGGTCGAGGGAGTGGCGAGTTCGTGGGGTATTTTTGGGACGATTGTCTCCAATTCCGGGGTGGAAACGAACATGACCCCTTACGTCAGCAGAGTGTTAACAGGACGGAGCCGAGTAGAAAGGTTCTCCAGGATTTTTTTATAGTATTCAATGCCTCCAAAGAGTGAACGGGTTTACGGAGTGGTTTTGGGCATGGACGCCTTGGTGAGCGCGGTGACCGAGTCAGCGCTAGGGCTATCGCCGGAGGAGGAGATGGTGCGCCCCAGGAAATCGACGTCGTCAGTGGCGCCAATCTTGGACTTGGAGGGGGAAAGTTTGAGGTTGTGTTTCCGAAGGCGTTCAAAAAGGGAGCGGATGTTGGCGACGTGGGCCTTGGGATCGGGATCGAAGACTATGACCTCATCGAGGTAGGCGGCGATGCGATCGATGTCCTTGATGTCATCATGACCTCGATTATGACTTTGATGAACAGTAACGGTGTGCCGTTGTTACCTTGGGACATGACGAGCCACTCAAAGAATCGGGTGGAAGTTCAGAAGGCGGTGAGGGGAATGGTGTCCTGTTGTCGATGGTTATCTGGTGAAAGGAGCATACGAGGTAGAACAGGGAGAAGAAGCGCCCTTTACTAAAGAATTCAAGGATCTCGTCGACGCGGGAGATAGGGAGCTGGCTAATAGACCTGTTGGCGTGGAGGTTTTTGTATTTCACCGTTATCCGGGCGTTATCATCCTTCCTGGGGATGGCGAACGTGGGGCTGGCGTACGGCGAGGTCGAGCGCTGAATGAGACCTGCGGCCAAGTGTTGATCGCGTACAGCACCGTCCTGCTTGGCGAGGATGGGGTTCATGAGGTAGGGGCGCGAGAGCACTGGGGCGCTGTCCGCGTAGATGGATATCTTGAACGGTATAAGAGCGCACGAGCCAAAACCAGTTTGGGACGTGGAGAAGACATCGGAACACTCGCAGAGGACGTCGCCAAGGTCGTTGATGACCGATGGAGACCAGCCAGAACCGTGAAGGTCAAACGCAACGTCGCATAAGTGGAGAGGAACTGGTCCAAGAGTCGGAGGGATATTGTCCGTTGTTCATTGCTCAGGCACTCCAGGAGCTTGGGGCAGGGTGTTTTCGGTGCAGGAGGAAGGTCCCTCGAAGGAAGTCCGTTGTCGGCCACGGGGATGCTGTCGTACAGGGCGCGGATGTCGGTTGTACGGGAGGTGAAAAAGGGTTCCGTGGTGAAGTCTCGTAGGGCTGATGTTGGAATTTGCATAATGGGAAAAAAGGAAGTCCCAAGAAGGTCGCCTGGTTCAAGATCAGTGAATCTCGCGAGCAGTGTTGTTTGGTGGCCATCGGCGACGAAGATTTTGGTTTCGGAGGTAACACCGTCGGGAGGAAGTATGTCAACCAGGTGGTGGCCGGTGAGAGCTGGAATACCCGAAGGGCGAACCAAGTTGACCGGGACGAGAGACGGCGTAGACGAAAGCAAAAATGCGCGCACACGGGCAAAATGTAGGTGGAACGTGTCGTTTATTGATCGGTAGTCATGGATGAAGGTGAAAAGGCCTTCGGGGCAGATAGTAGTGAGGGCGAGTTCATCAAGGATCGGTTGGGAGGGCTGGCGAGGTGGTGTACGTGCGCTGCGCAAATACACATCCAGATGTCGCGTCCCAGTAAAGCAGGATGTTGCATGGTGTCATGAGGGACGACGCGCGCCCAAACCTCAAGCTCAGTGGAAGTAATGTCGTCATGCAGGTAATAGATGCTAAGCCAGACGGATTTCGAAGTGAGGAGGGGAGCTGAGTCGCCGAACCCCCCCCAATACCGAGGGGGCGCATGTCGTTCGCGGATGTTCGACGCGACGTTGCTGTGGTTCATGAGGGCCCAGGGTTCAGCAGAGATTGGGGCGGGGAGCCGGTGTTCAGGAGGGTTAATAAACCGTAGCGGCTGGAGGGGTAAGGTCCGCTGCGTGCTTGGGTGTCGTTCGCGGATGTCCGATGCGGCGTTGCTCTGATTCATGCGGGCTCAAGCTTTAGCAGAGATGAAGGTTCGTGGAGAGCCGGTGTCCAGGAGAGGTACTAGACCGTAGCGGCTGGAGGCGGAGGATCCGCTGTGTATTTGGATCCTGGTGGTGAGGGAGGCGTTATCAACGGCAACGATACCGTTGGAGAGGCCAGGTCCTTGTTCGGCGGTGCGGGGCGGTGGAGTAGGAGACGGGTCCACCTCCGGGTGTAATGGTAGATACTAAAGCACACGTTAGAGTTGCTTCTGGGAGGAAAAGGGGCAAAAGTTTATCCAGTTTCGAGATCGGTGAAGGGGGTGTCATGGTCGCGCTGATCTTTTCGGAGGGTGAGACGCGAGTGGGGCGGGAGCGGGGTAGCGGGGAGGGATGATAAAGCTGGCGGCGGATCTTCATGAGGATGTTGCGTAAATGGTCAAGTCCCTGTCAGTGTTGAGGTTAGAGCGCTCGCCTATCATCGGCCCTGAAACCGATACCCCAGACAAGGTCGTGCAGGTTGACTTCGGCGAGGAACTTGTCGCTGGTGTCCACGAATTGTTGGAGAAAGGGGGAGACGAGAACTTGGTGAGGCTACCTTCGAAACGATATCTTAGCGATGTCGTTCCCAAAGCTTTTGGTTGAAGTTGGAGACGGAGCGTTTCTGGTGCGCAGGATCTGAAGAGGGTGTGATGTTCCGGCGGGAGATTGCGTCGTCGACAAGCTTGGCCTTCTCCGACATCATGTATTGTTCCGTGCAATTGTAGTGCTCATTATCGATGGTGAAAGTCGAGGGATACCACTGACAAAAGACCGAGAAGCGGTCCCAAGAGAAAAGGAAGTCCCAAGAGAAACGGATTTGGGAAGGGTTCAGGGTCGGTGGTAGTGGAAGGGGGCAGAGGGCGTGGGGTGGCTCTGTGGGGTGTAGGGGGAGGTGGTCGGGGAAGCCGTGATTTGGGCGGCTTCGGAGTCCGAGAGCGTCAGGGGGGTAGTCGATGTTGTCGAGGCCCTAGGGGGGTGTCCGTGGCGGTGAAATAATCGTGACGTAGAACCCTGGAGGTCCCTCCTAGAAGCAGTTACCATATGCGACAAAGGAGGGACATACTCGGAAAAAGATACGATTCCTGCAGTAGCACGTGGTCTGCGTGGAGATGGCAGTGCAGGCGGCTCCTGGCGTGTTCTTCTCGACGTGGGGAAACTGTCCGTTGAGGCCAGGGAGAGTGGTGTGGACAGTTTGGGGCGGTCAGCTGTGAGTCCAGAATCGCTGGAGGTCGAATTTTGTGCTGTTATCCCGCGGGGTCGGCGCACGCCGGCGGATGTGCGCAGAACGGATCGTTGGTGCGAGCATGAAGAATGTTCAGAGGTCCACGACCTTGAGGCAGTGGCAGTAGAGCCGGGAAGGGAGTGGGTGCTGCTGTTGGCCGCTGTTATCGTGTCACCCACGAGATTGGCGAGATCCGCCGAAATTTCTGAAATGGTAGGCATGGCGTGGTGTCGTGCATCGGAGGAGACGTAGAGAGGCGCCTAGTGGAAATGCTCGGAGTGCCCGCTCCCTCCCGCCCACACCTCAAACCAACCACTTGAACAAGGGGGATAACCCTTGGTCGAGTGTTTAATGCTGAAGATAGGTCGCGGGGGGGAGTTGGGAGGGTACAAAGGGTCGGGCGGGCAAGTGGGGTCAGAAGCTCTCGTAAAACGATGCGCGCGAGCACATCGGGAGGTACCCGGTACGGTCGAGTGAAGTGCTGCTGGTGAAGTCGCGACTTGATAATCACCATGGATCAGTCAGTTGGTGCGGAAGGTGCCAGGTTAACGGAGCAGTGGTTTCCGCGCTTTTGTCAGGGTTCGAGGTGCATGTTTGCAGTGTTCGGAGTAGAGAAGGGCCGGCTTGTTGAGCCTGAAACGGTGATGGCTTGTAGAGGGGGGTCTGTGAGCGGAGGAGGGGATGAGTTGCTGTGACAAACTGCCCCGAGAGAGCTGGTTGTTAAAGTAGCTGCTCCACTCGGAACCTGCAGTCTTGTTTGAGCTGTCGTTGGAGCGTTGTCTCTTGGAGTTGAAAGGTGTCGGTGGTTGTTGCTGGGATTACCGGAGAAATGCTGTGCCTTCGAGTTGGGGCGGTTAGAATTGGAGTTACGCTGTACATGGTGCTCGTACTGTCCCCGACGATATGAGAGTATACGTTGTTGCCACCGCTAAAAGGCACAGCTTCCTTCGTTGAGCTCGTCCAGACCTGGAAAGAACACACTTACTTGTGGAGTTGATGAAGGGGTTCCGGCACGTTTTCAGCCTGCGGTCTCGTCCGCCGCAGTTTAGACATTGTCCGCCATAAGGGCGAAGGGCCGTCGCTCGCGCGGAAGCGGTGAGGAGGGGGCTCCAGAGGGGTGGGTCGGAGGTCGAGAACGTGTTAGACATTATATATACTTCATCGAAGTGTTATAGCGGTTAGTGGTTGCAACCTGTTGTGAAAGAACCAATGTCCGACGCATTTTGTGGCGAAGTGACATTCATGAGATAGGGGTTGCTTTGCGTGCCCTGTGGGTTTGAATGATTGCGCGAACGCGTCTGCTAAGCAGATGCCGATGACGGCGGGGATGACGAGAAAGCCGTGTGGCCTCCAGAGGAGGTAAACGGAGAACATTGTCACCCTTAATGGTGGGAGTATACTATTGGTAGCGTACATTTCGTGTAACTGCCACATGGCTGAGACCGAAGCAAAAGTTTCGACCGCAGCAATTAATTATCTCAGGAACAGTACCGGGGTGAAACTAGGAAGCTGCCGGCTATGGCTGGTACGCACTACTTCAAGCACCATGTCATCGTTAGGGTTAAAAACCTTCTCTGCGCCCTGTACGATGGAAGTCCACTCCCTCAAGGCCCTCGAATAAGTGGAGTGTTATGTACGGTGCCAATTGGCACACAAAACGCCTGGCTTCCTGCTTGTCGAATGCCCGGCCTTGGTCGCCATGGTCGAAGTGGGTATTACCGTATGGAGAGTCATCCCACGATAGCGGTTGCGGTTGTTATACATAACGTTTCTGAGAGGTGCAGCTCCTCCAGTGTGGGTCTATGGTTTTTTAGCATAAATCTTACGAGTATATTTGCTTTATAATTAGTGATAATAAGACCAGCCCTTAGAAATACTGATCAGGTTGCGCGAACGAACGCCTTCGAAGTCATGTGATGACGCATGCTACGATAGAGGTAGCGTTTTTCGTCTGAAAATGGTTTCTGAATGATGGGCCTCCTTAACCCAAAGGCGCCGGAAATACATACGCCATTATTTTTTGTGTGATTATCATCGTGTGCCTAGGCCATGGGACTATTAATCCGGCCGCAGTTTTATTTTTCTTCTTTAAATCAGTTTTTGGGAGAGGTCCTCAGCCCCGAAATTGAGGAAACCTCGGAAAAAAAAGTGATGCGCCTCTATCGTTGCACGCGTCTTATGTTACCATGGTTGAGATATTCACCTCCCCCTCCTCATGTTAGGAGCTCAGAAAATTCTTAAAATATGTTGTACCCCTCGCGTGGAGTGACTCAGACGCAAAAGGAGACGGAAGACAGAAGGGCCGGCGTTGTCCTTGTTTTTGAGATGGGCGCGCGCCTATTTTGCTCTTGGTTGGGGTCGTCGTAGCCATGCTCGCTGGGCGAGGAATGCAGGATACCGTCGTGATGTTTACGCTGGCGTTGAGTGGGCCTGGCTGGAAGAGGTGTCGCTGTTGATAATCTTAGAGCGACTCGTCGATCATTGGGCTGATCTGTGCTTGGCCCCGGTGTTGTTCTTGTTGTTGCTGCTGATGTTGCTGTTCTACTTGCTGAATACAAAATTTCTTAAAAATCCAATAAGGATGTACGGTTGGTCTTTTTGAGTGGGCCCGGCTGGAAGAGATGTCGCTGTTGCTGATCTTAGAGCGACTCGTCGATCATTGGGGTGATCTGTGCTCGGCCTCGTTGTTATTGTTGCTGTTGTTGTTGTGGTGGTTGCTGTTGTTGCTGATGCTGCTGTTCTACTTGCTGAATACAAAATATCTTAAAAATCCAATAAGGATAGACTATACGGTTGTCTTTGTTCATACAAATACGTGTAGTTGCGTGATCCTCGCGTACAACGGCCTGCTGTCTCCGCCATGGCGTTGCTCGATTACAGATGACTCTTAGCGACTTCTAAGCTGGGGGGGAGGTGTCATTTATTACTTCATTGTTATGGTGTGCCGTCCGTACGCGCTACTGCAGTACTCGCAGGTGTGAGAAGGATTCGTGTTCGGACCGTAAAGGGGAAGAATAACGAAACGAGATTCACCAATCCTTTTTCCACTGCCCAGAGAAAATCGTCACGCCCAAAACAAGCGTTACGCGGTCAGACGTGACTTTGCCCAGATATATTGTGATACCTGGTACAACATACCTGGTATTGGGTAGCTAGACAGGTCATAGTGCCTCGCTACTCGTCGGGAAATTCACCATACCAAGTGGATGGAGTCCACTTCATACTACATTTATTTACGTTCCAGCTCAGCTCGAAGAAGCGTTGTACACTCAACAACCTTGAGGACAAGCCTCGGTCACATGCGTCAACTCTCCCCCCCCCTTCATATATATGGCCCATACGGTGTAGCATTCCCAATGCTCGTCGACTTTCACCATTTTTTGCTAATATAACAACCAGAGCACGTGAGCCGAGTCCACTTCTTACTACATCTTTCCAGCTCAGCTGCTCGAAGGAGCGTTTTAATATTGTGGACAAACCGTGGTAGCTTGCGTCAACTCTTCCCTCCCTCTGTAAATCATGCCTGACTTTTATCGCCCACAGGGCGCAGCACTCCCACTACTCGCCGACTTTTACCCAAATTAGTTGTTGTTACTCACAGTCTCGCTCGAAAAAAGACAAATAAATCCCCAGATCGAAACAGAGTGGCCCAAGGTAGGGAATCGGATCAACCTTCTAACAAAACAAACTGATGTTACTCGGATCAAGGATGAAAAATAAGATGACCCCCGCCAACTCTATTGTTGAGTTCTCAGAGCCCAGCAACAACAAGGAGTAACAAACGCGATTCGGAACACAAAAGTAAAAGACCAAAAAAAAAAACGAACCTCTCGTGGCATATTTGATGCTACAGCTGTAATCAATCTTGTTCCCCTTCGTCCACGGATTAAAAGAAAGGCGATAGATAATACTCTGTAGAAAATGACGGAACATTCTACGCAAAACAGCATGCCACATGTCAATAGACTACAGCTTCAATGTGCGTGTAAACTGCGAGCATCTTCAGGCCTCAACGCAGCCTGCATGCATACACACGAAGCGCCAATTGCGCCCTACACTCGAAAGCAGACCTCACCCAGTACTCGATGCCAAACACGCTCTGAGCGTCCCGTCACCCGCACAACGATGGAACACGCGGAACATTGTTAACACCTACCAGGGTAAGTAAGGTAATTTTTTACCAGGTATTATTGTTTCGCCCTTGGGGGTTCTCTAACATCAGACAAACACAACGAAACACGTGATGCTAGTAACCGCCAGATAATAGGGAGAGCATGCAACAATCGATGCAACTACCATCGTCATGCTGCAAGCGTGTCATAAAGGTCCTTGAAATTCGGTTCGGACGCATCTCCTATCTCAAAGTATCTTAGCAGCCCGGGCTGCACCGTGTGGCCGGTGCCGCAATGGTTAGACCGTCACTTGTGTTCCACGTTTTCTTTTGCCCTTACCATACAGTCCCAAAGGGGTCAACAAAGGAACGTGCAGCACTCCACGTGTTAGTGTGGTAGCAACAAGCCACATGACAGCTCTGTGATACGGTAGCGCACTTACGTAATAATAGTCTATTCATCCGTTTGGGACTGACTTCAGGTGGAACAATAGTATTAATAGTATCAAAATAAAAAAAAAGATGACAACAGCACCGGCCATGCTCAACAACCCGGGCTGCTGGGCTGGTGTGTGTCCGTAGTCCGAAGTGCAAGGTAGTAGGGGAGGTGTACGACAGGCTCGCATCATGCTGATGCATGTACCGCTGCACGCTAGTCCTCGACGGCAGGCAATACTGCACCCCAGGTGTCATTTTCTAGGTCGCTATACATGAGTCCTCCTACATCTGGAGTAGGGCTAAAAACTGGCAGTACCTGGTACCTGGTAGATCGTGAATGGAGTTTTTTGAACACGCACGAATATATTTTCGTCCTTCAATAAAAGAAATAAAAAAAACACCTGAACTGAACACACCACGTACTATTAGACTAATACTACTGCTGTAGTGTCACATGAGCTGGAATTAATTGCTACAAAGAAACTACAAAATACTACGAGTGCCAGGTACTCCATAGCAAACCGCTGATGATGTGTCAAAAACCGGGACCTTGCACGAGTACTCCACTGGTCTGACAGATCAGATCCCTATTTATTGGTGAACTATATGATCTATGCCATTCAGGTTCGGCAGACCCCTGCTTAAAATGGTCTGCACGGCCTAGATCGTGTTGCCGGGTAGGAACCGTGTGGTTTGCCATGATGTAGCACGTGCTTCCTGGGTTGGATCTGTGCGACACAGATCCTACACAAAATATATTTAAACCATACATAGCATCTAGATGATCTAGATGATTTAGACGAGCTACATGATCTAGATCGTGATGTGTCCGGTGTATGTACGAAATACTCCCTACCCTCTCCACCCCACGACCGCCGCGGGCTTGGCTACCGAGGGGCACCGCTGTCGTCGAGAGAAGCAGGCTTCAGCGACAGCCAGTACCACCTGCGCAAAAAAATGTTTTTTTTTGTGTCGGACACAAAACAAAAGGGCACACGGGGTGATTCGTGATTTCTCTTACTTTTTTTCTCGCCCCAAGACCGCGCGGTACCGGAGTTTTCTCTAGACATTGCTCTGGCTATGGAGCCGCTGGTTTACCTGACGACGCATGGTACTAACAGCATTGCAGTAGGGCGTAGACCTAGTTTTTTTTCTCATCTCGCATGAGGACCTCCTTCTACCTCACTCATCCAAAAGGTTCAGCAAAAAATGTTAAGGTTAACCCGAGGAACATTTATCACGGTCTACCAAACACCTGGTGTTAATAATAATGACATGAAGGTACTATTTGCAAAAACCACAAACGGGAGACCCCAACGAAAACAAACGGGATCCCAGGGATTTTCTGTACTATTTCTAGGTATACTTCCTCAGTTGAGAAGGCCACATGAACGCAGTACATTGTAAATCACAAACGGGATCCCAAGGATTTTCTGTACTACTAGTATTAGTATTAATAGGTACACTTCCTCAATGGAGAGGGCCAGTCGGTCAGAGATGGTTCGGCCAGAAAATGCTATAAATACTTATTCCTACCGTAGCAAGCGTTCAACGTGCCAAACAATACCCCCCCCCCCCAGATTTGTGCTGGTGGGGTGCCCTAATTCACGCTATGACAGTGAATGAGTGGCAGAGTCCCGAGTCCCGTGGCATGTTACAGTGGGAATAGGGTACGTGGGGATGGGCTACAGAACGCCGTGACGAGTACGTATTTCGTGGAACTGCTGTAAATGTGGATGACTGGAATGAGTCCCCGTGACACTCGGTACGCGCTTAACTTTTTTATACTGCAGAAACCATAATTCCAAGTAGTTTTGTCCCCAAAAACGAGGGTGCAGATGCGAACGAAAGCAAGTGCTATCTACTGAAGGTGATGGGTTCATCGTTTCGGGCCCTAAGGCGGTATGTTCCTCACCTCCCGTAATCAACGAAAATCTCCTGGCCGGGGTCTACACCCTTCAGAGCCACCACGGACGCCTTGCCTTCCGAAGGGAGCTTGAGAAACGTGGCGTTATACAAGGACGAGTTGCGGCAGTCGTTGATGTACCTGCCGGTCGGTGCAACGTCGTGTGAGGAAAAGAAGGAGCGTGCATTAAAATAAGGGGTCTCGGCGTCCCCGCATCACACGCCCCTAATCGGCCGCGCCCTCATGACACCAAGATTCGGTTAGAGTACTGGTGTTGCCTTGACATTGCACGGTACGCATGAGGCACGAGAAGAGGCAGTAGCTCGGCGTCGTATCCGTTGTGTCGACGCCAGATACCCTCGACATAACAAACACACAACGACATAACAAACACACAAAACAAAAAAAACAAAAAGCGAGCATTGACGGCATAATGGCTGGTTCGCCTCGACTATACGGGCTTTTTCCTGGAGGAGCTTCCACTCCAGAAGTTGTTGAAGCGTGAATGGTGACCGCAGACTAGACTACGGTGACGGGTTAATGTGAGAACAACCACCACTACCACCACCACCACAACATGATGCTGCTGCCTCCTTCCAAACGATATGATCCTGGTCACAAGCAAGCCTTGCTCGTCCTTTGCCGCCGTGCGCAAAGGGTGCCTTCGGTCGCGAGACGTACCGTACAGGCAGCGACGGTTGCACACGTCCTGCCATGGGGGTATGCACGCCCCGGCTATTTCCTTCATGAGGTTCTCTCTCGCAGGCGAAACATAGTGAGGGGGCATAAACCAGGCATTTCGCTTAGTGTCTGTGCCCCGTCCAGCTTAAGTAGTACACGTATGGAGCAAGTAACCCGTGTCAAAGCAGCGGCGATCGATGTTCGACAGGAGCTGTCTGCTTACCTTAGGGCTAGTTCAGTACCCAACAGGTGGTTCCTTCTAAAGAACATTCGCGGCACGGCTCCAACCAGCGCGACGAGAAGCGCGTGCACAAAATGCACGGGAACTCGTTTATCGTGATAACCACCATGATCACAACTACGATCTCGATTACAATTACGGCCTCTATCGCGATATCCGATCGCACGCACGATCGCGATTTACGATGTCGACTATCATCACAATTACGACCTCGAATGCAATCACTCGAGTAACTACAGTACTATCCAATCTAGGACCCATGTTCAGTGGCCACAAAAACGGCGATTGCGATGCGATAAAGCGTCTACGAAAAGCGTCCAGCAATACAAGTATCGCCACGCTGCGGGCGGGTCGCACATCGCCCTACTACCTTGCACTTCGGACACCCCCCCTAACCCTGCGGCCCGGGCTAGTTTTATCACGTGGTAGCTGCTGAAATCTTCACTTTCTTTCGATGCGCTTTCCCTCTCCAGTCCCAAGAGTTGTACTAGTAATACTTACGGCAGCGATGTCAGCGTTGTGGACAAGTAAAAAAAGAACCAGTGCTGTTGTGGTGTCTCGTCCCTCTGGCGAACTGTACGTGTCTTTTTGCGTGTTATCCTTTGCTCGCCTTGCTTTAACCTCCGGGTAGTCGAGAGCGTCGACGTACACCTGTTCCCACCGCCGCCGTCAAACAATGAAGCGTATTACAAGAGTTAGTGGTTGCCATCGCGGCAATGTATCGGAAGGTCGTCTTAGCCTTGCCTAAACGGGGCCGCGTCTTCTTGCTCGAACGCAAGCATCGCATTTGATGTTACGTTGAGCATTAACTGTACATCTAGTGAATGTCAATACGCTAACACGTTTTATACATTCAAGATACAAACGAAATTGACCACATCAATATATGACATACAAGGTATATTAATACAAGTGCCGCGGGGGAGACGGCGTTGGCTCGGCGAATCATTTGGGCTTTTGTCGCATCACAGATGGGGGAAAAAAAATCGCGGCACAAAGAACAACCTTTGGATAACGCACACAGCAGACCTCCGTGCCATGCGCAGGACGAACCAAATGGAGCGTGTGCGCGCAGCATTATAAAGGGAACGATAGCACAGCGTAGCATAGCATAGCAACGCACAGCATAGCTTATCACAGCATATCACAGCAGAGTATATTATGGCATAGCGTATCACATAACAGCAGAGCATAGCATAGCACAGCAAAGCATAACGTGGCATAGCATAGAGTGCGTGCGTGTTTCCTTGTATTCTGTCCCACGAAAATACCCTTTCACCGCTGAAAAACTGATCCTACATCTGAAACATGTATGCCCTCGTAAGCCTGAGTCAATATATAAAGGGGTTGACAACTAACAGGGTGACGTTGTGGGGCCTAACTGCTAAGCCACGAAGTCGACGAAACCTCCTTGCGACTGCACAGCATCGACCTCCGTGCGCGAGATGGCCACGTATGTAGCGTGTGGACCAAAGCTCCATCTCTATCTCTGCTATGCCCTTTATAAAATACATCGACCACCACCGCATAACGTTTACCTGGAATATTTTACCACGTATTTAGTCGTTTGGACACGTTCATTACCCCCCCCCCCCGCTCTCCTTCGTTTTTACATATTCAGCAACCCCCCCGGCCCTTCTCCTACCCTTCCCCCATCTCCTCCCCTCTACAGCTAAGTCCGTAAGTGCGCCCTCACCTGCGGGCCCAGGCGCATAAGGTAGCTTTTATCTCGCGTCCTGCAAGCAGCCATACAGCGCGTGGTAACAGCACGGGGGTCCGGAGAGGAGCAATTAAGAACGGTCGAGAATTGGTCGCGTGATACAACCGCAAAAACGACGACAAAAACAAACAGGACAGGACACAGTGGTACTGCTGATGATACCGCCGCTCTCACCCGGGGGCAAGCGCGAGGCATCAAAGGGATCGTGGAATGTCGACGCCGCACATGCTTCGCGTAAGGTATACCGTTGTATTGGGAGACAGCATGAGGTCGACCATAAAATACACACAATATAAAACGTTTTTCTTTCAAGAGGGCCGCTCGGGGCGAGAGACGAAAGGAGAGCGCTACGATGCTCGTACGATGCCGGTGTAACAGCAGCAGCAGTGGCATCGGGTATTGACAGCCGCGAGGCAATGAGCAATGGCAGCAGAAGTAGTAGAAGTAGCATAACAGTTTAGGTAAGTATTGGTCTAATAGTATACGAACTACAAGTATAGCCCAGTGCAATGTTTTCCGTTGGGTCTCTTCTTCCTGGGGGTGTCGATAACTGGACAACGTTGTCGGACGGCAAACACAATAACAGAAATAACAGTCACAGTCTAATCGTGGTGGTAGTAGTAGTAGCAGTAGTAGTACTGGTAGTAATAGTAGTAGTAGTAATAGTAGTAGTATCAGCAGCAGCAGTAGCAGTAGTACTAAGTAGTATCAGCAGCAGTAGTATAGTAGTAGTAGAAGTAGTAGTAGAAGTATCAGCAGCAGAAGTACTATCAACACTAGTAGTATCAGCAGAAGTAGTAGTGTTAGTATTAGTATTAGCAGTAGTAGATATGGTGGTAGACTTGTTTGTCGTCGCCGTTCACAAAAAATAACTTGAGAAGCAACAATCGTAACTTTTTGGAGTGTACGGTGTGCAGAGCTTCACCAAATGATCACGGCCAGTGTGGGCAGCAGACGATAGACACGTGCTGCAGATCGTTTCCACCCGAAAGGTCTCAACAAATCACTGTCACAACCGCCTATGGCCTGTGGCATACCGGGTACCCTGGTAGGCTTTACCTCTAGTAGTGCACCGTCCATAGATCGTTCGTCCCGACATCACAACGAAAGCGATACAACCGTAAACTAATCAACTTTGAGGGGGTTGTCTAAGAGCTTCTCAAACGGCGGCACCATTTTGTTCTGTCATTATGCAGGACCGAAATCATCTTGCCGTACATGCATACCAGGTAGGCTCTAGGGTGATACCCGTCGTAAATTGGTTCGCTCCAATCACTTTCGAGGGGTCAGAGAGGAACACAATACAGCGGCAGCCGTACGCTTTCGGAGTAGTAACGGTGACCGCCGGTAGGAACAGCTCGCGCTGTCGCCACCCCGGGACCTGAAGGATACGCCAGAAAACCAGCTGGGTTGCGAATACAATTCAACAAAAATCGACACGCGCCATCTATGAAAATACGTGGAAGTGTGGTGAGCTTAAGCTATATTTCCCCCCGTCCGTCGGAGGATTAAAAAAAAAATAAAAAGGACCATTACAGCGTCGGCGGCTTGCAGTAACCCAGGCTGATGGAGTAGGGGACGTTTCCGAATGACGGCGTAAGAAGCTTGTCAGACGCGCGCGCAGCACGGTGGCACTCGCACTGCCGAACGCTCTTCCTAGAAGTTTGATTAAGTCGCACTCGCTGTTTTCTTGGTCGGTATACATGGGGGTCCCAGGATACATATGATACTACTCGGATTAACTGCGCGGTCATTTTCGCCCCCCGAAAAAGGGGATTTTTTGGGGGGGCAGGTTACATCGAATTAGAGCAGGATGGTTGTGGCCGTGTTTTACTAAAGGTTAAGTTCACCGCACACCGCACCGTAGACCGTGGAAAAGGCTAGCAATCACCCTCCGTGGAAAAGGCTAGCAGTCACCCTCAATACCGTGTGTATAGAACGCAAGGCACCACACACCCTGATCAGCCTCCGTGGAAAAGGCTAGCAGTCACCGTCAATACCGTGTGTATAAAACGCAAGGCACCACACACCCTGATCACCCCTCGGACGAATTTCCAAGTTGACTTTCTCGACACCGGGACCGTGCAAACGCCGAGCGATGCACCCAAATGGAAACATTTTTTCGAGGAATTTCCGTGTCGCGCGTGCTCCCCTTCTCTCTGACAACAAGAAACGGCTCGAACACTCGTTCCAGCGGTTGTGTAACCCAACAGAATGCACGGTACCCTTACAAAAACGAGCCATGTACACCTTCGAACGAAGTGGCTGAAATATGCTTGACTCTAGAACACAACCCTAACGCCTACCCTGGTACCACATGGACGAATATCTCGGAATTAATCTGTAAAGAGGAGTTCGTGTGCATATATGGGCTACATATGACGGTAACAAAAAAAAACGTACAGGTGCATCACAATAAGGCAACAGCTCTTTTTTGGGGGGGCGAAGATTCACGCCCAACCGTCCAGACACCCGAACGCGCGGACTAGACAAACCTACGCGCCGAGAACTAAAAAATGAAATATATATAGATAGATATATTCAGCACGTATGTTGCCGCCGTGTAACAGTCTGTCGTGTAAACACACTCACAAACAGATTAGACGTGGCTGCTTGTTGGGAAAACGAGCCCGAAAGCGATACTTGCGTACAGCAGTGCCGGCCAGCAGCCAATGCAGTGCTGTACTGCTGTGTCTTGCCTGAGAGCTTCGATCGTGCGCAGTTGACGACCAGTGTACTCGCAAATGACGTCGCCAGTGACAAACGGCTGAAGGGCGAAGAGGCCCATGCCGGCACTGGGAATGCAAGACTGCTTCACCTCGAGAGCCTTGGAGTCAGACTGTGGATCAAGATCAACAGCGAGCCAAGGCGAGAGCAAAATCAAGATCAGGCGATAGAGCAAGCAAGAGCAAGAGGAGCGCAAGATCAAGAGCAAGAGCCAGAAGGGTGATAGGTATAGCGACAAAGTACGAACAGTCCAAGGCAACTCCCGGGATATGTACGTAGATAGCTGAGGTTGCGAGCAAACCGATTACGGCGTCCTATACTCGTGTATGTTCCGAGAAACGCATGCTGTTATACGCGGATTGAGGACTGATGAGTATTGAGCGAACATCATCCTGGCAGAAGGCCTGAAGACCTCGAACGGTTCGACGTGCGATTCACCACAACGAACTATTGTTGCAACGTTAAACAAATACCATACATGTAGAGAGCTCTAGAGTCCAGATCCCGGCTTCACGGTAGACAACTCTCTGTTTGTTGTTTTTCTTACATTAACTCGAAAAATCACGCCCGTAGCCACAGGACAGGCTCCAGTCATTCTGGAGTGGAATCATACCCCAGGAAAAAATAAAACACACCAAAAAATGGTACACGTACACATCGGTTCATAGCTGAAGCAAGTCGTGCATCCGCCACACAAGAAATAAAAAAGTGAAACCGGAAGTCAGCGTATGTACGTATTAGGCCCATACTGGTACATACGTGCAACACTCGCAGCTGAAACCGACTACGACACCGCATGCCACCAAGGAAACGAAATAAAATCCGAGGAGAAAAAAAGTTTAAGACAGAAACACGAAATAAACGGAAAACGAAGAAAGGAAGATAACTCGTCAGCATGGAGGGTGTAGCGAGGTAGAGGCCGGCAACACAGCGCTACGAAAAAAAGTACGCGCCCGGCATGAGCACATACAAAATAGGGCAACCAGGTATTACACGTAGTAAAAGTGATTACGCGAACTCGCCAGCAGTGGGGAGGAGGCGAAAAAATATCAACCAACCAACCACCAGCGTTACAAATGCGCATGCGTGCGAAGACCCGAGGCACTTGAAAAACAAAACAAAACAAAACAAACTGATAAAGAACAAGAAAAGGAAAAGCAAACACCGGCATAATACAAGTAGTAGTTGCTTGAAACTGAAAAGAAAGGCATCGGGCATACAGAAGGCATCAAGTGCATAAAGGGCACTGAGGGGAGCACACAGCAATGCGAAGAAGTCCGAGCGGCCTTACGCTAGCTACATACGGCCATGGGAAGGCATACATGCGTCAGGACGATGATGGCCAGACTCAGGCTTCAGTCTCTTGGGCAGGGCGCCCCCCTCCCCCCCTTCCCCTCACCCCCCCCCCTCCCCCCTCCCCACCTCCCTCCCTTCCGCCCCCCACTCCCCCCCGCCGCATATTGGTGTCAACGGTGGGTGGCGCGGCCGCGTTCTTCGCGTGTCGCTCTGCAGCTCTACAGCTCTACAGCTCTCCGCGTTATGCCACTTCCGCATGAACGCCCTCCGCCCCGTCCCGAATCCGTCTAAACCATCTGCCGGCCATTTGCGCAGCCTTTCTCCATCCTTTAACTTCATGCCAAATTCCGTCATATCTTCCTCAAGGTGCACCATTCAATCCTTTTCTTGCTCTCCGGAGTAACCCTTACCCCCAACCAGCTCCCCAAACACGACCCTCAGCTGCAGACGCTCTTCCCCCACGCGAGCCACGAATCGCGCGAAAAACATCCTCCATCCCCACACCTTCGTCTCAATGCTCTCGAAGTCTGCCTTGGCGAGCGCGTTGGCGTGCGAGAGGGTGTGGTCGTTGCGCTTCTGTTTCCGCCAGGCGAGTCATCGAAGGAGCATCGAGCGGTGAACCTGCCGTAGTCCGTCGTAGTCAGGCTTGTTCCGGCTCCACGTCGCGCACCCGTAGAGTAGCGTCTCGGTCATCTCGGCTTTCGGCATCCGCGCCTTCAGCCGCAAGCGCACACCCGGGCGGTCATAGATTTCCACCTTGCACCGCTAGAAGCATGCCCAGGTTCTCTGCTGACGCCGCGTTATCTCGACACCGAGCTCTCTATCTTCGCTGATAGCCCCGCTCAAGTACACACATTTCGACCGTTCGCATATCTGGCAGGGTGCAGTGGCGGTGAACGACACCTTCCCTCCACATTTTGGCTGAAGGCGCATTATCTCCGTCTTGGCCTCCGAGACCGTAATCCCGAACGTCGAGCACGCAGTCACGATCATCGTCAGCATCCTCTCCAGCCCGCCTGGTGATCGCGATACAATGCCCGCATCATCAGCGTACAGCATACCCCAAAACTTTTGCGCCTCTTCCTCCTCCTTCTTCTTTCCCCCCCGCCTGTGACTTGCCCTCCTTCTACTCCCCTTCTCCTTCTTTCGCTGTAGCCGCACCATGTTGCCCATGATAGCCGCATCAGCGAGGAAGCGTTGCTCGGTCACACGCAGTACCGCCGTAAAAACATGTTGAGCAACCATGAAATGTTGTTACTCTGCATAAAATTGTCGATCGAGATGTATACAGATAGCAAAGCTCGAAACAGTATTTATGAATAATAATACTAATACTAAAATACTAAAATACTAATTCTAATACTCCGGAGTAGTATTATTAGTGCGGTAGATATGCACCAACCATTGTTTATTTTCTGGGGCTCTTTACTTCAAGATGTCTGTACCTCAGCCGAAAACTGACTCTTGAGTAAACTGAAAGTGGAACCCCATGAAGACAAACCTGAATTATTAGAACAAAAAAAAACGATTTGATAAACGAAATTCACACCATTTCGGGTTAAGAAGCAACTTCGCGAAAAAACGCTACATCTATCGTAGCATGCTTCGCGTGTGAGTTGATCGGACTTCACGACTACACGACCAGATATTACTAAATAGTTGCGCGGCGTAGCTAGCCAACTAACTGACTGAAGTCGACTAAAGGTGCTTTAGTCAGGCAGGCAAGCGAACCACCCCCCCCCCCCCCCCTCCGACTTCATTTGAAAATGTCTAAAGTACGCACAAAGTGCGCAAATCCGCCTCATACGCGGGAGTAGGATGCCACTCACTCTTCATGCGACTCGGCGAACACCTCACGCCGCTTCGCACATAGCGCACGCGGTTCTGCCTCGTTGGCAAAAGCCCGAGGTTGTCCGTCCCGGCATTGTCGGGATGCGAGGGTATATCACTATGGTCGTACGACTACGGCCATGCATGAAAATGGGTGCACTCCCGCCGCTGCCGAGGGGGGGGCGCGGGAGGATGGTCCCGACGGAGGAGGAAAGCATCACGCTACTTAGATTCATTGTACAGGCAAAAATTATGTTAAAACAACAGGCCTTCCTACGATCAAGAAAACCTGAATAGTTGAACAGCTACATTTGACACGGCTGCAACTATCTGTGATATAGTACCTAGCCAAGTAAGTAACTTGGTCGACGGCTTGCAGTCAGCCAACCCACAGCCCTGAAAAATCCAAGGCGAACTGCAGGTCACCACAGACATACAACACTCGTCCAGCATGTAGACTTGATGGCTCGTGGAATTCGGGCAAGATAAGAATGGTGTGTATAACCTATACACGGCAGTCTAGCTTTGGACACTGCGCTCCTGAGACGACAAAGAGGGCAAAATCGATATAGTGAATGGATGAATTTCACGAATCACAGACCGTACGTTCGCAAATATCCGGAAAACAAGCACCAATGAAGATTGAGCTATGTTGTGCCTTTGATATAGTACAGGTTTGCGTGATTGGACAACGCGAAGAAGTCATCCCGATGGACCTGGCCGAACCAACAAAGACCTCATGCAGATGAGTGGATGCCGTGCAAGCCGCGCGAGCGTCCACGCTTGTGCCGAACTTGCACGCAATAGACCACAGCTCCGAAGGGCAAGCACAGGCATGGCCTTACCGAGCGCGATAGACACGCGAAGCCGACAAGCAAGCGTGGATGAACCCATAGTACAACACGCAGCAGGCACGTCACACTCACTCTTACTCGTACGTACCGGTACCAGGTGTATAGAAAGCTATAATTAAGACCCGCAGCCAGCCGCAGAACATTCAATGTAGCAGTAGTAGCAGCAGCAAGAAGCAGCGGTACAGCACGACTGGCACAGCAGCATTGGCAGCAGCAATGGTAGCATAACAGAGTACGATTCTCTGAGCACGCCGAGAGGGCAACAGCAGTATTTCAGTATTACGTGCCACTGGGTCTCTAAAAGGACCTTGTTATGCGACCTACTACTGTATTACATATGTGCTACCTGCATCATCGTCCTTCCCACATACTGTGTCGGGCTGACTGGTTGGTACCAGGAATATTAAAGCCGGTATTTTATGTGCTGACCATGCGGTCATGGAGCGGCGAAAGCCATGGTGTCACGGTGCTGCCGTGAGATCTACATAAAATCTAGATCGCGGGACGAAAGGGACAAAGGCGAAGGGCACGACGGCTGCGGGTACTATCACGATGGTGGCAGTCGCAGCCCTGACGGCGGTAGCCAAACTGAAGACCACGACCACGCTTTAACGGGAATGTACGTGCTGTCGCGCTCGAATCATTCAATTACCCCAGGCATTCCCCTTATCTGTAGGTGTGGAGCCCAGCTTTGAAACTCACTACTGTCGTTGTCACCGACTTCTTGGCACGATTCATGGCGGTTGTAGTGATTCACGACAGTCGCGCTTACAAGTACGAAGCTGGCTTTTAACCCAAAATCGGCAGTACTGTGACAGAGCTGACAACCATAATATGAATACCCCGCAGGCTGCAGGTAGGCTTTCGTGCCTTTTCTTGACGGGGTAGACTTTGGCAATGAGCTGACGTGAGAGCATCACTACCGCCAACGAAAACGACAACGACACCGACAAAGAGAACATGATTGAATCACCTCGGCATTGGCATGCGTGCACAGCAGGTGCAGAGAGGACTTGCACGCTGCTGCACACGCAAGATAACGCACACCCTCGGATGAACTTCCAAGCTCAAGCTGGTTTTCTCGACAACGGCGAGATACGGAAATATCTCGAGGATCTCTCAAAGCCACAATTTTCATCTTGTGTCCTGTGCCACCCGCAATTAGGATACAATAAGCTCTGAAATCCACGCCAGGTGCGTCATATTGCGGTATCATATTCTACCATTAGGTATATGCATACGTGGATGCTGCGCGCGTTCGTGTACAGTGCTGGCGTGCTGGCTGTTCGCAGACCAGCGGTATTGTATCCAAAGTGCTAGACTTTACCAGTACCTGGTACAGTACCTATTAATAGATGACCTTTTTCTGCTTTTCGGACCACTTTCATCATATTCAAACTGCAAATGCATAGTTGCGTATCGTGCTCAAACGAGACTTGCCGGGCTGTAAACTTACACACCTTTTTGCTGGCTACATGATGAACGCAGACCTCGTTGTCTTCGATGTCGCCGACGTCCATGTTATCCTCCAGCTGACCCCGACCGGAGGCACAAATTTGAACATTTCATTTCGAGAGGGTTTCCAAAAGATACAGAAGCGTTTTTATTTAGAACAGAGTGTGTTCTCTCTCCAGCTAGAGCCTGCGGCCAGAAGCCAGAGGCAAAGAAAAAAGACGAGTCCGTCAAGCAGCTACCAAGTTCCCTCCCAAGACGCAAGTCGTCCTCCACAGAAGTGGTAGATCGTCGATTTGCGCAACCATGGCAGCGACTGGAAGCAACGCAGGCATCGCGCTTGCGGCGCTTAGGTTAGGAGGTATTGTGTTGACGATGATCGCGATCGATTGCTCCGCAAGAAAGCCAGATGGTCTGGTCGTGGTATCTCGTCATGGCGTACGGAGGCAGTTCCCCAGCGGGACGCACGACTTCACCAAGTACGCTCCGGGCAAGGTTTTCGAGACGACAGACGAGGTGCAGTCTTACTGTGCCCTTCCGAGCTTTGCAATGCATAGAAGTATCCTGCCCTGCGCGTGCCGGTATGATACGATGCTTCGCATGTGAGATCACATGCCGTTCCTAGTTTGTAAAGGTATCCGTGGGTAGGTTCGATCTCCGTGAGAACCTTTTTTTATATAAAAAAGAGTAAAAAAAAATGAAAAACGCCAGCTGTGAGTACGGCCGATTGAATGTATGAAACTCTGCTTTGCAAGCAAGCCGCGTGGTACTTTTTTTCAAAATATCCTGAAAAAAATCAACAAATCGTTGTCTCCAGCAGCTCCTGGCGTGCATACCTCGATGCATCGTGTGATATAGCACCCCATAGCCGTATATGTAGTTCATCCACGCAATGTGACAGATTGTTGCATGCCATCGGGCATACCAGGTATGGCACCAGTCATCGTCCTGTGTTCCGTGTTCCACGATCCCACGTGGATGTGGACACATCTACACTCGACACTCGACACAACTAATAATGATCATTTCAATATGTGTATGATATCGGCTGTTTGTTGGTTTTGGTCGGAGGTACAGGTACAGGGCACAGAGTGTAAACCTCGGGCATACCAGGTATGGCACCAGTCATCGTCCTGTGTTCCGTGTTCCACGATCCCACGTGGATGTAGACACATCTACATTCGACACTCGACACAACTAATAATTATCATTCCAATGCGTATGATATCGGCTGTTTGTTGGTTTTGGTCGGAGGTACAGGTACAGGGCACAGAGTGTAAAACCACGGCGGCCAAAAACCACGACGGTATGTACCGGTACAACAGCGTTACCTGGCCACGGCAGCACTGATGATGAGACGAGAGAACCCGTTAGAGGTTAGATTGGCCTACCGGTCTCATTCCCGTACGTCGTTTTCGTGCCGTACATCATTACGAATTTCGAGATAAGACCGGCGACAATGGAAGGCCAAAAGTTCAAAATTCCCGATAATCCCAGCCAAATTAAATGGTAGCCTACGGGCCCAATTTGGTAGATTTTTTTTTTTTCTTTCCAGAATTCCGGAAAAATACGTCATCTCGTGGCGATCTTGGCCAACATCGGCCTGAGAAATTCTCAAGCAGATCTTGGATTTGACGCGGCGTAATTCGTGTTCTCCACACATTTTGTTCGACGAAATCACGACGGCGTCGTGAACTCTAAACGTGGCGAGCTCGTTAGGGGCTCCGACCCCCCCTTGGTGTACAGCGCTCACTCCACGGCCGGTTATTTGTGGCGGGCGCCGATCAGGCTTCTGTTGAAAACACATTTGGCGGCTGATGTGTGTAGAAAACTGAGACGGAAACTCTATCGGCTCCCAACGGGCGAAAAACAGAATTTTGAGAGGATGTGACGGAAGACCACACAGGGCGACACAAGCAACCGTACGCCCTAAGGCATGGATCGAGATGAGCTCTTCAGCGCTGTCACCTGCACTCGTGTGGCCTTCTCCGGAACGAAGAGGAGTGACTATGGGTGGTCTCCATCCCGAGATCGAAGGTCAATCGTGTTTGGTGGGCAGTGTTGATCGAGGCTTGGTGAAAAGTAGACAAATCGACCTGTTGGACCGCATGACCAAAAAAAGAGCCTAGAAAAAATATTTTCAAGGTTATGTTATGTAGGGTTTGTGGATTCTGGGTAAGGGTATGGGAGTCTTACAGGACTTCCAGAAGTTTCGGGTACGGGCATGGAAGTGATACAGAACTCACAGAAGTTCCGGGTATTGTGGCACGGGCGTACAGAACTCACAGAAAATCCAGGCGGGTACAAAACATGCTGTACCCGTACCCCGGGTGTTGTGCGACGGGTCGTACAGAACTCAAAGAAATTCCAGGTTCGGGTATGAAAGTCTTACGGAACTTCCAGAAGTTCCGGGTACGGGTATGAAAGTCTTACAGCACTTTCAGAAGTTCCGGGTATTGTAGCACGGGCGTACAGAACTTACAGAAGTTCCGGGCAGGTATGAAAATGCTGTACCCGTACCCCGTGTATTTGTGGCACTGGCGTACAGAACTTACATTAGTTCCGGGTGCGGGTGAAACCCAGGTAAGTACACGGCCTCGGGGGAGAGGTTCTTTTTGAAGTGGAGGATTCCATCGAGCCTGCATGGCATGCTCTCACTGGGCCAACGTCCCCGAGGCAACCCGTCATAGCTTTGAGAGCTATCGACAACCAGCACCGAGGCGATAAATCGTGAACCTCAACGAGTGCCGACCGGGGCCACAGCGGCGCTCACGTCTACTGCTACTGCTGTTGTTCTGTATCACAGATCAAACCGTAGCGTACCCCGGCTGTGGCGTCTCAAGAAAAACATGGCGGTCGCAAGCCCAATTTTTCCGCTAGCTCGATAAGCCAAGTGCCACAACGAAGAAGCGGCAAGCCACCGAAAACACAGAGGATAGTTCAAGTCTTCGATGATAGCGAAATCTGCATTATTACGATCGGGAAAAAACATTGACAATACGCAATACGTGGTTTCTCGATAGGAGGAAATAAAACCGTATGTTTCCACCAAATCGAATCGATTTCACTTCGATTCATGAAAAAAGAATACTTTCGATTCGACAGTGTCCTCCGTGCCCTTAAAAACGAAAAAAACATAGACAACAGGTAGGTGCTATTATTGTATAATACGTACTGCTGTACGGTGTTCGGGTTGTGTGACTGGCAAAACATGACGTCCTAGTGCATCACACCTGTAATAAATACAAAGCTCCCCGGGTACGGTAACAAAATATACCCGTACCCCGGGTATTGTGCCACAGTCTTACAGGAGTCACAGGAAGTTCCGGGTAACGGTATGGGGATCTTACAGAACTTCCACAGGTTCCGGGTATTGTGGCACAGGCGTACAGAACTCACAGAAGTTCCGAGGAGGTACAAAACATGCTGTACCCGTACCCCGGGTATTGTGGCCACGGGCGTACAGAACTTCCAGAAGTTCCGGGTACGGGTAAGAATGTAATACAGAACTTACAGAAGTTCCGGGTACGGGCATGAATGTCCTACAGAACTTACACAAGTTCTTTGTAGGGCAATACTCGGGGTAAATACCCCAGGTATGGTTTGTACGTACCCTTACCTTTCAGAACACAACCTTGAATATTGTTAGTTGTTTTTTCCCCATAGCGACGTTACCCGGAATATTTCAGCGAATAACCCCCAAAAAAGTTTGGCATCTATTTGGCCAAACTATCGGCTCTCCATTGTCATCGGTCTAGTTGCTTTTGATTCGGGCCATTGGACGCGGCAAGGTGAAAATCGGTCGTGCCGTACTGCTATTTAACAGTTCCCCTTTGTTCACCTACCCGGGAATTAGGCTTCTTCGAATGAACTTACTGGAATGATGAGGATATTAATCGGTCGCCCCGGTTGTTTAGTGTTTACCCTCGAATGATGTTACCATTTTTGTATTAGAGTTGGTTCTGGAGTTCGAACATCACGTGGATCGGACATTTGAGTTTATTTTGTTTTGCAAAAATTAACGAATAAAAAGAATCGACTGCTGAGAGCGCTTATTAATAGCAGCGTGGGCAATAGGTAGCAGGCTCAATTCGATGCGAGTAGACGAGGGGAGATAGGGCTCAAGTCTGCTCGCGATGAAAATGAAGGCACGTACCGCCGTAGTGGCGTAGTGGGGAGGGGAGGGAAGAGCCTATGTAGTGGCCCTGGATCTGAGTTTCGTCGATGGAGGGAGAAAGAGAAAGAAAAAGTGCGAAGATGAGACAGATGAGCGAAAAATGGGACATACTCGTCCTTCTGACCCTGCGTCAACCAGGATAGCCACCGACCGCCCGTCGAGCTACGGCGGTGTGGCCGGGGAATATGTCCATGCCGAGGAATGCAGAACACTTCGGGCTGTGTACGAATGACGGCATTCAATTTTAATGCCATCATGTGACGTCACCGGTATGTGTTACACGTGATACATCACGCAGCTTGCAAGGCTGAGTACTACTGCTTGCATCGACCAATGCGATCGGCATGACGTCCTACGTGTTGCTATTCTTCAGTTTTTCCGTCTGATGTTTGTAAACTTTTTTTTTAATAGAAAGTTGCCTAGTTCTCCATTAAATAGTTGAAAAAAGGTTGTGAAATTTGACGCTGAGAGCGTCTTTCGTCGTGTTTCACGTTTCATCCGAGCTGCCTAGTAAGTTGAAACGGCACCCTCCGGTTCAATCTATACTTTATGTTTTTTTTTTTTTTTTGGACACTTCTACTTTCCAGCTTCTGGACAAGCCGTGGTCACAGGTGTCATCCCTTCTCCTCCCCGGTTCTTGCCTTCAATTTTTATCGCGCATAGGGTTCAGCAATCCCACTGCTCGTCGATTTTTCATCGAACGTTGCTAACTCACGCTCTCGCGCTTTCCGCAAGTCAATTTGTCCACAAGAAAAAGTCCCAACGAATTTATACGAGTATGCACTCGGCGGGGCTCGAACTCACGAAACTGACCTATTGTGACCACAGAGCTGATCTTTCTAGGGTGAAGAATCAGTACGGACACTGGGTGTGCTGGATGTCGACGAGTAGAAGAACGGTTTAATGTGAGGAACACACACACATACCAGGCTCGAGGATAACCTGATACGCCACCGGGGCGACCGGGTATACACTAACGAACGGGATTGTGACTCTTGGAATCGGACGTGGGACTTGGGGCATTTTTCATTATTGCAATACGACGTGTGCAAGAATCCCGGGTAAGGGGTAAGGGGTAAGGAGTAAGGACTCACCTTACTTTGCGCTCCGAGTACGTAAGTGCTTCACGTCGTGCATGTACTGACAATAAGAACACACATTTAAGGGATGACTCTGTGGTCTAATGTATTCGTAGCGGTCTGTTGTACAGCAGTAGCATTATTAATGGCAGACTGCTGCCACGCTGCTGGTGGTTGCGCTTGGATTCGGAGCTCGGCTCATGTAATTACTGCTGTACATTTTGTTTTGCTGATTCTTGTTCCGTCGCCGACAGTACGAGGGCATGAGGTGAAAAAACTCGGCGAAACTCGACGAGCAGATGGGCATGGTAAAACCTTACGCGTGATGAAAACTAAAAACGAAAGCAAGCACCGCCGGGAACCAGGACTTGTCCAGAAGGCGGTGAAGGGTAAAAACTCTCACAATCTGGCCTGGAAAGTAAAAATGATACCTGGTATGCATACACAAAAAATAAACAAGTACGCAAGTAAACGGTTTCAATACTAATGTTATATTTTTTCGTGCCCAACTGCTACCCAACCAAAGTCGGTAGGTGGCAAACACGCTAGTAGTAGTAGTAGTAGAGTAGTAGTAGTAGTAGTAGTAGTAGTAGCAGTAGCAGTAGCAAGAGTAGTAGTAGTAGAAGTAGCAGTAGCAGTAGCAGTAGCAGTAGCAGTAGCAGTAGCAGTAGCAGTAGTAGTAGTAGTAGTAGTAGTAGTAGTAGTAGTAGTAGTAGTAGTAGTAGTAATAGTAGCAGTAATAGTAGACGGTTGACAATGCCAAGCATGTGAATACATTGTTGTGTTGTGTTGTGTTGTGTTAGTTGTACCTTGGCCCCGTTAATGTTAATAGAAGGACTATTAATAGCTTACGTTATTTCACCCCGAACGTTGTCTGGGGCTCCGTGCCACCTACCAACGCACTCTGCTCTCAACTCGCTGTATACTTGGCGTTGGGGTTATAGTCCTAGGGTCTCGGGTTTTTAGGAAAATATTATTAAACACGTTGGCGAATGGGGCGGTAAATAGCCGTAAGTGCATGCAACAGCAGTGCTGGTGTATAAATAGTACCCTATACCTGAATATACGTTCAGGATCAGTACGTGCGAATGTAGTCCTGGTCCAGAGTTATGCTTTGTTTTTTCTCGCCCGGCCCCTCTTGTCTACTACCCTGTGGTCTCTGGTGACCCTCGCCTCCCCTCGTCTGACGTGATCCCCCCTCGCTACGGCGCGTTCTTCCCCCCCCCCCCCCCCTTCCTCCTCTTCCTCCTCCCCCCCTCTCCCCACCCTTCCTCCCCATCCGTCTCCTCCCCCTCCCTTTACATTGTGAAACGTGGCTCCCTCTTGTCCTCTTGTGTGATGTCCCCCTCGATCAGGAATGGGGCGTAGACGGGTCGATGGGGGTGCTGACTCAGCACGGGTACGACGCGGCCCACCTGATGGGAAAGTTTCAGGGGCAGAAGTACGCCGCAGCCGGCCTTCCCCTCGACTCTTGCTCGGACATGTTCGTATACTGCGAAGAGGTGGGTCGGGTCGGGTCGGGTCGGCTAGGGGCCTTGCTTATATATGTAGGATTGTTTTTTTGTTTGCTTGCTTGCGTATTTGGTGTTTTTTCTTGTGTGAATCCCCGTTCCCGATTGAAACGTGCCTGTAGGACATGCCCCGCGACGAGTTCACGGCGGAGGCTTTTTTCACGGGATTCACGGAGGGATGGGCAGCCGCAGGTGGCGTCGAAGATGTTGGGGGCTGTCCCGTTCCCGAGCCGCACTTCGGCGAAGTGGAGTACCTCATCGACCAGGTGGGCAAGAGTGTTTCACGAAAGCTTCTCAGCGCGTTTTAGACTTATACCCTGCTGTCCATCTGTACTACGGTTCCGATTATGTCCCTCGGTTCAGCCCTATCCTCCAGCAGGTACGACCTCATTGCACTGTTTTGTCGCCTTTGGAAGGTTATGTTAGTCACGCTTCTTTGTCGACTCTGAAGGTGCGTATGCGTGGATATTCACTCTATTGATGAATCGTCCACCTCCGTGCATCTTTATTATCCAACCAGAAGAAAGCAGTTACTCTAAATATGAACATCGCTTCAGATGATAGTAACTTCGTACAACTAGTGTCCATGCTAAGAAGAGACTATTCAGCATTTCACATGATATTTCTGTTTCTGACGACATTTTAGCTGTCCACAATACACATATCATACGCTAAAGCGTGTTTTGTACGTGCTTGATCTCCGTGTCGCGTACCTTGCACCCTCGAGCACGTCTAATATGGCAGTCGAGCACTATTTGATGCGCCATGTCCATGGGCCTGCCGACCCCCCCCCCCCGCCCCCCTTGCGGCTACAAATATGTGCCCGTGTGGCACAACAATACAGGGTAGGACTCACATAGTAGGAGAATGTGAAATATACAAGGAGGAACAAGATGCGCTATAGCAGATGAGGAAATTAGATGTGTCACATGGAAGAGGTATACTACAGAGTAGCGAGAAAACGATCGCTATCCTAGGAGGTAGATGGTGGCCGCAGCCGAAGAAACAGGACGGGGATAGGATAAGCAAACAGTTTATATGTAATATATGGACGAAGCGTAATGAGCGCCCAAATGTTGGAGGTGTCTATTAGGAGTAGGAACGGTGCTCCGTCTCGAAAGGGATGCGTGGTCAATGATCAAATGACCGAGGCCAGCAACAAATGAGTACGCCCCCCCCCTATCCCTTGCGCTTCCTCCAACCTTGAGCTTCCGCTCGCTCGGAACAAACGCAGAATCGACAACCTCCCCCCCCCCCCTTCCCACCCCCCTCCCTCTCTTTCCTCCCCCGCCACCGATATTTTCGCGTGTTGGCGTTTGTTCTCCTGGCCTTGTCTTTCCCCACAACCTCGAAACACCCTGCCCACGCGAACCACGAACCCGGGCGGCGTGATTGAGTGAACCAAACACGGCGAAAGAAACATAAACAAATCGTAACGAAATCACAACGAAACGGCAAACCAAGGGACACCAAATGGCAAACGATTTGAAACGAAACGATAAACGAAACGACCAACGACACGAAACACGAAACGACAAATGAAACGAAAGTTGATGTCAAAAAACGAAACGGCAACCCCAAAGAAACGGCAAACCAAACGAAACGAAAAACGGCAAAGGCAAAAATGTTGGGTAAGCAACTACCAGGTAAATGTTATGGTGAAAAAGTTGCGCAGTTGAGCAATTTAGTTGCCTATTGCGTCTGTATGGCATTCAGTGTGTTCGTTCTAAAACCTATGAATATGTACTCATAATTACATGGAATTTCAGTATGGCTATACTAAAAACTCATGCGATTACGTATACACTAAAACACGCACACTTTCCGTTTGTATAGAGTTTTAAATGGACAACCTAAAACCCATACAATTATCCCACACACTTATTTTGTATGTCGTTTAGTGTGCCATACTAAAAACCATATGACTACAATAAGCAAACAAGCACGACATGGTTTATTTGATTGTGTTTATAATACGCAAGCCAAAAAACCTGATTGAGCATGCGTATTTTAGTTGCTTACCAACACTAAGAGGAATATAAACGACAGCTGAAACGGTTTGACTCACGAAACGACGACCAACAAACCGATAAACAGAACGAGATGCGACACGATGAACGAAACGACTCGACCAACGGCAAACGACAACTAAACCGAACCGAACCGAACCGAACCGAACCGAACCGAACCGAACCGAACCGAACCGAACCGAACCGAACCGAACCGAACCGAACCGAACCGAACCGAACCGAACCGAACCGAACCGAACCGAACCGAAGAACCGGACCGGACCGGACCGGACCGGACCGGACCGGACCGGACCGGACCGGACCGAACCAAACGCCAAAACCAAACGACACAAACCAAACGACACACACAAGACCAACCAAAAAAACAACTCGACGGTGTCAAGAGACAGCACTTTCAGCCCTTGTTGGACAGCAAATTTGCCTTCATTTTTCTTGACTGACACCAAAGTACTTGTTTTTAGTGTGGAATACTCGGCCCTACACGGTTGACAGCGCGCGTTTCCCTGCTTGGCGTTCAGTGATGTCGGATTAAGTAATTACGTCCTTTCGGCGAGCCGTTTGGGCAGCAAGTAATTGGACTGGGCCGGTGGAAATACGCAACGCCCCCTGCCTCCTGTTGACAACCACAAAAATCCTTGTTATTCAATGCCAAAAGCAGGGCGCAGCGTCCGCCGCCGCGATACTACTGTACAGCACTAACCAACATGATAGATTATACTAAATTCAGGTAAATATGTTTGAAATATGTATAATTAGTAGAGGTGCGCTTCGATCCAACCCTAGCGACGACGGCTCGCCTGTACAACTGGAAACCCTTTTTTTTTACAAAATTACTTGGAGTTAGCCTGGGAGGGATTTTGGGGCTCTACAGGGGTTAAATTTCCCATGTTCTTTTCCGTAATTACCCTGGAAGCAGCTGATTTTCTGTTTTCGCCGTAATTAACGTACTGTATAATACGTGGGGTTTCGCTATTGAGGCCGTACTCCGAAGTGACTACTTGACGTACACATCTCTTGACGTATTTGCACAACAGGGGGGCAAGCCCCGAGTTGGAGTTGAATACTTGGCTGTACACCCTTGATAGCGCGCGTTTCCCCTCACTTGACGTGTCTCCTGGCGTGTTTGCGCAACAGGGGAGCAAGCCCCGAGGAAAACATGGCGAATGCCACCTCGGTAGCGAGGAGCAGGTGCAGGGGGTAGTGGGCAAGGTGGACGAGTGGACGCGCCTACTGAGGAGCAAGCTGGAGAAGCTGAACGACGTCCTGGGCTGTTGCGACCGCTCACTCTGCCCCGCTGACCTTCCAGAAGACCAGGTCAGCTAGAAGATGTGCCTGCTTGCCTGCTTGCCTGCTTGCCTGCTTGCCTGCTTGCCTGCTTGCCTGCTTGCCTGCTTGCCTGCTTGCCTGCTTGCCTGCTTGCCTGCTTGCCTGCTTGCCTGCTTGCCTGCCTGCTTGCCTGCTTGCCTGCCTGCTTGCCTGCCTGCTTGCCTGCTTGCCTGCTTGCCTGCTTGCCTGCTTGCCTGCTCCGCTGTCCCGGCATGCCGGCATATCTCCCGCTCTTTGTTCAATTGTTCTGAACATACATTAGCAGAGCAACAGTGAGGGAATTGTTTTTTCAGTGTGGTGTCACAGGGCGGGACAGGGGGGGGCAAGGACGAGGGGCGGAGGTCGGATCCACAGAGGTGGTATCCACGTTTCTTGCTTTCTCTCTCATGGTTCACCACGTTTTCGACTTTTGTGTTTTTCTCGTTATTTTGCTGTTGCGCGATTTCGGCATCGTCGAGGACGTGACTCGAGCTAGGGAAACGTCCCCAGCGCGGGATAGTTTGTGTCTTGCTAAGCTTGGCGTTTTGTTCAATAACCCCACTCTCCCCACTGTGCCGCTGACTCCTTCTCGATTATCCTCCCTCCTCCTTCCTCCTCCTCCTTGCTCACTTGCTCCCCTCTCTCTCCTATAATCTCCTCCTTTTTCTCCCCCCCCCCTATTCCTCCCTCTCCCCGACCTCCTCCTCCCCCCCTCTCCTCCTCCTCCTCCTCCCCTTCTCCTCCTCCCCTCCTCCTCCTTCCCCCCGTCCTTCTCCTTCCCCCCTCCTCCTCCTCCTCCCCCCCTACTCTTCCTTCCCTCCTTCTCCACCCCTCCTCCTCCTCCCTCTTTCCTCCTCTCTCTATTTACTTGGCAGCCTTGCACTCTTCTGGACATGCCTCACGTGTGGGACGAGGAGCACTGGTACGTCACCTTCACCGGCCCGGTGTACGCCGGCAAGTACTTTTCGGAGTGGTTCCTCCTCAACTACCTCAACGGCATGGATGTTGCCTGGGGTCAACTCACGTGAGAGATGGTGATGGTGTGGGGGCGGTGTACTCAGTTTGTGCATGACCGTCGTCGTATAACCATAGACCCTCGCATCCCTGCTATGCCAGGACGGAGCACGTCGGGTGTTCACCAACCAGTCCATTTGCTTGCACCAAGCGCAAAGCGCCGTAAGGTGTTCGGCGAGTCGCATGAAGGGTGAGCTGCATCCTACCAAGAACCGCTCGCAAGGCGGACTTCGGCACCTTGTGCCTACTTTCTTGCATATGGATGACAGCGCCAATATGTCACTTTGTTTTCTGGTGTGGCCACTCCAGAGACATCGGGTATTACTATGTAACTGCCACGTGGGTGCCTTACCATATTGACACTACGTGATGCAATCATGCCCCTTGTGAGGGGTTAGTGCTCTCCACCCCGCACGATATGATCTACTCGATAAACATCGTGGTGACCGCCAAAAAAAAAACGGTACCCTGGTTTTCTAGCTCACGCAGTGTTAGGCATATTTTACAGCGTCATTGCCAACCAACGCCAACCACTTGGGGGGGGGGGGGGAGGTACTCACTTTGTGCATGGCCGTAGTCGTATGACCATAGACGCTCGCATCCCTACTATGCCGGGACGGAGCACGTCGGGTTTTCACCAACCAGGCAGACATTGCTTGCACCAAGCGCGAAGCGGAAGGGGGGGGGGCATTGTCGTGCATGGCCTTGGTCTATCGGAGCATAGACCCTCGCATCTCTACAATGAGGGAGGGAGTTGGTGGCGTGGTGGTGGCGGTGTTGTTGGTGTGTGTGGTGTTGGTGTTGGTGGTAACATTGGTGTCCGGGTGGTGGTGATGTTGGTGCAGGTTCTGGTGTTGGTGGTATTAGTTATGTTGCGGTGATGGCGGTGGGGAGGGAATGGATACCCGGCCCGCGATGTCTGCTGCTTCATTTTTTTCGACCACTTTAGTTGCTTAGGGATTTGGCTTTTAATTTTGTTTGCTTTGGTTATGGTCGGTTTTTGATGCTCTGGTTGTGAGCTGTCTTTGTTGCCTACTCGTGCGCGCTTCCCTGGGTCGGTTCAGCCGGGAGTTGATGCACAACAGGATTATTTTCTTCTGTGGCACTCATGCCCCGGCTACCTGTTGATTGCCTCGATTACCACCCTCATGTTGCCCTCTCATCACGTCTCTCTGCATCTCTTCTCCTCTCATTTTTTTGTTTCTGCCGCTTTTATTGGTGCATATTACGCCGGTCGATTCCAGCGAAGAGGACGTGATGGACCTTGCCGCGTTCGTTACCGAGTACCGACACTTCGAGTTCGACCTGCTGGCTGCCAGGTGCGTTTTCGCCGAAGCTACCCGCCGCCGCCCCTTCGGTCGCAACCCGTTACGCGTATCATATAACAGCAACCCTGGGATAGCTGCAATGATTTTTTTGTTGAGCCATGACGAGCCACTTGTACATGAAAGTTTCGGCGATCGATTTTTTTTCCAATCACGAGTTTATTTATGCTTGTACTATAGGCGTATATATTTCTGGGAAACATTAATCCCAAATATCACTGACTACAACGTCCTGAGCGCGCCGGCGCGCGGGGGGGGGGGGGGGGGGGGCGACGAGGCGATTTCACGGACTAGGTAGGACGCTGTTTTTGTTCTGCGATCCTATGTCCTCGGGTAGCTTGCCGGTCCGGAAGCCTGCGTGTCTGCCTGTTTGTTGATCTTTCTGGCCTGCTTGTTTGTTGATATGTCTGGTCTGCCTGTCTGGCGACCTGTCTGATCTGCCTGTTTGGCGATCCGTTTGGTGGGCCTGGTCTGTCTGTCTGTCTATCTGTCGGTCGGTCGGTCTGTCTGTCTGCCTGCCCGCCTGCCTGCCTGCCTGCCTGCCTGCCTGCCTGCCTGCCTGCCTGCCTGCCTGCCTGCCTGCCTGCCTGCCTGCCTGCCTACCTGCCTGCCTGCCTGCCTGCCTGCCTGCCTGCCTGCCTGCCTGCCTGCCTGCCTGCCTGCCTGCCTGCCTGCCTGCCTGCCTGCCTGCCTGCCTGCCTGCCTGCCTGCCTGCCTGTCTGCCTGTCTGTCTGTCTGTCTGTCTGTCTGTCTGTCTGTCTGTCTGTCTGTCTGTCTAACGGCTGTCCGGCTGACTGTCCGGCTGTCCATGTGGCTGGCTGGTTGGCTGGCTCTCTATTTGTTGACTATTACTGATGTGTGTCTGTCTATCAGGCTATCTATCTACCTGCCTTGCCGATATATCCATGCTCCCTTGCACAGTATTCCGTCCAGTCTGCCCCCATCTCGTACCTCCTTGTAGAACTGTACGGGCAATGTTGCAATACGCGTCCCTGTCTCTAGCTAGCGGTGCACCGTCTGGAAATGAATTCGTGGTCAATGGTCAAATGACTAAGGCAGGAAACAAAAGAGTACCCCCCCCCCCCCCCCCCCCACCGAACCCTTGTCCTTGGCCCCCCTTGTTTATGACCGCGTCCCTTTGTGTGTCCCCTTGCAGGCCGTTCGGCAGCGCCCTCCTCATGCATGTGGTGGCAGCGTTGGATCAGATGGAGACGGGGAAGGACCTCAACGCAGTGGCCCACCCCCCCGATGTAAGCTAATACCTGGTATGTCATTAGACATCTTTAGATGTAAGGTTATTGCTCTCCCTCCCTCTTCACGTATATGTGTGTACCTCATTGTTGCTATTTGATGTTGGGTATTTTATCATATATATCGCGTTTAGTTTCCAGCTTCTGGACATGCCAAGCCGTGGTCACAGGAATTGTTGTCCCTTCTTCCCCCCGGTACGTGCCTTTTAGTTTTGTGCGCATACGGTGCGGCATTCCCAAGGCTCGTCGATTGTCATCGAGGTGTGCTTAAACCGCGTCCAGACCTAGAGTTAAGTCCTTACTGTGACGTACGTACGTATGATACGTGTATCGTGTGCTATATCGTGATTTGCAGCATATTAATATGTGCTACAAAGCAGATATTATTATTTTCATGTAAGCCCAAGAGGTAAAAACGGCAAAGATACTCGATGGGAGCGAAAGCTGGTGATGGTCTTCGATTCAGTTGGGTCAGCTTTCCTTCAAAGGTGTCTCTTCTGCGTGGGCAACTGCTGTGCTTTTGCTTTCGCTTTTGTATGCCACACATTGTGCCAGATGGTGATTTTTGTGTATTGCATTTCAGTGATTGTCTTCGCTCAACAATGTTTTGTTTTATGCAAGCCGTGGCAGTAATCTATCAAATTCACGGCCTGGATTTGCCTACGTACTTCAAGACATCGTCATGACGGGCATGCGCAGAGCCGCAGGCGGGTATCAGCCCGCCGCGGCGAAGCCCCTTTGTGTTATGCTAATATAAACAACAGGGGCTTCGCCGCGGCGGGCTGACACCAGCCTGCGGTTCCGGGCATGCCCATAACGGTCGAGAATGTCATAGGCGCACAGAGGCCGTAAATGACGCATTATATACTGCCACGGGGTGCAAAAAATACTATTGTTGAGTGCAGAGAAAGAACGCCGAACATCAAGAAACGCAGACAATCCTACTTTTCGTGGCTGTTTGTGAAGCATCAGCACTATACACTACTGCTTGTCGTATGGCGGCGGCAGCAGCAGGAGCAGTAGAACTATAGACGACAGAACGGCAGCCGCACTGCTCGTATGTGTAAGTACAACAACAGCAAGCAGCAGTAGCAGCGGCAGCACAGCGACAAACGGCAAGCCATAGAAGTACGGCATATACTTGATATGATACTACGTTGTGCAGCAGCAGCAAGCGGCATGGAGGATACTAAAAACCTGGTCAGAGTGCTATTTGCCGTAGGTAGAGACACGGATCTGAGAGCTGCTTCATTGTGTCGACATACACCGCGCAAAAAAAAACGTTATAAATAAAATTGCAAAATGAAGGGAGATCGAGGGCATGCCGGGGATCGAGACCGGCCACCAGATTCGTAGCAAAAAAAAATGGGGGAAAAAAATATGTACTCGTAAAAGTAAAAAGGCACCGAAGGACAAGCCAGGATTTGAACCCGGACCGTCATGAGTCATGACATGAGTCCAACTTTTGAAAGGCTCGCCTAGGCGGTAAGGTGTCAAATGTCTTGTGTTTTGAGATCTTACGCATATTATGTATTCCTTCTGTCGGCGCGGTAATTTTGCAACTAAAAAGTTTTCAGCACCGCTTGCGAGGGTACGAACCGACCACGGTCGTGGCCGCCCCCAGCGCAGTAGGGGGCGGTTGGTGATTCGTTCCGAAACTCTCTCGTGGCGATCGTTGCGATGTAGCGCGTCAAACGCAAAACCTGCTTTTTAAAAAAGGCGAGGAGCGCTCAGGGCACACCTCCAACAACATGGTCCTTGTACTTATGACGCCCGCCTGCGGCCTCGCGCATGCCCGTTATGATCGAGGATGCCATTGGTGAACAAACGCTCTCTGATGTAACTGCTGCATCACGGCCTCGGGGGCTACATAAACTACACATGGTAAAGTGCAGAGAAGGAACGCCAAATGTGAGGAAACACCCACTCGCATTGTTCCTAGCTGTTTGGCATGTTGCTCTCCCCCAGTTAGTCCGGTCCCTGTTGAAACCTCTTGAATCTACTTGGCGAAGGTGCCGTAACTCAACGATATCACTCGTTCGTAACAGCATCAGTAGCCGCCGCACAGTTCTTGTGTGCGTGTAAATTCAACAACAGCAGCAGCGGCAGCACCAGCAGTACGAACAACAGCAAGCAGTATCCAGCTTAATATGCGGAAATATTGAACAGTATGAATAGTGATATGTTCACCGAGAAGGGGGCAGAAAGTCTGGTTCTCGGGATGTGGCGACGCCAAGGTCGGCACGCGCGCGGCGCAAGTGCTCGAGCGATACAGTACAATGGAATGCAGTATGCGTGCGATATGGGTGATATGCAGGCACGGCAAATCCGTGACAGTGCATAGTTGTTGATTCTTCTCTTTCTTTCATCGGCCGTGCGTAGTAAACACATGGATGCCAGAGATTATGAACCCGTTACGATACAGCTTCATAATCCAGGAAACCTTATTAAGCAGCGGCTGAATGCCGTTGCTTTTCCGTGATATTGTAGCAGGGAGCCTCTGACGGCTCGGCCCCTATTAGCACTCTAGGCCCTCCGCGTATAGCTAGCTTGGCACGGACAGCTTCACACCTCATCGTATTACTAGTATCGTGAAGTCAAGGCGCCCTAATGTTTGAGCCGCTATGTACCCGGCACGTATATAACAAAAAAGAAAGAGGGAAGAAAAACGAATAGAAAAAAGAGAAGTGAAAGGATATCGGATACACACCGAGGCTCGAACTCAAAGGGAAGAATCCCCCCCCCCCCAAAAAAAAAAACAATGCTAACAAAGGTAAGGAAGTTGTTAACTGCGAGGCTCGAATAAGCGACTTGCGTGTTCAAACGTATCGTGTCAAACCGTCTAATCCCAGTCAATGACTTGTGTTTGGTAGAGACTTTGGTGTTTTTGTACGTACGACTACGCGCTTGACATTTTGGAACAGAAATTGGCAAAAAAACGTTATTTAGCAGGGGCCACCACGTCACGAAGCGAGAACGGCCAAGGCCGCCCCCGGCGGCGTCGGGTGGGGCAAGCAAGATGAGGCACGTCCAGGAAACAGCGCACCGAGAGGTGGACCTCAGCCCGAGTTATCTCGAAGACAGCTTAAAACCTGGCCTAAACCGGAGCCTTCGGCTGCTCTCGTGCAACCTCCTGAAAAACCCCGAGTATTAACTTTTACCGATAACAAGAGAAATGAGCTGCGCAATCTTATCATAGCGTAAGTGCGCAGCATGCGATAGTCCACGCTACGCGCGTCTTGTGTAAGGTTCATTCTTATCGAAGCAAGATTTGTCCAATTTTTCCAATTTTCCAAGAAACATATTTATTTCCCAATGCATGCCAGGAAGGTTGAAAAAACGAAAAGAAAACTGTTTCATGTTTCTTGCACTGTTGAAATTCCTACAAAAAGTGAAAGCACGCCTCCGTACTGCGGCACAAATTCCTAAATATTTCGTGAATTCGGAAATTTTGGCCTGATCGCGATGTTTCGTGTGGCTGGTGCTGTAATTTATAATCGTCATTTTTATCCCACGGTTTTTCGAAGTCCCAACAGTAGAGCTATGAGTCGGCACGACCTAAGTCACCAACTAGTTATTAGTTGGACTTATTGTCGTTTCCTTAAAGTGCCGACTATCCGACTTGGTCGGTTTCCATATCTGTAGGAAGGACTGCTTAATGTGGGATGTATTTCTTCTTTTTATCCGCCTCCCCCGGTCCGACCGGGGGAGGCTAATTTGGCTCGCTTCGGTCACCTTACTCAAGTCAGCTATAATACCGGTACGCGATACATACGATCTCCATGGTGTAAGTTTCCTTTTCTGCTCTCGATTCTCGATTTTCAATCTTCGATCATCAGCTTCGAGTTCTGATTTCCATTTTTGATTTCCATTTTCAATCTCGTAATATGGGGGTGTTCGTTCGTTCGGTGTTGGCTGTTGTTGTTGTTGTTGTTGTTGTTGTTGTTGTTGTTGTTGTTGTTGTTGTTGTTGTTGTTGTTGTTGTTGTTGTTGTTGTTGTTGTTGTTGTTGTTGTTGTTGTTGTTGTTGTTGTTGTTGTTGCTGCTGTTGCTGTTGCTGTTGTTGCTGTTGTTGTTAAGTTGGTTGTGGTGGTGATGGTCTTGGTGTTGGTGGTTGTGGTGGTGTTGTCGTTGTTCTTGCTGTTGTTTTTGTTGTTTAGGCGACGTTAATGTTGACATTGATGTTGATTTGACGTTGCTGTTGCTGTTGATGTTGATGTTGATGCCGGTGATGTTGTAGATCTTGGTGTTGATGCTGCCAGTGTTGGTTGTTGTTGCTGTAGTTGATTGTTGCTGTTGCGGTTGCTGCTGATGTTGCTGTTTTTGCTGTGGTTGATGACCATGGTATTGTTGATGCTGCTTCTGTTGCTGATATTGATGTTGATGTTGACGTTGATTGTCATGTTGACATTGCTGTTGCTGTACAGGTGAAGATGGTGTACTACGCGGCGCACGACACGAACCTCCTCTACCTTGCCGAACTGCTGGACCTCAAATGGGTGAGTGGGGTCGGGGATTTTGGGGAAAGGTCGAGCCACTTGCAAACGAAACATGATTTCGTTCTTTTGTTACATTGTCCCGTTCGTTGACCGGCCCGCCCTGCCCCACTTCGTTCCGTCTTGTTCCCTGCCTCGGCCAATTGCATCCATCATCAAAAAATAAAAACCACATGTACCGTTTTGCGCGTCTCTCACAACCCTCCGTTTTCGCGAATGTGTGCGTGCTGCTGGCGACGACGGCGGTGTGTGTTGCCCGCTCGTTTGTTCAGGTTAGCAAGGGCTGGCAACCGAACCACACTCCTCCCGGTGGCGAGCTGGTGTTCGAGGCTTACATGGTTGACGGAAAGATGAACGTAGCGGCGTTCTTCGACATCGCTACGCCTACCCAGGTCAGTGCAACACCCCCCGAGCGTGGCTGACCCCGCGTGTTCGTGGGAAATCGCGGACAAAGCTGGGGTGTCGAAACGTTTTACCTGCGGGCGTGCTACTTCTTTGTGTGTCGGGTTCACCCCCCTCTCCCACCCTCGATACTTTTATAAACATCCGCTTCGCCCCCGCCCCCCCTCCCTCTTTCAGTGTTGCACGCCCACGATGCTCCGCCATTATCCCCCCCCCCCCCCCGCCCCCAGTTTTTATGTTACATTTGGAAAAGGCGTAATGAGCGCCGAAATGTTAGAGGTGTCTCTATTAGGATTAGGAACGGTGCTCGGTCTTGAAATGGATGCGTGGTCAATGGTCAATGGTCAAATGACTAAGGCAAGCAACAAATGAGTACGCCCCCCCCCCCTGTCTTTGGTCCCTCTTCCGCTCCCGCCCACGCCCCATCCTTCCTTTCTTGTCCCTTCCTTCCCTTGTCCTTGGTCTCTCCTCGGAACTGCCTCTTCGTGTGCTCGGCAGATCCGAGAGCTGTCGGAGCTGACCCCTTCCAACCCTGCAGGGCGCGTGGCTATCACCATCCCGGGGTGCAGTGAGGGGGCTGAGCTTCTCTGTCCTCTGTCTAAGCTTCGCGCGCTGGCCATCCGTTCTGTGGACGCTGACTGCATCACACCCCCTGAGGTGAGAAGTGCTGGGAATTGCTTGGGGTCTTGCGTGCTGTCGGGCGTTTTTATTGGGGGGGAGGAGGGGTAGAACATCCTGCAAGAATGATCACGATTCGTTTTTTTTTTCGTCACGCCGCTCGACACATCCGCGACCAGGTATTAATTGTTGTAGGTGTCCGTGCTTGCGCCGACGAAGTAGACATTGCGGACGACAGGGGCATCGTCGCCCACGTTTTTTGTGAGTTCAAACGAGGGCCTACCGTAGCGCCGCGACGCGTGGAACCCTTCACTAACGCGTTCTAACAGCCGCTCGGCTGACGCATTCTATGATCCCCCCCCCCCGCGCTTCCTGGTCGGTGAAAACCCGACGTGCTCCGTCCCGGCATTGTAGGAGTTGAGGGTATATCACTATAGTAATCCGACGGCGACCATACATGAAATGAGTACACCCCCCCTCCCTCTTACTCCAACCTCGACCAGGACACCCACCCCAACCTAAACCCGTACCCCCCCCCCCCACCCCTTACCCCCATCCTGAACCCCTACCCCTGTTTCCGCCCCCACCCTCAACGCCACCCTCAACCCCGCCCTAACCCCCACTCCATCCCTTGTCCCCACCCCACCCCCACCCCGACTCTGACCCCGACCCCTCCCTCGCCCTTACTCCGACCCACCCTTCCTACGCTTGTGCTGCACCGTGCGCCCATGTCCTCTCTTCCGTACCGCGGCATACTCTGCTTTGTGTGTCTTCCTCAAAGCTCGTGGACTATGTTGCGGATTTGTGGGCGAAAGACTCGGTAGTGCTCAAAGCTTCCAGATCGGGGGCGTCGACCGGGGGGGGGGTTGATGCCGATGGGGACGAGAGCTCTGGCGGGGGAAGCATGGTGAGCGATCGCTGCGGGGTTAGGTTCTGTGACAACGTATTTGTGGTGGTGTTGGAGGTGGAGGTGGTAGGAGTGGTGTTGATGTGGTGAGGGGGGACGGTATTTGGTGTAGGGGGTGGTGATGTTGGTGTTCGGGGTGGTGGTGGGTATGTTTTTGTTGATGGTGGTGTTGGTGGTAGTGTTGGTTTTGCTGTTGTTAATATTGTTCTCGCTTTGACTCGTCTTGGCCATTATCTCGTCCGTGGCCACAAGACAGGCTCTCACAATCATGGAGTGCTCCTCTACTACTACTACTATTAACACTACTGCTATTACTACTACTGCTACTACTACTACCACCCCTACTGCTGCCACCACAGCTCCTACTAATTATACTACTAATACTTCGAAGTAGCAATAATACTCATGATTCCGTCAGACATTTTCAACCTCATCGACTAACCACCCCCTTCGCCCCCACACACAGCCTGCCTGCACGCACGCATCCACTTTTTATTGCCTTATCCGTCCCCGCCAACATTTATTTTGTTTGCACGACTCGCATAAACAGCTCATGATGGGACTGGCCGTCGGGCTTTTCGTCGGAGGCATGGCGGTTTGGGGCTACCGGTCGAAGGCGAGTGCTGGGCCTAGGGGGAGTCGTGGAAGTGGTGGGGTCAGCACCGGCAAGGTGAAATGGCAGAAGCACCCCTCCCCCCCCCCCCTGTCTCCCCCCCCCTCGTCTCTGTTCCCCCCTTCCCGTCCTTCCCCACCTTCCTCCGCCCTCCTCTTTCACTCCCCCGGCCTATAAAACTCAGTTATATTTGAGCTAGAGGAAGAGCTGCAAAAGGAGAACACATGGTTTGGGCCCCAGTGGATGAGACAAGAGCAGGGAAATTGGAACACCCCCCCCCCCTTCCCCCTCGCCTCTTACTCTTCCCCTACCCCCCTTGGTATTTTTTCCCGCTCTCATCGCCCCCCTCTGCCGATCGATCTCTCATGGCTGGTTTTGTAGGTGAGCGCCCTTGGTCTGCGCAACAGGGGTTCCGGGGCCGGGAAAAATGACGAGGACGAAGAGCCCTTGCGAGGGGGAAGGGCTTGAAGACCCCCCCCCTGCTCTCCCTCCAGCTGAAAACGCCCCCCGAAAAGGTCGTGGTTAGACGACACTAGACTACGGTACACGCCTTAACGGGGTGAATATCTCTGCCGTCCGCTCAAAGAGGCGCGCGGTGAAACTTATTTTTGGAGGGGGTTCGCTCCTCCCTCCCTCCCTCCCCCGGCTGCGGCTGCGATTGCGGTTCAATCTGGCTGAAGGGTTGGGGTTGCAACTGACGGGAAGCAGAAACCGAGGAAGTGGTGGCGAAAAGAAAAAGAGAAGGCGACGACAAAAACCTGAACCTGAAAAAGAACTGGGACAAGAACACATTGGAACAGCAGTAGCAATAACTGGGATAGCAGCGAAAGCTGTGACAGCAGTAGCTATAGCTGTGGCAGTAGCGACAAGTGTGTGTGCTATATTATGGTACGAATACTACGGTAAAGGTAACCCGTTTTTTTTTGTCTGGAGGTTTTCGCTCGAGCTGTATAGAATACCTCACCTGAAGCTGATTTTGAGCAAATTGAATGTGCGTTCTGATGGGCAAACCCGTGGCCCAGGTATACAAAATAGTCATTTTGAGGAACAAGAATGGCATTCCGACAAAAAACAATCATTTTGCACAAGAATGGAATTCCGACGATTTTGGGTTAAGGAGCCTGATCATCTACTAAGTATTTTTGGTCGAAAGGTGCTGCGGTGCTTGTACCGCAGCACGCGTCTAAGATAGTATTATAGCAAAAGCTGCGACAGGAGGATATCAAAAAGAGTGTTGATAGCCATAGCAAAAAAACTCTGACAGAGTGGCGAAACTGCACGAAAAAAAAAAAACTGCGACAATACAATTAGGACAAGAAAAGCTTGGACGAAAAACCACTTGAGACAGTAAAAACTGTGGGCATGATGAAACACGGACAAAGTCGCAATAGCGACAGCTTCAAAATGGCGGTGCTTCGTGTTGCGAACGAGGAGATACCGGAAGGGGGTGATGGGTTCTTGCGTGTGTATGGGGGTTTGGTTGATACCCGGCGGCGTTTGTGCTCGGGCGGGTGGGTAGGTCTGTGTCTGCCTGGTTGCCGTGGTCGGTTGGTGATGCGGTGGAATGCGGAAGATTGCGCCGCACTGGGGAAGACACGCGGTGCGATAGTTTTTTTAGCAGTTTTGACCAAGTATTTGCGATTGACGGGGCTCTTTGACTGAGACTATTGTAGCCACAATCGTTGGAACCCCGTTTGTGAGTTCCGGTATGGTTGGGGGGAGGGGGGGGGCGGGGGGGTTCTGTTGCGAAAGCGGCGAACCAGTGGCGTCTTCCTTCGTCTTTACTCTTCCGAGAAGAGCGAAACCCTCCCTATCATACCCACGATTTCTTCGAGATTGCTTCAAGGTTGCTTCAAGGTTGCTTCAAGATTGCTTCGGGGTTTTCTTGAAGATTTTTTCGAGGTTTCTTTCCTCGGGATGTGCATAATTTCGTGTTGAACGAAACTTTTGGGGGTTAGGGGGTTGGTGTGCCCGTCTGTCCCTGTGCGGCTGCCGGTGCTAGTGCTAGTGCTATTTATAGTTCACAGTGCGACTGCATGCCATGGTTGCCGTGGGAGACTTGCCAAGAGTGCACTGCGCGTGCTGTGCTAGAGAGATGCGGGTTGTGCCGTGTATGGTTTTCCTTATCCTTATAGTGACTCTTTCGGTCAGGCGTCCGGCGGTGTTATACCCCGTTCTGAGTTCCGAACAGTTGAGTGGGATCGCGTTGGGTCTTGGAAGCTACGGCAAGTCGGAACCGCACGTACGGTTTTGTGAACAGACTAGTTGGAAATCGTGTCGGATTATTTTTGAAGTATTACTAGTGTATGAGTGAAGCCCCTCTAGCAACTGCAACCGCATTTTTGGGGGTGATAGATCACTTGCATTCAGTATGAGAATATTTTTGCAGTAGTACAAGGGTTAAGGGCGGGCGTGGCGACGGGTTCGCTCCACCCTTTACCGCCACGACTTACGTTACCGCTGGGGTTAGTCGACATGCCCCGGGATTCGGCCTACTCTTGGCGTTTTTTTTTTTGGTTTCTTGGTTTCTCCGAGTGGCTAATTTAGCCTCGTCACCCCCCTCGCCCCCCACCCCCTGCTGGGCACCCAACCCGTACACCCGGGTCCAGCGTACCCTCATGTTTATTTTTCATATTTTGCTGTGGCCAATTTCAGCTCTGTGATCCCCCCGAGGCTCCCTCCCCCCGAGAACCGCTCCTCCGTTGGGAAACCACAACCCGCACACACCGTGCTCGAAGCAAAACGCTCACCATCAGTCTAGTTAAGCTGCAGAGCAGAGAGTGTGTTGGAGCTTGCGGGCACTCGTCAAATTTTAGGTTTGGTCAAATGTCAGCTCACTCCGCGGGTCTCGCACGGAAATGGCGTGATAGGGAGGGGGGGTAGGGGGGGTGTACTCAGTTTGTGCATGACCGTAGTCGTATGGCCATAGACCCTTGCATCCCTGCAATGCCGGGACGGAGCACGTCGGGTTTTCACCAACCAGGCAGACATTGCTTGCACCAAGCGCGAAGCGCCGTGAGGTGTTCGGCGAGTCGACTGAAGGGTGAACTGCATCCTTCAGGTAGGGAGGGGGGGGGGGGTGTACTCAGCATGGGGGGGGGGAGTCAGTTTGTGCATGGCCGTAGTCGTAGACCTTCGCATCCCTACTGTGCCGAAACGGAGCACGTCCGGTTTTCACCAATATGGGGGCAGGGAGGGTGAACCTGTGGGGGCTCATCGCGCCCGCTGATTGATGAGGTGGATGCTGACGAGGACGGCACTGAAAACCGCACCTATCATATAGCGCTTTCGAATTCCGGTACGAAAAACAGGTGCTATATACTGTTAGACTAATGCTACAACCACAGCGGTTCGCTCCTTGTTCGCACGTACCGAGGGGACTGCAGGTGATGATGACCCTAGCCCAAAAACAACTCCTGCAAAATAAATTACCGGCACTGCACCTCGGACGTGAACAGCACATTTGCAATAACGAACATACTAGGTATGTGACCACTCTGGACAGAAACCTGCTAAACATGTAGACTATGTGTATGTATAGTCTATGGTTTTTGGTTTGTTAGCTGTCACTTTTACTTGCCAGCTCAGCCAAGCTCAACGAACGGCCTTCTGGACAGGTCTTGAGGACAAGTCTGGGCTCCAGATGTCTCGTACCCTTCTCCCCCCCCCCCGGTACAGCAGAGCTCTGCATAGTTTTTTCTGTACCAGTTATTTATTAACTCCTTTATTATTCAATTTCGGTGACGATCCGAGGCATCGGGTGTGTTTTGCGAAAATCGGTGTTTCGTGTGACTTGCGCCGTAGTCGGTGTATGAGACAGCAGCGGTCCCTCCTCTATACTGCCGGTATGTGCAAACCGGACATACCGTCACTGTGACGACAACTAGCGCTACTCCGCATGCCGTCACTTACTGGTTTTCCTTTGCCAAGCCGTTTCACAGGCACTCTAACGGGCAACCGGCACTACTCAACCGGCGCTATAGAGGGAGAAATACGGTATTGGCACATGTCGAATGAAAGGTTGGAGATTGTGCGGCTTCGCACCAGTTTTCCCACGGTACAGTACCGTGGTGGTTTCCCTATGGTGCCGGCGTGTGCCAGTCAACAAAACCGGCAGTATACCGGACACCGGCACTATTGGGTATAGTACCGATGCTCGTAGTAGTATAGCGGATTCCTGTGATACCAAGCGATTTCACCGGCATTATGCCGGCAACAGGCACTATAGGGAGACCCCCAGTGTATACCATTCTGAACGGAAATATAAGGACAGCTGGGGTATTAATAGGAGTTACCAAACGGCTAGTAGGTTTTTGTCCTGAGTGGTCATGTACCTGGTATGTTCGAAATATACGTTATTGCAAGTGTGCTGTTTACGTCCGGTGTAGTACCGGTAATTTGTTTTGCAGGAGAGTTGTTTTTGGGATAGGGTTGGTATTTGCTGGGATATTCTATGGGGGATAAGTTGTTGGGATAGTCTAGGGGGTAAGCTTGTTGGGATAGGGGGAGGGGTGGCGTGTCACGTTCATCAGTGCGATGGCGAGAGAAAGTGGGCGTTTTTATTGGGTGGGGGGAGGCGGGGTTAACGGGGTAATATAGGGGCACGGGGGGGCGGTATGTGTCCATGTTGGAAATACGCACTAACTACTGGTACTACAGCAGCGGTTTTGTTTTGTGGCTGGCTCTTCGTGCGAGCAAAAAGTACTGTACCTATGATACCTATGTATGTTAATCAAGTGGTTCAACTAAAACATATGAATTGGTTTGCAACATATGAGTTGGTTTGCATTTATACCGGTAAGCCTTTTGGGGTCCTGTATGTACCTCGTGAACACGACAAGACTCGCCCTATCAGTAGTCCAGAAGAAGTATGAGGCGTTACGAGTGCCATCGTGCAGCGCGCGTGCTGCAGATTTCCCTGCGCTGCACGTTAGACACCCCCCGCTCTCCCCTCGGCATCCGGGGCTGCTTCGCGTGGCTGAAGCTCAAATCGTCATTTCGTTTTGCGACGCCTTTTTTTCCCCCTCAAGTCCCGAAGGGATTATGGAAACGTTTTTCTGTTTTATAATACCTTTCCTTTAGTCTAGAGGGTTTTTGGCGCGACAAATGTATCTCCCAGACCAATAATCCATGAAAAAAAAAAAATCCTGCAGCTTGTGTTCTACTTTCTGTATGAAGTAGTACCGTTGTAGGGACCCAAACGTTTCCGCCAACAGGTTATGAGCCTTGTTGAAAGCGTGTTTGTTTGTTCGGGCATGTTTCTGTTCACTCCTATCTCGTGGGGATACAGATTTCTCGAGTATCAAGATTCGCGGTCCCGGCCACCGAGCGACGCACAACATCCCCCTCCACCGGGCGTAATCCCATCACCTTGCTGGCCCCCACGGAGTTTCAACTCCTTTTGGCGCCGCGCGTGTGTGTCTAGTTTGTGGTGCCACCGCCGTATGATATCCCCTCTGTTGGGAAGGCGATGCTAATCATCTGAAAGAGGAAGCACTCGACCCCTTCGGGTGGTTCTTCAGGTATTATTTTGCGACCACGGGCTAGATTTCAGAGGAATTACCTCATGTGAGAACATCATCATCATCATCATCATCATCATCATCATCATCATCATCATCGTAACTGTGGGAAGATAGTGTACAGAACAGTAGGGCCGTGGGTCACTGCGTGATGAAGCAGTAGAGTGTACCTGGCGTGTTTGACGAAGCATTTCAACAGGAGACTAGTATGTACACCTGGTAGCAACCTGCAAAACAAACAGCTGAAGCTCTACTGTGACAGCAGTATGATCCCGTCAGTGTACAACGTGCGAGACATCACACCCACACCAATAAGAATTGTGAGGAGGTGTTCACTATTGAGCTAACAACGGGGTAAATATACCAATCAATCAATCCTTTACCCCGCGGTAGTTCAGTACAGTCGGATATAGGGGCGGACGTATCAAAATGCACGTGGTTCCTTTTTGGGTTAGGGTTTGCATCGAATTTTGCGAAGTCGCCCTCTCACACTTTCGTCGACGGAAGAATCCGAAATTAAGACCAGCGCAGTAGCTACACCAGCTGGATAAATAACTCCAGCTCAACAACCGCCAGCAGCGTGGAGATCTGCGCACTATTAATAGAACTACAGTAGTTGTAGGATTTCTCGCATGGTGGTAAATCTATTAATCAGAGAAGGGAGAAGTAATATAAATGAAGAAAGGCCAGGCGGTCTATTACATTGCTCTTTTCCCCTGATGACGTTGTTCTTCGGTTCTTGTATAGTCTATAGCACCTCCGATATGGCCAGTCAGAGAGACCTCTTCTTGCTGTGTCCTTCAAGTTACGCATCTGGTAGTCTACGAGCATCATGAACATGATCTCATCGCTTTCTTCATGCGTTGGCTCGTCCGCACATAGAGCCGAGAAAACCCCAATTTGGACCAGTCTCAGCACGGACGGACCCTGGGCGTGCTGGACGCCGTTCTGAAACACGTTGGCGTTTCGAAATAGACACAAAGAAAGGCAATCACATCAGACATTTGAATTTGGTTCGTATTATTTCTCGGGTTCTTCCGAGATTCGACAATAATAGTATGGCACAGAACATCGTAAAAGGACAAAAAAAAGGAACTGCTTCGTATCCCCCCGTTCCAGGGAGGAAAGCAGTAAGTAAGCATACCGTTCGACCCAATCCTAGCAACCTCTCTCGGACAACAGGCAACCGATCAAATATATCAAATCCACTCCCCTTAGCTACATGTACAGAGGCCTTTTCCAATCCACCCCCTCCTAGCTACATGTACAGAGGTCTTGACACCACTTTTCTCAGCGCACACAAAACACAGCAACCACGTAAAATAAGCAACACAAAGGTAATAAAAAACCGACTCACTCGCTCGCCCAGTACAATCGTGTATCATCGTAGCGTACGTTCCGCTCCGCAGGAACCACCCGTCTATTCGGAAAAAACCCACGCCTGAAAACCGTCTGCCGTGATACTGGCGTGTCACTACTTGTCCTCTCCTATGTTGGTGCGTAATCGGATACATTCCATGTTGCAGTCCATACCCGCTAAAGGGTGAGCCGTGTGTTCTGTCTATGAAAACAATAGCGCCACTAACCAACCAACCAACCCATCCACCCAACAATAAACAAGACGTACTGCTGGCTCTACTTTCGTCCCGCCTCCCGCATCACCCATCAATGGTCATCATACCATCAAAACACCATACGTATGATGCGTATGCGCGGAAATGCATCATCGCAGAGCTCACCGCCGCTGCAGCCGTACTTTGGGCATCTAGACCGGGCGTCTAAGCACCGGCTCTTATGTTGCTGCGACGTTACCTAATACCTATGTAGGCAGTGCGACCACTCCATTCACTGAACGTCAGCCATCCCCCCCCCCGCCGTCTTACCCGCCCCTTCTCCCCCCAGATATCTCTGCATTAAGGCTTTTTAACAGCAGCAGCACTATCGCTAGAGTAGCAACGAAAGTATCCGCCGTGAGTTTAGCCGGGGCATAATGGATTTCGTTTCTGATATCATCTCGCAGTGCCACTTGCTTCCGGGCGACGGAAGCAACGCGAGAACAGATAACAAAAACAACGAAGAAAAAAAAACGAAACACGGTACTCCCATCTGCCCCATCTCATCCATCTATAAAACAGTCAGTGGCACTAACTCTCTTACAAATGACTTGTAGCGGTAGTAATAGAGTCGGCTAAACGCGCAAGAAGAAACAAAAAGAAGTCCACACACAAGACGAAAAAAAGAAAAAGAGAACCCTCACCCTTGCCCACTAGCACACTGCCTGCCTTCGGGTGAGGGCGGGTGGGTACTCGACAGTCGACAGCACTCCAATACACTTCACAACGACCAAATACATGCATGACGGAACACAGCACGCGACATGGCAGGCTTTTTTCTCCGGCGTGGACCTTAACCCGGCAAAACAGACAGCAATCCAAACCCGTGCCCTACCACGACGAAAACGAAACCCGAAAGAAAAACGCCAGAAAAATCCGGAAACCCCCGAAAACAAACTGGAATAATCGCGACCCCGCCCCCCCCCCCCGAAAAAGACGAAAGGAAAAGACCCGTCCAACCCATACTTGGACATCCACCTCGACAGAGGGACGACGAGGGAACTTCAAGTGCCCTCGCTCACCTCTCCCAAAGGCATATGCACCGGTACGATATGCTTTTGACGAGCGGAACCCAAATAAGTAACAGGGTGCTTTTCCGTCGCCCGAGCTTAAAGAGCTTTTCAAAGGGTAACTAACCGCAGTAGTTAGACTTAGTGAGCATTTGCCGCTCCTGCTACTGATGCCGCCACCGCTGCTGCTGCTGCTGCTTCCGCTGCTGTTGCCGCCGCACCTAAACGCTGTAGGAAAACCGCAAAATAAAGAAACTCGTCGAGGAGGGGCACGGGACCCGCGAGCCGATGACTCGCGCTAAAAACGCACCAGCTATCGGTCCATGTATGACGGTTCCATCACCTGACTCGGCGTTCCTATAGTAACTTCATATAATACTGCTGCCATACGTACTGCTGCATGTAACACTGCTGCTGTATGCCTGATGCTGATACTGCTTCAACGCCGACGTATTCGTCGTACTGTACACTTTTCCTGACATCATGACGCTTCACCGGATATTTACCGCTGCTGCAGCCACTGCCGCGCATGGAAGAACAAGAAAAGAAACAAGAAAGAACAAAAAAAAGCGTGAAAAAGTAAATAAATAAAACAAAACACCCTGCTCCCTCCGTCCACCGGACCTCTGCACGTGTTATCGTATGATATGATCTGCACATCACCCACTCATGGCACCCGGACCCACTATGAAATACTTACAGCACCTTCCACCGACAAATGCTTACAGACGACCCCATTTACTCTCCTAATATGCTGTGGTTTTTCAACTCGTCACCAGCGAAGTATATATAAAAAAAAACATTATCCACACTAGAACGAGGAGCAGAAAACACACACACCTCCTGCGAAATGCCCGTCGACTGGCTCTTTCTCCCCTTCTATTTTCTGTTCCAAGTTACACCATATCGCGTTTTTTTTTTTTTTCGTCTTGAAGAAATCCGACAAACCGACTACTACGAGGACGCATATACTATACGTACGATAACCAAGGCGAAGAATGAAAAGAAAAAACGTCCTACCCGAGCGCGTGTGCCTCTTTTTACTTATTCTTTCTTACTACTTTCGTTTGGTTGTCTTTCTTTTCTTATAACGTCCCGTACACTCCATACATTTCGTGAGGTATTTATCTCATCCGACACAAAGGGGGGGGGGGGGGTCCTGCCGTACGTACTTCGTTACCTCTGGAAGGAACGATACACAAGGGGGTACCTTCGTACTATGTACCTGGTACCAATATGTATAAATCATGCCTGGTCGGCATGATTCCATGATTTTCCGTCCGTCATACACCCACCCCACCATGCCTAATCCAACCCCACCTCCGAGAGCCGGGCCAGCAGCCGGACCTTCTTTGAAGACCGATCGTTTTAACGCTAATCCTTGGGCGCGTTCATCTTCAACGTGCTCACGTCATGTCGTACCCTACTATTAAATAGTGTCCTACTGACCACACCCTTCCACCCGTCCACCTACCCCCCCACCCGGGTTGATGGAGCATAGTGCGGAAACCAGAAGTGGTTTTCGTTTGCCTACGCGCGGAGGTGTCGGCCGGGGGGGGACTTAATCGAACGAACGCCGTGGTCGGCGCGAGCGTTTCACCCAACGCAAGGTCTCGCGGCCCGAACGCCGCACTCCTAAGAACGTAGTGAACATGAGCATGCATCACCACTATCGCCCATGAACACCAAAGTAGCATTTATAGTCGGGAACATCTCACTACTTACTAGTTGTCAACGCGGAGCACCGCGGTTCTCAGAGCTGCGTTCAACCAAACGGGAGGGACGCTATTCTGTAGCAGGCATATTGGGGGCAGACGACGTCGATGAGAATGATGGCGATGACCATATCTCGACGCACAGACTTCGCCTGGACTTGCCCCCTTTGCCCTTGCCCGCTTTTGGCGGGTTATCGTAGCTTTTGATTTGGCTGGCTATCACAGCTTTGCTGTTGGCTGGCCATGATACCTTTTCTGGTCTTTTTTGTCCATCTCGTGGGGGAGATACTTGTTAGTCGCGCGTGGTGTCATCGGATGAGCCAGATCACAGCGTGGGTTTCCGCTGAGCCGACTGCGCCGCGGCCTTCTCCGGGTAGCGGCACTGGGACAGCTCGTCGACGAAGTGCTGGCACTGGCTCTTCACCCTGCCGGACTCTGCTCCAATCAAAAACCAGCAGCGGTTACGATTCACGAATATGGGAAAGAGCGCGGGGAGGGTAGGGAGGTTGAGGAGGGGGGGTGGGGAGGTCGGAGACCGTGGGTGGTGGGTTGGGCAATCGCCGCCAACCAAACAGGAGGAAGCAACCCGAAAAACTTGAGCTCTTGAGCCTTTTGGGTCGGACGTACTGTCCGCATCTCGCACACGCAATATATAAACGCCAACTTTTCGCCAGCACTATTAATAGACGTAAGTATGCTGTCTAGCTTCTAGCCTACGGCAAACAAAAGAGTTATAAAAAAATAAATAGCAGGGTATACCGGCATATTGTTTGGATTTTCAAAAGAGGGAAAACGCGACGAATAAAAATTGACGATTATTTACGGCATCAGCAGCATGGGCTAGGCTAGGGTATGATGCTGTTCATGACTTAATCCAATCCGACGACTCGTATATACGACACAAGCATGGCATGAATAATCGTATGTTGTACGTTCACAGTTAGTTGTATGATATCACCACAATTGAAAGCCGCACAAGGCGCTTCGCTCCGCGGGCGGCATTCGCCGCCAAAAACACCCCAACGCTAAATGTGTGAATCGGCACACCGTGTGTACGTGGTACCTCGTATCTTCGCTGATTTCTTCTAGTACTTGTTTTTTTTTTCACACACATCTACTTTCTAGCTTCCGGGCAAGCAGTGGTCACAGATGTCGTCCCTTCTCCCCCCCGTTTATTGCCTTCAATTTTTATCGCGGAGAGGGTTCAGCAATCCCACTGCTCGTCGATTTTTCATCGAGTGTTGCTAACTCACGCTCTCGCGCTTTCCGCAAGTTAATTTGTGCACAAGAAAAAGTCTCCACAAACTTATACGAGTATGCACTCGGGGGGATTCGAACTCACGAAACTGACCTATACCAGGCTCGAGGATAACCTGACACGGCACCGGGGCGACCGGCTATAGGGTTAGGTTATACATACATATATGTCTGTCTCGAAGTTATGACTACAGAGCTTTCGTTTCTCTAAGAAAACGAATCGGCACGGAGAGCGGTGGGTGTGCTGGGCGTCGATGGCTAGAAAACACACAGCAGCAGCAGCAGCAGCGTGATTAAACTGCCAGGAAACAGACGTGTTTTTGTTCGAACGTCAGCCACGACATATTCAGACTCAAGTTAGTTGTCGGAGGCTTTACACTGCAATCATTTCAAAATAGCGACAACGAAGAGGAAAGACGAAAAAGGGAAACATTGTGGGGCCTCAGCAACACTGTTGCCCTCGGCAACACTGTTGCCCCTGTCTGCTTTGCTTGCATTGTCGCTCTACCAACGTACTGCTGTACGTACTTCGATGTTCTGTGCAGGGCTGATAGCAGGTAGGCTGTTACGCTGTGCTCGCGGGACGTAGAAACTCTGGCCATCGGAGCTTGGTGTATGCCTTCGCGCTGTGCGCAAATATTGCCATGTGTATACGTATGTGGTAAAGGAATGAAAGGAGATGGTGGCAGCGTGGGCGCATTCAGGGGAGCGTACCACATATTCGAGAAAATGGTTGACGCACACTGTACTGCTGTGCACGAGGCCAAGGGGGTTTCACCCTACATTGGTTGGTTCGTTGCGTTTCATTCGGTTAGGGTTAGGTATATACCTGGTGAAATTTGCAGAGTATGCGCCATTTTCTAGATTACAAGGGCTCCGCATGGGCGCCGGCATTCGCCGGCGCAGTACCCTCCATTTGTTTGAAACACTTGCAAACAGCGGCTAGTTGGGGTGTGGCAGGTACCATGGTTGGGCATCGGAGTGAAGGTGGGCAGCCGGCAGCCGGTGTGTGTGCTGCGCTGTGTGCTGTTTTGACGCAAAAGTTTAGGTCGACCTCCACCATGAGATTGCCTTGTTGGGTATCTGAATGCAGGTTGGCAACCCGTGTGAGCTGCTGTGCTGTATGCTGTTTCGCTGCAAACGTTGAGACCTCTAAATACGAAAACTGCGGCATCGGTTACTAACCCATTTCTAATTCCTACAATTACCCTACTAAAATTTCAAGTGTCCAACTGTTTGGCCTCACTTCGAGAGTTGCATGAAGTTAAAAGGAGAAAACCCTACGATCAAACACCAACAATGTTTCCAAGTCGATATCAGCGAATCCGAGATTCGGTCCGGGAAAAAGAAAATCCCACCATGTCGGCAAGTTAGAGCTTACGATGGTTGAGAGGCAGGAGAATATGCCGAGGGCGACCTTAGGAGTGGGGGTGACAGGAGTATCATATAGGTGATTTTATTCTCGCTATACAAGGCTTCCAAAAGGATTAATAGGCCATAAATGGCACAACTCGCAACGGAGGAATATACGCCGCTTAGCCTGCGAGGGTGTGTGCCGAGTACACTTAGCATACGCTAGCGCTGCAAGCAGGTGTTTTCGTTCGAAAGCACCGACGAGAACGAGTGCAGACTACGTCAAATATGATAGCGTCAGCACATCCGCGATATCGCGTAATTAAGGGTGCACTAAACTGCTGTTGGGCCATTGTGCGCTGACGGCGAGCGGCGGTGAGTTACCGCAGCGCGTCCTGACTCCGTACAGATGTAGTGGTTTCTCTCCCCAAGCCAGGTCTACTGAGCGGCGAGAGCGCAAGCACGGCGGCAGTAACGAAGTACTACACGATGCACGCCTTGCACCTGCAGCATGCTGTACGCTGTACCTAAGTGTCAAGGACAGGACCAGGCTTGGACTGCATGCAACCCTAAAAAAGAGGATGTCACATATCTTGTTTTCTTTTTCGTCGTCACTTACACTTTCTAGCTCGACTCGTACATAGGATCAGCGGCTTTTTGGTCAATCCGTGGCCACAGGCGGCATTCCTTCCCCCCTCGGTACGTGCTTTTTCTTTTACCGCGCATGGGGTTCAGCATTCCCACTGCTCGTCGATTTGCATCGACTGCGGCCGTAAAAAATAAAACAAGTTCAGTATTGTACACACCACTGGTACGTACGTACTACAGAACCTGAATGGTTGATTGTGCGGTTCTAGGTATGCCTGACCGGTTCCGGTATCGAGCTCAGACAGCGCAAAAAACACACAGGCGCAGCAGAGGTTCAGCTTGCAACAGGTGCGACGTATCGCTCATGGGCTTCCTCCTGAATAAAGGAAGTCGCGCATATATTCGAATAAAATAAATAGCCATAACGCTGAACTTTCGATTGAGCGCTTCTGGATATGGGAAACAGTCAAGCCTAACGGTTCAGGTATCGGTCTCATCTCAAGAGAGGACACGGCACACCAGATATGCATCAAACACGTACAAAAAGTTGCAACCATAACATTGGCACACATATGAATTCGTCCACAACGAGAATGCTGAACTCTTGTTTCGGCGATCCTGTCCAGTCTAATTCGCTGGTCTCGTATCATAAAGGGTACGAAACACAGGTATGGCAAGAGGTTCGGCGACAGGGCATAGATACAGCGTGTACAAGGCAAGCACCCGCCCGGGACCCCGGGTGCGCCTTTTTTTTTTTTCACACTTCTACTTTCCAGCTTCTGGCAAGCCGTGTTGTCACAGGTGTCGTCCCTTCTTCCCCCCCGTGCTTGCCTTCAATTTTTATCTCGCATAGGGTTTAGCAGTCCCATTGCTCGTCGATTTTTCATCGAGGGTTGCTAACTCACGCTCTCGCGCTTTACGCAAGTCAATTTGTGCGCAAGAAAAAGTCCCAACGAGTATGCATTCGGGGGGAATCGAACTCACGAAACTGACCTATACCACGTAGGCTCGAGGATAACCTAAAACCTGATACGCCATCGGGGCGACGATGACATGTTGTTGTTGTTGTTGTTGTTGTTGTTCTCACATTAACTCTCATAATCAAGTCCGTGGTCACAGGACAGGCTCCAGTCACTCTGGAGCTGAGGAATACCCCCTGGAGGGAAAAACGCAAACAACCCAAGGTGGTACACGCATATATCACAGCTGACGAAATTCATGCCTCCACATAAGAGGCTGGTGGTTCTAGGACCATACAGCACACCGAAACTCTGAAATCATCCCAAAAAGTGTACCGAACTAAAACATAAAACGCTATACGCATAAGCCTTTTAGGCTCGGAACTTTGTCCGGGGGGAACGTTACATGCGTGGTCCAAGGCGGCATGATAATCGTTGGTCAGCACCACTGTGACAGCCAAAACTGGAAGAAAGAGGGAAGAGCCTAAAGTGCGCGAACGCGTCAACGACTCTTGATGCGAATATTTTCGTGGGCGGCGTGTCAGACAAATTGCAGCAGCAGGCCAGCACTTTGATACTCGTACGTTGCATAATAGCCAGGGAAGGGCGTACGTAGCGCAAGCGTCGCCTCCTCCTGCAGTGGTCGCTGGGAGACGCGGTGCAGCAAGCCCTTGCTAGTCCTCGTACGTACTTGTGTACGACTCGTACCCTTTCGCGTGTACCAGGTATTAATATACGGGTCGTATTAATTTCCAGTTGTACGTATGATACTGCTCAGGTTACTGGAAATAAAGAGCGGTAGTCTGACGGATAAACAGACGGCAATGATCTTTTTTTTTTTTTTTTTTTTTATCCTCCGGCGGATGGGGAAAAATAAAGCTTTAGCTCACCACACTTCCGCGTATTTTCATACGCGTCGTGTGTCGATTCAACTCAGTTGCTTTCGCAGCCCAACGCTAGCTGGCGCACCCTTCGAAACCCGATTTAATTTTCTACAATATCTGGCGGAGGCACGAATTGCGTCAGCGATGATGTATCATAATACGGGGATCGTCGATCAGTTTAGCAGTGGGCTCATCTGTCACATCACAGAGAAAGTGAGTTCGGACTAACGTTTTGGTAACGAACCAACCGGTGCCAACACGACAACCACCACACAACACAAAGTGCACACAAGAAGGAACGAAGAGCAAGGGACACACACTATTAATACTATCGTTCGCCTGTCACTTTCCCAGTGAAAACGTGCGAACACGCGAACAGATCGTCGGCTTTACGTACGTACGAAGTAGAAACTCTCATCACTCTGGCCGGACATATAAGAACCGTTTTTATACATATACTAATCACCAAACCGGTCCTTACTTTTTGTCCAGACTAGCTGGTACGAACAACCAGAGGGTACATACACCGTGAGAACAACAAAAACACTGGTGCGGTGCTGGTACGACGGGGATAGGAATTACAGCAGCAGCGGAACGACTGGATGCGTAAAACAAAAAAAAAAAAGAGACAACAATCTTCAACGAGATGCACTAAACTCACGGCTGACGTCCTTAAAACATTATTTTACAACTAATTTTCAAGGACGTCAGCCGTGAGTTCGACGAATGGGAGGTCAAAACTCATCTTTGCAAGCTGCGTTGTTGGTACTCGTAATATACTAAATGGGTGAGTTTTATAAAACTACGAGTATGTATACGCTGGATGACCATTAATTAAACAAGTAGACATTATTGAGGACTTGTGTCGGCTTGTATCACATCAAGGGCATGCAACAAAGCCGAGGGTATCAGGCAACGACACAAGGCAGGTGGCCTCGCACCACGCAAACCATCTATTCTTGACGCCCACGTGTTCCCTTCCTCTTCCTGACATCTGGTCATCAAAATCGAAAGTGTGACACTCAATGACAGGCACTTCGAAAGAGCATGTCACAGACGAGGCGAGAAATTAAGAATATTGTCTTATGTACTTTGGATACGTGTTGCCAGAAAGAGCCGAATATCTATGACAGACTGAAACATTTGTAGAGCCTTTCTTGCGTGTGGTTGCGCGGGAGTATTTTGTTGTGTGGAGTATTTTGTTGTGTGCTATCAACCAAAGTAGGCGGGCTGTCTGCCAACTGAACTCACTTTTCATGCAACGGTAACCCTTCATCATGATCTCCGTGCAAACCTGGTAGTGGTGGTTGCGGTGCCGGGTGGGGTGGGAAGGGGCAACGGGGAGGATGGAAGGGGGACAAAAAATAGGGCCAAAAAACAGGTACAATAAATTAGTCATTATTAATAGATACGCTCATGAATAGGCATGTTGCTATTTGTTCTTCCCCGGTAGATGCGATGGCTTTCGATGTAGCGCAAAAGCAACCCTATCCGGCAAAAAAGAAAACAAGGGGCAGGGGAAGGAAGACTCACCGGTGAGTGTCTGCGCGAGACGACGTCGACTTGGCGCTCGTAGCGACCGTTCCAAGACAGCTTGCCTTCGTCCAACATGATGTTGCGTCGCGCTCGCTCGGTGTTGCACTTTGGGTTTATTGGCAGCAAGCTTTCTGCTCTCGGTCGTTGTCTTGCGCTTGACGCTCGTGCAATAGGCTAAGGGGACGGGGAGAGGGAGGAGGAGGAGGAAGAGGGGGTTGGAGCTTCTGCGTTCTTGTGTTGCGGATATCGGGATTGGTTGGCTATCAGCGTAGTAATAGCGTGGGGCAGGCCGAGGCAGGAGTGGAAAGTGAAAGGTTGTGTGCCAGAAGGAGCCAAAAGGAGGCACCCCATGCCGAGTTGAGGTTGTTAATTCGTTGGCCAATCAGAATGCAGCACTAAAAATCTCCCGTGTAAAACATGCAAAACAATAAAACTGCAAACCCCTTAGCTAGCATTTGCGATGCGTTTCGGGGGTTTTGCATCTAGTTAGGGCAAGCTCTCGGCTCTCGGAGCCGGGTTTATACTCTTCCTCGAGAAATCGGAGGGGCCTACGTGACGAGAAGATGCCTTACATTCGGGATGGTGAGACTTTCTAGCTTTGACGTGTCTCTCGTGTGCTGCTGTAGCTTTAGGGGTGCGAGTTTGTTTTCAAGCTGGCTGTCGTTTCGCCCTAACGCCCTCAAGTATCAATGCTCGTGCGTGTATCGACGAGGAGAGCTGATCGACGAGCAAGTCAGCGGACAAAACAGGTGTCCGCACCTATAAGCTATTCGTAGGCGTGCGTTAAAACCATCAACAGATTGCGAGCGAACATGAACTCTAATGGCGGGTCGTGACATTGTGTTTGCTTGGGCTCCGTGTCACAATCATCGGATAAACTGCCGGTATCGTTCCTCTTCTTTTGGTCCTCAGGTTAATCGAGCAGTATTGAGGTTGGTCAGACAACGCCTTTCACTAAAACTCTGATGCTTCTAATGTCGTTCTCCAGTTCTAGCATTGCAAGGAGGTCTCGTCGCTCTTCGTTCTTTTTCGGTGCTCGCTCGTCATGTTGGACTCGTACGATTAAACATCACCTCCGAGGAACGAATAAGTATAATCAGGGCAGACCTACAACAGTAGGCCCGGTACATTTATCATTTGACTGCATCCTTCATCTTCCAAACCTTCGTAAACGTGATTTTATAAACATTGGAAAACGTCAGCTGTGAGTACAACCGATTGAATGGTTGAAACTTAACTCTGCAAGCTGCGTAATGTTCTACCAGATATTTTTCACTAATACAACTATATACCTAGACCTCGCCCCCTTCGGACGTCTCGCTCGGCATATCCTCCCCCCTCTCAGCCCTTCTCAGCACGTCATTGCCGAAAAGAAAATTAGTTGCTGGGGAAAAGAACCGTCCCGAAGTTCCTTGCCTTCCTTGCTTTCCCTAGTCTCATTCTTACTTACTTTTTAGCTCTCATTCTCTGATCTTTAGGGCCCGAATTAACGAGGAACTTGCAAAATCGAATTTCGATTTTTTTTTTTTAATTTCATGAAAAATCCACGAAAAATTCAACTTTGGTTCTTATCAAGGAACGGCGCAGTGCGTTCTAGGAAATAAAAAAATTCTAAAAACGCAAAAGGGTCAACGAACACCCGTGGGCAACGGCCGAGGCGAGCGATGGCTCGCGTCCTCCCCGGAGCGCCGCGGCTAGCCGCAGATTCTTTTGGCCGGCAGCGGCTTGGAGGCTATGGCTCTAGGTGTCTCTTGGATGGGCTGGCGCCACCCCGCCGCCCGACACGGGCAGCAGCGACGGGGATATAGCTGTCGAACTTCTGAGCGAAGTCATCATGTGGTAGTTGGTCGTGTAACTTTCGAGGTGCAGGGGGACGAAAAACTGGGTTTGCGGCGGTCTCGGTTTTTCGAAGCGTCGCAGGCGGTCTAGGCTGTGCTAAGGACCTTCGGAGGCCGCGCTGCGGCTGCTCCGGTGGTCCTACCTCTCGCAATGTTGGCTGCTCGCCTCTCAATCAGCCGACGACATGGCACCAATTCGCGTGGCCGGCTTCGGTTACACAGAACAAGCCATGTCTAGGTGGACAAACTCCCTAAATTCAATTTCGATTTTCGACAAAATTCGACCGAGAAAGTCTTTTTCTACTTCTTTGTTGAATTTGATTTTTCGTAATAATTCTGAGAATGCCTGCTTGGTGATTCATTTCTTGACCAATCAGATGCAAATTAAATTAAATTCTATAAAAAAAAATCGAAAAGTTCCTCGTTAATACGGGCCCTTACTGCTTGCTCTCTGATATTTTTATTTTGCTTTTTCAGCAACTTCTTTTTTGTACTTTTATTTGAAGTTGGCCAATTGCTGGCTGTTGAGAGGGAATTGCCGTTGACGGCTGCAAACAATTTGAATTTGAAATTTGCCGGATCGGCTATAACAATTTGAAGTTGAAATTTGCGAAGCGGACCAAGGCTAGTGCGGGAGAAGGCTCCGCCAACAGTGGGGGTGGTGGAGGTTCAGGATCAGGCGTGTGGAAGCTGGTCGGGCAAGAACGGGACTCAGCTTCTTCTGGCAATCCTGATTGGCCGTGCCCGAGCAAGGGTTGTGACGGCTTCCTCATCGCACGAAATAGGAGAAACAGGAGTTCCCAGTACGATGTCTGCGCCACCTGCAGGAGTGACGAGCCTTCCACGTGCCAAGCTTTTCATAACCTTAACAAGAAGCACTGGGGAAGCGGCGACAACCCTCGTGTGTGTGACTGGTGTGACGCGGACACCTGTGATTCACCTTCGATGGGCGTCCCTAACGAAGGAGCTGAGAGCTTGACGAAACGTGAGTTACATTTCTGTTGTTGTGCTGTGATTTCTTTTTCATGCGTACAAACACACTTTTGCATGTACGAGTATGATACGTGTACGGGGCAGTCCCGTCATCGCGGTGTAAGCGGGAATTGTACAAGTACTCAGGTCTACGAGTAGACCTTTGCAGTGACGCTGTGTGATGCGATTTCTTTTTCATACGTACAGCCAAACACACTTACTTCATGTATGTACGACTACGAGTACGGGGCAGTCCCGTCATCGGGGTAAGCGGGGGTTGAACAAGTGGTTCATGCAGTGACGCTTTGTGCTGTGATATGAACACACGTTTTGGATGTACGACTACGACTACGTGGTATCTATACATGTAAGACGCAATGAAAACGGGCAAGTCTCATCACGGGGGTCAGCCAGGGTTGTAAAAATGGTCCATGCAGTAATAAATAACACAGCAGCATGATACCTCAGCACCAGTCGCAGTACACACTGGAGGTTGATATATAGCAGTAAACAGAAGCTGAAGTTAACCTGGGTGATGCTGGAGAGCAGTCCCGTGATTGGGGTTAGCGAGTTGTTCATGTCATGTAGTGACGCGGTGTACTACTACTGTTACTCATTTTTCATACAACCACATGAACTCTTTGTATTAACGAGTACAAGTAGGGTGCGCAACCTCTTCAGGAATCGCAGTACACGTCGGTCGTAATAGTGTTGATAGCAGCAGTAATAGAGTAGTACCGAACAATATACTCCAGTATATAGCAGGTACTGTCTCTTACCCTTCGTTGTCGGTATTCCGCCGGTAGGCCTTATATAGCAATATACCGGGGCTTACGCTTACCAGTTGCGACTGTGAATCCCGTTCGTTCCTGTCCCAGTGGTGGTTTCATAGGTGTTAGCAACGTTGTGGTACCAGGCAGGGCTTTGCCCATAAACGACCGCTTTCATTACAACAGCAGTGTTAAATTGTACGACTTCCTTTCCAACTTTGGAAATCGACGACAGCTACGTGGCCTTACTATTTTGAACATTCACTGAACGCAAGGTATTCCCATCCGTTGTTGTCGTTTGCAGAATCCCTGCGAAGCAGCCGCCGAGGGCCGCCAAGTCGGCGAGGACATAAACACGAAGTGCACCGGCGACATCAAGGTCGGTGACCTCCTGAAGAAGGCAGGCGACCACTTGCTCGATATACATCCCGCATTCCATTCCCACGGTGCCACGAGGGCGTTCGACATCGAGGTACGTTCCACTCTTATCTTGCGTCCTGTGTGTCACGAGTCGAGACATCCATGTCTCTTGCTCAAGACTAGGGGATGGCGTGCGGATATAGTCTATGAAGTGCGGCTCTTTTTCCAAGTACCAAGAGCAAGTACAACAATACCACAACAATTACTAACAGCGAAAGGAGCTCCAATAGCAGTACACACTGGAGGTTGATATAGCAGTAAACAGAAGCTGAAGTTAACCTGGATGATGCTGGAGAGCAGTCCCGTGATTGGGGTTAGCGAGTTGTTCATGTAGTGACGCGGTGTACTACTACTGTTACTCATTTTTCATACAACCACATGAACTATTTGTATTAACGAGTACAAGTAGGGTGCGCAACCTCTTCAGGAATCGCAGTACACGTCGGTCGTAATAGTGTTGATAGCAGCAGTAATAGAGTAGTACCGAACAATATATACAGCAGGTACTGTCTCTTACCCTTCGTTGTCGGTATTCCGCCGGTAGGCCTTATATAGCAATATACCGGGGCTTACGCTTACCAGTTGCGACTGTGAATCCCGTTCGTTCCTGTCCCAGTGGTGGTTTCATAGGTGTTAGCAACGTTGTGGTACCAGGCAGGGCTTTGCCCATAAACGACCGCTTTCATTACAACAGCAGTGTTAAATTGTACGACTTCCTTTCCAACTTTGGAAATCGACGACAGCTACGTGGCCTTACTATTTTGAACATTCACTGAACGCAAGGTATTCCCATCCGTTGTTGTCGTTTGCAGAATCCCTGCGAAGCAGCCGCCGAGGGCCGCCAAGTCGGCGAGGACATAAACACGAAGTGCACCGGCGACATCAAGGTCGGTGACCTCCTGAAGAAGGCAGGCGACCACTTGCTCGATATACATCCCGCATTCCATTCCCACGGTGCCACGAGGGCGTTCGACATCGAGGTACGTTCTACTCTTATCTTGCGTCCTGTGTGTCACGAGTCGAGACATCCATGTCTCTTGCTCAAGACTAGGGGATGGCGTGCGGATATAGTCTATGAAGTGCGGCTCTTTTTCCAAGTACCAAGAGCAAGTACAACAATACCACAACAATTACTAACAGCGAAAGGAGCTCCAATAATTTGGATGGTTACGACGTCTGCTGGAGAGAAGTACGAATACTTTTTTACACATACTTATGTTATAAGGCTTAGTTTGGGTAAGCTATTGGTTAACCTGTGCAAGTGGTCAAACGGACTAAAAGTACCCCACTAATACCTTAACAAATGGCGTCGTCGACAGACCATGGGTTTTTGGGTCGTGGGTTCGATCCCCACATCCACCATAATAAACTTTTTCAGATTTTCCCATGGCGAACTTGAAAAATACTCTCCCCGGCTTACCCAGGAAATGAAACGGCTTGGATAAATGACAGGTCCGCCCGTATATACGGCCGACCTTCTATCCCGCCGTTTAAGGGGGGGAGAGTGTTATAAGGCTTAGTTTGGGTAAGCTATTGGTTAACCTGTGCAAGTGGTCAAACGGACTAATACCCCACTAATTCCTTGACACTTATCGACGTTCTCCCGCCCTGCTTCAACGTTTGTGGACAGATCCACAAGACCATCGACAAAAAACAAGAGTGCAAGGTGCTGGGTACCTCCGCTGAGGAGGAAGAGTCCAAGCAAGCCTGCATGCTCCTTCGGAAGCAATGTTGACAGCACGTTCTTTATAGAACGTTAAGTTGTGGTTTATTATACCAGCATCGTTTTTTGAGAACTATGCCTAAATGCGTGCTCTTCGTCTTTCAGGAATACAAATGTACTTCACATGTTTGCGGTGTGTGCGTTCAAGTTCCTGCTTCCAGCATGTTTTTTTTGGCACTGCGCTCCTTTACATCTTAAGTTGTAGTTTTCCTGTCTCTATCCTTGACAAGCGCGTGCCTGGTGTTTATGCACTGCGATAATTTATTGTTGATGATCGACTTAGAGAGAGAGCTATTGAAGTGTACAGGACCTACATAGGCGCTACCTGAGAGGTGGAAGGATATGCCAAGGAAGTCCTCCGACTTGCCCATCATGGATTGGGCGAATGGATGATAATAACAAACTCATAATCATAATCGTCTCTATCCTGTACCGTTGTACTATATATGGACCTCTTGGCATTTTCAAGTCGCCAGTTGCGCCATATGTGCTTCTTTTCCGCCTTTCTACTGAATGTCTATTCCTCCTTCCGCAAGCGTAGCGGGCGGCGCCCAGCCGCCCGCGAGCGAAGCCCTTGTATACATATATTAATAGTAGCACAAAATATACGGAAGGTCGTTCGAGCGTGTTACGTGTTACCCAGGGTTTATGTTTGATCCTCATGGGTGATTTTATAAAAAATTGAACAACGTCAGCTGTGAGTACAACCGATTGAGTGGTTGAAACTCAACTTTGCAAGCTGAGTGATTTCCATACAATAAAAATGAAGTTTTTTTTCACGAGTATTTGTGTTTAATAAACCTTTTCTAACGACTCAGCTGTGAGTTCGACGAGTTAGGGTCGATACTCATCTTTGCAAGCTGCGTACTAAATAGATCGCCCGTCTTTAGTAAGTTTCATAAATCAAAACCCAACACAAGATGACGTTGTAGTATGTGACCTATCATGTATAACCAATTGACGTACCAATAATTATCTGATCACTTTGATGCACCAACAACCTCTCATTATTTGATGTTTTATTAGGTCGTAGTAGTAGGGTACCGGTTTGGGCTACCTTATTACAGTAGTAATAGGGTATGATACTTGTGTACTACTATGTACGACCTCTACCAAGCGCAGTAGCATATGCCTAACGAAACGTCATTGAGCGCGGGCACACAAAGCGTTGCTTTCAAAACAATGACGATTTGTACCTCTCCCCCTCGTGTTCAATAGTGATGACATAGCATAACCACATCACCTCGCTTGCTGTATTTGTAATATGTATCTCTGTCTTAGAATCGGCAACACTCAGAGCCCCACATCGGCACGATAAAAATCATGGGCGTAAAATCGTACATGAGCTATTATTCAAGTAAAAATAATGGGAAAAGGAAGTACAGGCAGATATGTCAAAATTGCGGTAGACCACACTACCGACCTATTTTGTACTTGCCGTCTGCATGATCGCCTCCCAACTTATGCCAAACGAAGTATGACTAACGAAGTAACATAAGAGAGCGCGGGTACACCAAGCGTTCCTTTCAAAACACTGACGATTTGCACTTCCCCTCGTGCTCAATGGTGTTCACATTGCATGACCACATCACCTCGCCAGTTGTATTTTGCAATATGTATATCTTATAATTGGCGATGTCAGAATGAAATATTGTACGTATGTTGCGATCCATGTACAATAACAAATTATGAAGCTATTAATAACATCAAATCTGCCAGAATAATAAACAATACCAGGCAGGTGATATAAATGCATGCATTCTTGCTACAACCGTCATCTTTGTCCCCTTCAAGCATTTATAGGTTCCGCGCACATATTGAAGTGTCTCGCCCTCCCCCCGCCCCCCGCCCCCCCCCGATCCCTCTTGTTCAAACGCCCCACCTAGAGTTAAAATCTGCCAGAGTAGTAAAACACTACCAGCCAGCTGATATCACCTCATTATCTTTCTAGCCATCCATGCCGTAGCGCCAATTCATTTCCGTCCCCCCCCCCCTTTTTGTTTTTTTTCCCCGTTCCCCCTTGATCAAACGACTCACCTGAAATCGGAATCGGCCAGGGTAATAAACACTTCTGCGCGTTTGATATCATGTCATTATCTTTCTATCCGTCCATGACGTAGCTTTACTTCATCCCCCCCAACGCCCCCCACCACCCGTACGATCGCCTCGACCTAGCACCACGCGTACAGCAAGCCCCTACATATATGCGACCTTAGCCTGTTAAAAACCCTTTCCCCCCCCAACCCCCCCCCCCCACCCCTTTTTTTTCCCCGCTCCCTCTTGCTCAAACGCCCCACCTAACATTGAAATCACCTCGTTATCTTTCTAGAGCCATCCATGCCGCCGCCCCTTCTTCCCCCCCCCCCCCCCCAACGCCCCCTCCTTCCCACCACCCGCATCATCGCCTAGACCTAGCACCACGCGTATGGCAAACCCCTACATCTATGCGACCTACAGCTGTTAAACACCCTTTTGCTTTCCCCCCCCCACCCACCCACCCACCCCCTCGAACACTCCGCTCTCTCCTCACTGGTTGTACGACTTACAGGATGTACATGATAAACTGGTGCATCCCTTCAAAGCCGTCAGATTTATCCCCTTGAAGGATTTATAGTTTCTACGCACAGATTGAGCTGCCTCGCCCATTCCGCCCCCCGCCCCCCCGCTCCCTCTCGTTCAAACCCATGCCCCCACGTGCTTAAAAACTCCGCCCTCCCCTCACCGGTTATACGACGTACAGGATACACTTGGTAAACTGATGAATTTCCTTCCTGTCAGATTTTGTCCCCATCAAAACGGGTTTTATAGTTTCCGCGCACAGACTGACTAACATCACCCTGTTCACCCTGTTCACCCTGGTACAAGCTGCACTGTAGTTCCAAGGGGAGTCGCCGACCTACATCCTTGATGAGGACACACAACCTGTAAATACGCGCGAACGGAGTATCACACACAGCTTGCAAAGATGAGTTTCGACAAAATCTTCGATCTCACAGCTGGAATGTATTTTTTATTTTTATTATATAGGTGGTGAAGCAAAATCCAATGATCTTTTTTCTACTGTACTTTCTACTATACTGCTGTAGCATGTACATGGTGGATGGTTTCTGGGTGGATGGTTTTATCAGGGTTATTGGTACTTGGGCCATTTCTTCCACAGTCGGATTTGTCAGGCGAAAACGGCCTTTTTCGACTGAAGCATAAATCGGGCTTTCTTACACAGTCGAAAAAGCCTTTTTCGACTCAACTTTTTTCTACTGAGTTTTCCGACTGGGGGATCCAGTCGAAAAACTTGACTTTCGAAAAACTTGGCGTTTTCGACTGGATCTTCCAGTCGAAAATATCAGTCGAAAAAGTTTACACCTGTGTTTTGAACCAAACGCATCGCTCATTCAACCGCACAACACACACCTACACGCCCACGCACCCATACCAGGTACCACACAGCAGTATCATACAACAGCGCCGACGCTGGCATGGCCATCACTGCTGTTGCTTCTCGCCGCAAGTCAGCGTTGCGCACTCTTAGCCCCGCTTGCCAGCAGCGTGTATCACACGACGGCAGCAGCGCGCATTATCGATGCCATTTTGCCAACAACGGCTACGCCTGCTGTATGTAGCTGTGGCGGCTCTCGGCTGAGTGCCACGCCACGAACGTAGCTTTGGCGGCTTTCGGCTAAGCCCAATGCCAACAACTCGCTTGGGCGAAGGTTCGTCGCGAGCGAAGCACGCGTTGCTTGCAAAGAATGTGCGAAGCACAGAGCTGCCAACCGATTTTCGACTGCCATACAGCAATACTCCCACGCACCAACCGCCTCTAGAAAGAGCACAATAACTGTAAAATCGACTCGACTGACGATAAGTTATTGGGTGGCAAGCGGTATAGTCGGTTTTTCCAGGCGCGAGTAATGAGACGTATGCACCGGTATGGACCTGGCACATCGTAGACTGACTCCCGATTTCGCTTTTATATGTTTCTGGTGGAGGCATGAATTGCGTCAGCTGTAATATATGCGCGTACCACCTTGGGTTGTTTGTGTTTTTCCCTGGGGTATTCCTCAGCTCCAGAGTGACTAAAGCCTGTCCTGTGACCACGGATTTGATTACTGTATGCGAGTTATTGTGAGAACAACAACAACAAGGACCAGAAGAATCCAGTCGAAAAAAAGCCCGGTCGGAAAGAGCCGTTTTCCACTGGCGGAATCCGACTGTGTAAGAAATGGCCTTATGGTGTAATACATGGGTAAGTTTTTTCTATAACGGCGGGTTTCGGCATGCTTCGGAAGTAGGCAGCGAATTTCAGTGATTATGAACAAAATGCAATGCATCTGTTTTTTTCCGTATTTTCTACTAATATACTGCTTCTCCAGTACTTGTATATACATGTATAATGGATTGTGGGTGGATGGTTTATCATCGTTGTTGGTACTTGTGGTACAATACGTGGGTAAGTTTTTTCGCCTGATGAAGGCGGTCCTGCTATTTTGTTTTTTGCATGCAAGATTCAATTATTTTATTCACTACAATGGTGGTTTTGGCATACATAAGGAGTACACCGACAGTTTTTAGTAGTTATCTACAAGGGCTCCGCTCCGCGGGCGGCCGACGCCGCGCTACGCTCGCGCAAGGCAAGGAAGAATGCAACTAAAAACATGTAAAGGGGGCAGAAAGAAGAGGCCCATGATTTGGTGCGAACAGCGATTTGATAATGCCAAGAGCTGCTTGTGCAGAGCAAATTGCCCTGTTGTGCTCAGCTGTGCTGTGTGCTTTGGTTACCGATGTTACGTTCTGATTGGCAGTACGGGGGTAATATGCGTGGGGGAAAAAACAGGGGGCCGTGAAGGATCAAATACATGTAGAAAAAGAAAAAAGAAAAAAATTAGTACACAACAACACGTATTATACCCGGTACTGCTCTATGTTCGAAAGAAAGCACACAGCGCAGCACGACACAGCACCGCAGCGAAGGGCACACGGCACCGCACCGCACGGCTCCGCACGGCGCTGCGCTGCGCTGCCGGGCTGTATAAAGCCGGACTGATCTGGGCTGGGCGTGCATTGTAATCCAACAGCGTAGTACCTGATGGTAAGTACAAACCTGGTGTAGTATTACCGGTATGTACTAACAGCCTCAAGGTCTTTTCGTTGGTTCGAATCCCGGTGTCATCGGGAAAAAAAATGATCCTCATAAAAAGAGTAATAGATATCAATGTGACTTTGTGGTTTTCTAGTAGATGGACTGTCCGCTTATAAGCCTGGTTTTCGTTGGTTGAATCCAGAGGTCATACGTATGAAAAAAAAATGATCCTCATAAAAAAATTGATACGATACATTTGTAAAAAAATAGTACTGGTAGATAAACCACTGCTGCTGTGACATATTGTGGTCTAGTACATAGACTGTCCGCTTATAATCCTGGTGGCCTTCGCTGGTTCGAATCCGGGTGTCATCGAAAAAAAAATGATCCTCATGAAGAATCGATATTTTAGGACATATTTATTTGTCAAAAAAAAAAAAGATAGCAATGTGACTTTTGTGGTCTGGTAGATAGACTGTCCGCTTATAAGCCTGGTTTTCGTTGGGTAAATCCAGGTGTCAATGTGACGTTGTGGCCTAGTAGATAGGCTGTCCGCTTATAAGCTTGGTCTTCGGTTGTTCGAATCTGGGTGTCATCGGGAAAAAAAAAAGTGATCCCCATTAAATAGTCGATATAATTTTGTAACAAGAGTAGACCAGGTGGAGCAAGAAATCAAAGAAAAGCTGTGGACCGTTCCGCAAGTAAGCTGGACCGTCCGACCTCGGAGAAGCCAGGGACCAACCGAGCGCTTCAGCACGAAGGCATAGCCTGGTTTCCGTTGGTTGAATCCAGCTGTCAATGTGACGTTATGGTCTAGTAGATAGACTGTCTGTTTATAAGCCTGGTGTTCGGTGTTTCGAATCTGGGTGTCATCGGAACAAAAAAGTGATCCCCATAAAAAAATCGATACCTGGTAATTATTTGTAACAAAAATAGATCAGGTGGAGCACGAAATCAAAGAAAAGCTGTGAACCGTTCCGCAAGTAAGCTGGACAGCCCGACCTCGGAGATGCCAGGGATGCACCAACCGAGCGCTTTCAGCACGAAGATATTAGTAAGTAAGTCTATGTAGTCTAGACGGCGAAATGTTGAGCAAGATCCAAGCTACTATTTTTATACTTCCCTAGCGTATGCATGGTGTATGATGTGTGGGTGCATAGCTTTGTTGGTGTTGTTGGTACTTTTAGTACAATATGTGGGTGTGTATTTTAGGTACATATCGTACAGCATTTAATTTATTTTGTTTGTCTCCACTATAATGGCTGATTTTGGCATTTTTACAGTGTTAGACCAAATATTATTGGAAATATTTTCAGCGATTATTTCTCTCTTTCTTGACAGATCTCTCACGCCACAAATAAATACCATCCACTATGGGACCAGAAATCTTCGTTATTTCTGGGTTCAGAAATAATCGAGGCCAGAAATCAGCGCATCTGGTGATTTATGAGCCCAGAAATAACAGCTCTTCCAACCTCTCAGAACTGGGATTATTTGACTTTTGGATACTACCTCGTACCAAGTATCACATGTCACCAGTGCCTAGTCTGTACCTGGTATGATTCCTATCTGCTTTTACACGTCACCCATCACCCACAACAAAGAATCACAAACACACATACGACAGCACACCGCGCTTGTTGTGTGCGAGACAGAACTTCGTCCTCACACACAAACGCGACAGCAGCAACGCCACCACTATCAAAACCACCGCAGCAGCACCCCACCAGCATTACACCAGCATCACAGCAGCAGAGACAGCAGCAAAGGCGGTGGTGGCCTAACGTCGCCGGTGACAATGTACGTGCCAGATTTCGAAAATAATGGCAAACGGCAAAACAAGACCTACTTATTCAACATAAAACCACTTTCCAAAAATGAGAAGCCATAATGGGCGCCCCTTTTTTCTGATGCAGTTATTTCAGGAGCCTCAAAACTTCAAAAATAATCACTAGAAATAATCGCTCATTTTTTTTCCGTGTTAGTAGATCTTACGACAGCTGCAGTAATAATGATTTAACATGCTAATATTCATACAGCATCCGCGAATAAAAGTTGGCTATCCCCACCCTAAAAAACACACAAACAAACAAACAAACAAACAAACGAGTATTATCTCCTTTGTTCGTGCATGTACAATTAGCACGCAGCTTGCAAAGACAAGTATCGACCCTAAATTCGTCGAGCTCACAGCTGACGTCCTTAGAATATGTTTATAAAATAGGGTAATTTGTCATGAGGAGGTGGCTCTGCGGGTCTCGCCACTTGAAACATCAATCATGTTTGGGATACAGCAGTAATGGTGTTTGGGGTGGTGAGAACGCGGTGAAGTCTACCTGGTACTGTTTGGACGACTACCCAACAGGTATCGACGTCGAAGACACGCGTACACCAAGTGCGGGCACTACGGCTGCTGCTGATACGCCACCTGGTACGAAGAATGCATATCAGTCTGGATCCAAATATTAACCACTTTGCCCAACTACGAGCCAAACGTCTCAGGTTTAGGCTCAGACTGGTACGAAGTACGAAGCACAAGCCCTTTCCACAGCTCGACCCTCCGCACAGTAAACAGCGAGTGCGGCAGTATAGGTTACAGGATACATATTAATAGTACATATTAATAGTACCGGTAAGAAACGTAGTACTGAGCCAGGCCGGGATCCTTTTTTGCGAGACGGTGCGCTCTAGACTGAGTTCGGTATATCGTCCCTCCCGGACTTCTTATATTCGGCCATTTCTTATGCAGTCGGATTTGTCAGTCGAAAACGGCCTTTTTCGACTGAAGCCCAAATCGGGCTTTCTTACGCAGTCGAAAAAGGGCTTTTTCGACTCAACTTTTTTCGACTGAGAATTCCGACTGGCGGATCCAGTCGAAAAACTCGACTTTTTCGACTGGATCCTCCAGTCGAAAAACTCAGTCGAAAAAGTTTTACACGTGTTTTTCAAACCGATCGCATCGCTCATCCCACAACCAAACACACACCCACACGGCCACACGGCCACACACCCATACCAAGTACCACACTGCAGTATTGTCATACAAGGCGCTGACGCTGGCTTGGCTATCCCAGCTGTTGCTTCTCGCAGCAAGTCAGCGTGACGCATTCCTAGTTTTGCTCGCCAGCAGCGTGTATCACACGACGGCAGCACCGCGCGGTCTCGATCCCATGCTGCCAACAACGGCTGCGGCTGCTGTAGCTTTGGCGGCTCTCGGCTGAGTGCAACTCCACCAACGTAGCTTTGGCGGCTTTCGGCTAAGCCCAAACGGCTTTCGGCTAAGCCCAAAGCCACCAACTCGCTGGGACGAGGGTTCGCCGAGCCCTTGCTCGCGGAGAAAGCGCGAAGCACAGAGCTGCCAACCGATTTCAACTGCTGTACAGCAATACTCCCTCACACCAACCGCCTCTAGGAAAAGCACGAAAACTATGAAATCGACTTGACTGACGATAAGAAGAAGGACCAGAAGAATCCAGTCGAAAAAAAGTCCAGTCGAAAAGGGCCGTTTTCGACTGGCGGAATGCGACTGCATAAGAAACGGCCTTAGAACCAAGACCAATTCGGTGCGGCTGGCCGGTAAGGCTTCCGTGCCTGCTGGCGGGCCTTTCATAGTTTTGTCGCCTGCTGACGGGCCTGCTGGCGGGCCTTTCGCTTCTTTTTGGGCTATCGTTTGCAAATGTTTCATCAGCTGCTACCGTTCGTTTTTTTTCCCAGCAACCGCTGCTGCTGTCAACGTCAGCAGATTTCGTGTCGTACTTGGGGCCGAATTTTCACCGCTTTACCACAGACAGCGCTGTCGCCGAAGCGTCCAACGCCACCGCCAGCCCCCCCGCGCGGCCGCCACAGCCGCCGCCGCCGCTGCTTCTGTTGCGGCTGCTGGTGCTGTTGCTGTTGATGCCTACTGCATAAGTTTCTATTGATGAAAAGTCGGCTGCCTGTGGTTATGACTTTTCCTAGCCTATCTGTCTCGCTACATACTCGTTCCATGGCGGAGTGTGTGTTGTTGTTATTGTTCTCACATCAACTCGCATAATCAAGTTCGTGGTCACAGGACAGGCTCCAGTCACTACCCCAGAGAAAAACACAAACAAACCAAAGGTGGTACACGCAAGTGTCTATGCGTGGGGAGCATGGGAAGGAGGGAGCTGGCTGTGATGATGGCACTAGTGCTCGGACTGGGCACCTCAGGGGAAGGCGCTCAAGTACTGGCTGCTCCGAGGTCGCCGTTGCTGCAGCAACGTGTTGCGCGAACTCGCATCGTATGTTTGGGATCACCCAACACAGCTAGCTGCAGCTTCGAGTATCATTATATTGGTGCTCGCTGCTGCAGACTACTGTTGTGAGTTATTTTTTGCTCATTTTTTTCCACAATTTTTCATGTACCTGATGTGCCTGGGGGTAGATTTTTTTGTTGCTGGTTACGCAGCAGTACACACAAGGCGTAAGCGCATCACATGTGCTAAGCACAACATCAATCACTTTGAAGTTGCACCCGAATGCTTATACGCCGGGTACATGAAAGTCGCAGCTACTACTACAACTCTGTAGATTCGGTAAACTTGCACTTATATATGCCCAGAACATTATTAATAGTAGTACCAGATACCTGGTAGGCTACAACAGCATCATCACCATAATTTATCTGGGCATCGTTACAGCAGCAGTAGTATCTTCATTTTCGATACACCCGGATCAATTATATTCACTATAGCTGCATGATCTATCATAAAGATGCGGGCGAACGCACGGGGTTGCAAAATGCAAAAGCATCAGCCTCTTGCGTCGCCCTTCCTCCGAAGGGGAACCATGTAAACATACTTGACGATTTCTCCTTCAGCCTAGGCCTGTACAGACTTTCAAACTTCAATTGGTGTTGGGCGTATCGCCTATCGTTCTTTTCGGCTATAGACTGCAAGGTTTCAGCTGCTGCCCTTTGTTGTCTTCCGGCTTGTACTCAAAACGTCAGCCGAGTCGTATTCGGTGCCGATGACTGTCAAGCTTCAATTGGTGTTGGTCATATCGCCTATCGTTCTTTATAGGCTATTGACTGCAAGGTTTCAGCTGCTGCCCTTTGTTGTCTTCGGGCTGCTACTCAAAACGTCAGCCGAGTTGTCGTGTTCAGTGCTGACTTTTGCGCGACCACCGCCGCAATATAGCACAGCACTGTCGCCGAATATTTCAACGCCACTACTAGCCCCGCCGCGCGGCCGCCGCCGCCGCCGCCCCTGCTGCTGCTGCTGCTGCTGTTGGTGTCTCCTGCTTGTGCTTCTAAAAATACAAAAGCGGCTGTCTGTTGTGTTGGTGATTGTACACCTCGCCGAGCCAGTGTGTATGTGCTCCTGCCAGATGGCTCCCGATAACATTACTGCTGCTGTGCCGCAATTCCTTGCTGGGCAATGGCCGCCGCTGCTGCTGCTGCTGCTGCTGCTGCTGCGGCTGCTGCTCTCACTCTCTCCTGCACGTGTTCCTAAAGTGTGCTGGGTTCGTTGTTGTGCCCGGCAATGCCGTGCGTGGATGCTCACACAAAATCCATGTGTTTCTATGCTGAATCCTATAGGTTTGTGTACATGGCCTGCATAGACAAACGTCTCTGTGGATTTTGAACAGGATGGTATGTTTCTGTTTTTCTTTGTGGCGATCAAAGGAGTGCTTGCTTCGTAATCGTTTTGATTCGCGCCGCCACCACCGCCACCACCGCTGCTGCCGCTGCTGCTGCTGTAACGCTGCTGTATGTTGTGTTTTTCTCTCTGTTACTAAATTAAACTCTGCTGTTTTGTTGCCTCAGTAAATTTGCTGCGTGACGTCGACCGAGCATTTTTCCTTCTTGTCGAGATTATCCGTCTGTGACTGTGTTTTCGCATGCACACGCGATCCTGCTGCTTCCTTCGTCTATCCCGCCAGCAACGATAAACCGAAATCGTCTTGCTAACCGGACACTCCCTACACTATGTGATTTGTTCTTCGCTCCTTCCCCTAAATCATACATAAAAATCATCAGCCTTGCGTCACCCCGCCTACGAAGGGAAACCTTGTATGTAAACATACCAGGTAATCTTACTGTAGTTCGCAGGTGGACCTGACACTTGCTAGTCTGCGGATCTCTACCGCCTCTGACGACCTTTCCGAGCGGTTTCTTCGTCGAAGCATGCCCCGGCCTCGGCTGCAAAGGCGGGCGCTGCAGGTCCGTCGGCTCAGCGTCGTAACGCCTGGGCGAGGCTTCGATGTAGGAATCTACAACGAACTCCCCGAAAAATCCTCTTCTGTGAGCGATTTGGCGCATGGCCTTGCGACAGGGCCTACTTCTTCGCGTGTTTATTTGGGGTACGTCCTCTCTGACCTCCAACCCGCGGGGGGCGTCGGGTAACCTACCGGCGGCCACCGTTGTGGGAGCCTGCGCGGGCCGATGTGTGCTCATATCTAGGACATAATTGGAAAGCCCCGAAAACATATGCCATGCTGGCGCCGTGGAGAAGTTCTACCAGTAGTAGGATCTAAGATCTAAGGGCATCAGCTATACTACAGCAGTAGTACACATGCGTGTGTACAGCAGCAGTATTAATAGCAGCAGCTGACGTAGAACCTTTGTAGTACAGCAGCAGCTAGCTGCGGTGATCGAATATTTTTATAGAAGTGTACGTGTACAACAGCAGCTGTGCAGCAGTCGCAGCAACGCAGATCACAAGCAGCTTTTTTCGGGTTTAGACGCAAATAAGCGCTTTTCAAGAGAGGATTTTTGTTGCTTCGACGAAGACGTTTTTTTTTCGAACTATTAGGTACGTACAGCTGCAGAAGATGCGGTCGGCCATCTCTCACGTACGGAGCTACAACAACAACCCCTAGCTAAACAACAGTCAGATATGTGTATCATAGGGCATGTGGCGTAGCATAGGTATCATTCGAGTGGCAGCTAATTGCTCTTCTTATCACACATGGGCACAGTGCAGTGTGGAGTGCACACGCTTGGCATTGGAGTCTAGCCTCCATCTTCCGCTACAGAACGGCAGTTTTTGTTTTTTCAGTATGGGCGTCATACGAGCCGGCGACCGGTGGCCGTCGGCGAAGCCCCATGTATACCGTAAAATATCAGCCTGCGTTTATTACGTCCTTATTTGTGACTATTATTATTACGGACTAGTACGTGTGGATGTCCTGTGGTTCCACTACTGCTGTGCGAGTAGCTCTATCATATCATACAATTGTCGACATCTTCCTGGTTTCTAGACCAGTTGTTATGTTGTTCCCGGTGTTTCCGATGTTTCCGTTGTACCCCCTGTTGTATCATTTTTGACGCAACCGATGATTGGTCGGCAGCTTATGAGTTTTGTAGTTGAGAATTTCGACGCCAGCGATGGTTGCTCTGCTCCAAAATCGACATGAAAACGCGTGAAATGCAATGGAACGCATACGCACGCACCAGCTATAGGGGGCTACGGATGTACAACAGGTACAACAGGTAGACAACAGACAACAGCACAGGTGGAACACCGAGCAACTGGATTAGAACCCTGAGAAACTACGAGGTACCTCGTCGTTTTTCGACCCCCCGAAGGCTCCACAGAAGACTCCCCACGGCAGTTTGGAGTTGAAACTGTAATGTTGTGGGTCCATGCAGCAAAGAATGCGGGCAAGTGGCACCCGGGTGGTCCTGGAAGCAGGCGAACGGTACATGGCCAGGTGGTACGTAAGAGGGGAGAAAAAAAAGAGCTCGGAGCGCCGCCCACGACTTGATTGCATGTACTCGTATAATAAGTAGGTACCATATCGTACGAAGCTCAAAGGAGTCGGGGAGAACAAAGTATACGATTTTGTACTGGTTTTGTACTGGTGTGCTGTATTTTTGACCCCGGGCTAGATTATGGCGAAATGAGCTAACATGAGATCAACAACACTTGAGTATCAGATTGCTCACGTGGCACTCGGAGTAATTACAGACACAGACAAAGCACCACCTGGGGTATAGCAGCAGTATATTCACGAACAGCAATACGCCCGCCCGCTTTTCGCGGCTGGGGGAAGGCGCAGAGGGGGGTTGCGGTCCAAGGTACCGTTCGACCTTGTGGGCTGTGACGGTCCATGCGTTCGAACAACCTTCGCAGGATTTGCCTCGGCCTCCGATGACTTTGTTCGCCCCACCCACCTAGACTCGCTTGCCTTTAGCTATAAAATTATTACAAAAAAATCACCGCCTCAGCTGTACGTAAGTGCAAAAGTGAGCATACAGCCGCTCCCCCATACCCCCCCCCGCCCGCCAAAGTTGACGAAGTAGGGGGAGCGGGAAGGCATCGGGGCAATTAGGTGGCAGCTAGAACGGAAGCGAGTGGTGGCGGACTACTTGCAGCAGCAGTGTAACATCTTGCATGAATCTCTTGCCAAAATGCACCTCAACTTACGCCCTCGAGTCAAGATAGCGGGATTTAGCTACTCGTACAGCCTTCTATTTATCTCTTTTGTTACGAGCGAAGTGAGTTTTGGATGTACGACGTCGCCAAGAAAAGGGGGCCTCTTTTTCAGTCTTGCATGCTCAAATCTCCGTGGCCGTGGCCCGTCCTGCAACCGAAATCTCCCGAAAAAAACATACCGAAGAGCGGGTGGGTTCATTTTTTTAGAACACGCCATCCTTGGAACAACACCAGCAGCAGCAGTATTTGCAGCAACAGGTACCATGGAGCACTTCCACCGACGCACACAGCAGTTGACGGAAGTTTCAAATATCCATCAATGCCACTAATACCCATCAACAACGTGAATTCCTGGCGACATGTTACGGTGTCGTTGTACTTATGCCCTACCTGGTACCGGGTATTAAGACCATCTACTGTAGTACATTGCACCTGGTACTGTGATTATATTGTTAGCAATATTGACATATTGTTAGCAATATTAACATATTGTTGCGAAAGCAACTGAGTTAAGTCGACACACGACGCGTATGAAAATACGTGGAATTGTGGTGAGGTAAAGCTTTATTTTTCCCATCCGCCGGAGGATAAAAAAGAAAAAAAAAAAAACATATTGTTAGCAATGTTAACATATTGTTAGCAATATTAATGACGAAAGTTAGGTGATCGGCGCCCCCGGCAGTGAACGTCACGGCCGTCGCTGTAGCTCCGCCGGCAGCCCTGGTATTAGGCCGTCTCTTACTGTACGACGATCCTTTTTTTTGCTCTGGAAATGGAAGTCGCAGCACCTGCACGGAGGCGTTGTTTGGCCCGGCCAATTGGCGAGTCTCAGGCTCGCTTTTTTTTTTTTTTTTTTCAAGTGAGGGATCCAGCGCTGTTTGCCGTTTCTTGAGGGTTGCAGGTTGAAAGCATGTCGATACTCTTCAGTGAACAAGTTTTGGGCGCGATTTATGCGAAAAGCGGCTTTTTGGGGGATATGACACTACGGCGATACATATTTGGAAACCGTTTCCTGATGTTTTTGTCCGAGTGTGACAGTATGATACCGCAAAAACTTCATACGACTTCCGTGGACATCAAACGGACCTACAGCAGTATATACATCTGACGAAAGGGGCTCAAGTATTAAGAAAAGAGCAAGCCTGGTTCAGTCGGAACCCGGGGCTACATCTCTTGACAGCACGTAAAACGCAGACCCTCGGATCAATTTTGTCGAATTTCAAATTCCTCTCGTACCGAGGTGGGCTTAGTGCTTGTGTTGATACTACGACTGTTGTTGCGCCCGCGCAGCAGAAGCAGAATGTTGGGCCGGTAGCTGTAGACCAACGCACGGGGGGTCCTGCTGAGTGACCAGCGGCACCGTGTTTGGAGCCACATAGGCCAAGAATTGAAGATACAGGTGTGCAATATGCACTATTCCAAAAGTGCCCGTGGACTCTCTATTGTCCTGCTGTTGTTCCGCGCCACACATACCTGGTGCAGGTGGTAGCACCTAGTTAAAGTAGTTGCAGGTATTTGGGGGCAGCGGCGGAGCAGCGGCCGCGGCGTCAGCGTGCGGTCCCAACACGGGTCCGGTTCTTGGACCCACGTCTGCGTTCTCTCCTATCTCAGACATTGTTTCTTGTCCGTCTTCGCTTCGTGTCGCAGTGCTATGCCAGCCGTGTACGTTTGGAGCCGCGGTTTCGATTTGTGTGTTGGTACGGCATGTTTTATATTTTTCGTATCTCCGAGATTACCCTTCTTATTGAAAGCGAAACAAACGAAAGAAAGTGCCGGGAAGCTGTGTTCGCGAAAACGTTTACGTTCCCATCACCCCCCCCCCCCCCCCTCCCAGGCGAGTACAAGACAGAAGTAAAAGAAGAATGGAAGAAAGGGAAAGGCTAGCGTTAAGAAATGAAAGAGAAGAAACACTTGAAAGATATACGGGGGGTTGAGGAAGATATTGCAATGGAAAGATATCTGCACGGCCCAATGGACCACGCGAAAAAGCTGAACCTACGCGAAAAAGCTTAACCTACGCGAAAAACTGAACCTGCGATTTCGTGTAGCGGACCTGTACCTGCCAGAAAGAAGAGAGAGATATACCAATAGTCGGGAGGAGGACGTGGCTACAAATATGTGCTCGAGTGGCACAACAATAGAGAGTAGGACTCACATAGTAGGACAATGTCAAGAGGGAACGGGATGCGTTAGAGGAGGAGATGAGGAAATTTGACGTATGTGACATGGAAGTGTTTGGTAGACTAGGGAGTGGCGAGAAAACGATCGCTATCCTATGAGATAGATGGTGGCCGCAGACGGCGAAACAGGACTGGGATAGGATAAGCAAACAGTTTCCATGTAGTATATGGAAGAAGCGTAATGAGCGCCCAAACGTTGGACGTGTCTCTATTAGGATTAGGAACGGTGCTCCGTCTCGAAAGAGATGCGTGGTCGATGGTCAAATGGCTGAGGCAAGCAACGAATGAGTACGCCCCCCCCAACAAATACACCCAATAAAAAGACTAAAAAGCCCACAGATATAAACAAAGAATCCCACAGACTAAAGGAAAATGACCAAAAACTCGTAAAAGATAAACGTAATATTACAACAAAAAATGCAAATTTACCCCCCCCCCCCCTCAAGCCAACGTTGCGGACAACTAACGGAGAGAACGGACTGACCCGACTACACGCTGGTACAAGTGACGGTGTAGATACGTCGCCCCCCGTTGCGTGTTGAAGGCGGGCGTACACCAAACAAAGCACGGGTCGTCGCAAGCACGTAAAAAAAGAAAGCGAGGCGTCCGAGTCCGCGGATGGGGTATTTTACACGGAGGGGAGTTCCAAATGCGATACACCATTAAGTACAAATTACGAGACACCAAAAAAGTACAGCATGCCATAAGTACGTCATACCACAACATCCAAGATACTTGCACGCAATACGACTAGACACAAAGTACCGCAAGTCTCGTAGCACCACAAAATGCAAAACAAAGCAACCACCCACGCTACGTACGTGTGACAAAGTACTCCGGAGTATTATGTTCTGTGATCGTTAAAATCATTGAGTCGTTACTTGAAATTATATATTTATGTCGGACTTTACGAAGTTTCTATAATATCACCAGGGCGTAGAATGTTTTCCCAATATTTTTAGGCCCAGACTGGTATGGTATGTATGATGCGTGTAACACCTGGAAATGATAAACTGCGATCTCCGGTGTCGTTGGTCCACGCGGAAACAGCGCCCATGATTTAGGCGTTAGAATTGGGCGCTTCCATAAAGGCTTGAAGCATTTAGACAACTTCAACCCTTTGTGAGAGGAGACATCGTGGCTTCTTCCGCTGGGTTGGGCATGGTCCACCCCGCGCCACGCGCAAGGGCGGTCGACTTGCACTTGTGGCTTTGACAAGGGCGGTTGATTCGCAGTTTTTGTTTCGGTTGCGTCATGAGGCTGTATTAACGGATTTTAGGCCAAAACCTGATATCAGGAAATTTCTTCGGTTCCGTGCTGTACTGTACCTGGTACATGAGCTAAATAAAATATGCAGGGTGGTTCGGGGGGCGGTAACGTGAACCCCGACCAGAACCCTATCCCGAACAGGAGCCCGGGCGTGATGGGGTGACCCGTGCTGGGATGCTGTGGCTTGTAAGTGCGACTGTGGTTGAATGCTGTGTTTTGGCCGTCGTGGGTGCTGTGCTTTGACCGTCGGGGATGCCGTGCGTTGGGAAGACGCACCACCTATAGAATGTCCTCGTCTAAAATTCATTACTGTGTACTTTTGCGTTATTCATCTTATTGGAGTTTGGACCCATTCCCAACCCCCCAACCTGCTGTTGTGCGCGCGGACACGCACTCCTTAACCTTGCTAATCGAAAGTCCTCCCGTTCAAACTAAGCTACCATGCTGTGCACAGTGGGGCACTGTTGCTACTGTCGTTGTGGCGGAGCCTCTAAATGTTGTGCTGATGAGTGCGACGTCTTCGAAGTCACATCATGCACCTGGCAGCACAGGAAGAGTAGACGCAACAACATGTTGGTAAATGCTAAAAGCGCGTCGTTCTCGGATGCTTTTGACTTTTCATGCTCAATCACAGAACACTTTCGCTTCGCCGTTATGCACGGACTATTTTCATGCGCGAATACCAAATGACTTGTTGTTTTCGTTTTGATGCAAGCCATCAGCATATTTCTTTTTATTTTTCTTGCGTTAGCACAAACGTCGACGACGCTTTTTGTTGTTTCTTTTGCGATGCAAGCCATCTATTTGTGTTGCGAAATAACTGCCCGACGACCGTTGATTGAGGTTAAATCAACACCCGATGCCCTCCGCGTTCAAGTTGGGCCGCTGCTGCAGAATAGGGAATACAAATTAAGCCTCTCAAACAAACCCATAATCGACGCCTTTTTTAGAACCTTACCAATATACCTGTGATATTGTAGATCTAGTCTACGTAGTCTACGTAGCAATGGGACTCTTCGCTTCGTGTCAAGGCTGTAACGTTAAGCTTGATTGCGCACTGAGCCACGCTCCTATAGCTTTGTCTCAGGGTTTACAATCGACGGCAAACAATAGTGTTTTAAATTTGACCTCAACGTTGTTAGCGCTATGCGATACTTTTCGCGACGATCCCGGTTGCATAGCAGAGTCAAGCCCTTGCCCGCTCCTTTCTAACAGGCAAGCTCCACCTCATTCAACCCTAGCCAGCGGAAACATACAGTTGGAAACCCGTTCACTGCCTGTTGCGCTTTAATAGCGGGAGAGAGGATGGACGACGACGTCTAGGCTAACTTGCCTTGCCGATGGCACGAGTCATTTTGGTTGTCGCGGTGTTTTTTTTTTCCAAAAGCAAACCCTTTGCCTGGTCTCGTTGTTACCGATGGGTGGAATCATTGCTCTTGTTACATTGTTATTTTCCGAAAGCAACACCTTGCCTCACCTCTACGACTGCTGTGTAGTCAATCTATCGCTCACTCTAGTCTCCGGTGATTCACGCGCGACTACCCAGGCCAGGTTGTGGCCCGGCGGTCTGCTGTCCGGTTTAGCGTCATCTCGGACTTCGTCTGGAAGCTGCTGAACGTCATCGGCCTCTTGTGAGTATTTCGGTGTTGTACCTGCGGCCTTGCTGCGGTTGTTGTTGATGTTGATGTTGCTGTTGCTGTTGGTGTTGTTTTTTTTTTGTTGCTGTTGTTGTTGCTGTTGCTGTTGTTGTTGTTGTTGTTTTTCTCGTGTTGACTCGTCGCCATGATCTAGCCCGTGGTCGCAGGACGGTTCCAGTAACTCTGGAGTCGAAGAATACCGCCAAGAAAAATCAAACGAAACAGCTGTTCAAGATGCAAGCTTTGCTCCATTTTACTGGGGGGTTGTCTTTCCTATTCCCTCGGGTGATGCCGCCGACATGTATCGAGCACCTTATTTACGTTTTTAAGCTCAGAAGATGCCACCTTTTGCTTTGGCGACGACCCTGTGTTGGATTATGCGGAACCATTTCGCCCTCGTTCGTGGCTGTGTTGTTTTTGAGGCGGTCGATATGTTGCTTTTGAGGCATCGACTGCTGCTGGTTGTTGCTGTGTTCACTACGTATAAACCCTTTTTTTGTACCCAACCACATCCGTCCAGCACACCAAGCGTCCCTACTGGCTCTTCATCGTAGAGATATGTAAGTGTCTGCGGTCACAGACTGCGCGCCGCAAAAAACTGTAAACATCGTTATCGTTCGATGTAACATGTGACATGACGCGTACGTACGTGTTTCACTTGCAAGCAACACGAAAAAATTGAAGCGACTCCGGCGGTTGTGGGTGCAAAGAGCAGTATATGTCGCGGTGGCTAACCGCTGATTTTTGTGTTCCGCCGCTCCGTATGTCAAAACCGTGAACACTCGTTGCTTCTACCGTCCAAACTCTTTGCTTCTACCGTCTAAACTCTGGGCGAATCTGACGAACTAACGCCATGTGGACGGACAGCTTCGGCACCATGGCAGCTGTGAGTGCATGCATATTTCTAGTTTGTGACGAGCAGAAGAAGTTGATTCCCGATTCCCTGCTCTTGGAGTTCCGTGAACAGCACCAGCATTGCAGTTGTAGAATAGCCATGCCGCGATTCGTCCGTTCGCGCGGGTGAACTTTGGCGATAAAGATTGCCCGCATTCGCTTTTCATGTGCCGTGCCGCCTTACCTCTCTTCGTTATCGGCAATAGTTTTCCGTCACTTCTTGAGCTTGTTTTATTTTTTGTCTTGGGCGTATTCGAACAAATCAGATGACGGATTCAAAACTTTGAAAACACCTCCAGGACATGTCCTCGGTGTGCGCCTTGCTTTATCGAGTTCGGCTAAAGTAGCAGCCTGTCTATAGCATCGCCTGATCGCGCCCACTCTCCAGCCCCCCGCTCAAACTATCCCCCTCCCTTTTCGCTCCCTCTCGGCCCTGGTCGACTTGCGTATTCAATCGCAGAGAACTCCTACCCGCAAGCGCAAACAGGAACGCGGGTTTCATAACTACCGGGGTGGCGGTGGAGGGGGGGGGGGTGGTGGAGGAGACGACGACGGCGACGACGGCGATGGCCGGCGAAGAAGGAATATCCATACTTTGCAGCCTCCACCAGGTATATAGATACTTCGAAGTGTATAGTTCGCATGCCAGTAGTCTATACGTGTATATGCAAAGCGATAGACGTTTGAGCGAACGGTTGAATTGGTGGCAACTTGACAGCAGAAGTTGTTACTGTACTTCCTTTTCCGAGAGGATTCCGGGCCCACGTGCTTTTGATGCCCTCTGCTCTCGCCAGTGATACGCCAATTGCTCGGAGATGTAGATGCGGAAGCCAGCAAACGATTGAATGCGCCATTGGATACCGGCTATGCGCACCTTCGCCGACTCCGCTCACGTTCCAGAACATTGCGCGCCCCCGTTTCTCCTCACCCAGAGATTCGCGGCGGTGATTGATTGCGTGTAACACTCGTAATAGCGTTTCTGCGCCGATATCTGGCAGTGGCATCCCTCTCACTACGTACTTCCCCCCCTCACCGCCGCCGCCGCCACCGCTCGCCGCCGCTCCGCTATATCCCGCCACCCCGTGGCCACGTGTTTTTATTTTATTTCTCGTCTTCGGCCAGGTGGGTGCGATGCCGTAATGGGTGGCGGATGAGGGTAAGGCCGCAAGTTGCCCCGCCTGGCGAGGATCCGTCAAATCAGTCCATCCGTAACTAACGTTTTCCACGGGCGCCCGCGTTGCGCTTGTCAAACGGCCGACGCTTTGGCAGTAGTCGGTGCACCGTCCTTCGTCCCTACTGTTGCGCCTGCTTCTATGTGCATGTGCTGCATAATGCAGCAGCAACGCGGTAGATTGCTCGCACCATGTTTAGTATATGGTGTGCGATTTGGGATGTTGCCTTGAGCACGCTGGATATTTGGGCACATCGGGCATTGCGTATGTCGTGTGTTTAAACAAGTTACGGCAGATTTTTAACGGACCCGCTTTTCGGGGCGCTTGCGGCCTTTGCCGTCTCTTCTGCGGGACGAGAACTGAAACTGGAAGGGAGAGGAGGAGATAAACTATGAAGAGGAATGGGGACAGGCACATCTCGGGCGCGGCATGACTTGGCATTTCCTGCAACGCTCCCCCAATTTATTTTTCGTAGTTGCCCTCTTCTGTTTGTCTTTCGATTTTCGTCGTTCTCGTAGAAACACAGCCGCAGCCATGAATATCTGTATTTGGGTTGTCCGCGGTTAGTTCGGTCTCGCTTTTTTTTCGAGTTAACGGAGAGGGGTGGTGTCATTCCCTCAAGTATGGGCTAACAAAGGGGCGGCCATTGGGATAGGTCTGCGATGCTGACGGCAGGACTTGAGCCCACTCTTTGCCATCTCCACGCCATTGACGGATGTCGACGGAAGGTTGGGGGGGGCGAGGGGGAGGGCACTATGACGCGACTTTTCACCAAGGGGTTCCGCCCCTCGAATTGTCGTCGAGAATTTTTTCAAGTCATGTGCGCTCAGCAACCCTAGCAAAACCCTGGCCAAAAAATGAACACCTCGTGTACGTCATGACTTTTCGAGTGGTCTTACGTTAGCGATATTGCCAGGGGGGGGTATTTTTTTCGCTTGATAATGGTCAATGCTAACGGCGGCGGCTAGCTGGCGTTGAACCGCAAAGCACTGCCGCTATTCGTAGTAAGTTGGCGGTGATGTATGAGGTAATATAGATCTACCAAACACTTGCGTGTCAGTGTTGCTGCAGAGAAAAACTGTGGTGTGATATTTAGCTTCTAATGTGTCTAATGGTATAATACCTGGCGGCGAGCTACAGGAGTAAATTAGGTGTTTTTTTTTTTAGTTTTTGGGTGGGACAAACGTAATTGTGTGTGGCGCACAGGGACCTGTGCTTTTCCGTGCGTGTGCGGAATGTCTGTTTTTTTCTTCTTGTATAATGAGCACGTCAAGCTCACGTCAAGTGCTCAAGATTATTTTGTACTTGACGCAAAAACGTAAAAACCTCGTTTGTATTTTTTATAAAATACTCCGGAGTATATCATATCAGGTGTGTGAAGAATTTCATTTGTCGTTTCGCGGTTCAAGCAAGCGGTTGCGTTGACATATACTACCTGGTTTGATGTAAAGGAAAGGAACACCACTCAGCGATCATCTACACGCTAGGGCATGTTTTCATGAGCATGACTAACAAATGCACCAGACGTGGACCGACATGTACAGGACCACAACATCTTCGACGGCACAGGGGTGGGGGGAAAAAACAGGGCGTATAATCGTACACTAGAAAATAATAATGTGAGGAAGTACAGGCAGATATGTTAAAACTGCAGTACTATTTTTTTACAAATACGGAGTATATCGTTATCAATTTTTTTTATGATCATTTTTTTTTCATATGACCCCTGGATTCAACCAACGAAAACTAGGCTTTTAAGCGGACAGTCTATCTACTTGAAGACCACAAAGTCACCTTGACGTCTATTATTTTTGTTATGAGGATACTTTTTTTTCCCCGATGACACCGGGATTCGAACCAACGAGAAGACCTTGAGGCTTATAGTACACATCGGTACTAGTACTCCAGGTTTGTATATACCATCGGGTACTACGCTGTTGGATTACAATGCACGCCCAGCTCAGATCAGTCCGGCTATAGACTATAGCCCAGCAGCGCAGCGTAGCGCCGTGCGGTGCGGTGCCGTGCCCTTCGCTGCGGTGCTGTGTCGTGCTGCGCTGTGTGCTTTTTTTCGAACATAGAGCAGTACCGGGTATAATACGTGTAGTTATGTACTACTTTTCTTCTTTTTTCTTTTTCTTCATGTATTTGATCTTTCACGGCCCCCTGTTTTTTCCCCCACGCAAATTACCCCCGTGCTGCCGATCATAACGCAACACCGGTAACAAAAGCACACAGCACAGCTGAGCACAACAGGGCAATTTGCTCTGCACAAGCAGCTCTTGGCATTATCAAATCGCTGTTCGCACCAAATCATGAGCCTCTTCTTTCTGCCCCCTTCACATGTTTTTAGTTGCATTCTTCCTTGCCTTGCGCGAGCGTAGCGGGCGGCGTCGGCCGCCCGCGGAGCGGAGCCCTTGTAAATATTACAAATACAGCAAGCGAGGTGATGTGGTTATGCGATGTCAAACCACCATTGAACACGAGGGTGAGAGGTGCAAATCGTCATTGTTTTGAAAGGAGCGCTTGATGTGTCCGCGCTCAATGACGTTACTTCGTTAGACATATGCTACTGCGTTTGGTAGAGGTTGTCAGGCGATCATGCCGACGGCAGGTAGGCACGAAATGCCGTGCGTATTAGTTTGGTAGTGCGGTCTACTGGTAGATACACCACTGCTGCTGTGACATATTGTGGTCCGCTTATAATCCTGGTGGCCTTCGCTGGTTCGAATCCGGATGTCATCGAAAAAAAAATGATCCTCATGAAAAATCGATGTTTATTTGTCAAAATAAAAAATAGATAGCAATGTGACTTTGTGGTATATTAATAGTAGATAGACTGTCCGCTTATAAGCCGAGTTTTCGTTGGTTGGTTTCAGCTGTCATCGGGGAAAAAAAATGATATTACAAAAAAAACGATATATATATATTTTATATAAAAATTGAAAAACGTCAACTAACTGTGAGTACGACCGATTGAATAATTGAAACTCAACTTTGCATGCTGCGTGTTACATCTATGTTTCGCTAATATACAGCAGCAGTATTATAGTTGCACATAACAAAATAATGCTGGTAGATACCACTGCTGCTGTGACATTGTGGTCTTGTAGATAAACTGTCCGTTTATAATCCTGGCCTTCGCTGCTTCGGATCCGGGTGTCATCGGAAAAAAAAATGATCCTCATGAAAAATCGATACTTGTTATTTATTGATCAATTTTATTAGTAAAAATAAGCTTGCAAAGATGGGTATTGACCCGAAATTCGTCGAACTCACGGCTGACGTCCTTGAAATATTTTTATAAAATATACCATATATCAATGTGACGTTGTGGTCTAGTAGATACAGCCGGTCGCCCCGGTGGCGTATCAGGTTATCCTCGAGCCTGGTATAGATAGGTCAGTTTCGTGAGTTTGAGCCCCGCCGAGTGCATACTCGTATAAATCCGTTGGGACTCTTTCTTGTGCATAAATTGACTTGCGGAAAGCGCGAGAGCGTGAGTTAGCAACCCTCGATGAAAAATCGACGAGCAGTGGGATTGCTGAACCCTATCCATGCGCGAGAAAAATTGAAGGAAAGAACAGGGGGGATGAAGGAAAGACACCTGTGACCACGGCTTGACACATGTCCAGAAGCTGGAAAGTAAAGTGTGAGAAGAAGATAGACTGTCCGCCTATAATCTTTGTCTTCGGTGGTTTGAATCTGGGTGTCGTCGGAAAAAAAAAGTGATCCCCATAAAAAAATCGATATAAATTTGTAACAAAAATAGATAAGGTGGAGCAAGAAATCAAAGAAAAGCTGGACCGTTCCGCAAGCTGGACCGTCCGACCTCGGAGGTGCCAAGGATGCACCAACCGAGCGCTCTCAGCAGAAATATATTTGTAAGTACAAGGGCTCCGCATGGGCGCCAGCATTCGCCGGCGCCTATGCTTAGGGCAGGGCGGCACTCGGACGAGGAAAAGGGGAAAAAGTTGTAGCTGTTCGATTCGACATTATTGGAAGTTTAAAGTAATGCCGAGAGTTTAATACGAATATGATGTTCTAAAGATCATAATTTGACATTCCATGGCACCCATTCTTTGGGTGAGGAAGGGTAGCACTCGACGAAATAAGTTGTAGTTGTAAAGAAATTGAAGCTTAAAGTAATGCCAAGAGTTTAATGCGAACATGAGGTTCTAAAGGTTTACTTTGATGGAAGGAAAACATATAAACGAAGGAAGCAAGCATAGGCGAAATACTGTTATTAAAACCGCCGCCAAGTAAAAGTAGGCCAGAAATGCCGAAAGGAGAATTTGAGAACCTGCTTCGCTTCGAGGCTTCGAATAAGAGCAATCTACTGCTGGTATAACACGCGTTCTTCTCGACGTATCATGGTCGTCTTGCAGCCTTTCTAGTTTTCTTGCATCGCATTCTTCACACCTACTCGCACTTTCCCGTATTTTACTCGTTCAAGCCCTGCTGACATCAAGCAAAACAACCGCAATTTATCTAGTTACTTGCATAATAGGTCGTGCGAAAAACCTTGGCCTATTGGGTCAAACCCTACTAACTCTAAGATCGCAATTATTTGCGCGGTCGCAATTCGGCCGGTCATTTGCGTCAGGTACGTTGTCTAGGGGTTTTTATTTTATGACTAATTTTCAAGGACGTCAGCCGTGAGTTCGACGAATTTCAGGTCCATACTCATCTTTGCGAGCTGCGTTGTTGGTACTCGTAATATACTATATGGGTGATTTTTTATTGGGAGGTTTGTTTGTGAAGGGTGTCCGTCTAATTTTGCTTCCTAATAAAGTTGTATTCCCGCTTTCGTTGCCGGCCGTAGGGAACCTTTCGCAGATGTCGTAGTATGCACATTCGTCTACGAAAAGCACGCCATCGCTCACGCATTATTTGTTTATTTCTTCTTGTAGGTTGTCCGTCGTTGTTGTACTAATATCTTATCAGACTGTAGCTGATGTAATTTTGTCATGTGCGTATTTACCCGACGAAGTTATACACATTCTTCACACAGTAACTCCTCCTGCAGAATGTTTTTGCGTAAGGTCGCGCAAAGGAACGGTTTTGAGCCTATCTGTATCTGCAGACCAAGCATGCTCAAAATGATGAACACTCCAACAGCACCAAACGCAATAATATAAAAAGGCGAATTATTAGAGCGATCTACTACTGGTATAAGACGCGTTCTTCTGGACGTATCATCTGTCGTCTTGCAGCCACACCTGCAGCCACATGGCCAGCACGCACACGGCACATGACAGCCCAACAGCACACACGCAACCAACCGCTGCCCGCATGAAGCCTACAGCGCGGCACCATGAATAACGAACGACCGCGACGGCTGGATTAGCCCTTTGACAGACCGGCGCCTGCTCTCGAGCCCGGGCAAGATGTGTCTGTCTGTTGCTTGGTTTCAGTTGATGAGGGCACTCCACTGCAGTAGCACCAAACGCAATAATATAAAAAGGCGAATTATTAGAGCGATCTACTACTGGTATATTTAACACGCGTTCTTCTGGACGTATCATGTGTCGTCTTGCAGCCACACCTGCAGCCACATGGCCAGCACGCACACAGCACATGATAGCCCAACAGCACACACGCAACCAACCGCTGCACGTACGAAGCCTACAGCGCGGCACCATGAATAACGAATGACCGCGACGGCTGGATTAGCCCTTTGACAGACCGGCGCCCCTGCTCTCGAGCCCGGGCAAGATGTGTCTGTCTGTTGCTTGGTTTCAGGTGATGAGGACACTCCACAGCAGTAGCTAGCTGGGGCACAGCAGTCAGTTATTCCTTGTTGTGTCAACCCCCTTGCCTGCGTTCGTTCCTCGGCATCGATCGCTTTTAGATTGTGTCTATCCCCAAGCTACCCCAACAGCAGTAACCACGTAAAGGAAAACTCAAAGCATGACCCATGGCGGCTTCCGCGCGTTTATACTGTGGCGGGCAGTTGTTGCAGGCAACGTTTTTTTGCCCATGTCGTGCATGCCTCGTCTCACACCCCTGGCAGCTGGTGCCCTACGCTCCTCTGGGTCTCGGACGGGACGGGGCAAATAACCTTGCTTCGTCTCGTCTCGAGTCTTGGGCCCTTGATGACACGAGTGTGAAGAAAACGCCATATTCAGTTTTAGGCGGCACAAAGTGGTGCACAATCTGTGACCAAACAATAATAAGTTGTATTGGCGGAAACATTATCAAGTACCGTTTGGAAATGATTCCAATTTTGTAAAACATCCAGGCGCGTGCAATTAAACGCCTGGTGCACAATTGTGACCAAACAATAATAAGTTGCACATGCCACCGCAAAATTCCAAACATTATCAAGTACCGTTTGGAAATGATGCCAATTTTGTAAATCATCCAGGCGTTGCAGACATCAAAATTCAACCAAAATCTCCGAAATTCCTCCTCGACATGCGGTATTTTTGCAACTTCTCGCTTGTCTCGCTCGGCATCCGTCCGCGTTCACGTTGATGTGCGGAACGGACACGGCAGGGCGAGGGGCGTTGGAGCCGCCCCCCGAAGGCGGCGTTCGAACGAAGCTATTCGACCGAGAATTCCAGTTCCGCGAAACGCATACTTCGGCCGAGACAATAAAAAACTCCTGACCAAATCTCTGACACCAAAGAATTATTTTATATATATGTAAGTCTATCTCTGTCTTAGAATTGGCGACCTCAGAGCCCCACATCGGCACGGTAAAAATCATGGGCGTAAAATCGTACATGAGCTAATAATAGTGGAAAAAGGAAGTACAGGCAGATATGTTAAAATTGCGGTAGACTACACTACCAACCTATTACGTGGGGTATTTCGTACTTACCGTCTGCATGATCGCCTCCCAACTTGTGCCAAACGAAGTATGACGAACGAAGTAACGTAAGTGAGCGTGGGTACACCAAGTGTTCCTTTCAAAACACTGACGATTTGCACTTCTCCCCCTCGTGCTCAATGGTGGTGACATTGCATGACCACATCACCTCGCCTGTTGTATTTTGCAATATGTATCTCTTTCTTATAATTAGCGATGTCAGAGCTCCACACCGGCACAGTGCATGGTAATTACATGGTTGTACCTATCGATTGAAATATTCTATGTGGGATCCATCATGTACAATAACAAATTATGAAGCTATTAATAACATCAAATCTGCTAGAATAATAAACAATACCAGGCAGGTGATATAAAGGGATATATTCTTGCTACAACCGTCAGATTTGTCCCGTTCAAGGATTTATAGTTTCCGCGCACATATTGAAGTGTCCCGCCCTCCCCCGCCCCCCCCCGATCCCTCTTGTTCAAACGCCCCACCTAAAATCAAAATCTGCCAGAGTAGTAAACACTACTAGCCGGCTGATATCACCTCATTATCTTTCTAGCCATCCACGCCGTAAAATAGCTCCAATTCATTTCCGCCCCCCCCCCCCCCTTTTTTTTTCCCCCGTTCCCTCTTGTTCAAACGACCCACCTAAAATCGGAATCGGCCAGAGCAATAAACACTTCTACGCAATTGATATCACGTCATTATCTTTCTAGCCATCCATGACGAAGCTTTAATTCACACCCCCCCCCCCAACACCCCCTCCTTCCCAACCACCCGCACGATCGCCTAGACCTAGCACCACGCGTACAGCAAGCCCGTACAGACATGCGACCTAAACCTGTTAAAAACCCTCCCCCCAGAAAACAACCCCCCCCCCCCCCCTCCCCCCCCCCCCCCCCCCCCTCCCCTTTTTTTTTTTTTTTCCCCCGCTCCCTCTTGCTCAAACGCCCTACCTAACATCGAAATCACCTCGTTATCTTTCTAGAGCCATCCATGCCGCTGCTCCAATTCATCCCCCCCCCAACGCCCCCTCCTTCCCCACCACCCGCACCATCGCCTAGACATAGCACCACGCGTACAGCAAACTCCTACAGCTGTGCGACCTAAAGCTGTTTAAAACCCTTTTGCCCCCACCCATCCCCTCGAACACTCCGCCCTCTCCTCACTGGTTGTACGACCTACAGGATATACTTCGAAGTATATAATAAACTGGTGCATTCCTTCCAAAACCGTCAGATTTATCCCCTTAAAGGGTTTATAGTTTCCACGCACAGATTGAGTTGCCCCGATTATTCCCCCCCTCCCCCCCCCGCCCCTTTCGCTCCCTCTTGTTCAAACCCATGCCCCCACGCCCTTAAAAACTCCGCCCTCCCCTCACCGGTTATACGACTTACAGGATACACTTGATAAACTGATGCATTTCCTTCCACAGCTGTCAGATTTTGTCCCTCTCAAAAACGGGTTTTATAGTTTCCGCGTACAGACTGACTAACATCACCCTGTTGACCCTGATAGCTACACTGTAGTTCCAAAGGAGTCGCCGACCTATATTCTAATGAGAACACACAACCCGTAATACGCGCGATCGGAGTATCACACACAGCTTGCAAAGATGAGTTTCGACAAAATCTTCGATCTCACAGCTGGGAGTGTATTTCGATTTTTATAATATATCATATGATATACCAGGTACTCTTTATGATGCATACGTAATATGTATAACGAGCGTCGGATGACGTAATGATCGGTGCGTTTATTTCTTTATTTCGGGCGAACGGAACGGGTTAAAGACCGGTTTTTGCTTTTACGTCTACCAGCTACCCGGTGCTACCAATGGTATCCGTTATTCATACGAGTATCATACGTTCATGTTTCGATTGTCTCTGATGCCATGCTTCTGTAATTATCGAGCTGAATGACGACCACTGAAGGAGACGTTTATTTGACGTACGATATAGGTCGATCCCTAATGCACCCTATCGTACGCCGACGCGCTTGCCGAGGCAGCTTCCGAGAGCATAGAGGCGATAGTGCGCAATGTTTGCGGGATTCGAAGCACGTATGTATGGGGGAGGAACGTCTGCCACAGAGGGTGATGTTTGGGGAGCTTGTTGGGGGTAAGGGCTACTCAGGGGGGCGAGAGAAGGACTGGATGGCTCATCTGAAGGAGGACATGTCGGTCTTTGGAATGAAATTCGAAGGGTGGCGAAAGGCTTCTCAGAAGGCCGGCAGATGGTTTCGACGAGTAGAGGAGGGAGTCGAGTTGTTCATGCGGAATTGGCATGAAACGGAGAGACGCAAAGCTGCAGAGCGACGCGCAAAGGCTGCGGCAGCGCTATCCACCGTCGGCATCTCTAAGCGGCCGGGGGGAGGGAGGGGGAGGGAAGGGAGGAAGGGGGGGCGTCATGCCCAAGAGACTAAAGTCTGGGTCTGGCCATCATCGTCTTGAAATTTGTGGGCCTTCCAATGGTCGTCACAAGATAGCGTAAGACCGCCCTGACTTCTTCGCCATGTTGCGTTCTCTTCCCAGTGTCATTGATGATGTACTTGATACCCTCTATAAGCCCAATGCCGTCTTTAGTCAGTTCCTAGGGTCTGCTAGTATGACATTTTCTTTTCCTTTCCTTGCTTCCTCTTCCCGTCTTGTCTTTTCTTGCTTTTCTTGTCTTTTCCTTTCTTCCCTTTTCTTTTTCGTTTTTCGCCTTCTTGTCTTTTCTTTCCTTCCCTTTATCTTCTTTTAATTTCTTTGTTTATATTTTCCAATTGACTTGCGTCTGTCGTGCGTATGCGTAGTGATAGGTACTACGTGCAATATATACGTGGTAGTCTTTCATGGGTGGCAAGCGGTATAGTCGGTTTTTCCAGGCGCGAGTAGTGAGACGTATGCACCAGTATGGACCTGGCACATCGTAGGCTGACTCCCGATTTCGCTTTTATATGTTTCTGGTGGAGGCATGAATTGCGTCAGCTGTGATATATGCGTGTACCACCTTTGGCTTGATTGTGTTTTTCCCTGGGGTATTCCTCAGCTCCAGAGTGACTGGAGCCTGTCCTGTGACCACGGACTTGATTATGCGAGTTAATGTGAGAACAACTGGTTTTGATTTTGAGTAGACAATGAATACGCGTAGTTGTTGTTGTTGTCTCACATTAACTCGTGTCAAACATCTAGAGTCCGTGGTCACACAAAGGTGCCGGAGCCCTAGGAAGATCCGAAAAACTAAATGAAATCAAAATTCGTCCGGGAAATACTACGCTTTCCCGCCTAAAAACGCACGATACGAAGAAGGCGCACAAGTGAAATGATCCAATTTGCAAACTGAACTCACATGGCCGCAGTAACCACTCAACTACGGCATAGAGTTCCCCCGTTCCCACAACTAACCAACTCGCGGCTGCAAACTACTGGTACAGCGGTTGGGCTGCCTGCACCGTACGAACCGCACGGTAATCGTGAGCACAGACGAACGCGCCTGCTGTCTGGAGTGCTGTCAGAGTGACGACCCGCGGGCATGCAGTGAAACAAGAGCAATCGAACCAAAAACCACCATAAAAATATCAATGATCGCCCCGTCTTCCCGGGTTATCTGACAGGTTGCAGCGCAGCTACGACGTTCGTGCCTGAAAATTGAAAATTGCGGGGGGTCATTCCCCATAAAGGATATACAACTCTACTAACTCTACAAAAATCAGTGACGTAAGTAACATGTTGTACTACTGCCTCGTAAAAAAAAACTGAGAAAAGACGATCGCTGCTCTCGTAATGATGGTGTGCGTGCGGGTCGTGCGTCTCCGTGTGCCATCCTCCTGCTGTGGTTCTCCATGGCCGCCTCATCGCCTAAGCTCGCTCGGCCCGCTCATTCGCACTTGCTCTCGTTGACGCTCAATTCCAATCGGTTCCCCTCCTCCCCTGTCCCAAAAAACAAAATGCTCCTCGCAGCTTGCGGTGCTGATCTTAAAAACCAAAGTTCTCGTTCAGGGAGAGTTCAATCCGTCTCTTCCCCGCCCGTCGACGCTCAGTCGCCCTCCTCCTCCGTGGTCGAATCCAGCCTCCTGCCGGCGCAATTCCCTCCACTCAAACCAAGACTGCGCCGTAATGTGGCTCGTTGTGGCGCCTGCCTCCGCGCACGAGCATCCCGATTAAGCGTTGCTGCTCCGCCGCTGCTGCCTAAAAAGACGCGCGAATCGTAGATAACCATGCCTAACGCACCACGTAGGATCCAACTCTACCGCCACGCCTAAGCCTCGCGGCCACACGCAGCAGCAACAAGGTATCACTCCTTGAGGGTGAGTCCGGCCTTACACCCGCCAGAAAGACCCCCTCACAACATCGCAACCGGCGGGTCGGTATGTGGTTACGTTTGACGTTTGACACTCATAATAATAGTGTTTTTTTCGTGTTTGCTTGTTAATTTTCTGTTTTTGGCGGTCCGGCCACCTGTGGACTCAAAGCATGCCTGCAAACATGCGAGCAGAGCAGACGCGTGACGAAGTGATAATTAATAAATTGAAGAATATCATAAAACATATCACAGATACACGTTTTTCTGCACGGTTTATTCTCCAGGCTTCAGGCCACTGTTTATGATACCCCGATGTAGGCCATAGATCTTGATCTATACAAGATTCGCCTACGGTAAGATATGTACACTGCATGTGGAGACGAACGTCGGTTCTGAAAATTTGCAAGATCGGAAAATCCACCGAAAAGGGGTGTTTACGTCTTAACCTCAGGCTGAGATAGATCGGGACAAGGTATTTCTCCAGATGTTTCTCGAGGTTAGGCCGCAAATTCGCCCCCGCGCGCACACACGTGTAAGAGTATTGGGTGGGGACACAGAGTGTCCCCTGCAGGTCTGCCAGTTGAGCAGGTCCTCGGAGGGTACTCACTTTCTTAGCCTTCGCAGAGACGTAGCTTTATTCGATTCCACCAGAACCCCGGAGGGCTTCTGACATCGGTGGCACGTGCCTCCGATCTATTTCCTGACTATCCCCAATATAGAATGTCAACCTTATCATACGAAACCCATCCAAATGATCTCAATTCGGATACTTACAGGCCTTTCGAGGCCGTATCTTAACACTAGCCCACCCTGATGAGCCGCATATGCAGAAATATGGGAGATTCGGGGAAACTTCGGTTCTACTAACTAGATCATGAGCCGAAGATGCGGCTCCTCAAAACCCACTGTTGAAGCAAACGCAAGACCCTACAACAAGGCAAAAGCCACCCATCAAAAACCTGCCGTATACCGCCGGTGTGGCGGGGGGGGCGCGGAAAAGGCTCTAGAACCTGCCGCATACCACCGGTATGGCGGGGGGGGGCAGGAAAGGCTCTACGGCAAACCAACCACAGAAAAGGTACTATGGCGAGGCAAGCCCTCGTCGATATGGAGGGGAACATATGCGCTAACTTAAGGGAGAAGTCATGCGACAAGCCTCCCGCGGGCCATCGGCATGGCGGGGGGTTAGACGAAGAAACGACAAATATCCGGGATAGAAGGTGTCCGCACCTACAGTCCCGCGAGGGGGAGAAGTGTTCAGCCGAAAAAACAAAGTAGAACAAATACAACGCACAAAAAAAAAAGATGACACACAGGCCCATACATAGCCCTGTACCACGTTACGCGCGAACAGTGTACCCTGGTCGCCCCCCGGCTCTGGGCTGAGGAGGGCGTTGGCAGGGCGAAATTGAAGAACGACGAAGAAGCGACAGCCCTGCGCCTCAGATAGCGGCGTTTTACGCGAACCCTGGCCCGACACTGAGCAGCGGGTTCGGCAGAACGAAGAGTAAATGGAAATAGGCGCCCCGAAACCGGACCAAGACTCTCAGAACACCGCAAACAACCCAAAGACAAAGACTCAAACTTATAACCCAAACAAAATGGAGAACTATCGAGGAGCGGTGGCGGTTTGAAAGTCAACTGGCCACGGCCGCGCCTCAAGATTCATCTACGTTATGGTGGATCCCCCGAGGAAACGCGCTGGCGATGTGAACTTGCAGGCACCAAGAGCCTCGTGCGGCTCCCGTCGAAATCGTGTAGCGCGCCGGGGAAAGAGGAAGCTTAATCGGTCCAGGGTCGTCCAGAAAGGCGGACCAGGTATACCTTGTCCTCGTTAGTGCTCGCGCTGATTTTTTCAAGCCACCATAACCCATAGTCTCCCTTGAACCCATCGTCTCCCTTGTACCAAAAGTGGGTCCCCTTAGGAAGTACCGTGTCGTGGGCCTTTCGAGGCCATATCTTAACACACGTGCAGAACATCAGTAATTCGCGAAGATGCGGCGGCCCCCCGGATGTTTTGCCGAGCAGCTGCCGCTTGACCCTCGCGCACCTCAATCGCCATGGTCGGTAGCGTGTTGTGGCGCTGCGACGCGTTTGTGTGTGTTTCGGCTTTTCGAAATCGTACAACCACCCCTCTGAAAAATGCCAACGAATATATTGAACATTGCTGTTAGCTTCTGCATGTAGACTCGTTTTTACCATACACACTGTACGGAAATCTTACGTCGCTGTCTTGATCTTTAGGCGGCAAAACGAATGTCAGGAACATCTATGACCTGGATCGGGGTACTGTACCATAAACAACGTGGCCTCAGCCTGGAGTCTCCCAAACGGAAATGATTTTGGTGAAGCCCACTTTTTATTAAGCACGAAAATCACAATCAGGGGTACCCCTCACCCTCGCCGCACTCGGCGTCATCTTCCAAGCTTTCCTCGCTCTATGTCCCTTTGAGCCCCGTCGCCCGCGCGGAGAGATGCAAGCCGTGCCCTGTCGCGCTCGTTCCGACACACGGCTGCTTCCGGCCTCCACCTCCCGGCCTCCTCCTGTTGACATCCGCTCTGTCCGGAAGTAATACCGGGATCTGTCTTTATGTTGAAGTCACAACGGTACTTATTTTCTCGGACGCGTCTAGTTATCCCGCAAGAAAAGAGACACCGGTTCACCCACATCCAGGCGCTTGTGCGTCGACGAGCACGCGCCCGCGTGGCGGGAGAGCGCCGGTTTACCCTTGTCTGCACCCATGCCCACGAACCCACGGCGAGATCCGCGTTAGAAAAAAGTCGGGCCTAAGTCGGGCCTGGAGACAAGCAACGCGAATGACACTCATCTTGCGTTACTGAAACCAATATTAATTTGCCATCCGACAATGATGGGTTGTTGATGGCATTATATCATCAGCAGATAGATGCCAAATGTGAGCCCCGCACCCTGTATGTACGGCATGGCCTCCCCTACTACGTATTCATGCGTACGTGTATGTTGACACATCCTTTTATCCTCGGGTTCCCAATCTCGAGATGAGGTTTTTCCCTGCTCGTTTCGATAGCAACGTATATTTTACGACATCATTACCGGAAGATATCGTCAGCTGTATGTAGCGCAACAAGTAGAGTGTAGACTTGTGTTGTCGCCACATGGACGTTGAAGGTATTAACGAAACAGAATACCGTCAATACGATGACACCGTCACAGTCTAAGGCCTCAAAATACATCTAACTATCTACCACGTAGAATATACCTGGGCTGCTATCTATTGTAGGTATAGTTATTATGTACCGGGTAACTGCAATTAATTAAGGTCTTGCATCAGAGATGTGCTCATACGTTTTGTTTGTTGTGGTATGCCCTGACAATGCCGATGTTTCCTTGTCGTCATCCATTATTGGCCGTAGGGCTACCTCTGAACAGATACCATTCGATCAGCAATCATAATACAGAGTATCACAGTTTGCTTTTGGAAGATATGCTGCTGCCATGGTTTGTAGGGACCACAAAGGATAGATGAGCACTTGTTGAAGACAGCTTTGTGTTGAAGAGACGAATAATACGCGAAACTAACCGCATCGTCAACAACCTAGTTATTATGTAGTTGCTATCAAGGTCTCGAATCCGAGATGATGCGCTCATACATTTTATTTGTTGTGGCTCTGACAATATCGACGCTTCTTGTTGCTATTCATTATTGGCCGTCGCTTCGCCTTTGAACTGATACCGTTCGATCAGCAACCAAAGTGAAGTATCATAGTTTGCTGCTGTTGAAACATATGCTGCCATGGTTTTGTGGTGACCAGAAAGGATAGATGAGCACTTGAAGACAGGTTTGTGTTAGAGAGACGAGATGTATTACTTCTAAAACTCGCAACTAACCGCATCGTCAACAAGCTATATGTCAACAATCAGTTTGTTCAAGGAAACAAAAAGAGCTTCGTAGCACCCTACACCTCTTCGCCCCCCCCCGTACGATTGGGATGTCGGATGCTTTTACAAATTATCTTGCCATCAAGATGGTGCGACCCCGGGCGATATCCCGCTGGCGACCTAATGTAGAAGATGGTGAAGCGACCGCTGAGACGATACTCGCCCAGTCCCAAAACGACGGTATGGTCAGCGACGCCAGCAGCGATGTTCCGGGACACACAGTCCTATGCGATGATGAAGACGATGTCCGATGACCCCAGAAACAATGTTGCGGCACAGCCCTAAGCGATGATGTTTAGTGACCTCGGAAGCGATGTTTCAGCAACCCTGAGCGATCGATGATATTCCCGCAATTCCAGAGGGCGTTTCCATCCGGCAATCACACAACACGATACCTTCACGTATTGTGAATCGATCTCTAGAGGCACACCGTCGACCCCACTTTGTTGTTGCGTCGGCTCTGATAGGATGCTGATGGTGTTCGATGACGACGCGTGCTACGATAGGAGTAGCACTTTTCGTCCGAAATATTTATGACTGACGGGACTCCTCGATACCTCTACGTATTGTGAACCGATCTCTAGAGGCACACCGTCGGCCCCACTTTGTTGTTGCGTCGGCTCTGATAGGATGCTGATGGTGTTCGATGACGACGCGTGCTACGATAGGAGTAGCACTTTTCGTCCGAAATATTTATGACTGACGGGACTCCTCAACCGAGGGCCCACCCGGTATCGTTGGAAGCCCCTTTGCGTTTCATTTGTAGTCGTTAGATGCCTCGAAGCTGTGGGTTTGTTAATCGGGTGAAGCGTGTGCTTTTGCTCAAAGTCAGTCATTGTGTGAGGTATAGAGGAGCCTCAGAAAAAATAGACGTTACCCCTTTTGTAGCACGCGTCTGACCCCAGAAGCGATGTCCCGACAAAGCCCTAAAAGATTGTGTCCAGCGACCTTAAACGACCGACAATGATGCGGTATTTCCGGAAAATGTCCTGGCCCGACATCCCAAAATGTAGTACTTCGTGTTATTCCTGTGGACCAATTCCGCAAGGCACTCTAGGCGATCCCACTTTGTTGTTGCCGCGGCTCCGGAAAATCCGACATCCCCAATGAATTGTGCTGTAGCGACACCGAACGTCGAGGTTCCGGCAACCCCAAGCCCACATGTTTGCAGCGATCCCGCGAAACATCTTTCCGGCGACCCCATATTGAGGCGAGTGCAGCACCAGTAGCATCGAGCCAGACCGTCACGTGCTCGAGAGCTCTTTTTTGAGGTTTGTTCGATTTTCAAGGCTCAGGGTCCGAAATGTGCAGCAAGCAGTAGTACTAGTTCGTATTCAGAGTAAATCACAGCAGCCACCCCGCCAGATGACGCTAATCTTGGCAGCTCTGTGGCGAGTCGTTGGCATCCTCACAGCAACAGAAGCTTAAGATGTCGATGACCCTGAAAGTTGAGTGGAGAAATGGAGAAGGGGTTGTTGAGGTTTTACGTAGCAGAAGCTCCAGATGACGATGATCCTGGTAGTCCTGCAGAGTAAATACTCTTCGCAGCAGTAGCTCCACTAGGTGGTAATGAGCCCGCCAGGTTTGTGAAGCACACAGGACATGAAGCAGCTTAGGCCTCAGTCGTAGTCTCCCCTCACTGGTCCTGATGTTTTGCAGCCCTGCAGTCTGCAGCGGTTACTGGACGCAAATCGAGGCTCATAACCTATTAGCAGGATCTCCGCATGAGACGTATAACGGCTGCTGAGTTTCGTACGTCAGACAGTCCGCAGGAGGCAGGCACTGTCAGTCGGGGTTGACCGACTGTGGTTACATGAGCTTCAGCTCCACAGGCACGATAAAAGGAAGTGTTTTCCGGGCCATGGTCCTGGCTGTCCTGTGGAGCGAAACTTGTCGTTCTTCGCAACAGCAGCTCCTCCAGATAACGACGAGTCTGGCAGCTCGGTAAAGCTCACAGGAAACGCAGCAGCTTGGGCCTCAGCCGTAGTCTCCACTCATTGATCCTGATGGTTTGCAGCTCTGCAGTCTGCAGTGGTTACCGTACGCGAATCGAGGCTCACAATCTTATAGCAGGATCTCCCTATGAGGCATGTAAGGCGACTGCTGAGTTGCGTACGTCAGACAGTCCGCAGGCGGCAGGCCCTGTCAGTCGGGGTTGACCGACTGTGGTTACATGAGCTTCAGCTCCACAGGCAGGATGAAATAAATTGCGTTCCAAGGCCATGATCCTGGCTGCTCTGTGGAGTGTTACGTGTGGTTCTTCGCAACAGCATCTTCTCCAGATGACGATGAGTCCGGCAGCTCGGTGACGCTCACTCAAAACGCAGCAGCTCGGGCCTCAGTCGTTGCCTCCACTCTGTGATGCTGATGGTTCGAAGCTCTGCAGTTTAATGCTGCTGTGCGCTAATCGAGGCTCATAAGCTATTAGCAGGATCTCCGCATGGGGGGTGTAATGTAGTTGCAAACTTATTTACGCCAGACAGCCCGCAAAAGGCAGGCACTGTCAGTCGGGGTTGACCGACTGTGGTTACCCGAGGTTCAGCTTCGCAGAGGTGATGGAAGAAATGGCCCGCTCTAAGGCCAGCTGTCTTGTGTATCATTGGTGTCGAAGAGGACAGGATGAGAAGAAAAGAAAAAGAATAAGAGAGCGTGCGAGGACCTCGCTTATCACAGCTTCGAAAATAACAACACATGGAGACCCTACAACAAAACTCATTCAGTTCACTCTACGTGGGCGGCTGACGTTATGTTTTTCTCATTATAGAAGAAGGCAAACCCGAAGGCCCGTGACCCTCGCTCGTCGACATCGTTTCTGAGGTTTCCGAGATTCTGAACGACTCATGTGCGAAACGACACTTTGATTGTGCCTCAAATATCTACCAAATCGGCATTTGACATACCGCACTGTTTTTTGTACTGCCGTACGAGCAGCACCTTGTGCTGCTGTGGCTTACTCGCATCATGGGCGAATTTGATACTGAGCAGCGCTTCTGTAGACTACCGGCGACTGCTCTGCAGCTATCCATAATATTGATAGTATGTAATAGGAGAACTGCGGGCACAAAACCTTTTTTCTGTACAGAGTATGCTATGTTTATTAGTGCACTACATGATTCCTCAGTATGAAACGGATGGCCAAAAGTCGGCGCGATCCCTTATATCCATCAAGTATGATTGTGTTTTCGTTTGCACCACAGCAAATTCACGACGCGAGACCCAAAGACAAGCAACAACATATTGACATTGTTTCATCACGCTACGTGTAGTAAGGGCGACGGGCGTTCTCGGTCACTCACGAGGACGCGACGACGTCAGCCGCGCGCCGTTGTTTCAGTGCAGCAGCAGTAGTTCGTCCCACCCGCTCGTTGTGTGTCGTGCACATGCTATACACAAAATTAGCTGCATTGCCGCACAAGAAGCCTCAAAGGCCCACCCTTCACAAGACAGTAGTATTTTATTATTAATAGTGGGGACTCTTGGGTGACCAGTATAAACACCCACCACACATATCTCCGACAAACAATGCACGACGAGAGACCCAACGACAAGCAATAATATATTTACGTCGCTCCATCACGCCACGAGTATTAAGGGCGATGGGCGTTCTCAATCACTTTTTTTAGGACACGACAACGTCAGAAGCCCACCGTTGTTTCAGCGCGGTCGTTCGTCACACCCACTCGTTGTGTTTCGTGCACATATGTACTATACACACAATTAGCTGCATTGCCGCACAAGAAGCCTCAAAGGCCCACTTTTTACACGACAGGATTTTGTTAGTGGTGACTCTTGGGTGACCCGTATAAACCCCCACCATACATATCTACTGGATCACTGCCATTATTATAGACAACTGGTATTATAGTATTCTCGATACTTTTTACCTCACGTATTGCGTTTTGCCTATGACCGGGGGGCGAACATGGTCGATCGCGTTTTATTTTGCTCGTTGCACCATATATATGCATACGCTGCGTGTTGGCGTTTTGGGTGTTTCGTGGTGTCTCCAGCGGATAAACCAAAAGCCTAAAGGTGGTAAGCTAATGCTTTGGTGCTATTAATAGCGCTTTTTAGGTGTGATAAACAGCATATTGTGCGCGACCTTGCTGGTGACGAGCCTTTCGCGGAGCTGATAACAAAACTGAACAAGAACAACAGCGGCTCACTGTCTATCTGGAGGCTCCCGCTCTGAACTCTGAAACGACTGATTGATTGGTTGGTTAGTTGTTGTTTTGTCAGGAATTTCGTGCCACGGCCCTCCCAAAAGGGACATGAGTATGCGTTCGCTCTATTGTGGACTGAATGATGTGTTGTACTTTACATTTGTTGCGATTATATTATGGTAGTTGATGGTGAATTGCCCATATTTCGTCCTTCAGTTTGAAGTCGAGTTCGCAAGCTTATTCCTGGTACCTGGTATGCTTGTCCCTTCGATAAGTTTCGCCTCTTTCTCTTTGGCACGACTGGCGAGATGCAGGTTAGATGACGACCCGCGCGGGTTTTGCATTGTTGCATGCTAGCATTCCGCTCCTCTGCCCTCATGTTTATTTAGTAAAAATAAATGCGGAGATTCAGTTGCAGGAGCAAGAGAGATACTTCTATACCACCACAGGTACAAGTGCAGACAGCATACTGTAGTACCTGAAAATATATATCGTCACATCTTGTGCGCGCAACTTCCCCTTCCCTCCCTTTTCGCTTATTCGGGGGCGGGGCGAAATTTTGTGGCCGCCGCCCTCTCCCGCGCCCTATGCGCGGGCCTAGGTTTCGCGCGCGCTCCTTTCTTTCTCGTTTCAGCGCTTTTTCTTGATTCCCCGTCTGTCGAGCATGTTGCATTTTTGTTTTCTACGAGTGAGTTCTGTTCGCCCGTTCGGCCGGCCAGACGGCCACCAAGTCTTGTTTTCCTTTTTTTTGGCTTTCCCCTTTCAAACTGTGCTTCAAATACGTTCTACGCCTTCACCGCCTGAATCGATACGTGTTGGAGTATTGTGTTGGCACACCCTTGGCAGGTGGTAGCCCACAGACCTGCGCTGTTATATACCTGGTAGTGGTTAAACTACCCGGCTGGTGCTTGGAAATTACGGAAGATTAGTACCAGGTAAGGTTGAAAGCGCCGCTTTTTTTGCACCACAAAACGCAAGCAAGCATGAATTGCAGCAGTGTGGAGTCAATGCGTTCGTTCGTCGGTCCGTTTGTTTACACACGTTATATACGTGCTGTAGACTATCTATCTATCTCTCTATCTAGTCTATCTATATATCTACGGTATTACTGGTATCTATGATGGATGTTCAGGGTGCTAAATCGTGATGTACGCATCGAATTCGTTTCGTGCTTCTTCCAACTGTTCCTTTTTTCATAGGGGGTCGATCACAAAGCATGAATACTTCATAACTGTTTTGGTTGCTTGACATAATATATTCCACCTGGTGTACAGCAGGTACACAAAGTACCATGCATGTCCAGCATATCTACGGCACGTGCATGTCCAGTACACATTTGTTTTGGTATTCCGGTAGCTGAAATAATCTGTTAGTTGACTATGTCGGCGGCTGGCGTGTGTTTCTTCATTTTTGCCACAGGGTATGCATGGGTAATCTTGCCATTGTCATGCTTGGCCCATACTAGCTGTACCCTATTCCCTCTTCCCTGCTCGCCTATCTGCATGTATGTTGACGGACGAAGCGCGTTGCCGTTGTTTCTTACGTTTTTTTGTTTTTTGCTTTTTCCCTGTTCACGCTTCCTATTCTACGCCTTCTTTCCATTAACCTATAATTGCAACAACGAACGCACGTCATAGATAAGGTGCTTTGTCTCTTACTTACTGCCATCGGCCATCATCTATCATCATCGCATGGATAATGTACAGTTACCTGGTACCAGATAGTTTTATGCCCCCCCCCCGCGCGCCTTTCTTGCGGTGAGATTCTCTTGTGCCTTACCAGGGAATTCGAAGCATACCTTCCGTACTAATTTCCCCTTCCAAGGGTAGAAGAGATACTGTACATAAACGTGCTCGGATAATATCGGGCTGAAACATGCGTTTCACTTCTGTTGCATTCATTTTGGTGCTTGTATGCATATCACGTGATGTAGTCGCCCAATTCGGTCCGCTCGTGCTCGCACTACGCACGTTACCAATCCGTGCTGTGTCGTTTTCATTATGGTATTGCCGTGAAACATTTTATCTCTATCGGTGTTCCTACCTGAGGCTTCGTAGTCTTGTAGGGTAGAGGTGTCGTAGGGGTATGGGAGTGGGTTTTAAGGACTCACACCATTGACTAATATTGTCATATTAATAGTTCGTGGAACCGATGTTTCCCCGAATCTTCCATGTTGCTGCTTGTACGGCGCATCAGGGTGGGCTAGTGTTGCAGCATTTTTCAGGAAGGCCTGTAAAGGCCCAGTGTGTAAGGCCAAGGGAACACGTAATACTTGGAAGGCTCTCTACGCGTATAGGGAACAGAGGCTGGACGAGTCAAGAGACGAGCCCCCTGCTCTTACTAAGAGTTTCCCGCTCGACTTGGACAATACAAATACATGTCTTGTAAGGAGTAAATGAGTGGCAACGTGGGACCTACTTGCCGCATAGCACGCAAGATTGCACGCACCCTCGAACAAAGTTCCGAGCTGACTTTCTCGTCAACTGGGAGAGTGCAAAAAATGCCAACCCCTGCGTCTATGGGTAGATCTCGACGCGACCTTTCCCAAAGCGACCGTTTTCGTTGTGTGCCTCCCTCGTTTAGGAGAACATGGGAAAATAAAAATCAGGCCAGGGGGTGCGTTCTCATGCGTGTTGTTACGGTAGTAGGCAGGCAAACCTAGAAGGAGATGCGTGTATGTCTCACAGAGACACCTTCTTAACAGTTTTATACGGAGCGGTGTTTCTGCACGACTGCACGACCGATCTATGATCGATGCGGCTTCGGTTGTCCCAGATGGGCGTCAGGCTTTGGTACCAGGCATCTGACAACAATACGATGCAGTAGCCGCAAGATCGCTGCCTTCAGGCGAGAGACACGATAGATAGATTTACATTCCAGTCTTTTCTGTGGTTCGGCGACATATCTGCGTACTGTGAACATCGTACGTGCAACAGCATACACTAGTGTATGCCTGGAACAATATACCAGGTAGGTTTCAGCTACGTACGAATAGATCCCCATCGAAGGATGAATTAGTTACTTTGTTTGAACATAAACGGTATACTTTGTTTGAACATAAACGGCACGCCCTCCGGCATGGTGTATAATAGGGTATCGCAAGCACGTATAGTACGAAATGAACTGATTGCAACAAGTCGAACCGAATAACAGCTTGAAAAATGTCGGGCATGTGATATATATATAAATTATAATACATGCATAACATGGTGATTTGAGTTACCGGCACAGAGATCCCAGTACCAGTCACTGGTGATGAACCAGCTCTAACGTTAGACCTTTCATCCGTAGACCTGTTTATCTAGTCGTAACAGGAAGTTAGCCCCTTTGAAACTGCACCACGTTTTTGGAGACAAGTCGCTTGGAAATAGTGGGGGATACTTTCGCAGTAGTTGGAGGGTGATTATTACCTGGTAAAAATAGCACCCGCGAATGGAGTACATTCATGTACGTGAATGTGTATAACATCGAGCTGTAGCCTCTCTCTGCAGCCATTGCATGATAACCACAGTACGCTTACTAATATATACCTGTATGTGATGTAGAGTGGACTCTTTGTTGGCGTACACAGGCAAGGGCTATACGTTAGGATGAAACCTCCCGGGTGTGATTGACAATCACATCTAACCACTGCTACATATAGCAGATAGCAGTACTTAATGAAGGTCAAGATTACACCGACTTGCTGTTGCGTTGCCTTTTTTTGTAGGAAGGATTGCATTTGTTGTTCTTTTTGCAGATGTTATGCCAAATGAAATAGCTTTAATGCTAGAAGAGGCTCCACCATTACTTAAGACAGGTACTGTACGAAATAATAATGAATTTTGTCGAGATCAGAAGAAGAAACATGTTTTTCGTAACACAGCACATGCATTGCATGCGTTCCCGGGCCTCTGCTGCACTTTCTGCGTTAAAGATAAGCTGCTGTTGTTGCTGTTCGTCTTTACCTTATCAGGCTGCTTTCGTGTAGCCCCACCGCGCCCCAGGGGTCAAATACCGCGATGTTAGCCAGACGTTAGCTCGATGGTAGACAGGGAGAAACGCACATTCATCTTCCAGAATGCCGATGAACCCTTTCCGAGTTGGGCCAATTGACCCACACTCATTCCACAGTCATTCCAATTAATTTTCCCCCAAAACGTGGGTGCAGTTCTGCAGTGATTAGACGGGCCTCGCTGTTCCCTCCGCCCACATGCGCTGGTATGTTGTACCTGGGATGCATGCTACGCTAGGGGTAAGGCTCTACTGCTCTACTTTTTTCTGAAGCTTCTTTCTTTAGGAGCTCTACACCTCACCCACGAACAACTGTTTTTTTTAGGGAAAACGAAAGTGCAATCCGGTGAACAACCATTCCATGGCCGAACGGGAAAAAAATTAAAAACACAATCAATCATTAATGATATTGTTATTAGTATTCCGACGACATCGTGCAGCTTGTTAGGTTACGGGGGTCACGCGTTCAGAAATTTTTGAGCCCAATAGTGCAACCTCTATCGTAGCGCATCTCCTACTGTACATAGTAAAAAAATAGCAGCTTTGTATGGTCCCTATGGTGCTTGCCGACGGACAGCTGGACACGTGGGCGCCCGCAATGCCTCGCCATTCCGATTTGGGGACAAGTAGGCCTCCTGACGCCTCTGCGATGCCTCCCCGTATCCCGAACCCATGGTCTTCGCGGGCTTTACAAGGCGATTGGCGTTTATATACTCCGAAGTATACTGCGTATGAGGGTATAATAAAGATTCGAGGAAGGAAGCGGTTTCACTAACCGTAGCTTTAAGGTAATAAGAGCCTCCACCCTTACTGTTGTGAATAGCTAAAGAGCTGCCTTAAAAATTCGAATCCTTCAAACCCACCCTGAAAATTCTTCGTGTATAACTGGGGAGGTCGCGGAGCCTCCTGAAGAAGCACCGGAAAAAAGGAAGGCGCGCAAAACCAGCCTCCCGTAAGGGGCGCGAGTAACGCCGTACACCAGAGCTATCGCCTTGCCTCCCAAAAGCGGGGGCGGGGGGGCAAAAACGCATCCAGATGTGGCACGGACAAAGGAGGAACAACAATAGCCCAAACCATCATGCGCCGCGCGATGGCCAGCCAGATTACCCAACCCACCCCCGGTGGAGCAGCGCGCCGGCGGGGGTGAAGCGTCGGCATGGCCTAAAACGGTAAACACGCGTGGCAAACAACCAAGGCCAAAGCGTAGACGTTCTACATGGGGCAGCAAAAAGGGAATTGGCCGCGAAGCTCGGTGCAGTAAAATAGGAGGAGCTATCGTATCGGCATACAGTGAAATCGTACCGGCGTATGGTATGAAATGGTCCTCAGGAAACATGACAAACTGACCGCAGAGGAGCGTCGACCGCGTGCCCGGCGGCATCTGACAAACAGGCAAAGGTGTCGGGAACGATGTCGGAACCTAAAATAGTCGGAAGTCAATGCGAAAACCAAAAACCGAGACGAAATCCTTATAAAAAAAAGGCACAGCGATTGCGTCAATCCGAGCTATCCACGTCGGCGCCGCGGCGTTCCCCGGCGTCACTTCCCGAGACCAACTCGCCGCCTGTGAGTGGGTTTGCAGATATCAAGAACCACAGAGCGCCAGTTGAAGTTTTGTGACATGCCGAAGAAAGAGGGAGATTGGTCGGTCGGTCCCGGGCCGTCGAGAAAACGCAACAACAAGCGAGCGCCGGTGGCCGGCGGGTGTGCGGCAATTACTCCTATTAATGACCGCCTTACGTAATTGTTCTGTTTCACAGATAGATGTAGGGACAACCAAGCAATCTATTTTCGGTGTTGTTACCAGGCGTTTTCTCGTGATGTAATCGAACAGCTGTGAATGTTGCGCGCGTTTCGTTCTTGCATCTCGAAATGTAGTCCGGACCCTAAGGTGGGCCATCCCCCGAACAGCCCACGAGTCCGTGCTGCAAGTCGTGTGGCCTGCGATGCTCGCACACTCCCATCGTTTTTCGCTCTCAAGTCCTGAAAGGGTTCAAACGTCTTTGGTCTCGCGCGAAGGGCGAATAACTCCGTTGCTGAGACGTGCCGAAATGCTGTAGCGCCGAGCCCCAATCAACAAGTATGTGGATGGAAACAATGGTTTTGGTTTCCCTTGGTTTTCGACACATGAACCAGCTATTTTCTGGGGCTCCTGACTTTAGAATCTGTTTGCCTCTCTTAACATTTATTAACATTTCTTAACCTTTCTTAACCTTTCTTAACCCGAAAGCAGATTTGGACCAGACTGAAAGTTAATCCCGGTGAATAAATCCATGGCCTAGGAATAAACCAAGTTCATATATATCGCAAAAACACCGATGAAATTCCGACGAGTTTGGGTCAAGGCGTCCCGTCTTTCAGAAAACAAAAGTAGTAAAAAAGTGCTACCTCTATTGTATATAGCAAGCGTCTTTCTTCTTCGTGAGGATGTTTGTGAGTGGTCGACGTGGAAGCTCACACTGCGCATTATCGGATGGCAAGCGTCGTTACTACAGTGTAACAACCGCCATAGCCGGGCGACACGCCACCTTTGTTGCTTCGCCCACAAAACACAGCATGCGGTACAACCTATAGCGCTTAAATATTGCTGAAACCGCGGTTTTGTCATAAATAATCCTGTACAAATCTGTGGGCCATTCGGTGCTCGAGGCTCTTTCACCAGCGCCTTGTTCCCCACTGAGCCATTTAACGACAAACCACGCCAGTAGGAATCCCACCAAGTCATTATTCAGTCTGATCTGTAGTTGGCTTGGTGTTTTTCTTGCTAGAGTTGGAGAAATCCGATGCACCGCGGCCACGTGGTGCATCGTTTGCGCCGTGCCAAGTATGCTCCCAGCAATCGCACCGCCAGCTTAGGTAAATTTCACGGTCACTGTCGCAGTGTTAAACGTTACTGAAATCGCCCACGATTCCGCCGTGTTCTCGTGTATACAGGCAGGGAAGGTGTCCCAGGGCGATGGAATTTTTCGTTTATGTCATCCACGCCGCAATCGGCTGAAGACGTGCCTGACAAAACAAAGAAATGCGGACAAAAAACAGTGCGTTGTAGTATCGTAGCGCTAGATAACAGAAAAAAAGGTATTTTTCCAAAATTGCTCGTACATACGTATTGACACTGATTATCGCTACAGCAGCAAAAAAAAAAAAATGTGGCCACAATATAACAAGGAGAAAATGCGAAGACCTGGAACCATACTTTCAAAGTTCAGCTGCACTGTCGCGGTGCTTACAGGTCACCAAAATTGCTGCCGATTTACCACACTGCTCTGTTGAGAGCACTTAAGGCTCCATCGCAGGGTGGTTCACTTTTCGACTAGATGTGACGCTGGAGTTATGGCAGAATTAGAAATCTGGTACAGTACAACTAAAATGGTGGTAGAGGTGTTTCCATGTTTTTTCATTTAATGCATGGGCGTAAAAATATACTTTTTGTTGGGCAAATCAACACAGGTGGCATAGCGCTCACCATTGCCGCAATAACCTCCCCGTTGTGCGGCTCCATTTCGCAGTGGGCGGAAAAGGCGTATATCATGGTTCGGTGGTGTGCTATGATTTGGGGTGCCGGTCCAGTATACCCAGGTAAATACTAGGATCTGCTGATGCGTGAGTGCTTGAGAGCACCTTCGCCTTCCCAAGATCGACGGCAGAATCTTTGTCAAGCACGTCTCGTATAAACATGTCCGCAATCATGCAAATACATGAACGCGCCCACGGATCGATTGGTGGCCGATGATGTCTTCTTTTCAGCTTCAAGCAGGTGCAGAGGCTTCGAAGCGTCGTACTGAGTCACCGAATGACTGGGTTTTCTTATCAAAATTGTTGAGCACATACCGCATCACAAATCCCCGCTGAACGACATTTCGGCATGTCGAAATTGTTGTGGGTGTTCGACACAGAGTTTGAAACAACGCCATGGGTAAGCGCGGCAGCAGGTCGCCGGAAGAATCGGAGCCATGCGCGATAATTTCGAAGACACAGCGAGCGAGAGAGTATGTCCGTGAGGACGTTTGCGTTCGTGACGGCATCCGCGCCCTGGCGGGTCGAGCTTGTGGTGATTTGTTACTCACGCCAAGCAGCTTGTATACACGCAGTGTGCGACAGCTTAGATAACAGGATCCAAGGCTATCGTCGGAGTGTGTGCTTCTCTGGCAATCAATGTTCAAGGAAGGAGCGTGTACTGGTTGAGGAAGACGTTGGCCATGTCTTTGGCCACGCCTTCGAATGCGTTGACGGCGAACATGCCAGCGTGATGGCCGCATCGTTCGCCGAAGAGCTAAGCGTACCGGTGGAGTGTACTTGTAGGTACGGACATGGGAATGGCGGGCAGAGGGCCGAACTTTATCGACGCTGATAGCGGAGAGCCCGGCCCTGTTGGAAAGGGCAGCGAGATGAAGGGTCATCGAGCCACCAACTGGGAGGTTTCCTACACAATCGGCACTTCAAACAGCGCCAAAGCAACCGTCGAGTGCAGACGCTCACACATCGGCTCACCCCCGTGAAACCGCCCAAGCATTCGTAGGGTTCGTGTTACGTCCATGTGACGTGAAGTGGCGTCATCTCAGACTTGCATGACCCACGGTCTCACAATGACTAGCGAATGCAGATACGAACGGGTTCGTCATTTAGCAAACAAAAAGCATCGCATGCCCCTGGCCGACGCGAACGAAGAGGGGGGAGGGGGGCGGGGTCGGCTTACGAACTGACCGGTCGATGCCGTCGACGGTGGTATAATGTCCTGTGCCAACGAGTTTCTTGCTCTCTGAGACCGAAGAGCGCTCATTCGGAGGGAAGCGCTCCCAGAGGTTGCTCCCAATCGGTGTTCGAAATACCGAAATGGCGCCGGGTGTATTAGTGAAATCGTAATCTGGCGGCATCTCCAAGAGCACCCGCTTCACGAGTATAGAGGCCGCGAGGGTGGCGGGGTAGGCAGAAGCCTCAAAAGCGTTGTAACCGGGGGCTTGGTGCGGGTGCGAAAAACACGGAATAGACGCCGTCGGGACATGCATCGGAGCACGAGCGGCGCCCGCAACGACTGCCGAAGGCTGTAACAGGCGACAAACATGCGGTGAGGCGCAAGCCCGTCGAACCGACGAATGAGGAATCCGGCTGGGGCCAAAGCTCAAAACTGTACCCACAGTAGTGGCTTGGGCACCGCCCGTAGCTGCTGCTGCTGCTGCTGCTGCAGTTCAGTGACAAGTCCGAGTGGAGATGAGGTCTAACCAGTGTGGCGACGTGAAAGGTGACACAGGGGCCGAAAAGGCAACGCTTCACCCATTTAAAAGTGCACCCACTTTTTCGGGAACAAATTACTTGGAATTAGTGTAGGATACTTGTTTTCCGACTATTAAAAGGGTAAAGGGTGCGGATGAGTCCTGGCCGGCGATCGCGGCGGCGACGGCGGCGTACAGAGTGCTCGGCGGCGACGGAGCAGCTTCATCTACCAGTAGCTTCAGCGCGGTAGAATGTGGGCATCGGTGGTGCCCACGGAGCCCGCCGGCGGCATGGGCACACAAGGGGGAGCAATGAAAATCGAAGCGTACGCCGTGTCGGTGTCGGTGGCGGTCGGACGGGTCGCCCGGCTGAGACGGCGAGCCGAGAGCTAGTAGGGATGGAGGAAGAAAATACTGTTTCACGGGACGCCGCATTGTGGTGATGATGTTTTTTGTTATTAGTGGAGAGAAAGCATCGCCTCCTTGGCGCTTAACTAAAAAAAGCCCATAGCCAGTCCACCAAGGGAAAACCCCGAAGACCGTCAGTCCTCCGGGTACCAGTAGTTCGACTTGTCGTCAGTTCGGACTGGCGGGACTCAGTCATATCAGCCTCCAGGTATCCTGGGACTTGGTCTTCCTAGATGACTGGTACTGGCGAGTCATTGACTGCGTCCCGAAGACTAATACTGGTACTCTGAAGACCTATGATGGAAACTCTGACCAAAGCCGGTTGGGACCCTGTTCCTACTGATTGCAACAAATCAAACGTGTTTAACACTTATCAGGTCGTGTTCGTTGCATGTGATAGCTCATAATACTAAGCAGTGCGCAGACTTCAGCCTTCGTCGTCGGTCCTCAATGCTCAGGCTCAGCACGAATAGGTGGGTGAGTACGAGAGGCATACGGGCGACACTGCTGTAAATATTCTTCGAAGTATTTAAATTATCTAGTGTCATTCTTTTTTTCTCCGGACGAACATGTTTAACATCAGGCAACGTGCAGCATAACCTTTGACGTCGATACGTCGATCACTCATAAGCAGCCACAGAAAGGAAATAAAGCCCCGGGAAGTCAAACAAGAAAACAGATCGGACAAGACTGGCTCCGTTCGGTACCTGCTTTCGGCGTAACATCGACCCATCCACCTGTTTACCCTTTCTCCGCCTTCTCGTATTACACGTTCGTCTCTCAAAATTTAAAACCTAGGCCGCGTCCAAGCTCCATGCCCAAGCCGAGGGTGAGGGTTTATCGCCCACCCCCATCCCTGCTCCTTCTGTCCTAGCGACCCCGTATAGGTGAAGTTTAACGTGGACGTGGAACAGCCTCCACAAGATGGCATCCTGGGCAATCGCCCATAAAATATATTGAATGGACGCTCCTCCAGGGCTCTTTCCTCCCCGTGGGCCATTCATCCATCCCCCCCACAACGCCGGGTGCTAACTGGTCGACAAAGACGCTGCCTTCTACCCCAAGGCGTCCAAAACTTTCTACCTTGTGATTTCCACCTTGAAGAGGTGAAAAATGTGTGACTCAGCTCGTCGAAAAATACTTGGTCTTCGGTAAGCGTAGTGAAAGAGCTTGCGCGCTTCGGAGGTAGCAGCAGCTGATCCATCACGATCAGCGCTTCCTGCACAAAACTGTACCCGAGATTACAAGTCGGCGTGGATGACGTTGAGCAGGATAGACTTGTCGTGGAAGTTCCTGGAAGGCGTGCCTCGAAGACGTTCTCTTGGAACAACAGTATCCATCCGAAGATTCCTGTTCGTAGTCAAGGGGTCTCCAGTTTTCACGTGGTGGGGACTCCAAGCCGCTCTAATGTGCTGGACATCTCGTCAAGTAGCGGCTGGTGCTGGTTGGCCGATCAACTTCTTCTTCCTGTCTTCATGAAAGAACTGGAAGTGCCGCCTGATACTTGACAGTATTTTTATCCCTTCAGCCCATTGGCTACATAGGCTCTTCGTAGTGAAGCTAGCGGGGTGCGTGCTGGGTGCAATTATGTAACTGCTGTAGTCGATCTGTGTGTGTCCGCCTTTGCCCGTGTTTTGACAAGATTGATTGCGAGACCTGCACATATAGCCGATTTCGATCAACCCGGAGTCTACAGAAGCGAACGGGTCTGTCATAGCGCGTCGGTTTTTTTTCGTCGAAAGCCATCTCGAGCTGACCGCGATGGCTATTTTACACTGCGTGTTTGAACTCCTACCCGTGATGCGTGTTTTTTTTCCCAGGAAGGCTGCGGGAATTGCTTCACCTTTTTATTCTCACTTTCTTACTCTGCCAGGTTACTCTGTATGACTTGGATGGCACGCGACCTACTACAAGCATGAAACAGCCTTGCCTCGCCGCCGCTGTACTTTGACATAGTGTAGCGATATCATATTCTGGGTAATTTACACGGTACCATACCGGTGCATACATCATCTAGCAGATCACACTTCGAAATGTTTTTTATTGTGATTTTGGTCTGGATGTGGCGTTTGTGTTGGATCACATTTTGCCCTGAGAGGTCTGCGAACGCCCAGGATCTGGGAATACAAGGATGGTGTGTTCTTGGAAGGCCTATTCGCATAGGGAACAGGGGTTCGGGGAGAGACAGCCGAGCCGACATTTATCTGGAACACAGATCGAATACTATATAACGCTGCTTTTGCAGGTTGTTTTCTCGGCGTTCGTGAATGCGCCGTCAACTCCCAACACCCGAACGGCTACGGTGGTGTGGCACGTGCTAATCACACGATGGCGAACGAATACTATATAACGCTGCTTTTGCAGGTTGTTTTCTCGGCGTTCGTAAATGCGCCGTCAACTCCTAACACCCGAACGGCTACGGTGGTGTGGCACGTGCTAATCACACGATGGCGAAAACGCTAGCTGTGGTCATCAACGGGAACCAAGATTACTGGGGTGCACAACTACCTCATATAGTTTTTTCCCAGTAACAATGCTGTTAGCGCTACCACAAGATCAACTTCTAACGCGGTCCACATGTGGGTAGGCTTCCGCGGCTCCCCCTCGCTATTTTCGCACAAGCTGGGGTCGCCGACTCTCATATTCAACACCGCGATCAGCTCGCATGTAGCGACCTGGCGCAGACACCAGCAACACTCGTACGACATCGTTGGCGAGCAGCATGCTCGCGTAGTTTCTCGCTTAAAATGCTGACACTCGCCCTTTCCGACGCGGTTGCCCAAGTTCCCCAATTCGTCGTTGGCATGGGGCTTGGGTTATAATACGGCGCCACGATCCGCCATGGTGTGAAGGCCGGCACGGACGCGAAATTCCTCAAAGCCCAATTTTCACCCGAGTGGATGGTGTCCAACAAAAACGTGTTTATCAGTTGTGGGTCCTGCTCTCCCGGCGACACATCGGATGTTTCTTCTAATGCACTTGTTTGGGCCCGCCGGCGGATATGCCCGACGCAGATCTACATCGCCGCGTGTTCGTGGCGTGCTGCAAGCCCTGCTCGTATTCTAACACCCAAGACAGCAATGACACGCCGATACATCAGTTGTTGGGGCTGACACAACACGTGCTGAGCAACGTCGCCAAAAATCCCCACCTATGTCACATCGGGGAGTGATATAAGAGCCCCCGAGGTACCTCGAGGGCTCTTACTTCACTCCCCTTCTCGTCGCTCAGGACGACGTTTCGGCAATCATTCAAAACCTCGAGTTGGAGAAGATCACGGGCCAGAGATGCGGTTGAGTTGGGGGCATCGCTTTGATGTACGAAGCAAAATGGTCGGGACTATCTTGCCCATCTTGGGAGCGAGCAATTGACCTCCAGCTCTTTCGCCCGCAGATCTTGCTCTCTTGGGCCGGCACTTCGAACCAGCACCGCCACTAACGGTTTACTAACGGTTTAGACCACCGAATGCAAGTTAGTGCTGCGCAACGGGAAGCTTCTCGAGGTAACGGCGGACGTTTTCTGGCACCCGGCTACAAATGCATCCCGCCACGAATTGCCAAGGTTTCAGCATTGCGGTGTTTCCCAACGGAGCTCGGTTTTGGTACAAAGGCGAAAACGATCTATAGTGACTAGGGTTAAATTTGCGCGCGTACGCAACCGATAGGATGGTTTTAGTATTTTATGCATTTTGTGGACGACCCGGACCCGATCAAGCTTCCTCTTCCCCCGGCACACTACACGATTTCGACGGGGGCTGTACGAGATTCTCTCTGTGTGCAACTCCGCTAGATAGATAATATAACGCGTTTGTAGGGGGGATCCAACGTAACGTAGACGAATCTAGAGACGCAGACAATCGTGATTGGCTAGGTTTCATGCCACCACTGCGCTCGATTTTTTTCCCGTTTCGTTTTATCTGGGTTTCCGGTCGGAGCAATTTCGAGTGATATTCTCTTTCTCGTTTCGGCTCCGACGCCGTTTCCACCTCCTGACCTCTGACTAATGTTCGCTCCGATCTGCTTGCCAAACCTCACCGTTGTGTTTTGGCCACGTGACGTTAGCTTCCGAGACCGCTAGCGGGTTCGTATCCAGAGTTTTGACTGCTTCGTGTAATGTTTACGGACACTCACAAGGCTGAATCCCCATCACTCACCCAGTGCCTGTTCGTGCAGAAGTACAGCGGCAATCCGTTGTCTTCTGGCCCTCAGTATCCGATTCCTGCACTCGTTTATCAGGGGGGCAGAAATGTCTAAATCTTCTCGGCATGTAGCAACTCCAAGGTTCACTTAAGCACGGTGTTACGGTTCTGTGACAATTCCAAGAGTTGCTATGACAGAGGCGTTTTCGTGATAGTAGGGGCCGCGATATTTACGTCCCCTCCCTAAGTCGGGTGTGGCTGCCCCACCCGCACACCTTCCCTTTTTACCCACTTCACTTCTTCAACCAAGCATCAACCATCTTCTCACAATTCCTTGGGTTTGTGTTCAAAAACCTTCGGATAAGCAATCAAGTTACCATTTTCACACTACTTTCTTGGGAAGCTTCACATCTTGAGCACCTGCACAGGGGACTTGCTCTCTTTCTCCGAGGAACGCACAAGCGCCTTCTGAACTCGGTCGTATCGGTCCTTCGGAGGTCAGTCCTTATGAATACCTGAGGCGTGCTACAGATATAGCCTATATGTGGACCTTGCGATGCTAGTAGGCTAGATACCCTCGTCTGCTTCGCCATGAATATCCTCGCATGTCTCACCCTGATTCCAGACAGACTCCACCTTTTAGGCTCCGATTCGTGACAACAGCACGAGTAGTCGAGCCGTACAAGGCGATGGAACGTAATATGCGCGTGATGCGGGCGATACGTAAGCACAGCAGTGATCCGTGACAGTGGCTCAACCTTTGTCTTTCATAGGGGCCGCATCGAGTGAGCACATCGTGGTTTGTCAATGGAGTAAAGACACGGCTTCATAATCTTGGAGACCATTTTAGGCGACGACTGGCTGCCTCTCACGAGACTGTAGCAGGGATCGTCTTTCAACTTGACCCCCACCAACGTTCTAGGCTCTCCGCGCATAGCTTAGTGTGGACAGCTACAACACGCCGTCGTATTTGTACAGTAATATCCGGTCAACAGAGCGCCGTAACCTATACGTCGGCGTTTTCGATCACTACCGTTAATCACGCGCGATTCCTCCATTTTTTTCTTCGTCCTGCCACCACCCCCCCGTTCACCGTCGGGGGCGATCTGAGAAGTGCAAACACTCATACTGAGGCACTGGGTAATGAGTTTTAAAATGTTCTGCACTTTCGACGATACATTTTCACCCCCCCGCCCCCCATGCCCTTCATTGGGGATGTGACGGTAAGTTCGATTATGTGTGTTTGAGTCCTTTACGGGTGGGCTTCCCTTCCTTTTTTCTTTTGGCGTTGCTTCTGGAGACTTGGCAGCCTCACAGGTTAAAGGTGTTGGAGTTCGTTTTTGAGAAGTCGATTCTTCTAGTTGGCGGAAGGGGGGTTTTCCCGAATCTGCCGTACTTTAAGATGTGTATGCCCCATCAGGGTGGGCTGGAGTTGTTGGGTGATATTGCCCTGGCAGGCCTGTAAAGTGCAAAATAACATCAGGTCCAGGGTGAGGTTCCGGGAAAGGGCGGCGTACTACTTGGAAGGCCTATCTATGCATGCGTACTTGTACCTGGTAGGCAGCAGGGGTTCAGGGTGAGGCACAGTCGCACCCGCCTGTTCCAACCTTTAACTGGAACATAGCTGGGATACTGTAAACAAACAACGTCAACACTCAGAAATATTCGGTGGCAGCAAGCCGCAGAAAAGAAAAGAGAAGGCCACCGAGGGGGAAATCACAACGACACAACACAACACCACAACACACACCCGCAAAGAGAGAGAGGGTTCTACTGGAGAAGGGAGGGGGGGGTTGTCAGGTCGAGCGAAATCACCATTTTTTTGTGATTATCATACGAAGTATTATTATAAAAATTAAAATACACTCCAGCTGTGAGATCGAACATGTCGTCGAAGCTCATCTTTGCAAGCTGTGTGTGATACTCCGATCGCGCGTATTACTGTGTGTGTCCTCATTAAGGATATAGGTCGGCGACCCCCCTTGCAACTACAGTGTAGCTTGTACCAGGGTCAACAGGGTGGTGTTAACCAATTTGTGCGCGGAAACTAAAAAACCCGTTTTTTGAGGGGGACAAATCTTACAGCTGTGGAAGGAAATGCATCTGTTTATCAAGTATATCCTGCAAGTCGTATAACCGGTGAGGAAAGGACGGAGTTTTTAAGGCCGGGGGGGCCGGGGGCGAGGGGGCGGAGGGGTTGAAAAGTGAAGGGGGAGCGGGGGGGGGAGATGGCAACTCAAATCTGTGCGCATAAACTATAAACCCCTTATGGGGACAAATCTGACGGTTGTGGAAGGTATGCATCAGTTTATCATGTGTATTCTGTAAGCCGTACAACCGGTGAGGGGAGGGCGGAGTTTTCGAAGGGGGGGGGGGGGTGGGGGGGGGGGTGGGCGGGGGGGAAGTGGGATTTCCAACAGCTTTAGGTCGCATATATGTAGGGACTTGCTGTACGCGTGGTGCTAGGTCTAGGCGATGGTGCGGGTGGTGGGGAAGGAGGGAGCGTTGGTGGGGGGGGGGGGGATGAATTGGAGCTCCGGCATGGATGGCTAAAAAGATAATGAGGTGATATCAACTGCCTGGTAGTGTCTACTACTCTGGCAGATTTGGATTTGGGGTAGGGTGTTTGAACAAGAGGGAGCGGGGGAAAGGGGGAGGGGGGGGGAGGGGCGGAAATTGGAGCTATTATACGGCATGCATGGCTAGAAAGATAATGAGGTGATATCAGCTGGCTGGTAGTGTTTACTGCTCTGGCAGATTTTGATTTAGGTGGAACGTTTGAACAAGAGGGATCGGGGGGGGGGCAAGTTCTATATGTTGTACGATGGTACCAGGTATCATATATCACGCGAAAGATAGTTTTTTCCATTTTTGACTCGGGGTCAATCAGCGGCGCAAGATCCGGTTAGATCTCACTATTGTTCCAGGATCTTGCTAATTTCGAAACCCGACGGATCAGCGCAAACGGGTGCGTGCGGGCGCGGTCTTCGGTTTCTCGAACCTGAAAGATCAGGGGGTCGAGACCCGGAAGTTCCTGGCGGCCGCGAGCACGACAACGTCAAAATCTCAATCCCGGTTGTTCACTGGTCTTCAGAGAGGAAACAAGAAGAGTTGTGCCCTGCGCTGTGAGGATTGTGGGGCGTCGCGGACGACGCATCATATAAAATACCAGGAACATGTTATTGTGCCACAAGATGTATGAAAATGTTCTTTCTTTCTGTCACGCTTGCTTGCTTGTCTTTGTGACTTGCCCAACAACCGCAAGCAACGCGAGTCAACGAGTGGGAAGTGGAAGTAAGTATAATATGTTTGCGGGTTTTGTGGCGCTTCCTGCTCTTCCTGATGATGCACGCTTGGTCGACGGGCTCGATGAATACGTCAAGGAACACCTGGTACATTTTTTGTGAAAATGTTGTTTTATCACGGTGAAACTCAAAATCGGTTTCCAGGATGAGAAACACGCGAAAAAACTGAAAATTTATCGGAAGATCCTCGGTGGGACTCAGCAAGACTGCGAATGACTGCCGTTCAACGAGGAGAGGGGAGAGGAGAGGAAGACTCATTTATCATTTTCATTCGTAGATTTATTCCGACCAACACCAAACGCAATTACATGCATCACCATTAAATATTAATATAGAAAGTGGCGGATTCGATTCCAGCAAATCAGAAACCAGAGGTTCAAGATTCAACAATGCAGACATCAGAGATACCTAGTAATGACTTGTTATGATATCGAAGCAGGAGTGTTACTCCAAGTAATAACGAAAGCAACATCATAATATGGTTTTATACTCTCATTGGATACCATCATAAACACGGAGATCCTATATTTGAATACTTCGAAGTATTTCTTTTTGGATATTTTGGTATTCCTGTACCTGGTAGCTGATTGTGGTATCACAGGTACCAGGTACAAATTACTGCTGACTGCTGTTCTAGCCGAAATTTTATGAAGCTATTTGCTGTTAGAAATATGTACGCGTCGTCACGCCTACTGATGTACTGACATTACCACCACCACTATAATACTGACTGGTTGCTGCGTGTACATAGCTTACACGAGGAGGGGGGGGGTAATTTGCTGCTTGCTATTGTGCCCGGGTGGCTGATGCAGCATTGTTGGTGTGGGGTTTGTCTTTTTGCTGTTCCGCCGCTCGCTGTTTTCCAGCCCCCGCACCGGCCTATGGCTCTCTTTCTAAACAACAAATAAAAGCCGTACGACTCGTACTGCAGTATGGTCGTCGAACTTCACTTTTTTCCCTTTTACCTTTCTTTTTCCCTGTACCAGTACAGCAGGATAGCAGCACCGGCAGTACTCATCTACTCAAATAACAGGCGCTAATAAAGCAGAAGTTGTCGTGAGCTCGTCCTGGTATAATATTTTACAGCAGCAGTAGCAGCAGTACTGGTATCTAAGACCTGGCGGTGGTGTATCTCAACAAGTTCTCGTTGCATCGAAGAACGGACGCAGACATGCAGAGACGGGACCTGACCCACACAGAAAGTCATTTGATGCGTTCTGCCTTCCTTCCTTCCTTGCTTGCTTCCGCCCTTGCTTCCTTCCTTCTTTGCTTTCCTTCTTCCCTCGCCGCACTCGGCTGATGATGTTTTTGCCTCTCGCCGGTGCTGCTCTTAAGACTTGCTGTTGTTGTTGCTGTTGCTTGTGCTGCTGTTGACTGCTATTCTGTATGATTTGTTGTTGCCGTCGTCGTTGTTATGTTTTGTATCCCGTCACCATCCAACATCGGTGCTAGCCATTACTACTAATTAATACCAGGTATTACTACTGTTAATATCTGTAGTGTATGACCATCGTTTTACCCGTATGATACAGATTTATATCAAATCATTCCAAATATGGCACAACTTGTACACGGTCCCTCTGTAACGCCGGTGGAACAGTGCGGGTTTCCCTCTGTAGTACCTACAGACCTATGAAACCGCTTGGGACATGGGAACAACGCGATGTCGAGCATGCGGAGTATTTCCGGTTACCAACATAGTGCCTGTATTTCCGGCTGGAACACACCAGCACTACAGAGGAACACACCAAATTATACCATAAAATGAATGGGAATGGCAGCGGTCGGCGACCGGTTTTTCGGGGGCCGAGGTACCAACGGTCAGCAGAACCAGAAACGAAAAAAGTGAATGCGAAAAAAATACCAGAAAAAAATGTACCAGGTAACAAAGGGTGATTTGAAAAATTAGTGTCACTCGGGGAGCTCTGAGATGGGAACGGACGCAGTGCGCTGTTTTTTTATCAGAACTTTCGTGTCTTTTCGAAACTCTGGCGTGTGTACGTGCGCTGCACGGACAGTTTGGGGGTTTATGTTCCCTTCCTCTTTTTTTGGCATTCTAGTCTAATCTGCTGCTACTACGACTTATACAACTTCTACCACCACCACTGCTACTGCTGTCCATTGTTGTGGGTGTGTCCGGGCTACCACATCGCGTGCGGAACGCTGTGTGTGCTCGACGGGAGGATCTTGCACTCTCGGCACGGGAGGAGGAGAGGAGAGAGGTGGGCCTCCCTGTGTCTGTGGGATCTCGATCTTTGGTTGCATGTGTGTGTGCGGGCATGGATTTTGACGTGGGGACCAAGACAGAGACATTTTTTGTTTTTTAGGCTTCTTTTGAAATTCAAGGGACCTGAAGCACGGTTTATCTGTCTTTATGTATGCTTTTTGGTGTCGCGACTGGGTGTCTTCGTCCAAGAGTTGCCGAATATCACCGCGTCCTCCTCGTAGTGTCTCGTTCTCCTCGTCCTCGTCCTCCTCCTCCTAATGCTCGATCCTCTTAACAACCTCGCGGAGCCCAACACCATTGTCTTTGCCGAGCCACTCCGCTATATACATAGGTGTGCTATAGGCCCGTGTCTCTGGATCTTTGTTGTGCAGGGTGTCTCGGTGTAGGGTGGCCACGAAAGCGAGCCGGACTGGCATCAATGTGAACGAAATTTAATCATCGCCGCTCCCCTTTCTGGTCCTGCACTGCTGTGCTTGTTACATTTATCTCTCTTTTGTCTCGCTTTTTGAACGGCCGCCGTGCTTGGCCTCTTGCTTGCGTATATGATGCGTGACGCACACATTTTTAGAGGCAACAACGCGTGCTCGCAGCTGTTAATTAATAGGCCCTCTTTCCACCTCGAGGCCCTTGCTCGCCCTCGCTCACACGGGCTGCCCTCGCGAACCCTGTTTCTGAAAGAATGCACCCCCAACCACGAACTGAACTGTACAGAGGGTTCTTGCTTTGGTCAAGTATTTGTCACCCACCCCCACCCCCACCCCAAAGGCTCAACTCAACAAAATTCAACTCAACCACAACAGCTTCCGCCGACCCAAAATCCAAAGTATGGTTAGCTTTTGTGTCACTGACGAGGTTAACAGGCAATCCCCCTTTCAACTCTATTGCCACAACGCTTGTTCTCTCGCCTCCCCGTGGCGCACCCTCTTCATGCTTGTTGACATCCTCGGAGCAGACCGAAGACACAATAACAGAGCTGGCAGAGAGAGGTACAGCAGTGCAGTGCAGCCCGGGGACAGCAACTGCTGCTGGACATCTAAAGGGAAGGGATAGGTCAAGGAGGTTATTGCTAACGAAATCTAATACGCCGAAGATACTGGTCTACCCGTACTACCCTGCTGCTACTGCTACTACTGCTGCCGATCATCAACAGCAAGCCTGTGTGCTCTCTGCCCTTCGCGTAGCTTGCTGGTGGCCCAACGCGACGCTACTCCACACCCGCGGCATGCTGTGCACCCCCTGCCGAAGGACCTTCGATAGCTAGGGGAGATAAGCGTCTCGCATGAGGTATGGCGACGTGACGGCGGTATGAGATGATACCCTCTTTGCTGCCAAATCACAAGGCAGCAGTAATATTCGAATCTGGAGTGTACCAAGAAGTTACAAAGCATACGTGCAGTGAGTATAATACCTGTGTTGTGTTGTGTATGTTCGCTGGTGCTTTTGTTTCACGTCGATGTGCTTGGCTGCTGGCTGCTTGCTGCGTACGTTCGCTGACATACTCGGCTATCGCAGAGCGTTTATTGAGCTGGTTATGAGAGAGGAATGGCACACCCAAGTGGACAGAGGGAAGGAGGGGGGGGTAGAGATCAGGGACAGCGAAATGATCGGAGATTTATGACACAAACAACGACACAAAAGCAGTGTTTGGTGTCAATGTTGTCCCATGCCACAACTGCACCTAACACGCACCCAAAGCCATTTTCTGTCGTTCATTCACTACCAGACTATCAGCGAACTGCACGTGCACTACTTTGAAATGTAATGTGTTTGTGGTGTTATCGTGCGTGAGACTCAGTATTTTTAAAAGAATATATGAATCACTCTCTCGCACACTCTTAACACAATACCAGTACGTCCTAGCGCTTCAGCGTGGCACTTTGGGATACTTCGACTCGTCCAGACTGCTATTCTGTTACGTGTACGACAAGGATATGACGATCCGAGTACAAGATCGCGCTAGGAGTACGAGTTGGCGAGATTATATACCGTCCAGCCGCGTTTCATCTCGAAAACAGGCAACAAGACGGCACCACCAGGTGCATCGGTGTTTTTGGTTTCTGTATTTTTTGTCGATTCGATTGGATGCGATTCTTCTTTGATTTGTCGCTGGATCCGGAGGACCTGGCCAGCGACCAGCATCGAGATAGGCTTGCCTTCCCCCGCTGCCCCCTGGGAGACTGCTTTGGTGGTGTGATGGTGTCAGCTGTGACCGCATCGACTGCTGGCACAGCAAGTAACCTCCTATACAGCGCGCTATGGGCAGTAGTGGGGGCGTCGCACAGCGATGCTGGTGTCCAACGTCCCGTGTCCAAAAATGAGTCAATGCTGGTGTGAGTGTTTTGGGGTAGTCTAATATCCAGCTGACATAATATCTCTTGCCTATTAATAGGTCGACCACATCTTTCCGCTACAACCACAACGAACGAATGAACGAACGAGACGAACGACCCATTTAGTTTTTTTTTTATTATGTGTGTGTCGATGTATATTTCATGCCAGTCTGAAGATAAGGAAGCCTGCCTGCCTACCTGCCTGTCTGCCACCCCCCCCTCTCCCCATCCTCAACTACCCCCCTCCCATCGCTGATCGACTGAGGTACCTTACCCTTTACACACTTTTCTTCACGACTTGTATTGCAGCAAGTACCAGGTAAAGTACATGTTATTGCGTTATTTGCAGTATTTCGAGTGTACTTCAGGTGTATGTTTTCTTCCTCTTGTCAATTACTGCGTAGTTGCGTATGGTATGCGTGCTCCCTCTGTGTATTTTGTTGCGTATGGAACGAATACGCTTGTGAAACCACGATACTTGTTTCTCTCTGCGGTACTACTCTGCGGGTACGGCGTGCGAGTGCCGTACCTCAAACTCATAGCCTCAGCTGGAGGGATGGCGTGAGGTAGACGAAAAATACCTTTGTAAATATGTAAGAGCAAGAGCAAATATATCGAGTACAAAGCACAAACAAGCAAACAACTATCCACACATAAACGAGCCATCAATTTTATTTGCGAGATGAAAAAACCCCGACATTTCCACTCGGGCAGCCGGAAATACTCAGCGTATTGTTAGGCGGCCAGGTGAAATTGTCTTGTCTGTTATCGCTCTATTGTGTGCCGCTCCTGAACCTTCAAAAGCCGACGTTATCGTGATTGATCATCGCCTTTGCCCCTCCCCCCACCCCCCCCTCCCGCGCCTCCAACCCGCCCAGCTCGTGTGTGCGACGTGCCTCTCGCGCACCGCCCGCGAGCTGTTTTTTCCCGCCCTTAAAGGTACCAATGGGTCACCCACAGATGATCCAAGATGATGATAACAACACCACTAGCAGCCTTGGTTGTGAGCGGATACTGGTGAGCAGCGGTGCTGTTCACCCGAGCACAACAACATCAACAGCATCAGCAGCAGCAGCAGTATCGACCACGACTGCTCTCGAGGTGGTGGTGGCCGCAGCAACGCCGACAGCACCCTCCAACGGCCTCGGCAACGGTAGCGATGCCGGCTACTCGGGCGGGGGCGCGTGCAGGCGATGCCGAGGGGAGATGGAAGACCCCTTCGCCACTGAAGCCGATCCCAAGATCGCCTCAGAGGCACGAGCTGAGCGAGTCGGTGCAGAGCTGATAGCAGCTCTCAAAGCGCAACGGCTCGGAGAGGAGGGGGGGGGAGGGGAGGTAGGGCAAGGTGAGCAGGCGAATTCTGGTGGTGTTGCGGCTGCAGCGAGGCGGAGGGTGTCCCAGCTCGAGGCCGAGTTGCTCGGGGCTCGGGCCGAGGCGAGCAAGGCTGAGGAAATGCTCAAGGAGAGGGGGGAGGCTTGTGGTGAGTTTCGTGCCTGTGCCACGATCTCGTACTGGAAGTGTGTGTTGTCTTCACATACATGAACCGTACTGTTCTAATATATTGTGCTCATATGATGTGCTGCAACAAATAATAGTACATATTCTGGTTTGTAGTTGCTGTTGTTGGTGCTGGTGGTCTGAATGCAATTATGCAATTATCATGTATGTACGTGGTACTCGTGAATTGTGTGGGTGTGCGTCGGAAGGTATTATAGCCGTTGCCCCCCACCCCCCCCTACCCCCCCCAATGGGGTTGCTGGTTGGCCATTATTTGGCTCTATTTTGTTGATACTTTAATTTTCAGGCTGGGGGGGAGATGTATACGATATATTTCTTGGGGGGGGGTAGTGGGAGTGCCTTTTGGCGCTAGATCTTGCTATTTTCGGGTTCTTGGATGCTGCTCCTGCTTTTGCGGCTGCTGCTGCTGCTGCGTTGTGCAGGTGGGCTGTTGCTGCTTCTTTGTCCTCTGGCATGCATTGAAGAAGTACGAAATTATTTTGCAAGAAATCCTCCCATAATGAAAAACTCACCCACATAGTATATTACAAGTGCCAACAACGCAGCTTGCAAAGATGAGTATTGACCCGAAATTCGTCGAACTCACGGCTGACGTCCTTGAAATATTTTAATAAAATGATTTGAAACAAGATGAAAACAAATAATGCGCTCGGTCCGGTCACAGCAGAGCACTCGAGACTGCACTTGTTTTTTTGCATAAATTGCACGCCGTGATTCAGCCTCTGGTATATATCCGGTCGCCCCGGTGGCGTATCAGGTTATCCTCTAGCCTGGAATAGGTCAGTTCGTGAGTTCGAATCCCCCCGACTGCATACTCGTACAAATTCGTGGGGACTTTTTGTTGCGCACAAATTGACTTGCGGAAACGCGAGAGCGTGAGTCAGCAACACTCGTTGAAAATCGACGAGCAGCGGGATTGCTGAACCCTATGCGCGATAAAAATTGAAGACAAGAATCGGGGGGGAGACGGGACGACACCTGTGACCACGGCGTGTCCAGGAGCTGGAACGTAGAAGTGCGCGAAAAAAAAATATATAGATATATACATAGTGTATATGTTTTGACTTTTTTTTGTTTGTTTTTCATCCCGTCTATTATCCTCGCACTATTTTCTTCGTGCTCCCTCCCAGTCCGAGATAACTCAGACCCGGGGTAACATCGCGGGCCCTCCTCCCCCCTCTCCACCACGGCGGTACATGCCTTCATTAGAGTCGCGAGAATAACACAGCATTTTCTTCTATGGTCGACTCGCTTCGATTTGTACCTACCCACGCTGCTAGGCGCTCTCAGCAGTTCATCCTTTTTTTTTTTTTGCATTTTTGCAATGAAGTATAATCTCACCACGGTGGGAATCGAACTCAAGGACCAATTATTAATAGTGGTATTTGAGGGTAACCACTAGACCACTGGGGCGACCGGCACGTTGTACTGTACGTATTTTCTTCTTTTGCTCAAGCTCAAACTCAAGTACAGCAGTTTAGACTAGTCTAGTCGAATGGACCAGGTGTATCTGCTGTATCATACGACGGCGGTGGTGTTGCATGTTGATAGACGGGGGGGGGTGATTTGATGGAGTGCCGCCAATGGACTGTCCTTGGGCGTGGAGAGTGGAATGGGCGCTCGCTTCTGGTTTCGTTCAGCTTGATAGGCTGGCGGCACGTGTCTGTTTTTGTTTAACATTGTCTTCGCCTCGTGTGTCTGCAGAGGGGATGTGGGTGTTGCAACAAAAACCACCATTAACTACTACCTTGTATGTACCGGACAGAACGAGGATGTGGACCTGGTAAGATTCAAGCATTTACGACACACCAGGTACATATTCATAGTATACAACAGACACTACTAGCTGTGTTCGGTGCTCTGATATTGGAGCTCTGGTGTGCGCTGCCATGAATCAGCTGGTCCTCCTCCTTTTGCTTTTGTGCCTCACGTACGTACAACATATCACGCTCGTACGAAGCTCTCGTACAAACTTTACAACTACTACCAGGTACATCATTACAGAAAAAACTGCGCGATGTGCGAACGGTATGATCCCTTTATTTATTTTTTGTGCAGTTTTTATTTGTACATCGTACGCGCGTGGTTGGCATACCGTTCGCTCCTCGGTCCCTCTCAAGAGTACCAGGAAATCCGTATGTGGTATAATATGTTTTATTTTTCCACTTATAATGAAGCCGGTCGCCCCGGTGGCCTGTTAATAGTGGTACTCTCGAATACTAAAAGTGTTGGTCCTTGCGTTCGATTCCCACCGCCGTGGTGAGATTTTGACTTTATCTGCAGAAAAGCAAAAAACAAAAAAAAAGAGGATCAACTGTTGAGAACGCCTAGCACAGCGTGGGTAGGCACAAATCGACGCGAGTCGACGAGGGGAAAAAATGCTGTATTATACTCGCGATGAAAATGAAGGCACGTATGGAGGAGAGGGGAGAAGGGCTCTACCGCTGTGACCCCCGGATATGAGATACCTCGTACTGGGAGGGAGCGCGAGAGTATTTAGTGCGAGGATAATAAATAATAAATGCGATGAAGTAAAAAAAAAAGAAAATGTGTAACGTGTAAGGTAGCACGACACACGACATCCCTCCGGGACGATGAATACAAGTATTAGCGTAGAGCCGCTTTTCGCCAAAACCATGGGAAGGTATTTTTTTATATTTCTTTTAGAAAGTATGTATGATATCCAATCGTATCAATAACCTCACACTCTCGTGAGTAAGGTGAACGTACAAGGAAATGAACGAACCGCGATTGTCGTTTGTTTGTCTGTTTTCTGTTTGTTTCCATGATGCCCTCATGGTGCCCTTCCCCCCTGCAAAAGAGATAGATGGTGGCCACAAGATGCTATACAGGAGCTATACAGGAAGGGTTTGAGATCATCAAAAAGTCTGTCATATAATAATGAAAAAACGTAATGGTCACCCAAATGTTGGAGGTGTAGGCGTTGAAACGGTGGGTGCTCTGTCCGGAAGGGATGCGTGGTGAATGGCCAAATGATTAAGGCAAGCGACAAATGAGCACGCCCTCCTCCCCCCCTTCCTCCCGACCCCCCTGCGCCTTGTTGGAAACATCATACACTGGGTACGTACTCGAGGGAGTCGTCGACCTACAGACACCCCATCGAGGTCGTATACACCCCTGGAGAACACGCAATCGAAGTGTATATATATATACCAGACACGCAGCTTGTAAGCATGAAATAGACAACAAGCACGCTCTCACGGCTGGCCCCAGGCGTTTTTTTTAATAGAATAAGATCTACTGCTGGTCGGGTTCGATTTCTCACCCATCGTCGCAATAGTTTGGTAGCTTAAAAATCCAAAAATTACCCCAAGATAATACGGGTTACCTGGTACGAGTATTATTCCGGTTGCACACGTATTGCATTCCATTTGTTGGTTTACGTACATAGTACTCCGACTACTCCTGTACAAGAATACAAATACCGGTACTTTATTTGGAGATTGGCCGAGTGATGAAGGGATAGATGCACGGACGGTCCCATCGAATGAACAAACCAAGCAACCCAGCAGCCAAACCGCCGACAGCGACCTCTTTGCACCAGCGTGACTTAGACTTGAAACTTGGTTCGTTGCTTACCCGGCATACATTATACTTGATCTTCCTCCTAGGGCTGCAGCACCTTTGTGCGACCACGGACTCTACATGTTTGACAAGAGTTAATGTGAGACAACATCAACAAAACTTGACTATTAATAGCGACCTCCTCTGTACAAGCGGCAATTAGAACTTAAGTCGTTGTTACCCCGGCCGGCATATACTTGGGAGCAAATATGTCAGGAGACAGTCAGTCAAGGGAAAACGTCCAGCTGTCAAGGGTATAAACCCGATCGTTCCGCACTAAAACCTAGTGGTTTGGCGTCAGTCAACGGGAAATGTTTGACATTTGCCGTCGGTCAAAGTGCCGTCTCCTGACGTATTAGCTTGGGAGTCGGGATGCAGCCGCGGCACGATTGCGTAATGAGTATGGACCACTACACCCGTATGATAGTAACAACCTTTGTCATGGGCCTATTTTGGTTCAAAGGGCACCGGCCCTCATAAGAAAGTAACTTACAACAAACGCAGCCTAAACTTGAAAAAAAAGAAAGCTTTCAGCCTGCTCTAGTTACACCACAAGGTTTAGAAAGTTGACCCCTTGACCAGGAGTAGGAGATGCTTCTGCGTTGGAGGCGGGCGCAGTTATGCTCTACTACACCGAGTACGTGTGTGTTGTCTTCACATTAAACCGTATTTTCTCCCTAACGTGCAATGACAAAAAAAGGTAATAAAATCGTGCGTGCTGAAACTGCGTGTGAACAACAATGAAAACAAGTTCTCGGGGATCGAAATAAGAATATGCTTTTCAATAGAAAAAATGTGTGTTTTTATTCGCGCCCACGACAGAAAGTCAGCCTGAACCCGATTTCAGTTTTCTCGTGAGAGGGCGGGTACTGCTTCACCCCGGTGCTTGTTAATAGCAGGATTGCATACCGTACATCTAATGCAAGATAACACCCTATTTGATATTTTTTTCTTAGCTTCTTTTCTCCACAACCAGAGTCGGGAACACCGAACAAAAACAGCCGCTTTCGAGTGATGTCGTCGGGATATTTCCATACAGACCACGCTCGGCGTATGCCCTCTCCCCGGTGAAAAGGAGTAACTCAGATTCAAAAATCGTCCACGAGGGGTGATATCTTTCGTGTTACACTTACGGCATCTATCGTACTTGGAGTCGGGATGCAGCGGGTATAATTTCGTTAAAGGAGTCCGGAAATCCATCGGCCTTCACCACTGGCTACTGTTGGCTGAAAGGGTATACTAAATCAATAGGAATACGTACCAGAATAGGGTTACAGTACATGTATTCCGCAAAACCCGACGGTTTTTGTCCCATTTCAAGTAGTCTTTCTGTTTTTCCTCGTGAGTTTTTTGTTTTGTTTTATTCTATATGCATATTATATTATCCCATTGTTTTTTTGTTTTTTTCCACACACATCCACTTTCCAGCTTCTGGACAAGCCGTGTTGTCACAGATGTCGTCCCTTTTCCTCCCCCGGTACTTGCCTTCAATTTTTTATCGCGCATAGGGTTCAGCAATCCCACTGCTCGTCGACTTTTCATCGAGTGTTGCTAACCCACGCTCTCGCGCTTTGCGCAAGTCAATTTGTGCCCAACAGAAGTCCCCACGAATTCATACGAGTAGGCAGTCGGGGGGATTCGAACTCACGAAATTGACCTGTACCAGGCTCGAGGATAACCTGATACGCCTCCGGGGCGACCGACTTACTCGCACCCGGCACGCTGATATTTCATTTTGCTTTCCTATGTTCATGTTCGATTATTTATTTTTGGTTCTCTGTTCACAATCTGTGAACACAGAAAAAACTTGTATCTCTCGTATAACAAACGCTGACCACACCGCGGTATTGTTGTAACACGCCTGCTAAGTACTGGAACCAAACGCTGACCACACCGCGATATTGTAACAACCTTTCTCTTGGTACTGGAACCAAACGCGGACCACACCGCGGAATTCACCGTTTGCCTAACCTTGATCCTACAGGGGGGCCACGGTAGGAGACAACCAAAGATGTCAGGAGACGTCAGTCAAGGGAAACGCCCAGCGGTCAAGGGTATAAACCAAACCGGATCATTCAACACTAAAACCTCGTATTTTGCTGTCAGTCAAGGCAAATTATCGGAACATTACCGTCGGTCAAGGGGTCAAAGAGCCGTCTCCTGACATATTTTGTTGGAGTGGGGTTTGTCGGACGTTGTAACCCTCTCTTCAACCGTCGCTTCTTTTATTTCTGCACCGAAGGAGGTCCTCTCTTGAGATAAATATATGGGGTTTAATAAGCTTGCGTGTGCGTGGGTACACGAGCGCCGAGACGGAGAGTAAAAACCTTGCCGTCGGTGCCGAAATAAGCTATTAATAACATAACAAGTGCTTGTGAATATTTTGCTTTGGTCAAAAATAGCGGGAAATTAGACCTTTTGTTCGGAACACCCTGTTTAAATAAGTAATAGCCTTGACTGGGGGGAGAGCATGAGTTTGGGGTTCGCTCGATATAGGTGAGTATTTTGGGATTTTTGTAATTTTGGGATTTTCGTCCGAAAACTCTCTTGCAGTATGCCAAGATTTTTGTGTCTAGCCGTCTTGACCTCTTATGAATCGGACACTCGGTAATTTTCGATTGCTGGTATTGATACTAAGTATAAGACGTAACCCCCGCTGTATCTGTTACTTGGGGCGAGCGCTGCAGGCAGCTCCAATAGTGCCATATTCGCAACCCTTTTGCCGTAGATATAACATTTTAAGATACCATGCGTACCTCGTCGGACCCATTTTCAAGCTGATTTTGTCGACAACGGAGAGCGTGCAACCGCTAAGCGGCACGTCTATGGAAACATGTTGACGAGATTTCCCCAGAGCCGCCGCTTTCGCTGTATGTTCCTTGTGTGGAAAGGTCTCGCCGACATCTTCCCTAAACAGCCATTTCTATTGTGTATAATTTATAACTAATTTTCAAGGAAAGCGGCACGTCTATGGAAACATGTTGACGAGATTTCCCCAGAGCCGCCGCTTTCGCTGTATGTTCCTTGTGTGGAAAGGTCTCGCCGACATCTTCCCTAAACAGCCATTTCTATTGTGTATAATTTATAACTAATTTTCAAGGACGTCAGCCGTGAGTTTGACGAATTTCAGGTCAATACTCATCTTTGCAAGCTGCGTTGATGGTACTCGTAATATACTAAATGAGTGAGTTTTGATTGGGAGGTGTCTTATTTTTTGTCCACTATAATGGTAAGTATTGGTATATTGTTGTTCTCACATTATATACCCTCCCCCCCCCCACCCTGATGGTTTTTTGAGAAAATCGGCTCTGAAATGCATGCCGGGGAGATATGCACCGCCATGGAATTGTTGAGAGCGCCCAGCAGCGTGGGTACGCACAATTCGACGCGAGTCGACGAGGGAAGAAAATGCTGACTACTTTTCGCGATAGAAAATGAAGGCACGTACCGTGGTGGAGAGGAGGGAGAAGGGCCCGCTATGCGACTCCGGATCTGAGTTACTACTGAAAGGGAGGGCGAGTAGTGCGAGGATAGTAAATGGGATAGAAAAAAACAAACGAGCAAGAGGCCATTTTTTTTTCAAGGTCCGTCTTTGAGTGGCCTAAATTTGGTATTAATAGTGAAGATGGGAGTATTATACTCTACCTCGTATACCAGTATAATATTATAATACCGTGTACCTTGGGTCATGTGCGTGCATTCTTCTTCCGGGTTTGGCTTCGGCTAACCGACTAACGCGTCCCCCCTCCTCCACCCTCCCGCCCCCTCCTCCCCTCCCCCCCCCCCCGTATTTAGAGCGCATGCGCCAAGAGGTTACGCGCCTGGAAAGGGAAGCATGCGACCTAATCCACTTGCTCGAAACGGATGAGCCTAAGGGTGCCGGTGGTGTAGCCACGTCCACGGCCGTGACGGCACCTTCTTCGCCCGCTGCCGCCGACACACAGGTTGCCGAACAGAACTCTCCGCTCACGCCCCATGCGCTTGAAGGGTTGGTCGAGCTGGCCACTGCCTCCCCTGGGGTCGAGACGTCGACGGCTGTGTCTGCGGTAGACATGGGCCGCTTTCAAGAGGGAAAGCAGGTAAGGGTTGAGGCCTGACGGTTGTTTACCTTACGTGGATAGAGCGGGGGGGGTCATACATGTAATGCATGGCCGTAGTCTTATGACCATTGACTTTGGCATCCCTGCGATGCCGGGACGGAGCGCGTTGGGTTTTCACCGACGATGCAGACATTGCTTGCACCAAGCGCGAAGGTGAGGTGTTTGGTGTGTCGCGTGAAGAGCGGGTGTGGGGGGGGGGAGGGATCGGGGAGGGAGCGGTCGGACTGGGACTCAATAGTCTGACGTTTGTCTGGTTAGAGCGGGCGGGGGGGGGGGGGGGGGGGGGCTGAGGTGGAGTGGGGCGACCGACGTGTGTTCGGTTCCTAGATTTGTTCGCTTGTTTTTGCTCGTGTACAGGTGGGAGATGTATTGTGTGATGGGTACGGAGCTGGCTGCTGTCGATGAATTGATAATTGCGCGATGTGAGCACGCCATGGGTTATTGTTGTCGTCGCTAATACCGTTGCCACCGTGCCGCCCAAATGGCTTCGCGGTTAACGCTGACCGTAACGAGCACCTTGTGGATGCCCTCACACGCAGCACTTTAGGTTAACCCTTGATCAACACCTTAGACTATATATTGAAAACCTACTAGGTAGTCTACTCCATGGTACACCGTCGTTACCGATAATGTGGTGTTATACACGCTACAATACATTCCGTATATGTATGATTCTCATTCACCACATCCGCTGCATCGGTTTATTTTTTTTCGCGGTCGAGCGAGCTCTCGAGCTAGACACACACTATACAACGGCAGCGGGGCGGGAGCTGAAGGGGTGAGAGCGGGGACAACGAAAGCGCCAGGCCCTCAACCCTAGCTAGGCACCCCGTACCCAAATTGCACCCACCGCACCGACACACCGGTTCAGCATTACGCGACAACCGTTTTGCACATTGAACAGATCCCAATCTAGATCATCTATTAATATAATCTAGATCCTATACCTGCTGTGAGGGGTCTGTGCACGAAATATATATCCAACCCAAGAAACATGTGCTAGATCATCCAGATCATCCGGTTCTCACCCGGCAACATGATGTGTAGGCCATACAGATATGCAGATCATAACAGGCCAGGGATCTGTCGGCCTTGAAAGACACAGATCATACAGATCACGCATAGGGATCTGGTTTGTCCCATGTGTGATGCCTTGTACTCGTGCAACATTGAGCCCTGTACTACTTCCAAGTATTTTGTCCCCCAAAAGGCGAGTGCGGTTCTAAGAGGGTTAAGAAGCTCTCATCAAAATTTCGGCGTTGAAGAAGGAAATCATAACAGAAGTCTTGGTGTTTCGTGCAAAGTTTTCTATCCCAGTTTCTTAAATACAAATACAACTTGAAAATAAGTTTGTGGCGTACATGGATGGATAGACGGGTGAGTTGGTGGGTGGGTGCACGCGCCGAGGCTGCACGAATATATCGCCGGGCTAGGCAAGGCCGGAGGGTTGTTTTTTCTCCGCAGGGCTTTTCCTCGTATCCTCGTCATGACATACGAAACACCGCGTAGTACAGAACGCCTATTATGCGAAGTCGGGCTAAGAATGGCAGGAAAACAACAAATCCGAGAGCGTGCTGAAGTTTCGACGGTGTACTCGTAGAACGCATCCTGTACGATGCGGCACCAGATAAAATATCCAATCTGTGAGTCAGAATTTGCGTTACTTACTGCGAAGAGTATCATGGTGGGCGCGCTGTACCGGACCCCAGTATAATGCCAAGATACGTTTGACAGCAGAGTAGCGGTGTTTAGGTGGTTATTTTTGTTTTTTCTTCTTCCTATGCTCGGTGCTTCATCCTGTGATACTTTGTTTAGTTTTTAAAATTATTCTAAGGACGTCAGCCGTGAGTTCGACTAAATTAGGGTCGATACTCATCTTTGCAAGCTGCGTTGTTGGTACTTGTAATATACAATGTGGGTGGGTTTTTTCACTTCATGGGAGGGGTCCTATTAGTTTGTTCAAAAAAAAAAAGTTATACGCACTACTTAATATAGTTTGTTTTACTCCACTATCATGGTTGGTGTTGGTATTTTTACTCTAGGTGGGAATTTTGAGCTATTAATAGATGCAATATCGTATATTTTTGATGAGTTTATGACTGTTGTTTCCCCTATACTGCTCTATCGTATGTATGGTGGATGGTCTGTTTATTGCTATAAGCCCCTCTAATTCCTCAACATTATGACGATGTAATACATTGTGAGTGTTATGTTGCGAATCCAAGTTTCTAAGCTGCCAAAGAATCGGGACCCTTTTCGAACTGCCTCAAGTGTACACGCGTCCGCTTACCACTAACGTACACAAGTTGACGATAGCTATCATACCACTAGGACTCAACAAACAAGGCCATGCCAAGAAACACGCGTAAGAAACAGAACGGAAAATATAGAAATTGGGTGTGCACGACGTGTGGTTCCAGTATTACTAGAATGGATTTTGGACGCAAACGCCCTAAAACCTAGCCTTAACGCTAACAACCCTATCCCTAGCCCCAACCACAACCCCGGGCCGACCTGTACGGAGGTACGGAAAAAATGTGGCGAACACAATTTTTTTGGGAAAAACGTTGACCATATTACAATTTGTCCTTTTTTGTGCCATTCCCATGCTAAATATATAGACTACAATACACACTTATTTAAGGACTCGGCACTCGGCACATGCTACTGGAATAAGTAACAGTGCGCGGCATAAGTATCACGCAGCTTGCAAGGCTGAGTATCGACTACTCAACTGGTTGAACTCACAGCCGACATATGGGAAATAGTTTCATCAAATATCCTGTTGCGAGAGTTCTTTGTGCAGATATCGGCATCTGTGTGTGTGTGTGTGTTCTTCACATTAAACCGTTCTTCTACTCGTCGACATCCAGCACACCCAGTGTCCGTACTGATTCTTCACCCTAGAAAGATCAGCTCTGTGGTCACAAGCTACGACACAGAGATAATGCATCGTAATGCATTCGACAACGCAATGTCATGCCCTAGTACTGGGTACGACAGGCACAACATACATACGTCAGCAACAGAAATACATTGGAAGAGAGAAATACGAAATAAACAAAAACAAAAACAAAAACAACATCTACGCTATATTGTCGGAGGGCAAATATAATAATATGCTCGTATGTATTGGTTATTACATATTGTTATATATTGTATGGTACACACGTATACCACAATCTTGCACCTTGGTATGTGCCGGGTGCGGCGGTAAAATAAAATACTCCAATCCGAGTGATGAAAGACCAGACTGTACGTCTTGAAGACTAAATGTCTTCGTCTTCGTATCAGCCACCCTGTTGACCCTGGGACTGTTGACCCTGGGACTACGCACTATTAATAGCTACTTTTTGATACCTGGTAGTGCTAAGGGGAGTCACCGGGTCGCCCCGGTGGCGTATCAGGTTATCATGGAGCCTGGTATAGGTCAGTTTCGTGAGTTCGAGCCCCGCCGAGTGCACACTCGTATAAATTCGTTGGGACTTTTTCTTGTGGACAAATCGACTTGCGGAAAGCGCGAGAGCGTGAGTTAGCAACACCTGATGAACAATCGACGAGCAGTGGGAATGCTGAACCCTATGCGCGATAAAAATTGAAGGCAAGAACCGGGGGGGAGAAGGGACGACACCTGTGACCACGGCTTGTCCAGAAGCTGGAAAGTGAAAGTGTGCAAAAAAAAAAAAAAAAATCCTGTACGACGACATATCACACACAATCTGGAACACGCGGGATCGGAGTATAACACACAGCTTGCTTGCGACAGACGAGTTTCGACGAAATCCTCGATCTCACAGCTGTAGAATGTAGTGTACTTTTATTTTTTGATGAAAATACCAGTCCAAATCTCCTCGGAGTATAATTTATTCGTGGTAAATGGGAACAGGGTACGATATCTCCTCATATCCCGAGGATCCTCCCCTGTGAAGCAAGATGTCTATCATGTCCATCCGACTATCCGTACCAAGGGTACGATCGAGAAGTCCTTTTTTCTTTTGTTTTTCTTTCTTTTAATCATGACGTCTTACTTTCCAGCCCAACTTGTAGGCGGTTTTACCCTTTAGCGGAGCTTCTGGGCAAGGTCATGGTCATGGTCACGTGACTCATAGTGACGAGCTCCGAAAGGCGCACCTCGAAGTCTTCCAGCAAGTCCTTGGCTTCCAGGGTCGTCTGGACCATACAAACCTCTCGTACGCTAAGGGCCCTCAGTAAGATGAAATGCGAGAGCATCAAAACGACCATCCGGAAACGTCTGCTCTCCTTTGCTGAGGCAACGATACGGCAACACAAGGGGCGATTACCCAGTCGGATGATGATTGCGCAGATAGCCGGTGGAAAAAACTCGGGACCAGCTGGGCCGCCGAACAACTGGCTCAGAACCATGAGAGACGACCTCCCCGTTTTTCGATCCACCGAAGGCTCCACGGAAGATTCACCACGAGTTTGAAGTTGAAGCCGTGCTGCTGTGGGTCCAAGCAGCAGAGAAGCCGAGCAAGTGGTAACGGGGATCCTCGAAGCAGACTTATGGTTCATGGCCAGGTGGCATGTAGAAGAGGAAAATAAGAGCTCGGAGCGCCGCGCAGCCCGGATGCGTGACGCACAAAGCCGAACGAGGGGTGGGGGAAGTAGGGAAACCGCCGGTGAAGAAATGAAGGAGACGGCAGACAGAGTAGCAAGGCCCGAGACCGACTAGTAGGTCGAACCTGTCTACGTCACCTCAAAGCTACGTACTGCGACTATCCTATGTTTTGGTCTTGTTTATTTGTTATTTGGAATGCCGGCTCCACTCCCCCGTGTGTGTGTGTGTTCTTCACATTAAACCGTTCTTCTACTCGTCGACATCCAGCACACCCAGTGTCCGTACTGATTCTTCACCCTAGAAAGATCAGCTCTGTGCAGTGATACTGCGGTAGTGTGTACTACCGCCGCCGGTATGCGGGTTCTTGCTGAACCGGTTTTCCCCTTTGCCGTTTCTTCGTCCCTTTTTTCCCTCTCGCTGAGCCCATTCTGTATTCCGTGTGAATGCCCTTTGGGGGCTGTTGAGGCGATGATGTCGGTATGAACACCGACTTCGAATGTACAGCGAGTAGAGGACTTACCAGGCAGCAATGCTCCTAACCCTCTGGCAGTTGCACTCGGAAGCCAGTTTGAGTGCTGCCCCGACGCCGGCTGGGTGTGGTGGTGTTTCTGCTTATTTGCTTGCTTAATCATTTAGTTGCGTGGTTTTACTCGGTACGGGGGCGAAGATGACGGTATTGGCGCCGCTTTCGTCAGACACATTCAGTGTTCAGGTGATGACACCATGGGGCAATGTTCCTACTCCTACTATACTGTAGGGTCAATCGAAACCCCACATGGTTGCTGCCCCCGATGTTGGTTGGATGGCGTCATCTGCTGCTGTGTTGCTATCAATAGTTGCTGGCTGGCTGTTGTGCTCTTGTTTTTCATTAATTTTCGTCGTGCCGCCCTGATTCCTTTCTCGTTTTTATTGCTTTTTTTCGGTTTGCTTCTTCCCTTGGTTAATCTTTTTTTGTATTTTTTCTTACGGCAAATAGTGTGGTGTGCTGGCTTGCATCCTTTTCCGGCCCGCGTGTTCATTGCGGTTGGCATTGCATGGCCGAATCACCTTTGCTGATTTTTTTTCGTCTCGTAGTTTGTGAGCACAGCAGTAGTAGTAGAGCTCGTCTCTAAGAGGCATCAGCGCGGACGCTGGTTGGGCTTGGTGTAGATGGGTGGAATGATCAGTATAATGTGAAGAACACACATAGGTGTCTTCTCGTCGCCCTCCCGGGTATACATACGATTCGTACGTGCCTTGATTTTTATCGCGCATCGGGTTCACCATGCCCACTTTCAGATTCTTATGCTCGTCAGTTTTGACCGATATTTGCTAACTCACGCTCTCGCGCTTTCCGCTATGCATAGTCAACAATTTAAGGGAGAAAAACCCTACAAGCACGAGTGTGTACTCGGGAGGATTCGAACCCCAATCATTGACTTATTAATAGTGGGGACGACATTCACCTACCATACTACCAGGTACTCCACAGGGAACTTTGTACCAGGTATGATATTATGCCAGGTACTACACGAGTTACTGGTAGCAGTTACCTTCATTTTTTCCCCTTCATTCCATTGTTTATCCTCGCACTACTCTCGCCCTCCCTCCTAATAGGAACTCAGATCCGGGGTCACCAACATTAATAGTAGCAGTTACCTGCAACTACAAAAGTTTGTACATATATTTACAGTCTAGTCTATACGACAAAGCACCATTTTCTGGCGAAATAGTGCCGTGTACCGTTCAAAGTTACAATTGCAATATTACACACTAATTGTGATGAAATTTTTTCGTACAAGAATGACTGCTGATTTTCTCCAAAGCACGGTGGGCGCGCACGCGACGAAAATTATGTTTTTCGGTTTTGAAGCATATATTATATACAGGGCCAGAATACAGCAAACTAGGAACAGGCAAGCTAAAGCGAACGCACCCGCTACGATTATGCTTTTCCGAGATGATTTACTCCCACAGACAGAGGGCAGCTACAATGGTGGATTTATATTTTTTTCGTGTTAATCTCTCTAATAGAATAATCTGTTTGGCAATTTTAAGAGACCACAGTGCGTCGGGGCGGCAGGGTCCCTTGTATGTCAACGTCCCCCAACAAATTTGGCCCTTCTTAAGGCTGCGACGAAACTTGAGGTCCCTTGTGTACCCCTTTTATTTTTTTTTCGCGGGTCCGTTAAAAGAGAACACCTACTACAGCAGTATTGAGAGCCATTTCGTTGCTGCGGCATTGAAATTGCACTAATTTTGTTTACGCCGCATGCCTCAATAAATTGTACCAGGTACGACATAATGTGTAGCAGTGTGGGAGTATTATTGGTGGCGGCGGGCGGTGGGGAATATGTGAGCGTGTTGGGTAGCTTGACCGCGGTCGTGCCGCTTTGATGTTACATTGAATTAGGCGTTGCAGCTATTAATAGCAGCAGTACAGTCGTGCCGGGCCGTTTGTGTCATGTTAGGTGATGCTGTTATCGTGCCGTGTGGCATTTGGCATTCGCATACGTATATTGGTAGGATTGCTTCCGGCGGCGCTGCTCTTAGCCTCAATCAATCAACTGCTGTCCTTGTTTTATTTTTTAGTGCTGCTTGTGGCGATACCGGCGCGTTTCCCCAGCTGATCGTCTTGCTGGTGTTGGACTGTCCTCACGTTATTGTTTGTTTTGTGTACAACAGCAGTGTGCTAATTATTGTTTAAATGCATACGTACCAAGTACGTGAAAATACGTGGAAGTGTGGTGAGCGTAAGCTTTATTTTCCCCATCCGCCGAAAGGTGCAAAAAATAAAAAATAAAGCAGGTATCACACTATTAACAGCATTGCTTTAAATCTATATAAGCCAGTATGCCAGGTGTATTTACGCCGGGCACAAGTTTTTGTGTAAAATACATGTTTAGTCAAGTGCTTTTTGGTGTTAAGTGGAGAAGTGTTTTGTCATACTTGACTGGTGGCTCGCTGCGCGAGAAGGCACTTGACGATCGTCGGGAGTTGCGGAATGTTTTATCACAAGTGACTGCGCGAGAAGTCACTTGGCGATCGTCTGGAGTGGCGGAATGTTTTGTCACACTGGACTGCGCGAGAAGGCACTCGGCGATCAACAGTCAGTATTAGTTGTTCAACGGCGGTGTGCGTACTGCCCACCGGCAAAAAAAAAACACCGACATCCAAATTTACCACACCATTTCGGGATATGACGGGAAATAAAGTTCTAAAATTGACGTCCGTGATGATGACTGCAGCATAGCACGGGCCACGCCCACCAGCCCAGCACACGCCCACCAGCCCGGGCTGCTGATGTAAGGGATATGCCCGAACTGCAATGTGACAATAAAGAGCTGTACCACACGCCCGCAGCACGGCGGTGATTAGCCAACGGTGATTAACGGTGATACTTGGACTGCTGCTCGCACGCTCCGCCTAGATTCTTGATTCTTGACATGTATGATCGCACTACTCGTATGCATATGCAACTCGTCGTTTTGTGTCGCTTTACCCGTTTAGCTCTGCACTCGTGTTATCGGGATGAAACACTCGGAATTAGAGTATGAAAAGCTTGGGAGTTGGAACCGGGTTAACATGGGTCCCGTGAAGGTTGTAGCCGGCTGTTAGATACCCATCAACGATTTTCGGGCTAGGTTAGAGCTTAGGCTTGGCTTCTAGTCGGGTTGAGACGTGGGACCAGGTGTATCGCCCCGGTGGCGTATCAGGTTACTGCTGTATCCTCGAGCCTGGTATAGGTCAGTTTCGTGGGTTCGAGTCCGCCCGAGTGCATACTCGTATAACGTCATAAAATAGGGACTTTTCCTTGCGCACAAGTTGACTTGCGGAAACCGCGAGAGCGTGAGTTAGCAACACGCGATGAAAAGTCGACGAGCAGTGGGTTTGCTGAGCCCTATGCGCGATAAAAATTGAAGGCAAGAACCGGGGGGGAGAAGGGACGACACCTGTGACCACGGCGTGTCCAGAAGCTGGAAAAAGCAGAAAAAAATGCGAAAAATAAATAAATGAATATGTACCAGTATATCGTATAAATTCGTGGGGACTTTTTCTTGTGCACACATTGACCTGCGGAAAGCGCGAGAGCGTGAGTTACTGCTGTAGCAACACTCGATAAAAAATCGACGAGCAGTGGTATTATTGCTGAACCCTATCCACGACAAAAATTGAAGGCAAGAACAGGGGGGAAGAAGGGACGACACCTGTGACCACGGCTTGTTCTTGTCCATGTCATGTCCAGAAGCTGGAAATTAGAAGTGCAAATAATAATAATTATTATTATTATTATCATTATTATAAATTATAATTATAATTATAATTATAATAAGATCGGTATGCTACGAGTAGTATGTTAAGTAGGGGCGCATAACTTCCTTTTTCATTGTTTTCTTGATCCCGTTTACTATCCTCGGACTACTCTTGTCGCGCTCCCTCCCAGTACGAGGTATCTCAGATCCGGGGTAACACAGAAGGCCCTCCTCCCCCCGCCCCACCACGGTACGCGCAATCATTTTTGTCGCGAGGAGATTCCAGCATTTTATTCCTTCGTCAACTTGCGTCACTTACGTATTTAAAAAATATACTTCGAAGTATATAATAATACCAGGGTATATATTTGTATTTTGGTCAACATAAGATGGTCTTGTTTACCGCTGCCACCGGGCAACTCATTTTGGCCTCTCTCTGGCGCACGCATTAGTCGTTTTTGTACACGACTATGCTGAGTGTCATGCAGCTGAATCGTACTCTTGTTTTTCCTAAAATCCCGCCCCGCTTTCGTGTGCTTGCGCCCGACCATTGGTGCATGGCGGTGGTGATAAATAGCTGCTCGCTAGCCTTGCAGCGGGGCTTTCATTGTCGTCGTTCATTGTCCGTGCGAACGGTTGCCCTTGTATGAGCAGAGCTATGAAATATGTATGACAGCAGTACCATGGATTCAAGCGGATATCTGGTGTATATGGTATGTGCATACCGCAAGCATCACCGGGTTGTCACAGAGTAAGATAGGCGCCACAGTAGATGGGGGCATCGTGCCTAATTTTTTCTCAGGTAACCTCCCTTGAGGAGCTCTGCAGCTCACACAAGGCCATAAAACCTACTGTAACATAACACCTATTACCTCATTACCTGGTACGTGCGGTGGCGGTGGTGGTGGCGGTGAAAGCAGCTGAGAGATATGATACCCGTGCGAGGTCGTGCGTCGTCGTGCCCGAGGATGTGGATCCTGCCTCGGGCGCGGATCTAAGCTACCACTCAAGTATAAAACATAGCGCACATATCAGATACGTAGAGCCCGCCAAGTCGTTCTTTATAGGAATGAGAAGAAGCATAAAACAAAAAAGACTATTTCTGTGCCTCGTCAACCTCTACCATGCGACTTTGGCTTGTTTTTTGTGGTAGCCAAGCTGGGGCTCCACGTACGGTACCGAAAATGAGCAGATAGGTTTTGGTTGTCAAGCCTGAGCCGTTGGCTTGATACACGCGGTGTGTTTTATGGTAAGCCATACTGAGGTGCAATGTGCCGACAGCGCCCGACTAGTTTTCGGTTCCCGGTCGATTCCGCCACTATCGCCGCCGTGGCTTATAACCTTGCACTATAGTGAGTTAACACTCCTGCAGTACTCCCACTCCTAGTAGGAGTCACCGCTCCACTCTACATTTCAAGCGTGCAGCATGTTTTCTCTGAGTCGCGCTCTCTCTGTCTCTTTTTCCAGTGTTCTCTCTTTCCCTCTCTCCCTCTATGCATTCCTTTGTCCCCCCCCCCCCTCCCCTCTCTCGACCCTCCCTTACGATGCCCAAAGCAATGAACACGTCGTGAATCCCGTCACATTTCTGACAAGCAACCCCTCCCACGATCCCCTTCCATCTCTTGTCCGTCCCCGCCCCGGCCCCTACCGTCGACGTTGTCTGGCCCTTGGGGCATCCAGTCCGCGGAGTTCTCCACCTCGCTTAGCCTCGCGGTGGCATTCACGAGCCTCGCGACGACACACGCCGCTGTCGGCCCTCCAGCAATATCCATCCCGGAGAAAGAGCAAGACGAAGCTGTGGACACTCGCCGGCCTTCTTCTGCCCCTGCTCCTTCCCCTTCTTCCTCGTACTCCCCTGCCCCTGTCAATTCGTCTCTGTCTCTTTCTCTCTCTCCGCAACCCGCCGCGGGGCCGATCGAAAGTGGATTCGGGGTCAGTGAGAGCAGCATCGACGACACGAACAGGGACGCCATTATTAACAGCGCGACGACCGTCGGCGTGGGATCGGCGGTGGGCGCCCGACAAGAGCAAGCAGACGAAAGGAGTGACAGTGGCGACAGCACCGCCCTCGGCACCAGCGTAAGCGTAAGCGGGGGTAGGGTGCTGTCGGAAGTCGACGGTGGCCGCGCTGTCGACGTTGCTGCGAACGACCGCAGGAACGCTGCTGCTGCTGCGGCAGCAGCGGCGGCGGTGGCAGCAGAAGTGGTGGCGACCAAAGCTGCGGCAGGGGTGGCGGCGGGGGAGGCAGACGCGTCACGCCTCCGCTCCAAGTTCGCGGGCGACAGGTTGTTGCGGTGCTTGTCTCCACCAAGCGGCGTCCCGGTCGCTTTTTCCGGCTCTTCGAACGGAATGGGTCGGGTTTATGGCAACACCTCCAGCCGCGGCATGGATGCCCCGTTTGTCCGGTCGGCCAGTGGTAACGCTTTCAAGGAGGACGGAAGGCGCATGCACCAGGTGGGAAACGCAGGACGGGCGGGTTAGTATGGGGCAGGCTGTAGCGCGACGGGCGTTGCCTTGGGCCTCGCTAGATGCACGGCAGGGTGGGGGGGGGGGTAGATACAAGGGGTGTGGGTGGCGGCGTTGTGTAGTAATGTATGTGCTGCTTTGGTTCGATCAAAGTAGCGAAAAGTTAGCGGCAACTTTGTTTTGGTTTTTGTTATTTAGTTGGAATGCGCGGACAGATCGAGCAACGGTGATTTGGTGTCATTCAATGGTCGATTCAAGATTTTCTGGACACTTGCAGGGTAGTAGTGGTTGCCGCTGTCCCTATTCTATCCTATTTTTTTGCACGGCGAGGGGATGAAGACGATATTTTTAAAACTAATTTTCAAGGACGTCAGCCGTGAGTTTGGCGAATTTCAGGTAAATACTCATCTTTGCAAGCTGCGTTGTTGGTACTCGCAATATACTAAACGAGTGAGTTTTTATTGGGAGGTGTCTTATTTTTTGTTCACTATAATGGTAAGTATTGGTATTATACTTTAGGTGGGGAATTTTGAGCTAGGTAAAACATCACATCTATTTTATAAATTTATTACTGTAGTTTCCACTATACTGCTTTGTCATATGTATCGATATTTGGCCTCTAGTTCGTTTTTTGTATTCCCCAGGAAACACCGATCTCGACTCTCACTCCAATTATAAACGAACAACATGTGTATCTTCGGTTATTTTCCACTTGGGAGAACCCCACTCCCCCACCCCAACCTCCACCAACGCCCCCCCGCGACTTCCCTCTATCCCCCCTGCCCTCCAGCTCATAACGCCTATTTATATGAACCCCCCCCCCCCCCCCCCCCCCCCCCCACGATAACGCCCTCGGAACCATAACGCCATCATACCATTGCCGCAGGCAAAGTCCGGCCCACCCTCCTCCACGTACGTGGGCAAAGAACAGGGGTCTGACCCGTACGACTACGACTACGACGATGTTCGATGTGTGGAAATTCCAGTAGGCAGAGAGGACGAGGTGAGATTTCTGTCTGCAAGTGGTCGGGACGGTTTCTCTCTGCGATGGGTTGGTAGTGGTGGCCTGTTTTTTTCCCAATAGGTTTTGTATTTCATTTCCCGGTTTAATGCCCTAGAGTGTCCTTCCCCCCCCCCTCCCCTCCTCTCCCTGCACATCGCATCGCGTCGTAATGCACCGCCGTGTCGCGTCGTATGGTAAAGACGATTAATCATTGAAGTATCCTGGAGGAATCGATGGAAAGAGGGACAATGACAACGAAAAGTAATGTGATATCGAAAACGACGTTGACATTGGTTGTAACAATGTTTAGACGACACCAACATGCCATTGGCAGTGACGACATATGACTATATTGACAGTGAGAGTGACGAGAAAATCCGACGTGCGAAACCTTCACCTTCAACCGATGTATTTACACACTGTACGATATGCGGCGGCAGCGTCCTCCCAAACCTTGCACGCGTCAAATGATCTGTGAGATCTGTGTACCGTGATCTGATCTGATGTGATACGTACGACCTGCCAATGTTTTAATATTTTCTTTAGCCTTAGTCATTGTATCCGCTAAACAAAATGCGGCAGCAGAGGTTGCTTCTCAGCAGCGGCCGTGCCTTCCACTGAAGTGATCTGTAAGATCTGTACAGTGATCTGACCTGATCTGTCCGAAATCCTAAACCTATAAACCCACCACTGTGCCATATTCGACTGCAGGGACTCCTCCTCGGCGGCGGTCGCGTCCTTCACAAGCTTAAGGAGGAGCTCGGCGGGACGTTGGAGTACCGCCGCCCGCAGGGAGTGGTCTGCGTACATGGTCAGCAGGGAAGCCCTAGAAGGGCGGCTGCGTGCGTCCGTACCGCCCTCGTCCTGCGCTCCAGGACCCCCGAACCTTTGGTGAGGAAAGGGCAGAGATGCACATTATTTGTGTGTTTTCAACCATCTCATTCCAGTGACGTCATCGGGGGGCACTCATCGGTATATTATATTTCCTTTGTGTTAGGGTTAGGGCTAGGGTTAGTTTCATCATTGTGAAAACACATTAATGGAGGACATCCGGAAAGGGGCAAGCACAGAAGGGGGAGGGAGGGGGATCGGTTGGTCGTATCCCGCTCGTTTTCCTGTTTTTTTGTTCTTTATTTTGGTTTTGAGGTTAGTTTTGTGGTGAGGTTTTTGACGCGTGAAGGGACTACCGAGCGAACGAAGACGTGCTGTCGTGTTCAGTGATTACGGATTGACTGATGGACTGGTCGACCGTTTGATTGGTTGGCAGATCGATTGATTGGTTGATTGATAGATCGACTGTTTGATTGATTTTGACTGATTGATGGCCGCCTGCCTGCCCAACGTAACGCAGGCCGAGGAGTACTCGCTGGCGAGACTCTGCATGGACGACCTGCTGGCGGAATGCATCGCCCTTAAGGGCTTCCGCCAGGCTGGCGGCGGCAGTAGCAGTAGCAGCAGCAACGGTAGTATCAGCGGCAGCAGCAGCAGCGGTGTCGGTGGCACAAAGGGTCAACCCTGGTCTGACCCTCTGCAGCCGGTGCCAGCCGCAGCAGCGACGGCGGCCAGCGCCAGCGCCACCACATCCCCAAGGTCGTCAAAGGATGGAGGCTCGCCGGGTGTCCGCAGCGCCGACCCTTGGAGCCCCGCTCGGGGCGTATCTTCTGCGTCCCCTCCCCCCACTGCCTCCTCCTCTTCCTCCTCCTCTTCCTCCGCCGCCGCTGCAACGCCTTCCACGTCCATTGCCGCCGCTGGTGCTGCGGCAGCCGCAGCAGTTAGCGTTGCTTCCAACCTCCCTGATGGAGAGTACCCCCCCGAAACAGCCTCGCTCCGCATCATCGGAGAAAAATATGGATGCGTGATTGACGTTGTTGGAGAGGCCGCCGCAGACGCCGCGGCGGCAGCCGTCTCTGCGTCCCAGAGAGACCATGGGAGGGGAGGAGCGGGGGGGGGCAGTCCTCAGCTCCAGCCTGTGGGATCGGCGACCCCGGTGGGGCACCAGGATGTGCTGATTTGGGGTCCGGCTGGGGTGGTGGGGCAGGCGAAGGATGCGGTGGCTGCGCTGGTGTCGGGAAACGCTTCTGCTGAGGTGGTGGTCGGCATTGGGAGGATTGGGAGGAGAGACCGCGGGTTTTGGGTCAACTGCGAGGTGTGTGGGGAGGAGAGGGGGGGGCAGAGAGAGGAAACGAAGAGAGACGATGGGGAAGATGCACAGAAAGCGGATTGGGAAAAATGAGGGCTTGTTGGGATTATGTAATATTTGTTTAATTTGCGCTTGTGCTTTCCCCCCCCACCCCCCTTAATTTTGTTCAGTTTATCCACACGATCGTGCTTCTTGTTTTCGCTTTATTTCCAGTGTTTCCTGTCGTTTTGTTCATCTTCTAACCATTGCCCTCCCTCCCCTCCCCACCGGCCCTCTCACGTCGTGCGGCACGTCACGAAAGCAGACCATGGTGAGCGGCATGAGCTTGGAAGTGGACCACAAGAGGGGCGTGGCCTGGGTGAGGGGTCGTCCTGCGGCCGTGGAGGAAGGCCGCAAGGAGTTCCAAAACAAGCTTGCGTCTTTGTTTCCGGGAGACTTTCTGGCGGTGAGCAACGTACTGTCTGCGTCGAACTAAGCGAACAACTTGTGTCGCGCCCCCCCCCCCCCCCCCCCCTCTCCCTCGCCCACTCACATGCGCGAAATCTTTTTTTTTTTTGCGTTTGTTTCACTTTTGCACTCAGCTGTACTTTGTCATCAACTCGAATGTTGTTGCGCGCGCACGCACATGAGAACAAAAACACGTTAGTTTCCAACTCGGCAATCACGGTTGCGGACTGCTTTGACTCCTTTAAGAGTGCACCTGCTGGTTTAGGACTAACCGCTCGAAAAATTGGCTCAGATGATTTTTGCAGGAATCTAAGGGTTAACCAATACCCCCCCCCACCCCCACCCCCACTTGTTTTTGCCCTGACGCTTGCCCTACCTCTACCTTTATCCTTATCCTTGCTCCACCCCCCTTGCGCTCCCCTTCAAGGGTTGATAAGCAATACCCACCCCCCCCTCGCTATCCCCACCTATTTTTACCCTTGCCTTATGCTTATCGTTACCCTTACCCTTCCCTTTGCCCTTATCCCCGCATCCTTTCCTCTAACTTTGTTTTTTGTTATGCTCCTCCCTTCTATTATATTCCCACTTTTCCTTTCTCCGTTTCCCTCCCTAGGCGTAACTCAGATCCGGGGTCACTAAGCAGGCTCCTCTCCCCTCTCCAAACCACGGCGGTACAAGTACTTTCATTTTTATCGCGGAAATACTTCCAGCACTTTATTCTCCCGTCGACCCGCGTCGTTATTAAGCGCTCACGGCAGTTGGCATCTCTTTGTTTAAAATAAAACCTCTACACCGGGATTTGAAGCCCTCATTCCAACCTTCGCAATATTCGAGGTGGACCGCTAGGCCACCAGGGCGACCGGCTTACCCTACCCTTACCCTCTTGTTCTCCTTGCCCTTGACTCCTCCCCTCCCCTTTACCCCTTTCCTTCTCCTTCACCCTATCGACACGCGTGTCTTATTGAAGGTGCCCATGCCGAGAGCGGCCCTGAAAGACCTCGCCAACGCTCGAGGCCTCGCGGCAGCAGCTGCCGACGCTAACGCTGACCGTGCGGCGTCCGACGACAAGGGGGACGGTGCCGGTGCTGGCGACGAGGTCGATGGGGTGGAACTCTGGGCCGACTGGCCGTGCTCCTGCGTTCGGCTGCGGGGAGAGCCGGCGGTCGTCCGACGCGCGGTAAGCAGAGCGGTGGTCGTTTGTAAGGATGATCTGGATGGTGGTGGGGGATGGTGATGATATTTTTGTGGAGGTGGTGGTGGTGGTGTGTAAAGATGATTTGTGAGAATGGTGATGAAGATCTCGATCGCGATCGCGATCACGGCATTGCTGCTGGAGGTTTAAGTAGTGGCAGTAGAACGTTCGTTCAAACACGCGGTTGCCAGTGACACACACCGACCCGCGGTGGCCCAGTGTCGCGTGTGGAGAACCCTGCCAAAATTTAGGTGACCGTTAGACAAGCCAAACGACGCGGGAGGCAGGCAGCGCACCCCAAGACACATCATGGTCGCTAAAATTGAATATCCCGACCATTTTTCCGCATTAACCCAGTCTCTCCCACCCCTTTCCATCCCAAACCCATTATCTTGGGTAAAACTAAGCACCCCGACCTCTTCCCCCCTCCCCGATCCATGTACCGATCGTGATCGCTAAACCTAGAAATGGTCAACCTCTCCCTCCCCCCGCCTCTTCCTATCGCTGTGCACAGGCCAAGGCGCTCTACGCCTCCCTAGCCAAGTGGAACACGCTGGAAGTGTCGGTGAGGGTGGACCGCACGATCGTCACGAGGCTTCTTAGCCGCAGCGGCAGGATCCTGGCCGGCATCTCATCAAATATGGGCATCACCCTGCTCGTCGAGCGCGAGAAGGGCGTGCTTCGGGGCCGCGCGAGGACCGAGGATGATGCCAAGGAGGCCAACCGCGTCCTTAAGCTCAAGGTGCGACGGCGCGATGAGGCAATTATGATGGTGGATGTGGTTATGATGATGCACCCCGTTTTTCTTTGTCGTTGATTTCTATGTTTGCCATTTCTTAGATTCGTACTCTCTTCGTTTCAGGCTGGTTCTTTTGTAAAAACTTGGAGGAGGGGGGGGCAGGGCGGGGTGGGGGGGGCTGCTTTCAACATACCGTATCTATTTAGCGCCTACCCGCAGGCCGTTCGCAACGTGAAATAACGCGACCTTTAAAAATAACACTCACTGTCGAGATGGGACGTATGCGTGTCCGTCCGTCCATCCGTCCGTCTTATGTCTGGCTTGTCGACGCCACCTCTCGCTACTCCAACCGATAAGTCCCCGTTGTCCCCCCCATCCCGCTCCTCCTCCGACCTTACCCTGCTCCATCTCCATCTTTTTTCCCTTGTCGCTCGTCCCTGATCCAAATCTCCTCCGATCCGAATAAATCACCTACCGTGCTGTATATACAGGTGGCAGCACTTTCTCAAAGGCGTTCGGAGCAAGCCAACTCCGCCTCCGGTACATCCGCCACAGCTGCCAAGGGTCCCCTGCTCAGCCCGGGACTGTCGTCGACTCAGTCGGATCGCTCGGGGATTTCCCTGGGAAGCAACGGCGTTGACGACGGCCCGGACGACAGGGATGCCGAGCTGACGGACCCTTTCGATGAGCTGCAGGCGTTTTTCGCGGGGGCGAGCCTGACTGATGACCCCTCCTCGGACGGGAGGAAGCCGGCCTCGTTGAAGGTGGGGAAGTGTTCCGTATTGTTTCCTTTTTGTCAGGAAATCGCTGTTGTGGTTTCTGACTGACTTGTCACTGTTGGATTAGTCACTATGTCACTTCAGGAGGATTTGATCTGCATCCATTTGTTCACTGTAACACCGACGGACTGCCCGAGGAGTGTCTACGGTACCGACGGACAGGCCCGTGTTTTTGTGTTGGATATTTTGTTGTTGTTTGAATTGTTGGCTGTTTGGTATGCTTTGAGTTTTGTTTCTGGTTTAGTTTGTTTTGTGTTTCGGCGCCCAGGCGAAACGGAGAAGAGCAGCGTTTGTTCTGTGGGGTCGTTTCACTTTTTTTTAACGGTTCGGCCAAATTGAAACACAGGCATTTGATCGATTTGAGTGAGTGGTGAGGCATACAGGTCTTTACATAGTGTCGCCGTGATACCCCCACGTCGCGCGCGAGCACAAACCCAAATTTAATCTCCAAACACCTTTGCATTTCCCACTCTTCCCCCCTCTTCCCGACCACGACAACATTAACAACGACATTATCGTTGTTGACGGCAACAGAGATCCTGCGTGTTCGACGGAGTGGAGGACGTACCAAGTGGCTCGGGCATCTCCGCCCCTGGAGGAAACGCAAAGACACCCGGGGGTCACCGAAACAATCCTCGTGGAGGAGGGCTAGGAATGTCAAACGGCGCACCCTCCTCTCGCGCCCCCGCGGGGGCGTCCTCTGGCAACGGCAACGGTAGTAGAACGCGAGGTGCCGGAACGGGGGCTACGAGGGCCGCAGCGGCAGCCGCAGCCGTAGCAGCGGCGGCGGCACAAGCGACAGCGAGCCTGGGAGCAAAGCCTGGCCCAAGGATCAGCCATGAACATCATCACCAGCACCACCAAACTATCGTCCACCCCGCCCGCCGAAGCGCTAACGGCCACCGCCTGGTGCTTTCTCCCTCCAGCGGCGGTGGGGTGGGCTCACCCACACCCTCTTACCCACCCCCAGCTATGCCCCTTGATGACGGAGGAGGCGGTAGGCGAGGGGGCGGGCATCACGCTTTCCATGCTCACGGCGCGGCGCCGTCCCCGCCCCCCCTGCCGTCGCCGCCGCAGGCCCCCCTCCCCCTCCCGCCGCACACCCACCACTACCACCAGTACGGACCACACGTACCCCCCCAGCAGCGCAGGCACGATCGCCGCCCGTCGTGGCCGCTGGCCAGGGAGGAACAACAGCAGCCACACCGCCCCCCCCCCCACCACCCCCACCACAGCAGCAGCAACAACACTAACGAGCGCCACCACCACCACAGCCACAGCCTAAGCATGAGCCACAACCAAACGCTGCGCCAGCCGCAGGTACTGTTCGCCCCGCCGGCGGGTCGGGGTGGTCCGGTTATGCGCGAGACTATCACCTGGAGCGGCGGCAACGGCGAGGACATCGGCCCCCCCCTGGGGTACGACGCGCAGCCCTCCGGCCCCGCGGAAATATATGGAGGCAGTGGAGGCGGAGGTAGGGGTGCGTGCCGCGGTGACGTCGGGGGCTACCCCGCCCCCCCGCCGTCCCACCCCCTTGTGTCGTCCGTGAGCGAGCCTCTGGGCGACGGCGGCGCGTTCGCGGGCCATGGCATTGTTCCCGCGTATGGTAACGACGAGTACGAGTGCGCAGACCCTACGCCTCACCACCAGCAGCGGCTCGTGCATTGGAGCAGCGACGACCGCGGCTATGCCAGGCAGCCCATGGCGTCTTTCGCGGTCGCCGAACCCGTCGGAGCGGTGGGTAGGGTTAACGGCCGGGGCTGGTGACATGAAACCGGCGCAAGCGAACGCGGAACCGAACACGGAAATCGGACATCATTTCGGAGAATAATTAGAGGATGCCAATCCGGAAAACGGTAAGCAGACGCCCCACCGGAAAACGACAAGCGGACGCCAAACGATAGGCGGAAGCCAAATCGGAACGCGGACGCTAAATCGGAAAAAAACAAAGCGGACGCCAATCGGGAAGCGGAAAGCATACGTCACATGAGAAAATGGAAAGCGGAAGCCAAATCGGTAAGCGAACGCCAAATCGTAAGGCGGACGTTACATCGGAAAACGGTAAAAGCGGACAAAAAATCGGAAACAGAAAAGCGGACGCCAAATTCCGAAAATAGAAAGCGGACTACAAATCGAAAAGCGTTCGCCAAGTCATAGGAGGCGGAAGCGTCAAGACGAAATAAGCGGGCGTCATACGAAACGCGGAACGAAACTCGGACCGATACGCGAAACCTAACGCGGGCCTTTACGCGGAATGGACGTTAGAAAGCGCGCTGAATCGGCATCGGACACGTAACACCGACGTCCGCGAAACCTATCGCGGACCTTTACGCGGAATGGACGTTAGATAGCGCGCTAAATCGGAATCGGACACGTAACACCGACATCCGGTAGAGAAACAGTACAATAAACTAAAAAGGTGTCTGCTGCCTACCTGGCTACGGCTGTAAAGGGGTACAAGGCAACACCAAACTGTATGAGCAAACTAGAAGTAGTAGAGAAGAGGTAAATAGCATGTTGTGTCCGCCCCAGGGCGGTGGCTCTGATTTTTTTCGGCGGGGTCTGTCTCCGACGCTCCAGCCGGAAAGGGCCACGCCGAAAGAGGCGCGCCGTATTGTTCCCATGTTTCGTCATGGCGGGTACGTTTGATGGATTGATGCGGCATGTTATGCCGCGACGGGTACATTTGATCGATGGATGCGGCATTGGTGCTGCCGCCGGCATTTTACGGGGGCGGGGGGGGGACGTCCTCATGTCGGCTGTGTGGGACATTTGATCGCCCCGCGCTGCCCCCCCCCTCCACTTACAAGTTTTGCACAGTATCATTACCGGATATTGATACGGGGGGGGGGGCGTTTTGATGGGTTAGGTTGGGTCGATTGATTGATTTAGGTCGTCTGTGGGGAAAGTCACTCACGACGACATCGTTTCGGACCTAGGGGGGGGGGGGTGTAGGGTTGCAAAACACATAATTAATACCGGGTAGGCAGTGGGGGGCACAGCAGTCACCTGATGCTACCCCCTTGGAATGGAAGCAGGCGGTACACCGTATCCCGCCTTTTTTTGGAGGCTGGTGGACCGGACAAAAAGCTCGTACGAGAAGGTGGGGAGGGTGGGGGGGGGGGGAGTCAATTGAGGCTTGTTTGATGTCTCTCACATGTCTTGCGCGTCTGTCGTATCCCCGGCAGGCGTGTGAGGACTGTCCGAAAGAGGCCAGTAAAGGGGGGGAAGGGGGAGGGGTGCGGGGGGGGGGTACTCATTCCATGCATAGCCATAGTCGTTTGACATAGACCCTTGCATCCCTTCAATGCCGGGACAGAGCAAGGGGGGGAGGAAGACGTCTGTTTTTGACATATTCGACGTGTGAACGGCGCTTTTCGATTGAAGTGACGACACTCGTTGGGTGAGGCAGGCTAGTCGAAAGCGGGGGGGGGGAGGGGGAGCTAATATAGATAGCCTTATCCGCCGTCATGAAAACAATCTACGTATGCCCCTTGTATGGCGTATTATGTTTTTTCGTGCGATTGATGTAGTTTGGGGTGTATTTTCGTGTATTTGGGAAATGTCCGTACAGGGGACAAACGTCGCGTGAAAGATAGGAGATGAGGCGGACAATCTTGGCATCATTTGGGGGGGGGGGGGTTAGGGGTTGCGGGGTGGGGGAGGGGTTATGGTTTCTTCAGCTCTTAACGCGGCAGTGGGTGACGTTCAACCGTTTGTGAAGTATGTATCCTTTGGTACCTCGCGCACGCATGCAGACGTGACGCTAAGGAGGCGATGGGCCCTGAGACTTTAGCAGCAGTATTAAGCTCCTCGGCGGTGGGTCCTGCCTGCGTAGTCGGTTGATTGTGCTACAAGTTGTCTGGTCTGTTGACGCAACAACTACGTGGCGATGTAGTGGTAAATGGGGTGGTTAGGGTAACGGTTGGGTGTGGTAGTTGGCGATGGGTACGCTAAGTATGCGTCAAGCGACGCCAGTATGCGCTACGTCGGACAGCGCGGCGCGCAGCAGAAACAAGATTTCCTCGGGCTTTCGTGTTGTCGCGTGAGCTGTTGTTACCATATAGTTTCATTTTTTTGTATGTTGTTTTTGTTTTGTCTTTGCAAAATCACTTTACAGCCTTTATGTATGAGAGGTGGGTAGCAGCGGAAAAACCGCCCTCGTACGATACTTTTCTTAAATCAGCTACATGCAATATTTGAAGCGTTACTTCGTTTTTGTTACGTACGGTACACATGGTTATACGTTAGACTGGTCCGGCTTGACTGACGGCCACGACAAACACAACGGGGGCAGTGGGGGGGGGGCACCAATAACCTACGGTGCTCCCACCACACGCCCCCACAAAGAGTAGTGATAAACCGTAAGACGCAGTCAAGCTAGGCCAGGAAAAAGCGTTTTCGCTTTGTGGAGCTTTTTTACTCAATACCTTACTTTTTTCTGTCGTTTTGTTTTTTTGAGTTTTGTGGCAGTGGCGACAACAACAGCAGTAGCAGCAGCTGCTGCGGTACGCGGCATGATTTTTACGGCGTAGAGAGGAAGAACGATGTCGGCGGCAAATCTCTGAATATTTTTAAGTCCCAGCAGGGGGAAATGGTTTGGTCGTTCGTTCGTTCGAGCAAAATGTGCCGTTTGCGTTGTGTCGCTTTAGGCACTTTCAACAAGGAGAGATCCAGAAAGAGGGAGGTGGGGGGGGGTAAGGATGGAGGAAGGCAGCAATAATAACGGGACATATGAGATGAGTTGGAGTTCGTCGAGTTTTTCCAACTTTAGGTGATATGGGGTGGTTAGTGATGGTGTTTTAGTTTATCACCCCAATTATATTTCGATGAAGCCCCATCCCCCCCCGTCCCAACTGTTTCGTTAGGCCTAGGCCGTCTTTTCTCTATGATCCTCTATCGATAGGTAGTTCTATAAATTAAATATTTATGTTTTTTTTCCCGCTTTTGCGGGTGATTTGGACGATTTTTTTGTGCTTTTTACTTGATATAACGGGTACTCGTACGTACGTATGTAGCTCTCGTAGGTCGTTTTTTTTCATATTTTTTCTTCTTTTCTTCTTTCTGGTGGTGTTGTTTTATTCAATAACTAGTTTCTATTCTCTCTAGCTAGCTTGACTTTGCGCTTGTTTTGTTCTTGCTCAGTCGTTTTGTTTGGTCGTCTCCGGCACCGAGTAAAGAACCATGTGACGAAAACGTCACAGGCGTCATGTAAGAGTCGTGATCATTGGTCTAAACAGGTCACCGGCGTCAAGTAAAGGTCGTGATCATTGGTCTAAAACGTCACTGGCGTCAAGTAAAGTCGTGGCGATTAGTCTACGGTCAGGGTCAACGAGCCTAAAGCTAAAGAGCTATAGTACAGCATAGCAGCAGCCCCCTTTTGGCCATTATTTTATTGGACCAGCAGTAGTAATGGACAGCGTATGTTGAAGCGTGGTGGACAGTAGCGTGTCTTGAACCGTCGCGAGCATCGGAAAGCGTGTGACGCACGCCCTCATGTTTTTGTGCTGTGGCTGCACCCGAAATACCCGCGCAGCTCTCCTCTATAGTTATAGTAAGTTGGGCAGCCTCATCCTAAAGAGTGGCTGATTGATGACATCGTTTATTAAAGGAGTGTTTTTTCTATTATATGCAGATATACCTAGCGGTTCTTCTTTCTCCCGAGAAGAACGGACTGTGACTGACTTGACTGCCGATGAACGAAGCGAAAGCACTAGCAGCGTGCTTTTCGTTTCTTGGTTTCGTTCTTGTGTGATTTCGATTCTTGTGCGTTCGCAGCTGTTGAATTAGAGGTAGCTGGGCGACGAAACGCGCGCGATTCCTGCCATTGTTCTTGGTCGTGCGCGGCTGCTCCCCGTTATGTTGCAGAGGTTGTTATCACTGATGATGACGGTGATAGCGTTTGGCCATGATGACGATTGGTGGTAATTGATGTTGTGCTTTCTTCGCGGACGTTCGTCCAGTTGGTAAAACGCTACGTACATGGTACACATGTTAACATTGTAGTAGTACTCGTATTATATTCTACATTTGCGGAGTTTTTCTTGTTTCGATGTGGTGGAAGCGTTACTACGTGGGGCAGGAATAGTAGTAAAGTAGTATTGTAGTAGCAGGTAGTTCTAGTCCAACGCTGGGGTTATCTATCTATCTGGTACTTAACTACCCGTGGTATATACCAGGCGTCTGTGCGTTGATGGGTGAACCACGACAGGCACTAATATTCACGATCCATATTTTATGAAAATACTAAAGTCAACATTTTTTTTTTATTGCTGCGTTGAAAATGCGCTTTGGTCATGTTACGACCTTGCCACCTTGATAATCCTCTTCATTCACAGGGTGTGTTGGTTTCAATTGTAGGTTGCTTGCTTTATCACAACTCCCAAGCTGACAAGCAGGCAACGAGTTGTTATTCAGTAGTTTTTGAATGGCTGAGTATTCTGTCACGGTGTCAAGTCTCTCTTTTGATGTTGGCAAAATCTCACGAACAAACGAAAGAACGTGACTAGAGCTGCCGTGATTTCATTTTGGTGTGCAGGAGCACAAGCAACACAGGCAGCGAACCCAGGCAGCAGCGGCAGCAGAACGCCTTGCTGTTCTTGTAAGAGCGGGTTTGGTGATACGCATCGTACCACTTCTAAGGAATGCCACTCACTGGCACTCAGTGGTCGTGGCGTTAACTTGGGTCGCTGTCGTCACATCAGCCTGCCTGCCACAAAGCCATCTACCTACCTCCGGTTACGCCTATCTTCACACACACGCCCGATACCCGAATCGGTATCTAACTTACTATACAAGTATAGACCCACGTATAGTGGTTTTTTTCTTCGAGTCTCTCCCGAGCTACTACATACACCTGGCCTATAAATAACACTACACGTGGCTGCCTCGTCCACCCGGTCGGTAATCTTCGCTCCAATACCACCGGTATAACTCACGTGCTACAGTACCTGGTATACACTACTACTGGCACTAAGTTCGTGGTATATAGCTTACTATGTGTGTCGAGGCTCATAACCTGTTGATCGCGTGTTGCTCCGCTACCCTCGTCGGTGCAAAGTGGCACACGACGCGTATCGAGACCCATAGTAATCTTTTTACGGTTGTTTGTTTGACGCGTATCCAGGCTCAAAGCCTGTCGATGGTATTTAAAGCGTGCCGAGGCCCAAAACCTGTTGGTTGTTGTGTTCACACGTATGGTATCGAGGCTCATAACCTACCTGTTGTTTAAGAAGTATCGAGGCCAAAACCCTGTTGATTGTTGCGGTGTTTTACGCGTACGATATCTTGGCTCACAATCTACCTGTTGTTGTTTAATGCACATCGAGTCTCAAAAACCTGTTGCTTTTTGTGTTTTACGCGTGTGATATCGAGGCCAATAACATACCTGGCTGTTGATTAACGCATATCGAGGACCATTACCTGCTGATTGAGGCTCATAACGTGCCTGTTTAACGCATATCGAGGCCCACAACCTGTTGGTTGTTGAAGTTCATAACCTACCTGTTGTTCTGTTATTTTGTAAGGAGTATCGTGGCTAAAAAACCTGTTTATTGCCTTCGTGTTTTACGCGTACGATATCGAGGCTAACTACTTACCTGTTGTTTAACGCATATCGAGGCCCATGAGTAGTGAAATCGTATGGCATCGAGGCTATTAACCTACCTGTTGTTGTTTAACGCATATTGAGGTTTATAATCTGTTAATGAATGAGGCGCTTCACCTACCTGTCATTTAACGCGTATGGACGTCCCCAGCCTGTTGGTTGTTGAAGGTCATAACCTAGCAGCTGTTAGTTCTGTTGCTTAACATACATCCAGCTTCATACCCTACAAATTGTTCTCTGTTGTTTGGCGCATACCGAGGATCATAACCTTGTCGTTGACGAGATAGTGCAGGAGATATGTGCTAGTTCTTGTACCGAAGCCAGACCTCAGGCTTCGAGAGAGGAGTGACGTCGATGGAAGTTTCCGTTGCATTCCTCCCCAACATGCATGGACATCCCTATATCCCATGCTTCCCCAGTACTTCCTGTACACAGCTACTGGTGCATACCTGGTAAACACATGAGTACTTCCTGTAGGTCCTCAGTCCTCACGTAAATGCACGTCAAGCAGTGGCAGCACACATCACAGATAGAGTCGTTGAAAGCAATAGCAACGGTCCCAGGTCAGATCATCCACCAGTCAATCGATGCTGTTGGCTTCAAGCGGTACATAAATAAAGCACCGTTCCTCGCGCACAGATTACTACATTGGTAGATGCCATTCATCATCAGCACCATCGCCAATAACTGACTGTAGATTCGGTAGGGGGGGTCATTTGTGGGGCTTCTTGTAGCAGTTAAAACCCCCGAAGCTTTTGTTTAAAGGAAAGTATGATAGCTGGGAAACATTGATCAGTAGTGCAACGGTGCTTGGGACCAGCCATATAATGCCAAGAGAACTGACGGGTTTGCCCGCGGTAGACACGCCATCGATGTACATGTCAACGCCTTCATCACTGGCCTCACCCAGGTAAAAGTTTCCCCTGTGCTCTAAGATTTTTTTTCTACATTCACATCTGCCGGAGGTCGTTAGTGTTCACGCCTTAGACCAGAGGCCCGTGATCAAACCAAGATTATTCCCGGCGGGCCTTACACGTCGATGGTACGTTTTATGTCGATACACGAACCGATGTCTTCTACCTCGTAGGCAGCTAATTGTAACAAAATGAAGACACGAAAAAAAAGAGTGAGCACGGCTTGGTAGCGCGGACCTGAGACATCGTCGCTTGCACCCGTCGACGCTCATCTCAGCTCGAGACACTCCGCAAGTGACATTTGACACCATCTCGTGCGCGCCACACCAAACAGACCAAGACCCTCTCCTCCCCCCGCCCCGCCCCTCCCCTCCTCGATCTGCCGTGTGCACCCGTTTGACCATCGCGAGACTGCGCCACAACACCTACTGTTGTAGCTCTACATGTGAAGCGAAACTGACACAAAACGAAACGAATAGAAATGCGTGCGAACGGGCCATCCGTGACACGCCCAATCTCACGCCCAACCAAAAGCGTGCTTATTGTCGCATGAATCCGACCGTTCAACACGATAAACAGGATGCACCGATTAATTCTGCCCGAAGGTCCGTTCTTCTCAGCTGCCGCCACCGCCGCTTGGTCGTGGTTCTCGTTCGGCTTGGAGGCGTTATACTGTGTATCCAAGGCCGTAAGCCATGAACGCGTTCACCTCTGCAAACAAGAAAATAAACAAGTAGCGACACGAGACAACAACAACGGCAACGTCAACGTCAATGACGATGGCAATGACAACGGAAACTTCCAACGACCACACTAACATAAACGTCAACAATAGCAGCGACAACGATGACCGCCAACAGCAAGCAACAGCAACGACGATATCAACGGCAACGACAACAACCAGCAGATACGGTCAAAGACATGGCGTGGTAACGTGAGGTGAATCAGCAGCATAGGTGCTTCTGGACAGCAGTTCTGCTTGATAGCCAAGGGCGCTGACGACTACAATAAAGGAGGTTTAGGACGCCGTACCCTTCACTGTGATCTCTCCTTCGTCCTCAACCTCCGCGGCAACACGGGGAGCAGAATAAACACGCATTGCGCGTTGTTTACCGCAGGTTTTTGTTTCTGAGCGCCCTTTACAGACGGTGTCCAGGGGGTGAAACGTCCGTTCTCCCCGGCTGCATCGAACACCCGGGATACGATCTTCACCGATACCAATTCCCCATGGAGGCATGCGACCAACCTATAGTAACCCCCCCGCCCCCGCCCCTTCCAACCGACAAAAGGCACAGTCGCTGTGCGGAGAGAGCCCTATTGATTTCGTTTTGTGATCACCAGGCAGGCGCAACACATTTCGTTCACTACCAGATACACGACAACCCCTCTACTACCGTCAAAGCGATCCGACTCTAATTCCAAGTACTTTGTCCCCGACACGCGGGTGCAGCTCTGAAGAGGGGTAAATAGGGATTTGGTTGTTTTTTTTCACGTGCACGACAGGAATGGGGCTGGGGGATGGGATTCGTGAAGCCAGCGGAATCCGTTTTACGTGCAAGTAAGAAACAGGGATGCTGGTCCAACCTGGGTTTCTTACTTTGGAAAGCGTGTGTTCTGCACTAAGTTCAAGATAAACGCGACTGGATTTCTTATTTCTTTGTGATGTAAGTCGGCCTGCCTTATTTGTGTTCGGGGTTTAGGTTTCCTGTACGTAGAGCATGTTATGCGAAGCCTTTGGAAATCCGCTGTGAGTGCTCGATCTTACCTTTCGAAGGCGAAGTTCTCTCGCTACTCGTAGACACGAAAAATTGATCCAACAGCCTTCGATGGCTTGACGGCCTGACCCCTCTTTCAAATCCTGGGAGCATTATGTGGATGCAAGTCTGAAACCTGCAAGAACAAACATTACCAGGGGAGGCATGCGTTTCGAGCAATCATTTATGTCACTGGCAGCAACAGTAACAGTAGCATAACCCTACGAAAATAGTCGAAACGTGCTCCTATCACGTGCGACTGCTGTGATTACAAGTTGCCGGTTAGAGCTAGAAGCCTACTAGCAGGCAATGCTCGAAAAATGGAGTCCCTAGTGACTTTAGTTACTAGGTCAGACGATTACCTGGAATTCTGAATCCCTAACCCTCTTGCTTTTCTACTCCATTTTCAAGTCTGAATCCGTCGTTTTCTAAACATCAACTTCGTACCCTTCTTAGTCAAAATTAAACACGTGCAGGCTCTGTAGCCCACAACTCCTCAACTCAAAACTTTGTCTGATGTATACAATTTTACTCGGTAGACTCACCGGCGACAATGGCTCATCAATGCGATACGCCGTTTTCCTTATTGAATTTAGCCTGGGCTCGCGTCAATTCATTATTATCACGCGAGACCACGGGCCTGCTGAGCAGTGTTTGGTTTAGCAAAAACCACTTCATGTTGAAAAACGTTTTTTCAGCAAAGACAAAAAAAAAAACGTAACCACCCAGATACGTCACAGGCGGAGCGGTTGGGAGCGAGGGCGGGGCTGCCACCTGCTCTGCCCCTCCGACAATCCCGTGTGCGCGTCAAGGATGGGATCTCGTCCGGGGTTTTTTGATGGGACAGATTCGCACAAAAATGCACAGGAACCGTGGTGGATCAGCTGATCATGCGTTCCGTATCATCGTACCACTTCTATCGGATGCGTGCATATTCGTAGCGCTGGTTGGCTCGCCTTTGCCTCGCCACACCCCCCCTGCTGGCAAGTCTGCGTATTTTCTTACAGAAGTGTTCTTCCTATCCATTGTGATTGGAGCCTGCCCTGTGACTACGGACTGTATAATGGCGATGGCGAGTCAATGCCAGGCGATGTCGGATCCGCCGTAGTTGCCCCAGCCGCCTCCCCACCGTCCTTCCCATTGTGTGCTGAAAAATTCCAACGTACATACCGTGTAAATCTTCAACACACGGTAAAAAGAACGTTAGGAATCGACTGCGGTAGCTGCGGCGGAATCGGCGGCCCCAGTGATCGTGGCGACCCCAGAGGCTTGGTGGCATGGTTTTTGCGGCGGGAAAAGGTCGGGCAGGAAGTGACAAGGAGGAGGCCGACAACCCGACCGTCCACAAGAAGAGGGGGGAAGAGGGGGTGCAAAGGGGTGTAAAAATGCCCGGGAGGGGAAGGGAAGGGAGGGAAAGAGGGGGCGGGGGAACTCGCTTCATGCAGAGCCGTATTCCTAAGACCATAGACCCTCTACAATGCCGGGACTGAGCACGTTGAATTTCGCCGATCAGGCAGACATCGCGTGCACCAAGCGCGAATCGCCGCGAGGTGTTCGGCGAGTCTCATGACGGGTGAGCTGCATTGTACTAAGACCCACTTGTGAGGCGGACTTCCGCACCTTGTGCATACTTTCTTGCATATGGGTGACAGCTTCGCATAAATTTATTTGTTTTTTGGTGCGGCCATTTCCAGAGGCAGCAATGGAGATACTCTGCAACTGCCTCGTGGTTTCCTTATCAGATGCACACTACGTGATATTATCCCCCTTGCGCTCCGCAGAATATTACGTAATTCGACTACCACCTGGGTTGCCGCCAAAACAAACGAACGAGAAAAAAAAACTGTATCCTGGTGGTCTGGCTCACGTAGTCAGAGGCGTGTTTCACAGCGTCGTTGCCAATCGAAGCCAGCCCCTGCAGGGATGGGGGGGCGTTGGATGCAGGTGGGGGCTGGCTCCGGTCCACGCCCCACGTGAAATCGGTACCGATACTCTGTCCATAGCTCGCCGCCGACATACTCACTTTCCAACAAAATAGAAACGCAAAACTAAGACTCGCGCTCAACTGTTAACCCCCCCCCCGAGCCCCAACCACACCCACCCGACCCTCGCGGGGCTTTTGGTGGGACCTGCACGCTGGGCTCAACCTTTTCGGACAGGAGATGTCCGTGACGGAGTCAGCAGCAGCAGCAGCAAACAGCGGAAGCAACAGAAGCAGCAGCAGCGGGAGCGGCAGCGAAAGCCCCCGTACGCGTTGTAAGCCTGGGTTTTCAATGTCCGCTACCCCGGCTCAACTAGCTATCTCTTCGGGTGCCACACTGCCGACGAAGGCAGGGATGACCATCGGGAAGACTCTCCGATGCCCTCTGACGTATCTCCTCCCTCGTTTAGCCGCGGCGTCCCCATTAGTGCAGCTCCAATATTTCCACCGCTGGGCGTGTTACAGCTACCCCGATGCTGAACGCAAACCCTTCCACAGACGCGGTCTTCTCGTTCGCCGAGGCCGTGCCGGTACTAGCACTATTTTCACCATCATCATCGCTGCTGTCGTCGTACATTGCCATTTCGTCACGGAGGGAAGACGATACCGCATCGAACGCAGGTGCCAATTTTCGTCTCCACTACAGACATTTTGAACGTCTCGAGTGGAGGCAAAAATCAGCGGCTGCGCCCGGTGAAGCCTCGTGTGCTCTCCAGAACGAAAAGGCCATACACAACGACACCATCGATGGCGATGGTGAATCGAGAGCTGGTGGTGGCAAGGCCCACGAGAGCGAAAAGACCGCATCCTTTGGAGGGTTTACGTGTGGAATTGGGGTGGCTGCAGCTCGCCCAGCGGCAGAGGGTATCAGTAACGCAAAAAACGTTAGGGATTGCGACGATAGTTGGAGGAGCGAAAGCGCCTGGTCGTCGCTGACAGTCGGGACATTCCCAGAATAGGGTTTCGCGAGGTCGGGCTCAAGGCTCTATAGACTGAACGCGACCAACCAAGCGCTATCACCATATCGCGAACCGTTCTCAAGGGCCGATTGAATCGCGGCGTCTGATACAACAGATGGCAAATGCCGGTGACGACGTGCGGCGGACGCTGTTACCATCAATCACTCTCATTAATCGTTTGTGTCGACCTCTTACCAGCTGTTATGGCTTCGTCGCTGCAAGGCAACCTATCGGGGGCCACCTAGGACTCTTAACGAGTGGAAGAGTGATCGGGGCCTGAACATCAGCAAAGGCTGGCGTACGATATGCTGCCCACCCCGGCAATGAGCACTCCAGCAGTCAATATAACTTGTGGCAGAGCATTCGCAGCCATGCGCAAAACCACGTCAAGGCTGAGGGTGGCGCGCATGACCATCTTCAAGGATACGTTCCGTTGGAAGGCATCCATCACGATACGGAAAAAGGAAGGGAGTGGGAAGAAAACGTGCACCTGGCCAAGGAAGGAGTATGGATACCTCGCTGACACGGACTTGATTTGTATCCCACCGCAAGGCTTTTTGTGTCACAAAACGAGTTTCGTCAGAAACACATGACCAAAGGGCATACACAGGTCACGTTGAAGTACCACTCCGCCTTCCCACCGGCGAAGAAATCAAATTCGAGAGTTCGATAACTAAGCCGGGGTCAAGTTCGTTAATTCTTTTTCGTCGCATCCGCGCCGTTGAACGACCCAGGAGGTCATCAAGCAGGACCACGAGAGGGCAGTAAAAGCTGAACCAGCGTCAACCATCGTGGATACGCTCAGCCAATATGCGACCGTCGCCTGCATCTCGGGACAGGCGCAAGGCCTTAGGCAAGCGTTGGAGAGGGAGGCGAGTAAAACAAAGATTGGGGGTCGAGGGGGAAGGCACCCGTTTAACCCCCGCCCCCTGACGTGCGTTCAGAGACTAATGCGTGAGAAAACATGAGCGTTCCAGCAGGTTCATACTCTGCACGGAGAAAACACGTTTTCATGTCGTAGTACATGCGATTGGGGCTCGGAACCAATGAGGCTGCTCTATCGCCGATTTCAATAGGCCTTACATCTCAGCGAAGTGCTGTAGACATGGTATGTTGGCGTCGGACGTGGTGACAACCAGTATCCTCCACAGCCCACAGCGCGGACAGGAAAGAAACACTACAACCGGTAGCGGAAGAGTTGCTTCGACAGGGCCGAGCAAAGTCAAGAGTGGGTTGGCGGCCGCACGCAAGGAGATCGAGCAGAACAGTTTTTCCAGATGAGACATGCGAAGCTATATACCCAACTATCGTTTGTCGACGATGACACGTTCAGCGTTCTTTTTCTACAATATTGGAGCTCTCAACGCGACAATAAACGCGATAAAGAAACGTTTTGATCGCGCATCGTAGACGTCGCCGTGGGACGCATATCACCGACCCACCTTCCGGTCGCCGTCTGACCGTGTTCGCCAGAAACGCCACCTTGGAGGCCGCTTGTACTGGAGTCAAATATTGGTTGAGGCAATTGAACTGTCCATGTCGTTTTTGATTCCTCCATGCTCAAACTCAGCGCTCGCATCCGGTGATGCGGCAGCAGCAGAATCAGCACCAGTGGCGGCAACGAACACCCCGGTGTACGTCATTCCAGGCACCACCAGCTACATGCTATTGTTGGTTTTCCGGTATTTTAGAGCCTTCACGCGCGCCACGCGAGTGATCCGCAAGCTGACTCGCCAATGGAAGCCAGCTGGTCGGCTATCGCCGCCTAGCAACTAGCCAGCAATCGTAAAGACAGGCTGATTCACAGCTCTACACGAAGGCGTTCACAACAGCAGCGATGACGAAGATGCAAAGTGTGCTGGTGGTGGCAAGGTCTCGGAGAGCGAGAAGGCCGCGTCTTTTGGAGGGGTTCCGTTCGGAGTCGGGGTAGCTGCTGCACGGCCAGCGATGGAAACATTAGTAGTGGGTAAACGCCGGGGGCCGTGTCGATGGTCGCCGGAGCGATAGCGCCTGGTGATCGCGGCCAGTCGGGATCTTTCGCAAATAGTGCTTCGTAAGATGGAACTCAATCTATTAATAGTTTTTGTTCACCTTCAGCAGCAATAATTCCCGTGGCCATTGTAGGGACCCCTTCCGTGACTGCAACGCCAGCAGCGCAAGCAGGACCAGCAGCGTCAGTAGCACCAGCGCCGGCCCCAGCTCCATCAGCAACACCATCCGCTCCAAAGTGCGCGAGACAGCATCGATCCACGAGAACGACAAGACCGATTATTGAGCGATAGCGCTTGGTGATCGCGGCCAATGTGGATCTCCCATAAATAGTGGTTCGCGCGGTGGAGCCCCAGCTCGTGGAGCTCTATCGGAGGAAGATCCCGACTGGCCAGAATCACCAGGTGTTATCATCCTGTCGCCAATCAATCATACTCAACAGCCGAAGGAGTTTCGGCGCCCTTCGGAGCACATGCCATTGACAACTTGCGGTGCAGCCCGCTACCATCCTTGGTTTCGTTCATGTGGGCCTCGCACCGGCATTGCCGGCTCCATCGCCTCGACGGACCTTGGAGTAGTTCGCAGACGCTGAGGGGGCTGTATAGGAATAATACACCACTGTTGTCGATGCTACTGGGGATGTTGCTGCTTGTGCGACTGATAATCGTGTTACTGGTGTTGCTGAAACCGCTCGTCTTGCTTTCGTCGCTGGCGTTGCAGACACGGAAGGGGCCCCTACAGCGGCTGTGGACATTGACGTTTTCGAAGGCAAGCAAACGAATAAAAGATACCTCCAGCCTCGCTTCGTGAAGCCCTTTTGAAGGATCGTCCAAACTGGCCGTGAGCACCAAGCGCTATCGTCGTCCTATAGTCATTCGAGACGCTGTCAAGGGCTGATGCAGTCGCGGTGCTTTATCAAGCAGATGGCAGATGCCAGTGACGACTTGCGGCTCAGGCCGTCATCCTCGGGTGTTGTTCGCGTCGATTTCTTACCGACGTTGCTAGCTTCGTCGCCTCGGTGGCCCTTGGAGTAGAGATTCATCGCCTCGGTGGCCCTTGGAGTAAAGCTTCGTCGCCTCGGTGGCCCTTGGAGCAGTTCCCAAAGGCTAAAGTTTTAATTGTTCATGTGACAAAAACGCCACCATTGTGGTCGCGATGCTACTGGTGCCGCGTGCTGTCGCCCGACGTGCGGAAGTCACCTCCAGCGTCCCAGAGACCGACGTTTTCGTCGTTATCGTTGCCCCTTCATTCTTCGCGATTTTATTCGTCATGGTCCCGGCCACTGCAATTGCCCCAACGCCTTCGCTGGAGAGGAAGCCGGTCCTTTGGATGTCCCAATTTTCCCAGGGTCAGATACTCCTTTCCTTGTTCGTGTTTTACGACCGTGGTTTGCACGGTTTCCCGCCGCCACCTTCAAGATAGCGAGGTGCAAACACTCCTTAGTTTCCTGTCCCCGTGATCTTCTTTGATCTGCCTCCTTATTTCGTATCAAAGGAGATGTACGCCTTCCAAAGGAAAGAAAAACCATCCGAGCCACTCTCATCCGAATCGCGGTGCCTCTTGCGCGGGTGCAAGCACTGTGCCACGGATTCGTTGGACTTGTGAAGTAAACAATGCCATGTTGGCCAACCACCTCGTGCGCCTTTTTCTCCTGCTCTTCCGACCCCGATCGCTCTGCCACCCGCAGCACATCATTTCTCCTCGCCTACCGCCGGGAGCCTCTAGCACCCCGCGAAGGCTGGCTCTGCAGTGAGCTTGCGTAGTTCGGGGGTCCTGACGTTCGGCCAGCCCCACCAGGAATACCTCCCTCCTCTCACGCCAATATAGCCTGCTTTCTCAAAGATTGCAATTATCACTGAGAACACGCGCCAGCGTGAAGTGATGATTAGAAAAGCTTCCTAGGCGATGCAAACCACACGTGACGACGCCAGAGTCACGCAAGCCCGCTGTAAAGCGAGTCTTTCGCGGGCCGCGAACGTTTCCGGCAGCAGGCGTGGAGACAGAGTTTGCTGCGGGTGCCAGAGTCTTCGGGACCCGGACAGCAGAAGAAGGCTGCGCATGAGGTGTTGGCCACCCGGGCGGTGGGCTCTCCGGCCGTCGAACAAACACTTCGCACTGTTCTCGCAGCTATGCGAGGCACCGTGTTGAGAATGAAAATGGTGCGGAGATTTCCGCCAGAACGCTTTCGGTTGGAAGGCGTGCATCTCGGCGATGCAGAAGGAGGCGAGCCAGGGAAAAGGAAGGAAACGAGAACAGGGAAGCAAGGAGTATACATACCTCGCTGGCATGGGTTCTACTTGTTTCCCGCAGCGAAGCTTGTTTTATCACGAAACGAGTTCCACCAGGAAGTACTTAACTAATGGGCACATGCACAGATCACGTTGAAGTATCCCCCGCCCCTCCTCCCAACCGGATCCGAGGACTCGATATCTAACCTAGATTCAAATCGTATAACCGCCTTTCGCCGCTCGCCCATCGTTAAACGGTCCCGGCGGTCACCGAGCAGGACCACGAACGGGAGAGTAAAGCCGAATCAACGTCGATTATCGCGGATAGGCTCAATCGCTGGTCGACAACTACCACCTGCATCTCGGGACAGGAGCAAGACCTGAAGCAAGCGTTCAAAAGAGAGGCGAGTACAAGCAATATCGGGGATGGGGGGGGGGATGTAATCAGTTGGGCGTGGCCGTAGTCGTATGTCCGTAGACCCTCGCACCCCTGCTATGCCGGGACGGAGCACGTCGGGTTTTCACCAACCAGGCAGATATTGCTTACACCAAGCGCGGAGCGCCGTGAGGTGTTAGGCGAGTCGCATGAAGGACGAACTGCATCCTTCCAAGAACCGCTCGTAAGACGGACTTCGGCATCTTGAGCCCACTTTCTTGCTTATGGATGACAGCGGCAATGAGTTACTTTATTTTCTGGCGTGGCTACTCCAGAGACAGCAACGAGTATTAATATGTAACTGCCTCGTGGGTGCCTTACAATATTCACACTACGTGATCCGATCATTCCCCTTGCGCGTAGTTAAGATTCTCCCCGCATACTATTATCTAACTCGATAACCATCATGGTGACTGCAAAAAAACATAAACAAAAAACGGTACCCTGGTTGTCTAGCTCACGCAGTGGTTGACATGTTTTACAGCGTCGTTGCCAACCAACGCCAACCCCAATATACAATGTTTTACAGAGTCGGTACCAACCGAGACCCATCAATACATTTTCAAGGGGGGCACTCGTTAACGCCCCCTCTGCGACGTGCATTCAGAAATAGACACGCGAGAAAGCAACAACGATCCAGCACGGCCCTACTGTGCGTGGAGGAAACACGTTTTCATGTCGTTGAAATTGTGATCAGGGCTCGGAAGCAACGAGGCAGCTCTACCGCCGATTTCAACAAAGCTTGCCTCAGCAAAGTGCAGTAGACATGTTATCTCGGCGTCGAATGTGGTGACAACCAAACTTCTCCGCAATACAAAGTAAAGGTGGATAAGAAACGCCACTCCAGGTAGCCAGGACGGGAAAGTTGCGTCGGCACAAGCTAAGTGAAGAGTCTGAGTTGCGGTCGCATGCGAAGAGATAGGGCGGCGCGTTTTGCTCAGACAAGACATGTGAAGCTATCATTTTCCGACGAGGGAACGTTGATCGTTCTTGTTATGCACAGTAAAAACTCCCAACGTGATAACACGATATCAGGCGTTCTGATCGCGCGTAGCAGACGTCGTCACGGGACGCGCCCGCCTTCCATTCGCCCTCTGATCGTGGTCAACGGCCAAGGCCTCTTCGAGGGCGGCTTGTACTGGCAAACAAAAATGAGCTGATGCTATGAAACGTTCCATTTCGTTTCGATTGACCCATGTTCAAACTCAGCGCCTGCGTCCGGTGCTGCGGCGGCAGCAGCAGTACCACTACCACCACCAGTGGCGAATGTCCCCCGCAATTCATTCCAGGCACCGCCAGCTACATAGTGTTGCTGGTCTTGCGGTATTGCAGAGATTTCATGCGCATCGGTCGAGTGCTGCGTAGCGCCGCTTAGCAAAACGTAGTAAGTCGTACAGTGTTTCTGAGTCAAACCCTTACACATCGGCGTTCACAACAGCAGCGATGACGATGGCGAAAAGATTGCTAGTGGCGTCAAGGTCTCGGATATCGAGAAGGCGGCGTCTTTGGAGGTTTGCGTTCGGAGCTGGGGTAGCTACTGCACGGCCAGCGGTGGAGACAACGGCGGTGCGTGAAACGTCGGTGGTCGCACCGATGGTCGTCAGAGGGATACTATCTAGTGATGGTGACCGCCAGGGGTCGTCCTCAAATAGGGCTCCTCGAGATGGAGCTCAACATACCTCCTTGCTCTCTCTGAAACAATATTCGCGGCCGTTGTAGAAACTCCTTCCGTAACGGCAACGCCAGCAACGAAAAAAAAGCCAGCATCATCAGTAGCACCAACATCGGCGCCAGCTCAATCAGGAACACCATCTGCTCCACAGCGCGCCAATATTCCATTAGCCCTCGGGATTAACAAGACTGGCGACAGGATGATGGCTCTCGGTGATCGAGGCCAGTCCGGACCTTCCACAAAATAGGGCTTCAGCAGGTGGAGCTTGCAAACACTTAAATGCGGCAGGTCCGGACTGGCCATGATCACCAAGCGCTATCGCCTTATCGCCAATCGACTTATTCTCAAGGGCCGGCGGAGTTGTGACGCCCTTCGGCGCACATGCCGGTGACGACTTACGGCGCAGGCTGTACCATCCTTGGTTTCCGTTCGTGTCGACCTCGCATCTGCGTCGCCGGCTCCATCGCCTTGACGGAACTTGGAGTAGTTCCCAGAGGCTGAGGGTGCTGCATGGGAAGCATATGTAAGTTTTCACTATTGCGGTCGATGCTACTGGTAATGGTGCTATCGCTGCGGCTGATTCTCGTGCGACTGGTGCTGCTGAAGTTACTGGTTCTGCTTTGGCCGCTGACGTTGCAGCTACGGAAGGAGTCCTTACTACGGACGAGGACGTTCAGCTTGTCGAAGGCGAGAAAAAGAGCAAAAAGTATCTTGACACCCACCTGGCGAAGCCCTATTGAAGGATGATCCAGACCATCTACGATCACTAAGCGAAATCGCTCAATCATGCGAACCTTGAAAGCAGATGGCAGGTGCTAGTGACGATTTGCGGCGCAGGCTGCCACCACCCTCGGTATTCGTTCGCGTCAACCTCTTACTGGAATTGCTGGTTTCATCGGCTCGGCGGACCTTGGAGTAGTACAGAGAGGCTGACTTTTTTTGTGCAAGGGAACAAAAATGCCCTGTTGTGATCGCGATGCAACTGGCGCCTGTGCGCTGTTGCCTGAGCTGCAGGCGTCCCCCCGGGCATCCCAAAGTCCCCAGGTTTTGGTAATTATTGTTGCCCCTTCAAACTTCGCGGGTTTCTTCGTCATGGTTCCGGTCACCCCAATCGCCTCCAACGACTTTGCTGCAGCTGCAGTCGTCCCTTGGGTGTCCTAACCTTCCCAGCGCCAGATAATTTCTTCGTTGCTTGTGTCCAACAACCGCGACGTCGACGGCTTCCCGCCACCACTTCTATGTCAGTGAGGTATGTATACTCCCCCGCCTCGCTGTTCTCGTCCCCGTTCTCCTGCATGATCCGCCTCCTTATTCCGTATCGCGGAGATGCACGCCGTCCAACGGAAAGCGTCCTGGCAGAAAGCCACCCACTCACAACCTAGACGCGGTGCTGGGCATGGCTGCGAGCACTGCGTCACGGATTCGGTGGAGTGTCGGAACGATCACTGCCGGGGTGGGCAACCACCACGTACGCCTTACTTCCCTGCTGTCCTGCCCCCGATCGCTCTGCCACCCGCAGCACAGCCTATCCCCTCGTCTGCCGCCCGGAGTCTTTAGCGGCCCGTGAAAGGATCGCCTTGCAGTGAGCTGGCGTAGCTCGAGGGTCCTTACATTAGGTCAGCCCCACCAGGACAACCTTCTTCCCTAGGGCTGACCAAACGTGACGACCGCCAAGGTCCTCGAGCCCACTACAGGACTAAATTTTCGCCGGGCCGCCAAAGCTTCCCGGCGGCAGACGTGGAGAGAAGGGGTACTGCCGGTGGTAAAAGCACCTTCGAGACAGGGACAGCAGGACCACGATGCGTATGAGGTGTAGGTTACCTCGGCATCGGTCACCCCGTCAGTCGAGCGAGTCTGCTCCACAGTGCTCCAAGCCGTGCACAGGCACCGCGTCTGGCGTCTAAGCTGAGAGTGGCGTGGACGGCTTTCCGCCAGGTTGCATGTATCTCCGTAATACGGAAGAAGGAGGCGAGTCAGGGAAGAGAACGGAAACGGAAGCAGGAGAGCAAAGAGTATGTGCACCTCGCCGACATGGATTTGATGTGTTTCCTACCACCAAGCTTGTTCTATCATGCAAGGAATTACCCGAGAAAGTATCAAAAAGGGCACACACTAGTCACGTTGAATCCTGCCTCCCCCCCCTCACACCCCACGAACAAAGGAAATCAGACGGTTCAATGCCTTCACCGGGGTCAGTCCCCTACCCCCTTTTCACGGCACGGTCATCGCTGAACGGCCCAGGTAGCCACCGAGCACGACCACGAGCGAGAAGTAAGAGCTGAATCGGCATCACCCATCACGAATACGCTCAACCGCTCTTCGTCAAACACCACATGAATCTTGGGACTGGCGCAAGACCTGAACCAAGCACTGGATAGGGAGGCGACTAAAACAAGGATCAGGGGTCAAGGCAAAAGGCACTCGTGTAACCCCGCCCGCGACGTGCGTTCATAAATAAAAGCGCAACGAAATATTAACACTCCAGCACGACCATACTGTGCGAGGAGAAACCGTGCTTTCACGCCGTAGCACACGAGATTGGGTCTCGGAACCAATTAGGCTGCCCTACCGCCGATTCGGCAAACTTTACGTCAGCAAAGCGCTGTAGACGTGGTAATATCTCGGCGTCGGACGTGGTGACAACCAGAATCCTCCACTCTCCAAAGTGGGGGCAGAAAGGAAACACTTTTCCAAGCAACCAGGACGAGAGAGTTGCTTCGGCGCGTGCGAGCTAGGCGAAGAATGGGTTGGCGACCGTACTCGAAGAGACGGAGCGTTGTACTTTTGTCCAATGAACATGTGAAGTTGTCATTTTTCGGCGAGGAAATGTTCGGCGTTCTTCGTCTACAGTATGGGGGCTCTCAACGCAATAATAACCACGATAGCAGGCTTTCGATCGCTCATAGCTATCGCCGTCGTAAGACGCGTTGCGCTGGCCCGTCTCCTGGTTGTCGTGTGATCGTCGTCACTAGCTAATACCTCGGCGTCGGCTTATACTACTGTAGCACTAAATATCTTGGTTGAGGACATGCAACGATTCGTCTCGTTTTTGGTGCTTCGAGCAGGGGTTGAAGGCGATCATCTTGAGGGATACATGTTGGTGAGGGGCGTGTATTGGCTGGGGGAAGGGGGTGATCGCCGCTACCGAGTACCGCTGTTGACACATATCACTGCATCGGCTATCCGCCAAGGTGCCGCACAGTGGGGGCGGAGCGGCTGCCCCCCGTACATCATTCCAGGCATCTCCAGCTACATGTTGCTGCTGGCCTTTTCAGGTTTAAGAGCTTTTCCGCGAACCACGCGTGTGCTGCACATGCCGAATAGCAACTAGTCAGTTATTATACGCCTTGCCGACTAACAGCTTTCAGCAACAGCGTTTATATCAACCCTTCTTGTATATAACTACTATTTTGATCCCAATCACTTTTTCCTTGCCCGCCATAACTATTGGAGCCCACCTTGTGGCCACGGGCGAGGTTATGGTGATGAGTCGATGCGAGACAGAACAACAACAACATTACAACAATAGCCACCGCGAAGTTTTGTCCCACTCAAGCCGGAACGCTCCAGGGTACCCCCCCGACCCCTCTCCACGACCAGCTATGCGCTTTCGCAAGACCATATAGAGCCCGCGCCACCAAAACTACTACTGTTATAGGCTTACAGCTCTATCATCTCGCGACGATACACAACGAAACGAAATTTACGAAATTAAATTGATTGCGAGCAAACGGGTTAACAAAGGTGAAACCCTCCCCAATGGCCTATATGATAAGCCCAAGCCCAACCCAAAGCAGAACGCGCGGCCACTGTATGTCTGCCGGAGTCGATTGGTCAACGTAATCAAAACGGATGTGTTAATCAATGCTGTCCGACTTACTTGTTCATCTTGACTGCCACCGACGCTTGGTCTAGGTCGTTCCCCGAATCGGCAGTTTTCCCACATGTCCTCGCATAGTCCAAGATCACCTTCACCTCTGCCAACCAACACAAAAAAAAGAAAAAAAAGGCGAGCCAGATGTTAAAATATTCAGCGATTACGTCAGCATCAACCACCTCGGTATTGCCAAGACCAACGATAACGTCAGCGCCAATTGGGTGTCTTACAACTTACCTGAAGTCCAAAAAACGGTTGAGGTACACACAGAATCATGTGTAACCCTAACTATAACCGTAACCCAATCAAACCCAATCAGCCAACGTAGGGATGACTCCAGTGGTCTCGTACAGTGTGCCCTAACCAATTTATCTAAAAAGTGGTAAGCTCTAATGAACGCTAACGACAACGTCAACGTCAACAATGACAAAAACGTCAGCCACGACGAAACCTGATCCCGAGGTATAGCGGCCTATCCGAGATACCGAAGTACAGCGGTACCCTATCGAACCGCGTGGTATCCGAAACCAAACTGCTTGCATGAAAAAACATGTATCGGGGGGTAATTAATGAAAAACCAGTACTTAAAAAAAAATATCCTAAATACGCCAGCTGTGAGTTCAACAATTTTTGGGTCGATAATCATCTTTGCAAGCTGCGCGATACACCGGCCGCCCGTTTTTAAACATGTATTGTCCTTTGAATGTATAACTCCTACGTATGTTTAAAGGATGAACACCAACAGCAAAACGTATTTGTTATGTCGAGGGGGTAATGGGGATGTGGTGAGTTATTGAATACTTGAACGTTTTCGGGATTCGTGGAGACGAAATGATGTGTTAAGGTACGGCCTTGAAAGGCCGATAATTACCTGATTTCGATAGGTAATTGGCGGTTTTCGTATAATAGGGTGGCGTTTTATATTCGGGGTAGTCAGGAGACGGAGAGAATCTTCCCTCCGTTTCCGTTGCCACCACCGCTCCATCACGCGTCGTTCCCTGCCCGATGTGTCACATCCCGCCGCGAGGTATTTAAGAGGTCATCCGTACTTTGGGCTGGCTAAAACGAAATGTTTTCGGGATTCAGGGAGACGATACATGTATGGGAAGTAGACGTTATATTGATGGCGTCATTGCTGGAGAGTCAACAACACTCAGCCCGGGCTCGATTGGGTTCATGGTACAAGTCGCAATTGGCGTGCCCGCCATACGACCGAATAGACCCACGCATTCTTCATCAGATACCTATGATACGCAAAATCAACTTCGACGATGCGAAGACGGGGACCAAATGATGCACACACCCGTAACTTGAAAAAATAAATTCTGAACGCTCCCTCTTATGTACAACAAAACACTACTATCAATACCGGATCTGGTTGCAAGATAGATCTCTCAAAACTTCCAAGTAGTGTGTCCCCAAAAACGTGGGTGAGCCTCAAACACAATAAACGAAGAGCAAAAAAAAAATTAACATGGGGGGCAACGTAGAGTGAGGTTTAAAAATCCATCCTCCTCGTTGTCCTCCTTACCGCTCGCTCTCTGCACCAGTGCCTACGCGAAGCTCCCTCTCGACCTTCGGGTCCAGCGCAGGTTCGATTTATCACATTCTAAGTGTGCCAAGCTTCAGGGATCTTAGAACGTGTTGATCGTTTCCGCCCGCTTCCTCTCCTCCAGCTCGCGCTGCCTTTCCACCGCACTCGCGCGACGCCCCTCCGGCTTTTATTTGATGCCCAGGCAGCGTAGATTCGCTCTCCGACATTCGATTTCGATCGTATTGCCAAGAGTTTTGAGTTGGGCGCCGAATTGCCGACAGGGATAGATGAAGTGGTAGGTGGCAGGAACGGTTGGGAGGCAAGGAACTGAACGAACAGGGGCGGGGGGGGGGGCAGCTGGTGTGGAGTTCACGCCCCACGTGCCGATTGTATCGGGCAACTGAGATCTTGAGCTCTTCATCCTTGCTTCAAGATCGCAAGAGGTTCTCAATCGATTTGCACCAATTCAACCAATTCTCAACGCACTAGTTAGTCATTTTTATTAACAACGCGTATACAAGATCCAACAGACGGATGATGGATGCCCGGACCATCCTTGCGTAGTTGACGCCGCACAAGAGTGCAGTACGATACTCGTTTACGTACGAAGTACAGAGTAGCGCAGGCAGTACTTTTTTGCGGTTCGAGGACGGAAGGCCTTCACAGTTCATGAGTGCAGTAACTGTACCATTACCAGCATGTACAGACTGGTTCAATTTAAAAAACCAAATTTATTCCCCGGCGAATGTCCACGCCGTTTTTTATATTCAGACCGTGAAAATTTGCACACGTCTTCTATGTGCCCTTGCGAAGACCTCACCCGATGTTTTTTTTTGCCTGATTGTTCGTCAGTTAAGATTTTTCGGAAAATGTAGACCACCTTCGCCCAAATATTTTTGTCGAAAAAAAAGAAAAAGAACCCCGCCTCTCCGGAGGTCAGACCTCGGGATGGGCATGTAGAACATGTGTGCAAAATTCAGGGTCTATCTCTCAAAACGGCGTGGACATTTGGACTTTTGTGCGTAAAAGTGATTGAGATACTTGAGTTTTATTTCCTTCAAATGACTTGGTTTTAGTGTATAGGATCCAGTTTTTTCGCTAGATTCTGAACAGAGGCAAGTCAAATCTTCGGTTTTTTGCGCTTATATTTATACAGATATGCCTTGGAGTACCTCCAACCGGATCGTGCAAAATGTGGCGCATTCTTTTTCTCGCCTCCGCTTGAAAAAAGCCTGAATGTTATTGACAAAAATGAAGGTCTGTCATTTGTCGATACGAGGTTCGCTCCTAGAGACAGCCCGATAGAGGCCGAAAAAAAAAAGCTAACCATGTCACCCTCTTCCATTGATTGGTCATGGGGGTCAGTATAATACAAAATATTAACTTTTTGACTAGATGTTGCGAGCGGCATTCGTGGGGGATAGAATTTGGGGCTTTATACTGAACCAGCTTGTTGTATGTAGTGTCGTACTGTATTCGACTTTGAAACGCGCTGCGATTACTCGATCTTACCCTCCAAAGGCGAAGCTCTCTCGCTACGCGTAGACACGGAAACCTTATTCAGCAGTCTCAGACGGCTTGGCGGCCTCGTGTAATAGAGTGTCAATCGTCTTCAGGCTTCCTCTTTCGTTTCCAGCTTCGACTGCTCTTGTTGATAGATCTCTAAAGGTGTACACGTAGCTGGCGCGGGAAGGCGTGATGATGACTCAAGACGGTGACACAGAATTCTTTCTTATATTATCCAGCCGTCGAGCCTGACTCGGTCTCATGTGGAGCAAAACTGCGAGTGACAGCTCATGGTCAATCACGCCGGGAAACATCCGGCCAAACAGTCCCCTTACACCTTGAACATGAATCCCTTACCAACGTATGTAACTCCATGATATAAGATGGATCATAACCGCCATGTTCATGAGGACAACCAACATCCCCCCTCCTCATTATATACGACGAACACACTATTATTAATATCATTTCTGCATTGTGCATGACAAGGCACGACATCACAGGGTTGATACATCTTCATATCGTAATGAACTCATATCAAACTCAGAACCCCAACAAGCTCGAAACCGAAATTCCAGTCCGCAATTCAATAAGTCCTCCAACTCTCAAACCAAGTAACAACAGTCTCACGCTGCAAACATCAACTACTCTCGAAAATCATTGCCAGATGAAAACGACAATAATTTTATTCTCGGAAATGACCAGGTAAAAACAGCGCAATTCTCGAAAATTGACTCAAATATACTCCGATTATTCCCGATTTCCTCGAGATACTAGTACCCAGCACGGGGCCTACAAGCTGAACCAGGAAAAACATATTCCGCATTATTATACGAAAACGCAAACAACCGCAGAAACTCGATTTAATCGTACTCTGTACACTGCACGGCGAAAAGCATCCCCCCTCCTCCGTGCACGACGAAACGTGTAGCACACGTATCGGCGGGATGTTGCACTGCTCAAAAACTCAAACTCGAATAACCAAATATCTCCCCCAAAAATAAGCTCCCGCATAACGGGGAGTCGCACGTTGATGTGCTTCGAGTTCGACGTGCACACTGGGTTTTGTGCCAGGTTCTTAGCCCCCTCGTTATCCTCGAAAACCGCAATGTACGTCGTACCAAACCCCGGGACAATAAAATCCACCCATACCGCGAAAACATCGCCATCTTAATGTTCTCTGCCAGATTAGAACGGCATTGTCCAATAAGGCGGTACAGACCCAAACCGACATAGCAATCAACTCGCAAAATCAAATCATATATTGTATCGTTCCTCATTATTCCTGACGAGCACGCGTAACGTGGGTGCTATAAATTCTTCAAGTAAGCATGGGGTAAGTCCGCGCGATCAGACAACGCGTAACCAACGCATCAGCGAGACAATACTCAAGTCACGAATACTCGAACTAGACCGGACGCGCCTCTGCGCAGCTCGTGGTCTGTTCAATCTCGCGCGCTTTGCCATTGGCCGATATTTGTCATACCAACAATAAGCAAGCCTCATCCTATAACAAGAACAAGAAAAACAATCAAGTCAATCTCAAGCAGGCTCACAATCAAAGTTCAAACAACAAAATCACAATCACCCAGCATCATATCCATTCATTTCAACCCCAATAGCCCCAAACACTACTGCTGGTGGTCGCTCCGCTGCGGCAGCCTCCTTCCAGTCGCATGACATCGCCGCAGCTCGGGCACTCCAGCCTATCCTCCGGAATGAAGCAGCCGTTCCTGGTGCGGGCCTAAAGCCCTCGCTGATGGCCCGTTGTTCCTTTCTCCTTCACTCGCGCTCGCTTTGGGCATTTCCTCCTTTTTCGTCCATGCTCCGACCCCCAATCGATGGTGCAGACCCTTCCACCAGTGCCCACCACCGCTTTCTCCACGTTGTTCCAGTATTCATATGCGTGTTCGATCGCGCTCGCAATCTCGTCAACCTCTCTCCCGGCACCTGTCGGCCAAGTAATCCCATCTCTCATTTCCTCTTTTCTTGTAGTACAAACCAAAGTAGCCACAGATTCAGGCACAGGCGTGGCTGTACTGCGGGCTTGCGGATACAGTGGTAGCAGCGGTGAAACCAGCGATGGCGGCGGCAACGGCGATAGCAGCGGCGGCGACGGTGGCGATGACAGCGGCGGTGACCATGACGGCGGCTGTGATGACGACGGTAGCGGTGGCGGTGGCGGTGGCGGTGGCGGCGGTGGTGGCGGCGGTAATGACGGCTGTTTCGACGGCAATTCTTCTTCGTTGCAGGCATAGCATTCCTCTGACGACTGCTCTTCCTGCAGATGGGGCGACTGGGGCAGCTGCTGCCTCTGCAACAACTGCTTCTTTCCAGCGCCGTCGCCACCAGCACTATGCAGATCTACCAGCTTCGGCTCATGTTTGGCTTTGATGGGACCGCACAGTTGCTGCTGAGGCGAAACATTCTTACTCTCCTTTTCTCTCTCTCTTCTCTCTCTGTGTTGATTGTATGCTTGGATATGATGCGGATATTATGATGACGGTTGAGTATTGCAAGAGTTTCCATATTGTCCAGAACCTCTCAGCGTCTTATGAGGTGGAGAAGAAAATCCTGTTGTCCAGCCCTGGCCTGACTCGTTCCAACATAGAAGAGGTAGTAAGAAACGCGTACATGTCGCTCAAGCAGAATGTTGGAAGGGGTAAGGGTCAGTCGAAGGGAGATGACCCACATGCTCTCTACGCCGGCGGTGCACAACCAACCGGTGCAGGGGGCAATGGGATGGGGAGGAACTCGAAAGGAAAACAGAAAAACAGACGGAAACAGCAGCAGTCGCAACAGCAGCAGCAACAGCAGCAGTAACAGCAGCAGCAGCAGCAGCGGCAGCAGCAGCAGCAGCAACAGCAGCCGCAGCCGCCTCACCAGCAGCACCACCACCACCACCACCAAAGTGGTGATGGCGGTGTAGTGGGCCCGCCGTACCGTTTAGATCCGGTATATGGGCAGTGGTGTTGGGATGACTCGAGGTTGGCCCCTTTTGGGAACGCTGGTAATGTAACCCCGATGGGATATGTACCAGTTCAACCTCCGCCTGGTGCACTACCACCGAGACCCCCGCCACCGGCAGGATCGGGACCGCCTCGTAGAGGTACCCCGATAGCTCCCCGGCTATGCTTCAAGTGTCAGCAACCGGGGCATTATGCCACTCAATGCACTGCGCACGCACACGCACACGTCGCGCAAAATTACCCACCCAGTTCACAGGTTATTTAGGCGTGCACGTTGCATCGTTTAGCCCCCCACCAGCGTCATACGACGGAAATTGGCAGGCCGGAGCATGCCATGAGCCCTATGGAGCTGGTGACTACGCTCCAACTAGCTATGCTCCCCAGTACGTTGCCGCAGCAGCAGCACCGTACGCCCCCTCGACCGTCCACTCCCCGTATGACTCTCAAGGGGCAGCGGAATCCACGCATGGCAGAAGCACGTTTGACGACCCACACGTTCTCACCCCGCAGATTGCTCAACCAATCCAATACCCCTCCAAAATGAAAGAGACGCCTCGTGACATTTCTGGGGGTAGCGGTAAAGATGAGTGGGTTGCCGACTCTGGTGCTTCGTATCACGTCACGGGGGACCCCACTGGGATGTTTGACTGTAAGCCCCCTCCGGTAGGTAAGGAGAGGTTAGTGATAGGTGACATGACGATGATGGGCGTCGAGTGCTTTGGCGAGCTGTTTCTGTTGATGCACTGCCAGGGTGGTGACACGCATGTACGGCTGACGAACGTGGCATACGTGTCTGGAGTCCAGTTTAACTTGTTCTCATTACACGCTGTGATGTCAAAGTGCCGTGTGACCATGGACACCAAGGGGGTTCGCATGCTTGGGGGGAGTGTTTCGTTCGTACGCAGAGAGGCTGGCTCATACTGCTCCGCAACTAGGATCACCGACCCCCCCATGGCTAACGCAGTATTGGTCCCTGGCAAGCAGCAACGGATCGATATTAACGACCTGCACGTTGCGCTAGCCCACTCACATGCTGAAACCCTACGCGAGACGGCGCGCCAACATGGTGTAGAAGTGGTAGGAGAGTTGGTCCTTTGTGCTGGGTGTTTCGAAGCCAAGGGTAGGAGGATGCTAGTTCCGAGATCCACCAACAGTCGCTCGACCAAACCCTTTGAGCGTCTGTTTGTAGACCTGTCCGGAAAGCCCCCCGCGTCATCTGGTGGTTACCACTACCTAATGATGATTGTGGACGATTTTTCTCGGTTTGGATGGACTTACTTCCTCAAGGAGAAGTCCGACGTGCCCGCTGTTTTCGCTGGTTTTCTGGCTGACATTCGGGCACAGGGTACCCCATCCATTGTGGAGTGCCTGCGCTCAGATAACGGTACTGAATACACTAAGGGTGAGTTCGTGACGCTGCTAGACCACCACCGTATCCGCCGAGAATACACGCCCGTAGACTCTCCAAAGTACGACGGCGTGGTCGAGCGCAGGATTGCCCTAGTCTTAGAGGCCGCGATGGCGTCCTGCCTGGAGGCTCCCCGCCTGTTCGGCGGCGTGCCTCTGCCGCCGACAGGGCCTCTATGGGTGGAAGCGTGCGTGCACGCGAGTGATGCCATCAACGTGTCGGCGAGGGTGAGCGACAGGCCGGGCATGTTGTCGCCTTACCAAAAGCTGTATGGTAGGGCACCGTTCCCGCGACTGCTCCCCTTTCTCAAGCCACGCTTTCATCATGTGAAGCGGACGCTGAAATCTGAGCCGAAGGCACAGGTTTGCTTTTTCTTGAACAGCGGCAGCAACCACCCGAGGGACTGTTGCAAGGTGTTGCTTGTGTCCGGCCGCCGGTCGTACACCCGCGATATTACTTGGGAGCATCCGCGGGAAGCCTTTGCTGGGTTGCTGCCTGCGGCATGGGTCAAGGACACCCCATCACCTGGGCCGAGTTTGTCAGAGGCGCAGATGCCCCCGGAAGACGGGGAGGTATGGCATGAGCTGGCACCGGTGCCGTCAAGGACGTCACCGGGGCCGGCACAACCGGCACCGTTCACGTCAAGGACGTCACCGGTTCCGGCACCGGTGCCGTCAAGGCGTCACCGGTGCCGTCACAGCCGTCACCGGTTCCGTCAAGGGAGTCAAAGGAGTTGGTTCAGCCGTCACCGGTGTGGACGTCAAGGGCGTCACCGGGGGCGACACAGCCGTCACCGGTGGTGCCGTCAAGGTCGTCACCGGGGCAGGCACAGCCGTCGCTGGTGACGTCAAGGGCGTCACCAGGCCTGGCACAGCCGCCTCAGTCACAGTCGTTGCCGCTGTCACACCAGTTCTCAGGAGCTGGTGATGGTGGCGAGCCACAACACCTGGGGCGCACGCGGGCGCAGATTGCTCGCAACCAGGCAGGAATTGACAGATCGCAGACTGTAAATGAGGGCGTAGCTCAACTGGGACGCACCAGGGGGCAAACCGCGCGCAATCAGGGGGGTATGCAACATGGACTGTTGTCTTTGATGGCTGCGCGGGAGGGTATTGGTCATGTACTGTACCATCAAGCCCCACCTCACAAGAACCCTCCCCTACCCTCGCGCCCGGTGAGTGAACTCTTGACGCCGAACTCGTACTCGGAAGCGCTCACCGACGAATATTATGATCTCTGGATTCAGGCCATGGAGAAGGAATATGGTGGCCTGGAGAACGCGGGTACTTTCGGTGCGATCTAGCAACCAAACGGCCTGAATGTTCTTTCGGCGAAGTGGGTGTACGGTTGAAAATCGAATGAGATTGGCTTTGCCATTTCGATGCAGAGCAGGCTTTTGTTCAGTCAAACCTAGACGGAGATGTTTTTATGCGGCTACCCCGGGGTTGTGGTAAGATGTCTGGTAAGGTAGTACGCTTGAACCGCAGTCTCTACGGCTTGAAACAAGCGTCGAGATCGTGGCACAACCACTTGCTATCGCACATGGAGAGTCTTGGTTTTAAGCAGAGTCTAGCAGACGCGTGTGTCTTGCGCTTGGTCGAGTCTGGAACTGTCTCCATAGTAACAGTAGTTCATGTGGACGATATCTTCGCAGTAGGACGGAAGGCTAGATGCGATCAATTCTGCGAAAACTTGAACCGCCTAGGGCCGATTAACAACCTTGGCGAGCTAAGATGGTATGCTGGCTGCTGGTATTCTAGAGATTGGGATGCTGGCACTTTAACGATCTCGCAGCAAGCTTTCGCTGAAAACACAGCTTTGAAGTTCGGCGTTAGCTCGGGCAGAAGAAACCCGTTAGAAAAGGGCCTTAAACTCGAAGAGTTCGATGCGACTGAACCTGAGGGCGACTGGCCTTTCCGTGAACTGGTAGGGTGCTTGATGTGGCTTGCCAATCAGACACGTCCGGATATTGCGAACGCGGTGAGAGCGGTAGCCAGGTACACCAACTCGCCCAGAGCGATACACTGGAAGACAGCAGTTGGTGTTTTAGAGTATGTTTTTTTCACGAGTGATTTTGGCATTACTTTTCAGAGAGGCAATGGACTGGAGCTGGTTGCGTATGCGGATGCAGACTACGCCAGCAATGCCACTGATGGGAGGTCGGTTTCCGGTGGGGCTGTCATGTGCGCAGGAGCATGCGTGTGCTGGTTTTCGAGGACTCAAAAGTGCGTGACGCTCTCGATCACAGAAGCCGAGTACGTAGCACTAGCAGACACCATCAAGGAGGTGATTTTCTTGCGGTACGTGTAGAGTTTATTTTGCCTGGCCTTGGTTCTGCATGCATCACGGTTTTGAGGACAACAAGGGGGCAAGGCACCTGGCTCATAACCCGGTGTGCGCGTCGAATTCGGAACACATCGACATCAGGCACCACTCCCTCCGAGAGCTTGTATTCAGGGGAGAGTTTGACATTGTCGCCGTAGAGTCTGAGCAGCAACACGCAGACTTCCTGACGAAGGCACTTGCCGGTCCAGTTTTTCGTTTTCACCGAGATTTTGTGATGAACATTTGATTATGGGAGAACGGTAGAATATGTCATGATTTAGTACGCTAGGTTCGTTTTTTCTACTGTTTAGTAATGATATCTGAGCTAAATCGTTCGGTTTATATTTTTGGGGGGATTTGGGGACGGTGACGATTTTAGGTAAACTACCCGGGGTCATCCCCGCGTAATCAGTCTATGGTTTTCTCAACTAGCCCCGTAATGAGACCCCGCTGAGCCAAATAGTTCAGTTTACATTTTTTGGGACTCGGGGACGGCAACGGTTTTTTTTGGTAAACTACCGGGGGTCATCCCTGCGTAATCAGTTTATGGTTTTCTCAACTAGCCCCGTAATGAGACCCAGCTGAGCCAAACCATTTAGTTTTCATCCTGCAAGGAGGGGTCACGCCCACCTGTTACTGCTTGTGCGGGGAAGGATTCGCTTGACCACTTGAGAGGATTATGGCTCGTTAAATACGAAAAAGGTCTCAAACTCGACGAGTTCGATACGTCTGAACCCGAGGCGGCTAACTTTTTCGCGAGCTGATTTGAATTGTTTCTTGACGGATTATTCTGCATATATTAGCTGGATTTTCGTACTTTTAAAGAGTGCATGGTAGTTAGGGAGGCAAGTAACTATTTCTTTGTTTTTGAAATATTACTGTTTTCACGATTGCGTTGTCTAGTATGGCATTATCTTTCTCGGGATTTGAGCGTTTGGAATTTGAATGGATTTTTAGTATATACCCAGCCGGGAGGCGTTTGTCTCATTCGAAAGTGAGTTTTGAGACTGCTGTCCAATCACACTTGTTGGCACCCCTGTTCTATGGAGCTGACAACCGTTTTATAAGGAAGGCTGAATGCTGATTATAAGGCCGATGTTTGAGTTTTTGGATTTTCGGAATTTGGATTTCGGATTTTGAGTTTTCGGTCTATGAATTATCGGATTTGAGTTTTTGTATTTGGACGTAGGGTTTTACGACTTAGATCTTAGGTTCGTGAAGATTGATGTTGCATACTGTCCCTGACTTGTATCTCTAGACTTATGGAGTGCTTTTTAAGGACTATGGTGTTGCAATCTTTCTTTCTTGTCACGGAGGTACTGGGAGGATATTGATTGACCGTAATTTTCATTGAGTCGTTTTACCCTGATGATATGACAATATAGCATCATACCGTATAATTTACGAAGCAGGGAGGCTGTTGATTGTATGCTTGGATATGATGCGGATATGATGACGGTTGAGTATTGTAGGGGTTTCCAGTGATAAGTTGGCTACATGATAGCGGGATATCGGGATGGTGGAAATACTCCGCCTATTTATCCGCCTTTTCTTTCTGGCGAGCGCACTCCACGCTGCGCCTTGGCTAGGAGCAACTAAATATATATTTTTACGTCTTATACTTGTCTTCATACCGGTGACTCCACTACCCCACTATTGTCAGCTCAACGGGTAAGCCCTCTACGCTTCGTAGGGATCAACAAACACTCTCTCTCTCTCTTCTCTCTTTCTCTCTCTCCTCTCTCTCTCACACAGTCTCGAACAAAACCACTCTTTCATCCATTTTCCGCATCACATCAGCTTGAAGCTCGTGCTCCTCGAGGAGAAGTCGTAGTGCGTCATGCATCGCCAACACCCGCCAGGACCAAAACGTAGTCAGGCCATACACCTCTTCAGTATACGACGCTCGCAGGGCTGCCTCTGCAAGTCCGACCTCTCTTTTGCTCTTCTGCAACGTTATCCGGATCTTGAGCAGCTTTATATCCTCTCTTAAATAATCTCCACTAATAATGCCAGAATCCCCCGGACCTGGCATGGCTGTTTCCCACCTCTATAGGCCGGCCTTGGCTGCGCATGCCAATAGAAATCAACCGGCTCTCGCTAGTGTGTTGATAGATCTCTAAAGGTGTACACGTAGCTGGCGCGGGAAGGCGTGATGATGACTCAAGACGGTGGCGCAGAACTCTTTCTCATATTATCCAGCCGTCGAGCCTGACTCGGTCTCATGTGGAGCAAAACTACGAGTGACAGCTCATGGCAAATCAAGCCGGGAAACATCCGGCCAAACAGTCCCCTTACACCTTGAACATGAATCTCTTACCAACGTATGGAATTTCATTATATAAGATGGGTCATTACCGCCATGTTCATGAGGACAACCAACAGCTCTACTTAGTTAGGCTGCCCCATTCTGGGGTTTCTGTCTTCCTCCATCTTGTTATGATCTTTATTTCAGCGATCTGCTCTAGTGAATGGTCTTATCCGTGACGTTTAGGCCTCATTACGAGGTGTGGGGGAGTCTATAGCCTCATGTCTTTGTTGCGAATAGCCGCATCTTCGACCCCCTTTCCCGGCCTTTTAGGATGAATTTTGTCGTCACTCTTCGACCGTCTTGAGGTCTGTAAATACGACTATTCAGAGTGGGCTAATGTAATAGAGTGTCATTATACCTGGCAATACATTCGGTAAGATAGCCCGCAGAGTCCTGGTCTTCGGTCACAGGAAGATTCTCTTAAACGGAATGCAATATTCTGAGTGGAGAAGATTCCCCGTAGAATCTAGCTTATCATACCACAAGAGTGTTCTCTATAATAGAGCGGTCTTCCTCTGGACAAGATACATTGTAGATAGATGCACGCGTCTTAAAGCGCCCATAGAAATAATAGAACATCTAGGAGAACGTTTCTTGTACGTTCCATAGATAAAGGTCCAGAAGGGAGCACAGCAGCAATGCTGGGGGGAAGCGAACTCTGTGAGCCTCACCCCCCCCATGGTCTCACTCCTTCTTTCCTGTCTCTTCGAGTTTCTCATATATATAGCTCAACGCCGGTAATAATAAGAAATCTACCAAGAAGAACCGGTGCTGTCTCCAAGCGAAGCTGATGCCCCTGCGTCCCTTCCCTCGCGCCTTCCCAGCACCACGACTTATCACACTCACCCTCCTTCCTACCCCTGGGAGCATATGTATGTGTGTTTGCGTTTACATGCTGATGTGACTGCAAGGCATAAGAGTCTGCAGTTCTGCAACCTGCCAGAACAAACCAACCTGCAATGTGAATGACATAAAACTATATACCTAGACCTCGCCCCCCTCGGACGTCTCGCTCGGCATATCCTCCCCCCTCTCAGCCCTTCTCAGCCCGTAATTGCCGAAAAGAAAATTAGTTGCTGGGGAAAAGAACCGTCCCGAAGTTCCTTGCCTTCCTTGCTTTCCCTAGTCTCATTCTTACTTAGCTCTCATTCTCTGATCTTTACTGCTTGCTCTCTGATATTTTTATTTTGCTTTTTCAGCAACTTCTTTTTTGTAATTTTACTTTTGAAGTTGGCCAATTGCTGGCTGTTGGGAGGGAATTGCCGTTAACGGCTGCAAACAATTTGAATTTGAAATTTGCCGGATCGGCAATAACAATTTGAAGTTGAAATTTGCGAAGCGGACCAAGGCTAGTGCGGGAGGAGGCTCCGCCAACAGTGGGGGTGGTGGAGTTTCAGGATCAGGCGTGTGGAAGCTGGTCGGGCAAGAACGGGACTCAGCTTCTTCTGGCAATCCTGATTGGCCGTGCCCGAGCAAGGGTTGTGACGGCTTCCTCATCGCACGAAATAGCAAAAACAGGAGTTCCCAGTACGCTGTCTGCGACACCTGCAGGAGTGACGAGCCTTCCACGTGCCAAGCTTTTCATAACCTTAACAAGAAGCACTGGGGAAGCGGCGACAACCCTCGTGTGTGTGACTGGTGTGACGCGGACACCTGTGATTCACCTTCGATCGGCGTCCCTAACGAAGGAGCTGAGAGCTTGACGAAACGTGAGTTTCATTTCTTCGTGTTGTTGGAATTTGATGTTTGCTGTCAGCTACTATACTACTGATTGATGATGTTGAGAGTTGTGTGCTGCAAGTTGTGCGCAATAGACTACTAGTATGTGGTTTTGGGTGTTGGTGAACTCAAGCGAATCCTGTTTCCAATAATGATGCACATTGAAATTTACATTGTTTGACCTTGTGTGCCTGTCTGCAACGTCTGCTGTAGTAGCATGTGTGTGCTACACCAGCGTGGTCGAACTACCACACGGTGTGGAAGCTGTGCTTGGGGACGCGTAGCCTGAACAAACTCAAGTTCGCCTTGGTGGTCCCGGAGGGCAGTCCCGTCGTCGGGGTAAGCATGTTGCACTAGTTGTCTACCCAGTTGTGTGCTGTGATTTCTTTTTCATGCGTACAAACACACTTGTGCATGTACGAGTACGTGTACGGGGCAGTCCCGTCATCGGGGTATAAGCGGGAATTGTACAAGTACTCAGGTCTACGAGTAGACCTATGCAGTGACGCTGTGTGATGCGATTTCTTTTTCATACGTACAGCCAAACACACTTCATGTGTGTACGACTACGAGTACGGGGCAGTCCCGTCATCGGGGTAAGCGGGGGTTGGACAAGTGGTCCATGCAGTGACGCTTTGTGCTGTGATATAAACACACGTTTTGGATGTACGACTACGACTACGTGGTATCTATACATGTAAGACGCAATGAAAACGGGCAAGTCTCATCACGGGGGTCAGCCAGGGTTGTAAAAATGGTCCATGCAGTGATGAATAACACAGCAGCATGATACCTCAGCACCAGTCGCAGTACACACTGGAGGTTGATATATAGCAGTAAACAGAAGCTGAAGTTAACCTGGGTGATGCTGGAGAGCAGTCCCGTGATTGGGGTTAGCGAGTTGTTCATGTAGTGACGCGGTGTACTACTACTGTTACTCATTTTTCATACAACCACATGAACTCTGTGTATTAACGAGTACAAGTAGGGTGCGCAACCTCTTCAGGAATCGCAGTACACGTCGGTCGTAATAGTGTTGATAGCAACAGTAATAGAGTAGTACCGAACAATATATACAGCAGGTACTGTCTCTTACCCTTCGTTGTCGGTATTCCGCCGGTAGGCCTTATATAGCAGTATACCGGGGCTTACGCTTACCAGTTGCGACTGTGAATCCCGTTCGTTCCTGTCCCAGTGGTGGTTTCATAGGTGTTGGCAACGTTGTGGTACCAGGCAGGGCTTTGCCCATAAACGACCGCTTTCATTACAACAGCAGTGTTAAATTGTACGACTGCCTTTCAAACTTTGGAAATCGACGACAGCTACGTGGCCTTACTATTTTGAACATTCACTGAACGCAAGGTATTCCCATCCGTTGTTGTCGTTTGCAGAAGCCCTGCGAAGCAGCCGCCGAGGGCCGCCAAGTCGGCGAGGACATAAACACGAAGTGCACCGGCGACATCAAGGTCGGTGACCTCCTGAAGAAGGCAGGCGACCACTTGCTCGATATACATCCCGCATTCCATTCCCACGGTGCCACGAGGGCGTTCGACATCGAGGTACGTTCTACTCTTATCTTGCGTCCTATGTGTCACGAGTCGAGACATCCATGTCTCTTGCTCAAGACTAGGGGATGGCGTGCGGATATAGTCTATGAAGTGCGGCTCTTTTTCCGAGTACCAAGAGCAAGTACAACAGTACCACAACAATTACTAACAACGAAAGGAGCTCCAAGGGAGCTCCAATAATTTGGATGGTTACGACGTCTGCTGGAGAGAAGTACGAATACTTTTTTACACATACTTATCGACGTCCTCCCGCCATGCTTCAACGTTTGTGGACAGATCCACAAGATCATCGACAAAAAACAAGAGTGCAAGGTGCTGGGTACCTCCGCTGAGGAGGAAGAGTCCAAGCAAGCCTGCATGCTCCTTCGGAAGCAATGTTGACAGCACGTTCTTTATAGAACGTTAAGTTGTGGTTTATTATACCAGCATCGTTTTTTTAGAACTATGCCTAAATGCGTGCTCTTCGTCTTTCAGGAATACAAATGTACTTCACATGTTTGCGGTGTGTGCGTTCAAGTTCATGCTTCCAGCATGTTTTTTTTTGGCACTGCGCTCCTTTGCATCTTAAGTTGTAGTTTTCCTGTCTCTATCCTTGACAAGCGCGTGCCTGGTGTTTATGCACTGCGATAATTTATTATTGATGATCGACTTAGAGAGAGCTATTAATAAGTGTACAGGACCTAGGTGCTACCTGAGAGGTGGAAGGATATGCCAAGCAAGTCCTCCGACGTGTCCATCATGGACTGGGCGAATGGATGATAATAACAAACTCATAATCATAATCGTCTCTATCCTGTACCGTTGTACTATATATGGACCTCTTGGCATTTTCAAGTCGCCAGTTGCGCCATTTGTGCTTCTTTTCCGCCTTTCTACTGAATGTCCATTCCTCCTTCCGCAAGCGTAGCGGGCGGCGCCCAGCCGCCCGCGAGCGAAGCCCTTGTAATGTATATTTTATAACTAGTTTTCAAGGATGCCAGCCGTGAGTTTGACGAATTTCAGGTCAATCCTCGCAAAGATGCGTTGTTGGTACTCGTAATATACTATATGAGTGAGTTTTTATTGGGAGGTGTCTTATTTATGACATAACTATTAAATAGTGGTACTCCCGAAATATGCCAGTTAGTTGCCGGCCGGTATGGCAGACAAAAACAAATTGGTGCTGTATCCTCTGTATTAAGTACAAAAATAACAAAATAATAAAAGGGCAGTACGACAATGCCGCCGTACGTACGGTAGTAAAGGTATCATCCTCTATGTAAGTTTTGCAAAACAAAAATGATAACACGGCAGCAGTAGTACGTACGGTAGTAAAGGACAGAGGAGTGCAGCAGTGGGGACGGTGGTACTCCCAAGCACCAGTGGGAGGCCGGTCATAAACTGTAGAAACAAAAAAAAGGGTTGAAAAAAAAAAATCTCCGACAGGACGCAAAAAGACTCCCACGTACAGAACGGCCCACCCACCCACCACGGACGACGCAGTGCACCCTCCACCCACCCACCGACCAAACCTTTACTACATACAGCAGAACAGCAGTGCAGCAGTCCGTACATCAGAACAGCCGTGCAGCAGTACGTACAGCTGTATACACCTGGTACGCGGGGCGCACTTAGTTGGTTGATTCTTATGAAACAGGAAACAGCAAAAAAAAGACTCCCACGTACAGAACGGTCCACCCACTCACCACGGACGACGCAGTGCACCCTCCACCCACCCACCGACCAAACCTTTACTACATACAGCAGAACAGCAGTGCAGCAGTACGTACAGCACAGCAGAACAGCAGTGCAGCAGTACGTACATCAGAACAGCTGTGCAGCAGTACATACAGCAGTATACACCTGGTACGCGGGGCGCAGTTAGTTGGGTGATTCTTATGAAACAGGAAACAGCAAAAAAAAGACTCCCACACGGCCCACCCACCCACCACGGACGACGCAGTGCACGCTTCACCCATCCACCGACCAAACCTTTACTACATACAGCAGAACAGCAGTGCAGCAGTACGTACAGCACAGCAGAACACCACCCACCATGCACCCACGAACCTACCCAGTACAGCAGTACGGCAATGCAGCAGTACCTAGAGCAAATACACCTGACAGGCGAGCAGCAGCCGATTTGTTGGGACGTGGCGGCACCGCGAGGCCGCCTGAGGCCGAGTGGAGCTCGGGAGTCGCCGCTTTTGGGGGGGGGGTGTTTTAACCAAGATATTTTTCAAAGATCCAAAACGTCACGACCATCCTTAGCGTATTATATAATAAGGATATACAAGGGCTTCGCTCGCGGGCGGCTGGGCGCCGCCCGCTACGCTTGCGGAAGGAGGAATGGACATTCAGTAGAAAGGCGGAAAAGAAGCACAAATGGCGCAACTGGCGACTTGAAAATGCCAAGAGGTCCATATATAGTACAACGGTACAGGATAGAGACGATTATGATTATGAGTTTGTTATTATCATCCATTCGCCCAGTCCATGATGGGCACGTCGGAGGACTTGCTTGGCATATCCTTCCACCTCTCAGGTAGCACCTAGGTCCTGTACACTTATTAATAGCTCTCTCTAAGTCGATCATCAATAATAAATTATCGCAGTGCATAAACACCAGGCACGCGCTTGTCAAGGATAGAGACAGGAAAACTACAACTTAAGATGTAAAGGAGCGCAGTGCCAAAAAAAACATGCTGGAAGCATGAACTTGAACGCAAACACCGCAAACATGTGAAGTACATTTGTATTCCTGAAGGACGAAGAGCACGCATTTAGGCATAGTTCTAAAAAAACGATGCTGGTACAATAAACCACAACTTAACGTTCTATAAAGAACGTGATGTCAACATTGCTTCCGAAGGAGCATGCAGGCTTGCTTGGACTCTTCCTCCTCAGCGGAGGTACCCAGCACCTTGCACTCTTGTTTTTTGTCGATGATCTTGTGGATCTGTCCACAAACGTTGAAGCATGGCGGGAGAACGTCGATAAGTATGTGTAAAAAAGTATTCGTACTTCTCTCCAGCAGACGTCGTAACCATCCAAATTATTGGAGCTCCTTTCGTTGTTAGTAATTGTTGTGGTATTGTTGTACTTGCTCTTGGTACTTGGAAAAAGAGCCGCACTTCATAGACTATATCCGCACGCCACCCCCTAGTCTTGAGCAAGAGACATGGATGTCTCGACTCGTGACACACAGGACGCAAGATAAGAGTAGAACGTACCTCGATGTCGAACGCCCTCGTGGCACCGTGGGAATGGAATGCGGGATGTATATCGAGCAAGTGGTCGCCTGCCTTCTTCAGGAGGTCACCGACCTTGATGTCGCCGGTGCACTTCGTGTTTATGTCCTCGCCGACTTGGCGGCCCTCGGCGGCTGCTTCGCAGGGCTTCTGCAAACGACAACAACGGATGGGAATACCTTGCGTTCAGTGAATGTTCAAAATAGTAAGGCCACGTAGCTGTCGTCGATTTCCAAAGTTTGAAAGGAAGTCGTACAATTTAACACTGTTGTAGTGAAAGCGGTCGTTTATGGGCAAAGCCCTGCCTGGTACCACAACGTTGCCAACACCTACTATGAAACCACCACTGGGACAGGAACGAACGGGATTCACAGTCGCAACTGGTAAGCGTAAGCCCCGGTATACTGCTATATAAGGCCTACCGGCGGAATACCGACAACGAAGGGTAAGAGACAGTACCTGCTGTATATATTGTTCGGTACTACTCTATTACTGCTGCTATCAACACTATTACGACCGACGTGTACTGCGATTCCTGAAGAGGTTGCGCACCCTACTTGTACTCGTTAATACACAGAGTTCATGTGGTTGTATGAAAAATGAGTAACAGTAGTAGTACACCGCGTCACTACATGAACAACTCGCTAACGCCAATCACGGGACTGCTCTCCAGCATCACCCAGGTTAACTTCAGCTTCTGTTTACTGCTATATATCAACCTCCAGTGTGTACTGCGACTGGTGCTGAGGTATCATGCTGCTGTGTTATTCATCACTGCATGGACCATTTTTACAACCCTGGCTGACCCCCGTGATGAGACTTGCCCGTTTGCATTGCGTCTTACATGTATAGATACCACGTAGTCGTAGTCGTACATCCAAAACGTGTGTTTATATCACAGCACAAAGCGTCACTGCATGGACCACTTGTTCAACCCCCGCTTACCCCGATGACGGGACTGCCCCGTACTCGTAGTCGTACATACATGAAGTGTGTTTGGCTGTACGCATGAAAAAGAAATCGCATCACACAGCGTCACTGCATATGTCTACTCGTAGACCTGAGTACTTGTACAATTCCCGCTTATACCCCGATGACGGGACTGCCCCGTACACGTACTCGTACATGCAAAAGTGTGTTTGTACGCATGAAAAGAAATCACAGCACAACAACAGAAATGAAACTCACGTTTCGTCAAGCTCTCAGCTCCTTCGTTAGGGACGCCGATCGAAGGTGAATCACAGGTGTCCGCGTCACACCACCAGTCACACACACAAGGGTTGTCGCCGCTTCCCCAGTGCTTCTTGTTAAGGTTATGAAAAGCTTGGCACGTGGAAGGCTCGTCACTCCTGCAGGTGTCGCAGACAGCGTTCTGGGGACTCCTGTTTTTCCTATTCCGTGCGATGAGGAAGCCGTCACAACCCTTGCTCGGGCACGGCCAATCAGGATTGCCAGAAGAAGCTGAGTCCCGTTCTTGCCCGACCAGCTTCCACACGCCTGATCCTGAACCTCCACCACCCCCACTGTTGGCGGAGCCTCCTCCCGCACTAGCCTTGGTCCGCTTCGCAAATTTCAACTTCAAATTGTTATTGCCGATCCGGCAAATTTCAAATTCAAATTGTTTGCAGCCGTCAACGGCAATTCCCTCTCAACAGCCAGCAATTGGCCAACTTCAAAAGTAAAATTACAAAAAAGAAGTTGCTGAAAAAGCAAAATAAAAATATCAGAGAGCAAGCAGTAAAAAAGATCAGAGAATGAGAGCTAAAAAGTAAGTAAGAATGAGACTAGGGAAAGCAAGGAAGGCAAGGATCTTCGGGACGGTTCTTTTCCCCAGCAACTAATTTTCTTTTCGGCAATTACGGGCTGAGAAGGGCTGAGAGGGGGAGGATATGCCGAGCGAGACGTCCGAGGGGGGCGAGGTCTAGGTATATAGTTTTATGTAGACTATGTATGTGCAAGAACAGCACAAACCGAAAAAAAGGAGAGGCATACGACCTTTCGCGCAAACATCCATTTCGCAGATAACAACGGAGCAAGAAGAAAGCAAGACGCTATGCAAAGAGTTAAAAACGTACTCCAATCACTCACTACTGCTGTGACTCACACGGTGCCGGTAGAGCGACAACTGCAGTAGTAGTAGAAGCGTACCCAATGCTCAAATTTTTGAAAAATCGATTTTCAGGTCGGGGATACTTAGCGCAACAAGGAAAGCCGCGCAACATATGCTAAAACCCTCATATCCAAAAAGCAGCAAACAGCCCACAGCTTACGCGCGCAACACGCAAGAGCGCAAGAAGCATATAACGCGCCCTGACTGTTGGGATCCTCGCACTAGCGAACGGCCGGACCTTCCTGATGACTCGCTATAAGATCCAGGTGAGCTGGCGGTCTGGCAGCACCCCGGGTTGGGAGATGTAACTCGTTTACGCAACCGTATTTGCCCCGTACCCCGTCCTGCCCTCGGGTGGGTTTGTTTCCAAATCTGGCAATGCTGTTCTAGCTGTTCAAAGGAATGAGTGAATGATGTTGCGCGTAGCATCCCAGGAGGCGAGCGCTTACGGAGATTAGAGCCAAGAAGAGGGACCTCCTTCATCGCACAATCGGAGTGAAGTTCACACATAGCCCGTAAAGCATATACATACCAAGTACATCCATCCTATTGCGCGTTCAATGGGGGAAGCGGAGCGGGTAACGAAGTTGGAATTATGATGGGATGCGGTCTTTGCAACGATGAGCATGACTTGACATGTAAAACGGCGGTGGCCCGGCTGTCGGTCGTCGACGTACGGTTGATGCATCGCTGCTTGACCTTCTTGTGATACCCGCCATGACAACTCAGCTCTCGCGCTTCATACATAATGATACTACTGTAGCGTGCTCTCGCTGCCTGGACGGCCCGTTTAGTTGTGTCCCTCCTTCTCTCTGGTCAACACGTCTGGAGAACGTTGATCGTTCGTTGAAACTGCCGTGTTTTTATTCGCGGCGTGTCGTACGTGTACACTGCTCGTACACTGCCTCTGCTGCTGCCGCTGCTGCCTCTAACGCTGCAAAATTGAAATTGTTTCAAATACGTCAGCTGGAATTGTTGCAAGCTGCGTTTAAACTCTGGTCATCGTATTTTGGTCATCGTCGTCGTTCTTGCTTCCAGCTCAACCCGCGGCCCGTGGCCCCTGAGAGGTTTTCAGACTTGTCTCAGCCGCCTTCTGGACAAGCCGCGACCACAGGTGTATTCCCTTCACCCCCTTCGTGCTCGCCTTCCTTTTGGCCACGCATAGAGTTCCGCATTCCCTCTGCACGTCGATTTTTGTCATGGAATTTTGAATTAAAATTTTGCCAACCCGCGCTTTCGCACTTTTTCGGCGACGGAGAAAGACTCGGAAAAAAAACACGCCTGGTGGTGTACCACAGACAGATAAGACTACTGCTGCTGTTCGCCGCCATCATACAAAAAAGGGGTCGAACGAGCATAGTCTAGACTAAAGTCCGTGGGGCATCCCACATCCCACGGGCTGGTTTGACACCCCGTCGACAACCACTGGGCATCACACGGGATGCCCATGGGACATCGTGGGTATGCCGTGCGGCACCCCATGGGCATAGTACGGGCATCCCATGGGCATGCCTTACTTCTGGCCAGGCTGAAACGCTTATGTAAGGCAGGGTGTGCCCTGCGCGATTTTCAGTACAAATGAGGTCATGTTCTTGTTCGTCTAAAACTCGAGCCTGAAATTCATGAAATTCTTAACTGCCAAAATCCTCAAGTACTGTAAGCTAGTATAAATTTGTCTGGGCATGCCGGTGTTACTTGCTGGGTTTATTTGCGTGGTGGTTAATTTCTTCTTCTTTGGCTTTCAAGAGCTTTTTTATGGTCTTTCTTCTTGCCCGTTGGCTACGAGGACCGGATACGAGGAACGAACACCTGTGCTTTCCCGTTTCAGCTTTCGAACCCCCGATCTCAAGTAAACCACAATCCCGAAGGGGAACCTTGTAGTCTACTAGGGATTAGCCCCCCCGCCCTGTTGTGTATTTTGTGTGCTGTGGTTGTGGTGTACTGTTTCTTGCGTCACATACAGAAAAGCAGTACATAGCCAACTCTACCATTTTGTAAATGTCATGGAAAGAACGAACTCCTGAGATGCAGAACAAAGTCGGAGTTCCAAACGCCGCAAAACTCCTTGTATGCGCAACAACGATTACATTATTAATACAAGGGCTCCGCATGGGCGCCGGCATTCGCCGGCGCCCATGCTTCAGGTAGGGCAAGGCAGCACTTCGACCACTTAAGGTGTAGCTGTCCGATTTGGCATGCATTGAACTTTAAAGTAATGCCAAGAGTTTAATACGAACATGGGATTCTGAAAGTCATGCTTTGACAAAAGAAAAAACGTAATATTATACAATAAAGAAGGCAAGGATAGGCGAAACAAACTATTAAATGCGCCGTCAAGTAAAAGTTGGCGTCTATCAAACAAAAATACCGAAAATAGTATTATTGAGAACCTGCGTCGCCTCTAGGCGAAACAAAAGAGGCATTGGCATTAATGAAGAGAATGCACTGCTGTCCCCGTGGCAATGGAGGTTCGAAGTCGACAGGATGCAAAGTCGGTTTGCATCAAACGTCGACATGAGGACATGTCAGCCGGCGAGGTTTTGGAAGAAGATTGCTTTGTTTGTTACGTGAAGGCTGTCGCATTGATTGGTCTGCGTGGTCGCGGGCGAGGAGGAAAACGTTGAAGCGGAGGGCGATCTCTCGTTGCGTCGGCGTTGTCTAAGATTGGTGCGGGGGTGGCTTTGCTCGTACGGGAGGTTGGCGTAGCGCTTCTTCTCTGTTTTTTCTCGGGAAGGCGGGATATGTGTGTCTGCTGTCTTTTCTTCGTGGGGGCTTTCACGTTGTCGAAATTGGACGCGTCCCCTCAATGCATAATATCCGGAGTGTCTCTACCATGACGACTGCTGAATGATAGTGCCGTGCGTATTTCCTAGAGACTGATGACATATTATTTACTGGTAGTAATAATAATATACCTTTGCAACATTTTTTTTCTTCATCCCATTTATTATCCCCGCACCACTCTCGCGCTCCCTCCCAGTAGTAACTCAGATCCGGGGTCAATAGCGGGCCCTCCTCCTCCCTCCCCACTTCGGCACGTGCTTTCATTTTTACCGCGAGGAGAATCCAGCATTTTCTTCCCTCGTCGACTCGCGTCGAACCAACCCACGCTGCTAGGCGCTCTCAGCAGTTGATCCCTGTTTTTATTTTTATTTTTGCAAATAAAGTCAAATATCATCGTGGTGGGTGTCGAACTCAAGGACAACCAAACGTTAGTAGTATTCGAGGGTAAAACCACTATTATTAATAGACCACCGGGGCGGCCGGCTGACAAAAGATTAAAAAAAACAGGATCTTTGCATAGAGATCACATTCCCTCCCCCATATTGTATGATATTACGATGGTTGACGCGATATGTATAGAATAAAGCGCCAAATACCTAAATATCAGCGTACGCGGAGTTTTAGATATCATGAATAACGAACGACCGCGACGGCAGAGCACGGCAAAGCATAGCGCGTCGCTCTGCTGAGCTAGCAGTGCGCTGCTGAGCTGAGCCGCAGGGCATCGCAGGGCACTGCACGGCGCTTCGTTGCTGTAAGCTATAGCGCTGCGATGGGGTGCTGGGCGGTGTCGAGCTGATGAGCCAAGCCCAGATCTCAGCCGCTGAAGCTTCGTCAAGTACAAAACAAATGGTGCGAATCAAAGAAAAGCTAAAGCTGGACCGTTCCGCAACTAATGCACAGCTGTCAGGCGGCAATTAGCGGCAGTAGGAAGTTCAACTTACTAGACAAAAAGGAAGAAAAAATCGCGAAAAAGTTAAAAATCGTGTTGGCAGAAAAACCAAGTTTGCAGGAAGCAGCTGAAAGGTCAAGAAACAGGCTATATTTCAGTTGTTGTTGTTGTTGTTGTCGTTCTCACATTAACTCGCATAATCAAGTCCGTGGTCTCAGGACAGGCTCCAGTCACTCTGGAGCTGAGGAATACCCTAGGGGAAAAACACAAACCAAAGGTGGTACACGCATAAATCACAGCTGACGCAATTCATGCCTCCACCAGAAACATATAAAAGTGAAATCGGGAGTCAGTCTACGATGTGCCAGGTCCATACCGGTGCATACGTCTCATTACTCGCGCCTGGAAAAACCGATTATACCGCTTGCCACCCAAGAAAGACTACCACGTATATATTACACGTGGTATCTATCACTACGCATGCGCACAACAGACGCAAGCCAATTGGAAAAAAGAAACAAACAAAGAAGAGAAAGAAAAGGAAATGGGTGCATGGGGCCAAGAGAAAGAAAAGGTAAATAGATTTGGGGGGGTCTACTGGCGAGTCTTGCCACCAGCACGATACCACGTGGTTTTTCGACGATCTACAGCAGTACTACGAACGACTTCCGATACACCCACCGAAGCACGGACTACCGGCCAATTACGCGATCGACAGCTGGCCGTGGTTGTCACGTGTCTCTGTGTTGGGGGCCCCTGTGCGCTGCCTCTTGTTGGCTCTTGTTTGGGTAAAACATGCGGTGTGCTCGATGGTCTCACGGCACCAGAATCAGAACGTCCGCTCGTACGACGTATCATTCTTACAGGAAATAAATGTAATACCTGGTATTTTTTTCTCCATCAATATGAACATAAAACGGTTGTTATATATTGGACAGAGTGATGCGTGTACGACTAAACTTGCCACCGGCACTCGTACTGCACTTTGAGCTATCTGCTGTGGTTCTGGTTACTACTAGTTGCTGCTGTATGTGCTAGAAGTTTCGCCCTTCGGCTACTGCTGCTGCACCTGATGTTGTGTGTTTGCCACTGTTGTCAGTTGGCGTTCATGCTCGTCGTATATACTGCTGTTCTTACCCAGTACGTACGGGTTTCCTCGTACCTCGGCGGCACGACGACGAGCTCAAAACAGAAGGACGAGCTCAAAACAGAAGGGAGGTGACATGAAATGGCATGGACAATGGCCACATAGAGGCGAGCACAGCGGGATAGTTCGCTGCGAATCAACCGCACTCGTTCATGCCTACAGCAGAGGCTGCCTGGAGTGTCAGCGGCCGTGCTAAAGCCAAGGTCAAAGGCCGAAGAGACGGCTCTTCTACCTGCTTGAGATGCTGTTATATATAGACTATTGGACAGAGTGATGCGTGTACGACTAAAAAACTTGCCAACTGCACTCGTACTGCACTTTGAGCTATCTGCTGTGGTTCTGGTTGCTACTAGTTGGTGCAGTATGTGCTAGAAGTTTCGCCCTTCGGCTACTGCTGCTGCACCTGATGTTGTGTGTTTGCCAATGCCGTCAGCTGGCGTTCATGCTCGTCGTACATACTGCTGTTCTCACCCGGTACGCAAAATTCCAAACATTATCACGTACCGTTTGGAAATGATGCCAATTTTGTAAATCATTCAGGCGTTGCAGCCATTAAGATTCAACATTTTTTCCAAAATTCCTCCTCGACACTCGCTCGGCGCCCGTCCGCGTTCACGTCGATGTGCGGAACGGACACGGCAGGGCGAGGGGCGTTGGAGCCGCCCCCCGAAGGCCGCGCTCGAACCAAGCCATATTCGACCGAGAATTCCAGTTCCGCGAATCGCATACTCAGGCCGAGACAAAAAACTCCGGACCAAAGTCCATGACACCAAGGAATGGCTCTATATTCAAGGAATGATTTTATATATGTTTATTATTAAAATATGAAAATACACTCCATCTGTGAGATCGAAGAATATTATATTATTGATTTGTTGTTGTATTGCGTTGTAGTTCGCGCTATGATGCACGGTGGTGACATGTACTAACCATGCCGGTTGGCCCGAGCAAGTGAGAAAGTACTCCGCCAGAAATCCAGAGCCTCCGCCTGCGTTGTTGAACTAGAGCAGTGACTGGCAACTTAACACTTTGTTGAACGCAATAATCTCACGATCTCCGTCCTGACTCTTTCGCCTTGCCCACTTTTCCCTGGAAGTGTGCTGTATTGGCCAACCTGGGTATTTAGATTATCTGACGCTCCCCTCCCCGTATCTCCTTGTCTCTTGACAACCAAAATCGAACGCTATGCAGGCTCAGCTGCGGTGGCACGAACAGCAGCAACAGCAGCAACAACGGCAACAACAACTGCAACAACAACTGCAGCAGCAACAACAACGCCAACTACAACAGCAGCAGCAGCAGCAAAAACAACAACAGCAGCAGCAACAACAGCAACAACAACAACAACAGCAACAGCAACAGCAACAGCAGCAACAGCAGCAACAGCAGCAGCAACAGCAGCAACAACAGCAACAGCAGCGGTGGCGGCAGCAGCAGCAGCAGCAGCAGCGTAGATTCTGGAAACGTTCGACACGAATGCTAGGCGGAGGACCTTCTGCGGCGGGAAAAGGTCGGGCAGAAAGGGACAACGAGGAAAAGGAAGACGACAACTCCAACAAAATGAAAAAGAGGGGGTGTAACACGGTGGAAGAATGCCCTGGAGGGGCAGGGAAGAGAGGGGCGAATAGAGGAGGAGGAGGGGCCGATTCTACACAGACTAGAGCGGGGACGCGAACTACGCGCCAAATGTGGGTTCAACAGTTTTTAGCCTGATGTCATGCCAACCCTACTGCATGCTTCTTCACCCCACACGGCCTTTAAGTATATCACTGTAAGTCTTGCGTGGATTAATGCCTTGGCCCAAAGTTCGGTAACCAACCACAGGTAACTTCAGACGGCTTAGAATTGCATGCACATCCTACATGCATATGTGTTCTTGTTCTGGGCGTTTCCTCTTACTCCCTCTCGATTGCGCTAACTATATTGACCCTCTCATGGTTTTGAAGTTGAACACGTGCCGATAGTACTCGAATACCTACTACCGCGTGCTATTATATTCATAGCTTGCCACTGACACCTCCCCCTTTCCAACAAATGGAGATGGACAAGCAAGGAAATGTACAAGCAAGAGTTGCGTTCAACTGTTTACCCACCCCCTCTCCCAACCATAATCACGCGGCTCTCGCTGGGGAATTAGGTGTAAAGTGCCCGCTGGGCCTATCCTAGCCGGGCAGAAGATGTCCGTGACGGAGGCGGCGGAAGACGCGGCGGAGGTGGCAGCAGCAGCAGCAGCAAGTGCTACCTCACGCAGGCCTCGCTTCTTCATGTCCACGATTCCACCTCGGCCGGCGCACCCTACGGTGGCCGCGATGACGACGAGGGCCAAGGTGGAGGGAGCAGTACCAGCAGCAGCCACAGCGGGAGCGGCAGCCCCCTGTGCCCCGTTTGGGGCTTTTAGCGCAAGCCACGCGGGTGCTGCACCGCAGATGCCTCTATTCTCGAAGGCAACAACACCAGCGCAGCCGACCAACCCTTCGTTTGCTGCGCTGCCGACGAGGGCCGTGGCGGCGGGAGAAGTAGCAGCAGCAGCAGCAGTAGCAGCGGGAGCCGCAGCGGGAGCCGCAGCGGGAACAGCAGCTCCCCGTGCACCGTTTGGTGCGTTTAACGCAAGCCACGCGGGTGCTGCATCACAGATGCCTGGAATTTCCATGTCCACCACATGGGCTCAGCCGGCCAACCCTTCGAGTGTCGCGCTGCCAACGGGGGCTGGGGCTACGGGAGCAGCAGCAGCAGCTGGAGCGGGAGGGGTAATGCACCGTGCGCCATTGGGTACGCTTAACATAAGCCACGCGCCTACTGCATCGCCGATGCCTCGATTCTCGAAGGCAGTGACCCCAGCACATCCGACGAACCCCCCGGTTGCTGCGCTGCCGACGAGGGCCGGGGCAGAGGGAGCTGCAGCATCAGCAGAAGCAACGGCAGCAGCGACAGCAGCAACGGCAGCAGCAGAGGCAGCAACCGCGGGAGCGGTAGCCTCACGTGCGCCGTTCGGGACATGGTCCACGAGCCACGCAAGTTCCGCACCGCTCTCAGCTGAATTTCCGAAGGTAGTGTTGCCGATGAACCCTTCGGTTGCCGCGGTACCGACGAGGGCCGCGACTGCCGTCGGGGAGACTCTCCATTGCCCTTCGACACCCGCTCACCTTCAGTTGGCCCCGGCATTCCCCACGAGTGCAACTCGTAGGGAATGTCTGGAATGGACACGAAACGCAGCGCCTGCGTCTAGTGCTGTCTTATCTGCATCTCATGACAAAATGTCAATGGACGAAGCCAGCAGCGATGATGACGGCAAAACAAGTGTTGGCGGCGGCAAGGCCCACGAAGGCGAAAAGGTCGCATCCTTTGGAGGGCTTAAGCCTGTAATTAGAGTGGTGGCAGCTCGCCCAGCGGTGGAGGCGTCAGTGGCGCGCACACCGTCAGAGGTCGCGCCGATTGTCGTCAGAGCGACAGCGCCTAGTGATAGCGGCCAGACGGGATCTTTCTTGAACAGAGCTTCGCAAGGTGGAGCTGAAGGTACTGATTGCTCGAAAGTCGGACCAACGATGCCCGCGGACGTTCCAAGGACATCTGCCGTGTCTGCAACGCCAGCACTGACAGCAGAACCAGCAGCGGCAGTGAAATCAGGGTCGGCACCCTCGCAATCAGCAACACCACCTTTCTTCAAGAACACGACGACCCCATCACCCCATGAGAACAAGAGCACGGACGGCAGAGATGGTGAACCTCGACATGCTCGCAAACCGTCGACACCGAGGAGTGGCCGAAAGAGGGCTGACAGTGGTGGCGGAAAGGCGACCAAGTCGCGGTCGGGCCCTGGGAAGAGCGACACGCAGAAGGAGACACCTGTAGCTCAGGAAACGGTGGCAGTTCCACCAGAACCGATTGCGGTGACAGTGCCGAAGGAAATTGTACTGACAGCACCCGTGGTGGGCATCACCGAAGCGGATTCCGCGTGGGCTGTAACAACTGATTTTGGGGACACTCCGAGGTATCAGCTTGGTGCAGCGGGAGTACGTGATATAGTCACCATCGCCAAGGAGTGGAAAGACGGTGATCTCGCTGGGCTCTCGTCGCAGGAAGATTCACCCGCATATGGATCAGCGATGTCGGCATCCCCAACCACGCATGCTGAAGCGAGTTCTGGGACTCGACGGGCAATGAGGCAGCGGGCTATCCTGCGCGAAGTCAGGAAGGCTTCTCTGGTGGGCGCAGATAAGCGTGGGGACTCCCGCGCCACGCGAGCTCGCTGCAAAGCGAGCCTCTCGCGGGCGGCCAAAGCTTCCCGGCAGCAGGTGTGGAGGCAGGGATTGCTGCGGGTGGCAGAGCCTTCGAGGCCAGACCAGCAGGAGCGCTGTACGTTGGAAGTGTTGGCTCCCCCGGCCGTGGTCACCCAGACGATTGCGAGGATCCATGCGATAGTTCTACCTGCGATGCGAAGCACCGCGGCTAGGCTAAGAGTCGCGCGAAAAGCTTTGCGCCAAGATGCTTTTCGTTGGGGAATATGCTTAAGGGAAATAAAGCATAAGCAGGTGAGTCACGGAAATAGATGGGGACGGGACCTGGTGAAGAAGATGGATTTTAGATGTATACCCGGGCGTTTGTTTCATCACAAATTGAGTTCGGGTCACATAGATACCCCTCCCCTCACGCGAAATACACAAGTCCAAAGTGCTCCATACATCAGCATGGATCATGTCGCTAACGCCCTTGGACCGCACCCCCGTCTTTGTCCGATCCAGGAGATCGCGTATCAGAACCATGAGCGAGCAAAAGCCGAATCGGCAGCGATCAGCGCGAATAAGCTCAACGGCCGTTCGGTGACCGCCACTTTAACTTGGGAACAGGTAGAAGACCTGAGAACAGCGCTGCAACAAGAGGTGAGGTGGGAATAACAAGAAAACCAGGGATTAAAAGGCTCGGCCCTCGTTTAACTTGTCCCCGCCGACTTCGTTTCACGTTATAGCGCATATTTCGGAGTACGATTGGGGCTTGGAAGCAATACGGCCCCTCTACCAACGATTCCAGCCGACCGTACCTCGGCGAAGTGCAGTAGACATGTTGTCTCGGCGCCTGGAGTGATAACCAGAATCCTCCACACCCGAAAGAAGATGCGGTATAGAAAATCTATCCCCATTTCTCCTCACTGTCCATATGTATTATCAACTCAGGTAACGAGGACGGCAGCAATGCTTGAACAGGCAGAAAATGAGCTGGAGAGGGGGAAGAGGGCTAATATCAAGGCGGAAGAGCGGCGCATTCTCGTCAGATGAGCCATGTCAACACCCTCCGTTTTCGACGATGAAGCGCGAGGCGTTCGTTCTTCTGAAGTAAAAGAGCCCTACCCGCGATCATATTCGCCGCACGTTTTCCTGATCGCGGGTAGCTGACGTCGACACAAGGCGCATGCGCCGGCGCGTCTTCAGGTCACCGCGCGATGGTGGCCGCAAGCCAGCACTACCGTGGAGCATGTTTGCATTGGCCCCACGTATCGTGGTTAAGTCTGTAAAGTGTTCAATCTAGTTCGATCGTTCGTAGGGCTGGGCACTGGTTCAGTAGTACGGGCATTAGTAATCTACTGGCAGTAGTAATCTACTGATTGACCCCGCCAGTATGTTCGCCAGTAGTTTTTATCTGGCGTACGTTCAATAAACCTACCAACTGGTTTTCGTGAGAAAATCAGAGAGAGGAGAGAGAAGAGAGGACAGGAGAGATGAGAGTCAAGGAGCCCACTGCCACGATCAACAAAGCCACCCCAGCCAATGTTGCTGCGGGCGCTGCGGGCGCTGCTGCTGCTGAAAGATCTCCGTCACCTCCCCCGCTGTTGCTCCTTTTCACGCGTTCCTTTCGCCTGTTTTATGTTTGTACGGTATGAGACTTCCACCACTCCCCGGCTGTTGAGAGTTTTCACGCGTCCCTTCCTTCCACTTTTTTCATGTTTGATCTCTTTCTCTGCGTTGAGTACCTGCTATCTAATACCGGTTACATGTAGCGTTTCTTCGTTTTTTTGTTTTGCTTTGTGAGACGGTAGTCCCTTCGCAGGTTTCTCTTTTTCTGATGGAAGTGTGGAGACACACCGAGGTGGGTTATGTGCGCAATCGCACGCTCGAGGGTCAACGATGAGGGAATACCTCAGAGTCTGCCTCGAGGAGCCAGGATGAAGGATTATAGTGATAAGGAGGCGGTACAATCCAGGAAAAAGGGACTAGTATCCACAGTTTTCGTATTTCTTTTGTCTGTGCTTCCCTGTGTTTTGTTTCCTGGTGAGAGCTGTGCCCCACGGGTAGGAGCGATGGAGTAACATTAAATATCAGGCACTAAATATGATACGTCAGAACGATATATAATGCACCTCCGCGAATACCAACATGAAAACGTCACATCATCGCCACACGTTGCAAGTATTTTTCTTGGTTTGTTCTGTGTAGACGACCGCAACCAGCCCCGGCCAATACAGTTCTGAGCCCCGATTGTGATGGGAAAGAAAGCGAACATGCAAATTTTTGGGGCCTCCGGCGGGGCCCCCTCACGAGCCGGGGGGAGACCATTGGCCGAACTTTACTGCTGCAGTCCAGTATACTAATTGATTTTACCACAGTCTTGTTTTTTATAAGCGGTACTGACAGAGCCAACCAGTGGCCAACCCTATTTTTAATCATAACGATTCAAGTTTATAGGGGGTGTTGTTGGGGGGAAGGGGGGGCTTGTAGCAGCTTTCTTTGATCGGCAGTATTCGTCGCTACATATCGAGGAACACTGCAAATGCCAAAGTTTTGACCACCACGTCGGCTTCGGGGGTCGCACGTCGGTGACGGAGGCACCAATTGTTGATATCCTCATATTTTCGAGGGTGGCCGGGCTGAGACCGGGAGGGGAGGGAGCGGCGGAGGTTGCGTCGTTCTGCCGTCGTCGTTTTTACTGTCGCTTACTGGCTCGAGAAGAGACATGTTCACGTGTTTTTTGTGACGCAGTTTTACCATCAGAGAGTGCGCCGCAGAGTGGCCAGTCGATCCAAAACCAAAGGTATTGTCGTGCGTCGTGCAGGGTAACTGGGGCACATTAATTGGTAACTAAAAGTAACGAGAAAATGCCGACAAGAGACGTGTTTACGTGGGCTTGTGGCGCCTTTGATTCTTAATTTGATCGCGTGCTCAATCGCTGGCCTTACCCCGGTGATTGTTGGCCCTGTGCGTCACCAAACTTTCTCTACCATTTAATCTACAGACAAGTGTCCGTATTCGCGCCCCGGATCTGCACCCTCTTGGATTACACCAAAGCCCATTACCGGGGGAAGGATTACACTGCTGTGGTAGCGGTAAATGAATGAGCCGACGTCTGTTGAGATAGTTTAAGCCACAAAACAACAACGAGAAGGAAATAGAAAACGCGTGAGCACGACTGAACAACACCTTCTCTACTACTCTGGCCCGGTACGCCGCCACATCATGGCAAAACTACTCTCCTCATGTGTCGCCAGGCGCATATCGGCGATACCCAGCGCTATTTTTCGCGGCCACAAAGCAATACTTTCCTCTGACTTGCATAAATTGTTTCCTCATCATGCGATATCTAGCTGCTCAAACATTTCTACGCTTCCGCTCTACAAATGTAAGGGAGGCGTTTTCCATCTCTCTGGTACACGACGCTAGTTTTTTGTGTTGCGGAAATGCAGCCCGTCCCGCGGTGTTCTCGCTGCCCCCCCTTTGACCCCAGGGGCAATCCCGTGCAGACAGCGCTATGGGCTCAAGAGAAATGATGAATACGTTCAGGTTTATCCGTAGACATATATTGTAGCGCCCCCCACAAAGGCAGTATCGAGATAGATGGCTCTCTGGGTATAGACTATATTGGAGCAAGGCGGAGCCAGCAAGAATAACTCAAGAACTCGAAACTCAAAAATGGTGTTGCGTGCGCTACTGTTGAAAGTGAGCGCGGGGTAGGTAGACCCCGCTCATGAGCACGTTCGATTCCTCTGCGCCGATCCGTCAATGGCCGTAATCAAGCTGAGCTATCTGTACAGTCTAGTCTATCTAAAACGCAAATTAATCAGTAATAATTACAAGGGCTTCGCTCGCGGGCGGCTGGGCGCCGCCCGCTACGCTTGCGGAAGGAGGAATAGACATTCAGTAGAAAGGCGGAAAAGAAGCACAAATGGCGCAACTGGCGACTTGAAAATGCCAAGAGGTCCATATATAGTACAACGGTACAGGATAGAGACGATTATGATTATGAGTTTGTTATTATCATCCATTCGCCCAGTCCATGATGGACACGTCGGAGGACTTGCTTGGCATATCCTTCCACCTCTCAGGTAGCACCTAGGTCCTGTACACTTATTAATAGCTCTCTCTAAGTCGATCATCAATAATAAATTATCGCAGTGCATAAACACCAGGCACGCGCTTGTCAAGGATAGAGACAGGAAAACTACAACTTAAGATGTAAAGGAGCGCAGTGCCAAAAAAAACATGCTGGAAGCAGGAACTTGAACGCACACACCGCAAACATGTGAAGTACATTTGTATTCCTAAAAGACGAAGAGCACGCATTTAGGCATAGTTCTAAAAAAACGATGCTGGTATAATAAACCACAACTTAACGTTCTATAAAGAACGTGATGTCAACATTGCTTCCGAAGGAGCATGCAGGCTTGCTTGGACTCTTCCTCCTCACCGGAGGTACCCAGCACCTTGCACTCTTGTTTTTTGTCGATGGTCTTGTGGATCTGTCCACAAACGTTGAAGCATGGCGGGAGGACGTCGATAAGTATGTGTAAAAAAGTATTCGTACTTCTCTCCAGCAGACGTCGTAACCATCCAAATTATTGGAGCTCCTTTCGTTGTTAGTAATTGTTGTGGTATTGTTGTACTTGCTCTTGGTACTTGGAAAAAGAGCCGCACTTCATAGACTATATCCGCACGCCATCCCCTAGTCTTGAGCAAGAGACATGGATGTCTCGACTCGTGACACACAGGACGCAAGATAAGAGTAGAACGTACCTCGATGTCGAACGCCCTCGTGGCACCGTGGGAATGGAATGCGGGATGTATATCGAGCAAGTAGTCGCCTGCCTTCTTCAGGAGGTCACCGACCTTGATGTCGCCGGTGCACTTCGTGTTTATGTCCTCGCCGACTTGGCGGCCCTCGGCGGCTTCTTCGCAGGGCTTCTGCAAACGACAACAACGGATGGGAATACCTTGCGTTCAGTGAATGTTCAAAATAGTAAGGCCACGTAGCTGTCGTCGATTTCCAAAGTTGGAAAGGAAGTCGTACAATTTAACACTGTTGTAATGAAAGCGGTCGTTTATGGGCAAAGCCCTGCCTGGTACCACAACGTTGCCAACACCTATGAAACCACCACTGGGACAGGAACGAACGGGATTCACAGTCGCAACTGGTAAGCGTAAGCCCCGGTATACTGCTATATAAGGCCTACCGGCGGAATACCGACAACGAAGGGTAAGAGACAGTACCTGCTGTATATATTGTTCGGTACTACTCTATTACTGCTGCTATCAACACTATCACGACCGACGTGTACTGCGATTCCTGAAGAGGTTGCGCACCCTACTTGTACTCGTTAATACAAAGAGTTTATGTGGTTGTATGAAAAATGAGTAACAGTAGTAGTACACCGCGTCACTACATGAACAACTCGCTAACCCCAATCACGGGACTGCTCTCCAGCATCACCCAGGTTAACTTCAGCTTCTGTTTACTGCTATATATCAACCTCCAGAGTGTGTACTGCGACTGGTGCTGAGGTATTATGCTGCTGTGTTATTTATCACTGCATGGACCATTTTTACAACCCTGGCTGACCCCCGTGATGAGACTTGCCCATTTTCATTGCGTCTTACATGTATAGATACCACGTAGTCGTAGTCGTACATCCAAAGCGTGTGTTTATATCACAGCACAAGGCGTCACTGCATGGACCACTTGTTCAACCCCCGCTTACCCCGATGACGGGACTGCCCCGTACTCGTGGTCGTACATACATGAAGTGTGTTTGGCTGTACGTATGAAAAAGAAATCGCATCACACAGCGTCACTGCATAGGTCTACTCGTAGACCTGAGTACCCTCGCCCCCCTCGGACGTCTCGCTCGGCATATCCTCCCCCCTCTCAGCCCTTCTCAGCCCGTAATTGCCGAAAAGAAAATTAGTTGCTGGGAAAAAGAACCGTCACACCGCGATGACGGGACTGCCCCGTACACGTACTCGTACATGCCAAAGTGTGTTTGTACGCATGAAAAAGAAATCACAGCACAACAACAGAAATGTAACTCACGTTTCGTCAAGCTCTCAGCTCCTTCGTTAGGGACGCCGATCGAAGGTGAATCACAGGTGTCCGCATCACACCAGTCACACACACGAGGGTTGTCGCCGCTTCCCCAGTGCTTCTTGTTAAGGTTATGAAAAGCTTGGCACGTGGAAGGCTCGTCACTCCTGCCGGTAGGTGTCGCAGACAGCGTACTCGGAACTCCTGTTTTTCCTATTCCGTGCGATGAGGAAGCCGTCACAACCCTTGCTCGGGCACGGCCAATCAGGATTGCCAGAAGAAGCTGAGTCCCGTTCTTGCCCGACCAGCTTCCACACGCCTGATCCTGAAACTCCACCACCCCCACTGTTGGCGGAGCCTCCTCCCGCACTAGCCTTGGTCCGCTTCGCAAATTTCAACTTCAAATTGTTATTGTCGCTCCGGCAAATTTCAAATTCAAATTGTTTGCAGCCGTCAACGGCAATTCCCTCTCAACAGCCAGCAATTGGCCAACTTCAAAAGTAAAAGTACAAGGAAGAAGTTGCTGAAAAAAGCAAAATAAAAATATCAGAGAGCAAGCAGTAAAGATCAGAGAATGAGAGCTAAAAAGTAAGTAAGAATGAGACTAGGGAAAGCAAGGAAGGCAAGGATCTTCGGGACGGTTCTTTTCCCCAGCAACTAATTTTCTTTTCGGCAATTACGGGCTGAGAAGGGCTGAGAGGGGGGAGGATATGCCGAGCGAGACGTCCGAGGGGGGCGAGGTCTAGGTATATAGTTTTATAATATTCCCCAGCAACTAATTTTCTTTTCGGCAATTACGGGCTGAGAAGGGCTGAGAGGGGGGAGGATATGCCGAGCGAGACGTCCGAGGGGGGCGAGGTCTAGGTATATAGTTTTATAATATAATAGTATTTAGTTCTGAATTCGGCTTTCGGTGGCGAATTGCGACTAGAATCCTGCCGCTGCTGTGGCTTCTGGCGCTGCTGCTGCCGGTGCTGTTGCTGCTGGTGCTGGTGCTGCTACTGGTGCTGCTTCTGGTGCTGCCGCTTTTGCTGGTGCTGGTGCTGGTGCTGGTGCTGCCGCTGGTGCTGCGACATGCGCTCCTCTTCCTGTGCCGCGTCTCCGATTTTGTAGGATTAGAATGAAATCAAAATGCAAAGTTTCCCATTAAGGCTAAATCCCCGGTCCCCGTGTTGAAAGAAACGCAACCGCACATTTGCGGAAAACCCGCCTTTGGTTCCCTCCCGACACGAAAACAGAATACCTCGTCCACTGGCCAGCCAACAACGCGATACCGCCCTTGCCTCGGTGGACCCTTCCAGACCTCCTGTCTGTGCACGCTCGGCCAAGCTATCACCTCCAAGTCGGTGCGGAACACTACTTACAACGGCAGCACTACTTAGTAGTTAGCCTTCCTTTATTTGAAGTTTCGAGTGCGCTGTGTGGTGCAGCCGGCTGGCCGACCGGCACACCCGCGTCTTTTCAGCTTCAGCAAGAGGGAGATCACGCCCACACGTGAACGCTTGGAGCCGAGCCGGGCCCAAGCCGCACCTTGCGGCACGCACTATAGCTGGTAGAGCCGCCAATAAAAATCCAGGAACCACAAGAGAGACGAAAAAAGAAAGAGGGTGTTTGCAACAGGCGTAGCAGACCACACGCAGGAGAGAGGGTACGTGAGTAGCAAGGAGGCAGGTGCGAGTGTTTGAGTGCGAGGCAACTATGGCTGACTCTTGGGAAGACGAGGAGTTTGATGTGCCCAGCGCTGTTCCTCCAACGTCTGCGCCGGTGTCCTGGGAAGACGAGGTGAGTGACATTTCCTCGGCGATCATGTTTATACCCGCGAGGTAGAAGTTTTAGGTTTGGTTTTTGTTTTCCGCCTGTTGCTCTTTTGAATATTTGTTTCAAGGTACATACCTGGTTGTACTGATTGGGCGCTGGTACTCAGACTGCAGCAGCAGAGTACCGGTACGACACCTGCCTGCACAAAAGGTGTGCATCTACGAGTGCGTTCGCGAGAACCACACACACCCCGACGACCTCAAATACTATGCATGCTCCTGCTGGACCAGGTCCAGGGTACAGGTACCTCTTACCAAAAGCAGACTGCTGTACTCGTGCACTCGTAAAGAGTGTGCGATTCAGGTTTGACGTTGCACGAGTGGTATCAACGCCCACTTGGCTTCTTACGCACCGCCGCCCGAAACGCCGAAACGCCACCTCTTTACTTGAACGACTGTCTGACGAATACTGCTGTATTTTTTTTTTTGCCTCGTTAAATGTATTAACACTGCTGTATTTTCTGTGATATTCTTGTCGACTTGCTCTTGTCGCCGAAACATTAAAACTTTCACACGCCGCTGTTTTCATGCATCGATCATGCCCACGGCGTGTCCATCCAAGATAGATGTCGGTTGACGGCACTCTGGCGGCCATCATGGAACTCCCAACACTTCAATCGGTATATTTAGCCTAAGGAGGCCTTGACGGGTCAAACCTAGACCGTCAACTGACATGATTGCTGCCAATGCTGACATCGCGTGCTTGCCGTGTTTATCATGGCACAGGAGAAAGATAAGATTGACAGCACCACAAATGAGGCATTTGCTGACGTTGCTGACTTTTACCGTACTTCTCGTGGTACAGGAGAAAGATGAGACAGTCAACTGATATAGTTGCTGCTAACGCTGACATGACTTGCTTGCTTGCCGTATTTCTCTCGGCACAGGAGGAAGATGAGGTCGACAGCGCCGCCGTCGCGCCCGGCACGGCACCGACTATGAGCGCTGCCAAGGCGGCCAAGAGTGTAGCCGAGAGAGAAGCGCGAATTGCGGTGAGAATGCTTCAACCTTTTTGGAACTGAACTACTTTTTCGGGGGGAAATACTTAAAATTGGTATGGGATACTGTTTGCAGTACATAGTATAAAGGCAAACATGGCATTGCACGGGCATGGAACCCATGTACCGGGTAGAACATGTATCGCTACGAGCTACAGCTTACTTTGTTGCTGTTCTGGTGAAACTAAAGCCTAGAAGCATTTCTGCTGTGCGTGCGAGTAGAGCAACGGCCTACTGCGGTGTGAGTAGAGCAACGGCCTACTGCGGTGTGTCCTGCGGTTCGCAAGCTGCCGCGTCTCACGCGCACCCGTCGTCTGCCCCGCTCACTTGTTCACTCCACCTCTCCCCCTCACAAGTGGTTCGTAGTAGGATGTAGCTCACCCTTTATGCGACTCGCCAAACGCGACACGGCGTTTCGCGATTGGTGCAGGCGATATCTGCCTGGTCGGTGAAAACCCGACGTTCTGGGTCCCGGCATGTAGGAAAACGAGGATCCATGTTTGTACGCCTACAGCTATGCATGAAATGAGTACACCCCCCCTCCTCTCCTCCGCCCGTAAACCTTGTTCCTCGACACAGGCGGAATTGGAGGCGCGATTGCAGCTGGGCGAGACGGCAGAGCAAAGGCGCTTGCGTGAACGCAACCGCGTGGAGGAGGCGGACAACGACCTAACGGAGGACCTTTTTGGCGGCACAGCCGGGGGCAGAGGGCGGGGCGGGGGTCTATCCAGCCTCGCGCTCAAGAATATGCAGGTGTGGCGTGTGGCCTGGAATTTTCTCTCCCTGGTTCGTTTTTGTTCGTTGCGTGGATGCGGTGATTTGTTTGGGTACGCGGGTGGGTAAGCGCGTGGGTTGGTGGGTGGGATAATCGGCGGGGGGTATTGGCAAGCGTGCCCGTAATGTGTTGTAAACGGATCTTGGGTTGATCTACGAGGAAGCAAAGCAAACCTTGGTATGCTTGCTGCTGCTGTTGCTTCTGCCCTGCTGCTGTCGCTGTATTGGTCGTGGTTCGTAGGTGGGAACGGGCTGAATTGTGCAAGTTTACGTTGTTAGTGGTGCCTTGCCGTGGTGGTGCCGAAACCGGCTGGTGGGATTGTATACGGTTCTTGAATGGATGGGGTCTCAAGAAGTTGGACGCCAACTTACATACAAATGGAATACCTAGTGGTAGCAATGCTGGATGCTAGCCGTGTGACTCTGCCCTCGCAAGCACGTTCACAAGTTGCCTATTCGGAGTTGTATGGACGACATGTCGATGCCAACTGTCATTCGGGTTGGGATGGTGCGCGGGAGGTAATGGTAGCCGACGTGTGCCCGCCATGAGCTGTGACCTTGTACGTCTCGAGGCACAAGCAGTGCCAAGAGCCTGTGATGTCGACAGTTTGCCTGTAACAGTATGCGCTTGAAGTCGTGTTGTACAACTCGTAGCCGCGTTCATGGCCACGCGCAACGCGGAAACGGAATCTCATGTCGTATGTGCAGGTTTTCAGCACGTACGCTGATCGCTACGTTAGATGCCGCAGCAGCTGCATTAGAACTATTTTCAACACTTTTTTGTGTCACGCAAGGAGGATAGGATCGTCAGCAAGAGTCTCGACCGCTACACCTTGTGGTGTAGTAGCACTGTTCCTTTCTTCACTGAGAGACTCACCGCCATCGGAACAGACGTGGAATATTATTGACGCTACGCACGAGAGGGAGTAAGGCTTGCTTTTAAGGCTTGCTGTCACAATCTACGCGAAGGCCTTACCGCGTCGGCTTGAAATCGACATTGCAAGACTTTCGTTTGTGGCTTGCTGCCTGTGCTTCCTCATGTAACGGGTGGCGAAAATGGTCAGCCGTCAATCGCCCCTGACCTTGCTTGCTAACTCCTCCAGAAAATTATCTGCGCGGGAGAAGCCCATGTGCGAGACACGCTTCCGAGTAGCAATGCTTTTTCAGGATTTTTTTCTACTTCAGAGTGATTGGAACCTTTCCTACGATCATCGACCAGGTTGTGGCGATTGTATAATGTGATGACAACAGCTATAACAGTGCGTCGGTCGCGTTAGGGCGGAAGCGAAAGTATACGATGTATCGCAGCACGGCATCGCGTGGAGGAAAGGGAAATGTCTTGGGTTGCCGGCAGCGAAGCCTGTAATATGATGGGGTTTGCAGACCTGCAGGTAGTATCATAGCAGTATGACAAGCGTTTTGCCATGTAGTTGTTGTCCATCGAAAGCGCCACGCCTTTCCCCCTCACCGATTCAACGTACCTGGTATACCAGCGTCCTCTCACCAGCGACTGTAGGTCTCGGTGCGCAGGGTGCTGTTGATATATCTCCATGGTGCCTGTATTTTCCTTGCCTGATATGATCCGAAGACAAGTGAGTACCTCTCCATCCCCACCACGCAAACAGTAGGCGTTTTGGTACACTGACCTGACCTGACTGGCTGACTAAACCCCTTGTGCTCGACATGTCGCGCCGTGCCCCCCTCCCCTGCCCTGCCCCCCATTTTTCGCACGCCTCCCGCTTTTTGCAGGACCACGTGAAGCTGGCGATTGAACTGAGCGAAAAAATGGACGCGAGCAAGCCCGCCCACATGGCGGCCTTCCTTAAGGTGGGTGCCTATTTGCTGTGATCGGCGGACAGGTAGTTTCTGGTTCGCTCTCCTCTGCTGCAGCGATCGCACAGTGCTGTCATATGCCTGTCGTTAGTTACCCTTCTGTACTGTAGCTTCAATCCCTTGCATTACTTGACAACACTTGAATGGGATGCTCTCGGCAACACTACCGCACGACCGGATAAAAGCGTACGTGGACCTGTGGGGATTGCACATCGCGATAGCGCATAGGAACAGCATTTTATTTCGCAGAACGTGGCAGATGCAACGATGGGTGTAGTGCGCTTAGGAAACTCGTTGTCGGCTCCGATGGTGCGTGGTTCGTTTGTTGTCTTCTGCAGCTTTCGTTATGAATGCATCCTTCGCGGCTCGTGGCGTGCGGCGCCGCAACGTCGTTTCTTGGTTTGCTCCTCCGCGAGCTTCGCTCCCTTTTTTGCGCGCTTCGAAACTCGCGCGTAACTTGGCACACGCGCTCGATTGGCCTGACTGACCGCTTGACGCAGCGGCTACTATGTGTTTTTTGTGTGCGGCTTGATTGGCCTGACTGGCCACTTGTGTGAGTCTCGACGTCTACGTGAGTGTGCAGTTCGACTGGCCGAACTAAACGCTTGACGCCACGTGTACAACCTGCGTTGTGTGGGGCTCGATTGGCGTGACTGGTCACTTGACGCGACGCCTACGCGTGTGTTTGTGCGTCTCGATTGGCCTGAGCGAGAACTTGACAGGATGTCTCGACATCTATATGTGTTTGTGTGCGGTTCAATTGGCCTTACTGGTCACTTAACGTGACGTCTACTAGGTGTGTTGGTGTGGGGGTGATTCGATTGATATGACTGACCTCTTGACGCGATTTCTACGTTTGTACTAGTGTACGGCTTGGTTAGCCTGTCATGACTGCTTGACGCGACCTCTACGTTCGTGTATTGTGTGAGTCTCGATTGGATTGGACTAACCACCTGACGCGACGTCCTGTATGTGCGTTGTGTTGGGCTCGATCAGCCTGACTAACTGCTTGACTCGGCGTCTCGACGTCTACGTGCGTGTATGCGGCTCGATTGGCCTGACCGAGAGCTTGACACAAATTCTCGACATCTATATCTAGTGTGTGTTTGTATGCGGCTCAATTGGCTTGACCGACCGCTTAACGCGACGTCTGCTATGTGTGTCTTTGTGTGGATTGAGCAGGAAATGGTGACAAAGCTGTCGTCGAAGATGACGACGGACGGGGTGACGGACCTGGTCAACCACACGAACGTGTTTCTCGAGGAGAAGAAAGAGGCGGACAAGCGAATCGCGACCGCGAAGGCGAACGCTTCGAACGTGCAGGCGACACAACGCGCCAACAAGAAGAAGACGGCAAAGAAGAAGAAGGTAAGAGGCATGCTTTGATATTGCTGTACTGTATCATACCGTAGGCGTGCACCTAATCTTGGTGGGGTCCCCTCGCTTCAGGACCTTCATACGTTAATCCAAAATCAAACGTTTGAGAGTACATGAAAGTTCAACCCGATGAACAATGCCATCACGCCTACGTATATAACGAACACCAGATACTGTTGTAAAACCACAAAGGATATTCCAACGATATTGGGTACCTTGGGAGTTTGTTGGTTGATTAATACCAGGTGTATGTTTCATGTTTGTGTAAAATGTGCACTTTTTTCCTGGCTTGCTCTCCGGCGGCCGAGTTTTTTCCCTCGCGCTTTCGGCTGCGGGGCAAGCAAGGCGCCCATCGGTACATTGCGACACATGTCTGGACCCCGGCCGAGCTCCGTGGCGATGCTCTGAGCTTCCAAGGTCTCTGAGCTGGCTCTTTTTGTCAAGAGGCTGCGTTCCGCCTCGTTGAGCCGAATGGGGCCATGGAAACCCACGTTTTTTTGCAACATTATACCATTTTGTTGTGAAAAAAATAGCCCGCTCCAGTTTCACGTTTTTTAATCGCCCGCTGTGCAGTCCAATTGTTCCCCGTCTCAGGAGTACGCCAGCAGCAGCTTGTTTAACGTAATACCTGTTTCACCTATTAGTAGCCGTTTTGTGTACACCTCGCACTTAGCACTTCGCGCACCTAGCCCGAAAAAACTGCTGCCTCGTCCGTGCTGCCTCTGTCCGTCTTTTGGGAGGTTGCGACGTTGTTTCTCACGTTGCTGTTCTCCTACCTGAAAGGTAGTCGCACTGGGCGAGGTCCACAGAGCAAGGCTCATGCTGCCACCTGTCTCGCCGTGCAAACCCACGTCGCCCCCGGTCTCGCTGTCATCTGACACCAGGCACGGCCCACTCTGCGTACCTCCGACTTACTACCTGGACGGCTCTATGCAGTCGTGGCGACTTTCATGTTGCATACCGGCAATCCCCAGACACGGAAAGCAGAGAGCGTGCCATTGCAAAAGTGTGCCATATTGTGTAGGGATCAACAAGTTTCTAGGAATGTTCCACACAAGAAACGCGGCGGAACCATGCAACACCACTACAGCTCCAACGCTGCTTAACTAAGCACACATCGTCGGACCACATACCAAGTATACGAAGCATACCGCAGCAACTCATACATGCCATTGGCACGCCTGTGTTCCCTCTTTTCGACTTGTGACGCCCCCGGGATATCGAGTGTATGAAGTCGACCCCATCCCGAACGTTGTATGATTTATATATTATCAATATAGTATTCTTGTGTGATTAATATGTTATTAATGGGGTTGTTTCTATTAATAGAGACACTAACTGCCGCGACCCCTTTATAGCGTGGGTAAGCACAAATCGACGCGAGTTGACGAGGGAAGAGTTGCTGTCCCCTTCTCGCGATAATACTGAAGGCGCGTATCGTACTGCGGGGGAGGGGGGAGATGAGCCTGAAAAGTGACCCCGGATCGGAGTTACGTCTAGGGAGCCAGAGGGAGAAGCACAAAGCGCGAAGATAATAGACGGGATGATGAAAATAAAAATAAAACTAGCCCCGTAAGTGAGAAATATTTGGTCAAAAAGAGGTGCTGTACCCCTATCGTGGCACCCGTCGTAATACCTCCTACTGGTATGTAATATGAGCACTACGACCGGACCGGCACGAAATAGCTTTAACGCCTTGACAACTGGAAACCCGTTTTGGGGGACAAAACTACTTGAAAATAGTATAGGGAACGGTTTTGGATCACGAAAGGGGCCAAGTGGTGATGCACGACGTGTCTGTGCCGCCGGGCTAATTCGCGTTTATTTTGATGTATCACGCTGCCCTGACGACGCGCACTCTATACACGAGGCTGTTCATGTTTCACGCGCTTGTTACGTTCTAACGTAAAGGAAGGCGATATTTTCTGTTACCGCCATGCAGGTCTGTTTTTGTGTCAGGGTTTGATGGCAAGGATTGCCGCCCAAAGTGGCTATTCGTCGTGGGATTTTCTTGTGTTCGATACCATGCTGCTTCCATTTGCCTAGCAGATTTTGCCTCTTAACCCCTTTACAACTGGAAACCCGTGTTTGGGGACAAGTTACTTGAAATTCATATAGGGAACTATTTTGGGACTCCAAAGGGGTCGAGTTATGTGGATCTGGTCCTTGTTGGGATTTACGTAACGATGAACCTTTTGGCGAATATTTTGAGCTGGCCTTCCAAGTGGTTGGTGGCAAAATAAGGAGTTGTTATGCTCGTTATCTGGCACGCACGAGTTAAAGACATGATACAATCTCTTAGTAACATGTTCCCACTTTTTTTTACCCTTGCGCTCGTGACAATGCTTGCGATTGTTCCAGGCGCACGCGGATGTATTCGGGGGGGACTTCGACGGTGACAACATCGACAGCGTTGGGATGGACTACGAGAGCAAGTACGACGACTTCATGTAGAGCTGGAGCGGAGCGTCTGCGTTAGTCGCTCGTTGCGCTGCTACGTCGGGGTGCGAAGTGCAAGTCTACCCGGGATGAGAGGAAGACTCGCTTTCCAACGCGATGTTTGTGTTCCCCCCTGTTCCATTTTTCGCCTTCCCTTCCCTGCGTCCCGATCTAGCTGGCCACCCTACAAAGGCTTGGTGCCTGTGCGTTGTGTTGCGAGACATTAACCTTGGTCGAGAATACTCTTCTCCTACTTTTGGTGTTGTTGGTGTCGGTGAACACGGGGGGGGGGGGAGCGACTTCGCCGTCGAGGAAACCGTCTAGTTTGCCTTACGTGAAGGGCCAAATAGCACACATTTTCCACTCGATTGATTGATTGAGGCCCTGGTATGTGTACCTCCAGGTGTATCTTGGTACCTGGTACCGGTACGTTATATGCGCGAAGCGCGCTGTCTGCGCGCTTGCAAGGCCGTACTCGTAGGCACGAGAACAACCGCAGTTTTTTGTGTGCTGGTGCAAGGCAGGAAGGGGCTGGCTGCCACCTGCTGTAACAATTGGTAGGCGATATCCTGATAGGCAGCTATGAGTACGTAAGCAATGAAATATCGAGCCGATTTTTATTTGTGCTGTGCGCTGTGCAGGGCAACAGGCTGCCTGCCTCCTTGTAACATGATGGCTGTATGATTGAAGGCCTGGTCTCGTTGGATTGATGGCCAACCGAGAGACCATTCACGTGCTGCTAGTATCTATGATTTTGGGTTTGAGAGGTGTTGTCTGGATTTAGTTCGTTGTTGTTCATGGGGTTCTGTGTGGATGTCGCTGCCACCCTGGTATCTATTAACACTAAGTGTTCTTTGCCGCCGGGCAGGGGCTGAACAAACAGGGCGATTTTTTACCAAGCAGCTGTTGGTTCACAGCATAAAAAGCAGATTAAGATGGAGGATGCGGAACACAGGGCGATCCTGGGCTTTTGTTTGTTTTTTGTTGACAGCGACCACGGGGGTTGTGTTGCACATGCATGCACTGGGATGGATAAGCCTAAGGTAATAAGTGCTGTTTTGTTGTCCGCATTTAGGCTGCTTCTCCACGGATGGTATCGGCCGGCAGCTGGCTGTGATCGACTCACGCGAGCGAGCGACTGTTTTTCAATCACAAATCAGGACTACTTGTATGTTGTACTATTCGACTCTTATCACCTGCAGCCTGGTAAACACACTTGCGATATACCAGGGCATTTCGGCCAGTTTTTTTTTTTTTCATTAAATGAATGATGCAGCACACCCATGCGCTCGGGCTGCTTTAGAACTGCGCCCACGTGTTGGGAACAACTACCTGGTAACTGCTTTTTTTGCTGATGCAACCAATCTCTTTTTTGTATCAGTCTACGATGGCAGTTTATTATTTCGGAGGGATTCGAGTGTCCCTGTGTAGAACACCAATCATATACACTCGCACAACACCTTTTTGGTCATTTTGGTCAATTTCTCTCTTGCATCGGCCCAGACCCAACCCGACCCCAATCCTAACCCTGACCCCAAGCAACCCCAACCCTTTGGGACGCTCGAAGACGGTAAAACATGTCGCTCGCCTGCGCTACTTGTCCCAGTCGCATCTTTCCAAGAAATAACGGGCGACCGGTGGTGGTGCACGAGATGATGGCCGTATTGCACATAGATGTATATACGCGCTGAATAGCCTCTCTTGCGGTCCTGCCAATTTGCAGCCTGCCAACTGCACGATGCGTAGAAGAAGATCCATGGCGTTTCGGTTGGCAGTTGGCAGTGTTGGGGTTTCTCTCCCGGGTGCGCCATCTTTTTGCGATCAGCCAACCCTGGGGTTTCAAAGTTATGGCGTTTTTCGTCGAAAATCAATTGCACCGCATTTTTATGTGGCCATCATCCTCACAACTTCACGTCACAATACCCACTGCACCACACCCCACACCCCACACCGTGTGCTGAATCCTTGATGCACGCGGAGTGCCGTGCACGTAACGAGGCATACCCGATGATGGTGCCGTTCGGCCTAAAGCGCGGGTGCAGTCGAATATAAATAATCTGCGCATCATAGAGTTTTCTGCGCGATGACATCTCCGAAAACACGATGATATCCACTACTTCGAGAAACCTACGGCTGGTGCGCCTAGCAGCGCGGGCAGTGAGCATTGTTTTAGAATTATGGACTTTCAGCTGCTGAATCCTCTAGAGGTTGCCACGCGGCGGTGTGGTAGTCCATTTTCGCGAGGGGACTACCGTTGGCCGAACGGCGAAAGACCGCGAACTATGATATGTGGGAATACCAACTGGGATCATATTGAATTTTTCTTCGCGCTTTTCCACGGCGACTGCTTCTGCTGCTCAGCTCGCCACGGGTCGGCGGCCTGGCCCCGAGGTGGGCAGTCCCCGGAGAGCCGTGTTCGCCGAGGTTTTGCAAGCTTGCACGGTGGGCAACGCTCTGTCGCAGCCTGGAATGGAAGATTCTTGCTCCACCCGTTCTGGTGTTATGATGCATGGCAAGCACAGGTGAGAAAAGGTGTGTGAGTCACAAGAGTTTTGAGAAAACCACTTTAAATTAATCTAGAAAAAAAAATGTCACGATTCCTGCACGATTCGTCATTTGTTTGGTCACACGCACACTTCGACGCCAGTCGACGGGGGCACAAAATGTTGAGTTCTTCTCGCGATAAAAAATGAAGATACGGTACGTGGTGGGGAGGAGGGAGGAGGGCCCGCTATGCGACCCCGGATCCCGAGTTACTACTGGGAGGGAAGGCTAGAGTAGTGCAAGGATAATAAATGGAAAGGGGAAAAGAAAACTAAAAACATCGTGACGTGAAAAATGAGGATTCCTGACGAAAACGTCACGACTCCTGACATTCTTTGTTGTTAGGAATGCCCCTTAGATGGGGATAATTTTTCCCACGTTGCAGCCATTTGGCTTTGGAGGGAATCAATGACTTATACCAGGTAATACTAACGATTGTGACTGCTGTTGTACAAACCGACAGCAATTCGTGCCAAGCGCGTACAGGCACACATGCATAATGAGAGATGGGACAAGGTCAACCACGAATATGCTCGACAGCATGATAATTGCTCGTAATACGGGCTGCAGTCCTAGATGATACTTAAGGCTTGGAGGCCATTTATGTACACAACTTTGAAACTTGAACGTGCGGTTTTTGTCTCGTAATTCGTTTGAGCACGCAGCACACAAGAGAGTGCATGCTACGGTGGTGTGGTGTCTGGTTTGGTGTGTTGCAGTTCTTCCTTGCTTTGGAGGCTGCCATAAAGTATCTGCAACCTTGCAGCAGTTAGTTGCACCTTACTTACTCTTGCACCCTTGCTTCGTGCGGCCGACGGTAGAGGTATTCTGGTATTAATATACAATTAATGATCCAAATCGCTTGCCACACCTGGCGCACCCCTCTCGTGTATAATTTATACTGGTAGTGTATTGGATACATCTGTGGACGGGGTTGGCTCCCTCGCACGAGGAGGAGACCAAAGCGCCCAGCATGGCCATGGGCGGGGGCACAGGGTAGAAGGCAAGATATAGTGCCGTAATTTATTGCATTTAACCACAAAGCATATGCACCATCATGGAAGGAGAGAAGGCATATTCCTCTCCCTCGTCCCAGGACCCGAATAGGCATCTTGGAGATTTTCCACTCATGTATACCCTTTCGGGGTACTGTAACATGAAAACCCACAGCTATGTCAATAGAATATTGACAGTTACCTTAATCACATGCACCAGGCTCTACGGAGGGGCTTTGCATATTTTTGGAGGTCAAAAGTGAATAAATAGCCTCTTGTCAGCTCAGTAATGTCGACACGTACATAGATAATAATTGTTTCCGTACGTTCGTGATACGGCTGAGCTATATCCGATAACAGAGTCAGTCCGGCGTCGATAAACATAAATTCGTTACTCGTGATGTACTATTAATACAGCAGTTAGTATTGCGCCTACACCTACCCCGCAACCAGAGTATGGTACTGATATGATGGTTGCTAACGAGGACACACAACACCAGGCACATGCAAAAGTTGAGGGTGGCCAGAAAAACAGCAGAGGGGATGAAGATCGTTTCACTTGGTCCGTGTTTTGGATCAGCCGGTGTCAGACCCGTGCTATGACGCAAAAAGTGTCTCAAACAGAGAAATACCGACCCTCTCGTGTGTACTCGGTAGATAGCTAAGCAACTTTCGTGCGCATCATCCGTGTTGATCCCCTTCGTGGAGATTTAATGTTTAGGTGTTTTTGCTCTTGTTTTGTCATTATTTGTGCAGGTGCTGTTTAGCGTGTCTAGCTTGATACGCGTAGAGAAACTTGAAAGGGGATGAAGATCGTTTCACTTGGTCCGTGTTTTGGATCAGCCGGTGTCAGACCCGTGCTATGACGCAAAAGGTGTCTCGAACAGAGAAACACTGACCCTCCATCTCGTGTGCGCTCGTATGCTCAAATATAAGCGGCGAAGCAAAGGAACTTTAGGTAAACATGACTCGCTCTTACGTTTTTTTTTGCATTACTCGTACCTGGTACTATTAATGGACGTAGTATTGTATTTTTCAGTTCGATTTTGATGGATTTATTTTAGACCATTTCGATGGTGTTGTGCTATGGTTTGTGCACGCGAATTTGCTGTGTAGTACTTCGGAAACTTGGAAGGGGATGAAGATCGTTTCACTTGGTCCGTGTTTTGGATTAGCCGGTGTCAGACCCGTGCTATGACGCAAAGAGTGTCTCGAACAGAGAAATACTGACCCTTTTCAACAAACAGCTTAATATTTTCTTCGCTAATCTATATTATCTTGTCGCTGTGTATCTATAATATTTTCGTGTCAGACAAAAGCGATGCGGGGGCATCGGGCTCCTGAGACACCGTAACAGCTTCCCACGGCAACTGTCAAGTTGGTGTTGATGGTAGTGTTGGCGTGCGCCGACATCCGGCGTAATAGGAACGGAAAAACGGCGAACCTTAACCTCGTGATGATTTCGGCGCGGCTTGTGTATGGCAAATGACGACAATTGCTAGCCTGAGGGTCTGACAATGAGTGCTGATAATGCTGCTACGATGCTACACACTATGCGCAACGCGCCGGAAATGGAAATAGACTTTTCGCCGTCGTTAAGCTTGTTTTGGTTTTCACTTTTTTCATGTTTGGCTTGCGGATGTTGTGATTTTGACGACGTGTGTGGGTGGTCCATGTCTGCGTTGACGGCTTCTAGGATCGCTCTTGTACTTGGATAGTTAGTGTGGGGATGTTTAATGCCTTGTTGCGCGGTGAATGCAGCGCTTCTTGCGTGAACCATGACCCTCAATTTGATATCCCAATTTTCGGCGTTGTTTTTATTTCTTCGTATGCGGCCGCGTTGTCGAATCTACGTGACCCTGTTTCTGCTAAAAACAAGCGTGTCCTACCCTCGTCCTTTTGTGTGCTTGCCTTTTTCTCGCCTTCCCTGCCGCAGGTGTCAGTTGAAGACATGAATCGGGCACGGCCATGTATTTGAGCAAGATTAGCCACCTTCGGGTGTGCAGAACGGGCCCAACCTGCCCGGAGTTGTCTTATCGATGTTACCGGTGCCGAAGTTGGATGAGATGAAAATATTTTTAGCGCCACTCGCTCCGATATTGATTTTTGATTTTGCGGCATGGGAACCCGCATATTTTTTCTCTTGACGATATAAATTGATTTGTTAGACTGCTCGTACACGAGCACGAGTACCAACCACTGTTCTTTATTTGGCTTGCTGAAGATGAACATGGCAATGTGGGCACGGGCTAAGCCTTACATGCAATGGCCACGACTGCGGCTCAGTTGTTTGGACCTTGTGTTAGTCATTCCGTCGTTGGTTGGACTGCGACGGCGTGTGTCCCGTCAAGCGGCCTGTCCGTCCAAATGAGCGAGATTGTTTGTAGCTAGAGAGAGACTCATTTACGGACGTTTTGTTTTTCTGGTTCCGCCCACAACATGGGCCGGATACGTTTTGTTGTACGTATTTGGTGATACCGAGGGGGAAAACGAGCTGTGTTTGGCAACGTTAGAGCCTTTCTCGAGGTGCATGCATTGTTCCTGATGCTGTTTAGTATGTAGACCTTAGACCTGCGGCGCTCCTAGCTGTTATCATGTGTCTGTTTGTAGAGCATGATCATGCATAGATAATGGCGGTGCTTGGTGTTGTGTCTGCTGAACGAAGACGGTTCAATGTACGAATCTTTGGTTTTCTTTTGGTGCAGATAGACCGGCGGACCGTTTGTGGCGCCGCTGCAGCTGTAGGATCTACGTTTTTGGCTTCCGTGGATGGAGCTCGTAGTAAACACTTGTTGTTGTTTTTCTGGGTAACACACGTACACGAAACATTCGTGTTTTCTGTTGTCTTCGTGCGATCGGACCGGCCACAGGAGGAACACCGTCATTAATGCGTGTGATGCGGCCCGCTAAAGCCGAGCTGTTTTTCTTGTGTGTGGGGCTGGTTCTACTATTAATACTCTCGAGAATGAAGATTTATGAATATTTTTAAAACATGATATAATAAACATATTGTCAACTTGCAATTTCTAATTGAATATCATGACGCATGAAAAGGTTTTATAGATAATCCGTTGTCCGGTGTTATATTCGTATAATACACGCCGTGCTATATTATGCACACGCCCGTCGAAGCACGAAAAGCGAGGACAGACAGCTTGGCTACCGCCAGGTTGTGAAATCGCGTTTGTTGCTTGGCGACCCCATTGCAAACAGTCGTTCGGAACACACCGAGACCACTTGACGTGACCTTCCTTGCGGGCAGTACTGATGAAATGATTGCGATTGCTAATAACCTTTGTTCCTGAGTTGGACAAATGTAACACTACAGCAGTATTGAAACTGATGGCCATCATATTACTAAGGCCAACCGACCCACGAAATAATTGAAGTAAAAATGGTAGGAAAACGCACTGTGGGTGGGGTTCGCCTTGGATTGTGACGTTCGACGGTTGTAATATTAGCATTTATTTATAAATTTTCGTACCCACCCCTTACTCGACCCAAGTTGGTATATCGCAAACAATGCTCTCCGATCAAAGGGTGGCGTGGTGACCTTGTGGACACAAGTTTCTGATCAACAAGTAGCGCGGCGTGGACAGGGCTCCCATCAAAATATAACATGTCAAGACCGCTAGGTCAGTGCGGTTCGCCCTTTCACATGTTTTGTCTGTTGCTGCGTTCGCCCTTTTTTCTCGTGCATAATGTAAACTCTAGTGTTGCTGTCTTTAGCCACGCTCTCTCCTTGTGTACAAGGTGGATGTGTGTTGGTGTCAACCTGGTAAAACAGAGATTTCCTTACCAAAAAAAACACGCGGAGCCCCCAAGGCTTGTCTGTCCCCGTTGCCTTCCGGCTGTTTGCTTTTGTGTTGTCACACCTATGCAAAATGGATAGCACGGTCGACTCTTGTCATTACTTACGCCGCCGTAACCTTCCACTATGCGCGGATCATAATCCGTCTATCATTCGTTATACGAATCGTAACCTTCTGGCGGGGCGAGGCAGTGTACATAAATGCGCACGTTACCGCTTAATCTACCTGGTAAAACAGATGTCAGAAGACAAGACTCTGCTTTTACCCACTCCTTGGCAGACTAACAAAGTTTCCTTAATTTCCCTTGGCTGGCACGACTTCAGCTACTACTACTGGTTTTGGTATTTTAGTGTGGAACACGCCCCTCCACCCTTGGCAGTGCCCATTTCCCCTCGCTTCAAGCATTCCTCCTGACATCTTCGCTGATCACGTCGCCAAATTTTCACAAAGGATACAAGCATGCTCTCGTCTACACGTGCGCATACAGGCATGCCATTATGATACAACGTACACGTTGAGTAGCGATAACGCTTTTGGTGCTTTTTTTTGGGAGGCGTGGTAGCACTGACCCCTACGCAGAGTAAAGCTAACGAACGTGATGCGCTCGGCGACCAGGTCACAAATCGATTACTGAATGGACGACACACCACACTTACGTACGTACATAACATGGCCTTAATCAGAGGCAGCAATATTATCGCGCAAAGTCAAAAGCGCTGTACGAAAGATATCGTAATGTGTGAAGATCAGACCACCATCGTTGATTATTACTTCGAAGTATTAGCAATGCCGTAAGAAAAACGCAGCGCACCGCTGCTGCCAAACATCACTGGGCCAAGACGAGTCGAGCACAGATGAAACGGAGAGATCTCCATGCCTTCCAAAGCATGCTGACATTACTACTCTGATGGATGCAAAAGTTAAAAATCGTTTCTGGTTGTTGAGCAGCAGTCACGCATGCATGCTATTGTGGACGATAAAGGCACGATACAAGCATAATTTTTCTCTGGCTACTACGTTTTTTTTGTGGATGACGGGGCTCCTTGACCCCAAATCCTCGGAATTTCATTTTTTTTGTTGGATACCTAGGCCGTTGGATTTTTCGTCGTGTACGTAGCGCCTTTCTTTTCCCCTAAATCGGTTGTTGGGAAGAGGTGTATGTAGTATGTTTATAGACTAGTCTATAGCTCCTCAAATGAGCACAGCCTCAGAAAAAAAAGGGGACACCTCTACCCATAGCATGCATCCAGTAACCAACAACAGCAACCAACAGTAACCAACAGCGCAGTAGCCAACAGGAACCAACAGTAACCAACCGTGTTTTTATCCAATCAAAAAGCAGGCAAGCGCGTGACAATAGTTGTACCTTGTAACAAGATGCGATAGTGGAGTCAGCCCACGGCAGGGTTGCAGCATGAGTCCCTGAGGTCCTCACAGTAGGAACTCAATATGTCACCCGAAACACGACTTGGAAGGCATTCGTTCGCACGACCCGACCAAGCTTATATGCCTTAGTCCTACCACAATATGTACTCTCGTGAAATTACTTCATTTACCTGCAGTTCCTCACATGGGGAACTCAATCGCCCAGGGACTTTTTGGCGCAATCATACAACTGCAACCCCTACCGTGGGATGACTAGTTTTTCGTGTAGGACTTGGTTTAGGGCAAACGTATTTTCTGAATCAACTATTGATGGGACTCCTCAACCTATAGTCCAAGTAACCCAGTTTAATCGGAATATCGGATGTCGTTTTGCTTTTGAGCAACATGATCTTTTTTTGGTATACCTTTAGACTAGGCCATGGGATGGGTTGTTGCGCGATCTCGGAGGCACAGCGGCAGACCACAAAGGCAGAATTGACGGGAGAGATGCTGCTAAATAAGGAGGGGGCTAGGGGAAGGTGGAGTAGGCGATGGGAAGGATGCGGCAGCTTCTGCAGCGGAGCAAGCTGCATCTGAATGGGCAGGAAAAGGCGCGGGGCGCGGGGGCGGGGGGGGGGGGGGGGGGGTAGGAAGAAGGCAGAAGCAAGCAGAGTGCGGGATCTTACGGAGGGGTTCATGGCAGACGTGGAGTGGTAGAGATGGTGCCTGACGGAAGGCTTGGTGGGGAGAGGAGAAGAGTTGGCGGCGCCGTTCTTCTGGTTCGTGAAACAGCCCCACAGAAGGACATGGTTCGGACGCTTTATTTGAGGCGGTAGGAGGGTCGGGCCTGGAGACGAGGGGGAACTTGTAGTGGAAGGAGCGAGGATGTGTTCGGAGATTGCGCACAGCGACGCACTTGGGGCGAGTTGCGAAATCGACTCGAGGGACTTAAGCGCAAGGTTGGTGAATGTGGGTGAGCTGGAGGATCAGGAGAAGGGATGGAAACTGGTTGGGGAATGAGATGAACGAGTGGGAGTTGGCGGATGAGCTGGCAGAGACCGTGGCTCACTGCTGCGCGTGAAGGAAGAAATAGGAGGCAACCAAGGTGGGGAAGTTGATGGCGGTAAACTTTTACCACGAGCATTGAAGGGGGGCTGTCACTGCCGCAGAATTAATTTAGGATCGAGGACGTGGAGAAACGATTCGAAAGAGCGCGCTTATGGAAGGGGAAAACCATGCGCGGGTGAGGAGGCCGCTGACGTGGGAGACGATCAGAGTGATGGAGGAGAGCATTGGTGAGTGGGGGATAGGGAGAGGATCGAGTGGATCGGACAGCCCTGGACGAATCAGTTGTTGTTGAGGGCCACGGAGCTGTTCGCGGAGGAAGGGAGGAAGCTGCACGAGGGTTTGCTGCTTGAGGAGGGGAGATGTGGCCTTCTTCGAGAAAGGGTTGCAGTTGGGGGCCCGGAAAGAGGAAGGCAGCAGATACGATGAAAATATACTTAAAAGGGGAAAGGGGTCCAGGAGAGAAAAGGGGCGGTAGCCGTGAGAACAACAGGACCCGAGCGGGGGGCGGGGGGCGGGGGGCGGGGCGGAAAAGGAACGTAGTGGATTCAATGGTGGAACTGATCGAGTACTATGGGAGGACAGTTCCGGGGAGGTAGAACACCCCGCAAATGGCGTACAGGAGCGGGGGAAGACGGAGGGTATGAGAGGAAAAGAGACGTTTCGCTTAAGGAGCGGACTAGAGAGAGTGGAGAGGAAATCGAGGGGGGATGGGAGGGGGGGGGTCGGGGAACTGGTTCCGGAGGAATGCACGCCGCACTCCAGAAGGATAAGGGGAGTGACAAGGCCAGCGGAGATGGGAGCACAGCCATGGACGATCCAGAGAAAAGGGCAGAGGGTGTCACAAGAATTTAGGGGGCACGTGAGGTATACCATGGAATATCCCCTCTGGGTGTCCAGGGTTCTAGTAGGAAGGAAAGGAGCGCCCAGTAGACAACCGGAGCACAGGACGAGATGGGGTAGGGACAGGTAGAGTAATGGTAGGTGCAGGCATGGAACGCGGCTTTTGAATGGGCTTCCGGTTGTTGAGGTTATCTGTCGGGAGTAGAGGGCAGGTCAGCCGCGTACAATAGCCGGGATAGGGAACGGGGGAGGGGGCGGGGGCAGGGGAAACGGGACGAGGGAGAGCCGCCAGTTTCCACCCCCCCTCCCCCGTGGAGAACGCCATGATATCAATGAACACGCATTTTTTCGTCAAGAGAGACCAAAATGTAATAATGTCGGAACAGTCTGGAGTTTGACGGAACGGAAAGGAAATATCAGATAACCGGGCAGTAAGGGGGGGGTGGTTCCGGGGGAAAGAATTTCATGGAAACATAGGAGAGTCTCAGCAGCATCAGCATAGTACAGCAGCAGCACAGCAGCAGCGAGTATCGGACACGACAACCGGTACAGGTAAAAGGAAGAAGTGCCCACGCTGCAGAGACAAAAGCAGCAGTAGTAGCAGTATGGTGAAGATCGACGGCATGAGCATAAGGGGTAGAGAGGCCGCAAGGGGGTACACCAATCGCAATCTCCCACCCACCCACCCACCCACCCGATTGTTTCACGACCAGGAGGGCTAAACAGGGGGGGGTGGGGGGGGGGGGCGAGAGGAGGAAAGGAAGGAAGGGGGATGACATCACAAAAAAAGCACTTCCATTTTTCTCGAAGTCAGGCTTTAGGTGGGGTGTAGAGTTTTTCATGCGAGGGAGGAGCCTCAGGGGAAAAAACAAAGTGCACCTCTCTAGCGTACTATTACTACTATTAGTACTATTATTAATAATAGCATGTGGCAGAAGAAGCTACATACACCGGTATACATGTGTAAGTAACCCGTGACGTGAAACCGTGTATAATTACTTGTCGACACCAATTGTTTACCGCCTTCCAAATCACAACACAAGATAATGCACAATCCAGCTGGAAGAAGCTTAACACATATAGACGAAAGAAAACAGAAAGGCACCAAGAAAGACATGACATATTGCACCATGTACTACACTGAACCCCTCCTCCCCCCTTGCGTGTTCGGCGAAAACCCGACGTGCTCCGTTCCAGCTTTGTAGGAATGCAAGGGTCTATCACATCATATCATGAACACTACGGCCATGCATGACAACTAGTACACCTCCCCTGCCCTCCCCAGATGGCTAGCTGCGGCTGCTGCATTCGAATCCCCCCATACCTCCACCATCTACCACCACTACCCCAAGTCTCCCCCATCAACAACACCTCAAGAAACAAATAGGCCCGATTCTGCCCACCTCGAGGGGCGCTTTAAAAAGAAAAAGCGGGGGGCTCGGTCCGTGCCAGTAGGAGAGCTCGATTCAGTCGGCAAGAGCCAGTCAAGATATTCTACATATTCTGGATTATGTCATTCTTAAATTATCCATCAACTTGTTGCAGCTGTTTGCGCGTCTGTCTGTCCTGACTGTTGGTCGGGGTGGCTTTCTTCATCCGTCGCGCTCCCTCCCTCTTTGGCTCCCTTCAGTAAATTGATCATGAGCATGGCATGCTTGTGGCAAGCATGTTAAAAGGTCCAATATACTGACAAATTACATTTATTTTTAGCGCCGTTTCAGCTACCATCATCACGACTGCACCGGCGGTACATACTATCACTAGTCGGTTATACCTTTTTAATATTACTAGTCCAATACCCGCCCAGACAGCAGTCTATACAATACATGTTGCTCGTCCTAGAGCCGACAGCAAAACCTATCGCTGGCAAGGAAGACTATCGAAAATGATATGTTTGCACATTTGTACGATGTCCCCCTCCTTTCGCGGCCACATGTTGCGATTCTTCCTGGCATCGTGGGCGGCACCTCGTATAATCAAACACACTTCTAGCTTCACGCTTGAAGAGAGCCATCACACGTACCACCCGCCCCCACCCCCTGACTCCACTCCCCGTCTCAAAGCGCAATACAACTCTCTGAAAACGTGACAGCTTCGCCGCATGATACTCAATGCGACCTTACAGGGTCAATCGAGCGACAAAGCCCGCCATCGAACGATTCCAACTTCATGATGCTCCGAATCAACCTACCATCCAACCATCCATCCAACCAACCGACCATCCAATCGATCGACCAACCAACCAACCAACCAACCATTTAACCAACCAACCGATCAGCCAACCAAACCTCTCCACGCAATCAATTCACCAACCGACCGACCGATCAACCAACCAACCAATCAATTTCAACCAACCAACCAAGCACAACCTCTTCATTCAAATCGACCAACCAACCAACGACACCGGCCGGTCTACGACGGGCTTCCCATCTTGGCAGGGTAGACATCGAGGCATTCCAGCATGTTGTGCCTGCCCATCTTCTCTATCTGCTTGGGGTACATTCCGATGCGAGACAGGTCAGCCAAGGTCTCGAACGGAGCAGCGGCCCTTCAAAGCATAAAACAAAAACAAGAAACAAAAAACAAGAATGGTTTGGAGGAAAGGGTGGGGGTTAAAAGGGAATGCGTACCCAAGTGGAGCGTCGCAAAAACGCAGTCGTGTGAGTATGGGCCATCTTCTACATGTGGTTATAATGTAATACCGTATGTCTCCAGCTGTTTCGCCAAAATCGTCGATTTGTCCGTCAACTCGGGACATCGCTACACACGTTTTAAGTCCTGCACCCGACGCCCGGCCTACTCCGGTGTTTGCCGTCACATCAAACAGTCAGATCATAGTCAGCTCGTCGGCCGTGATTCGCTAGAGAAAGCAACCGAACTGCTCGACATGCGCCTCTTGACCTTTTCGCTACGTATAATACACCGGAAAATGAACATTAAGATAGGTTAAGTATAGTGCGTTCCCTAAAACTGTAAGTGACACGCGATGCTTCATGCACCGACCTCGTCTGGACAATGAGCTGCGCTCGCCGCAACCCGATCCCGTGGAGCTCGGTCAGATCCTGGCTGCTCGCCTGCTTCGAAAAAAAAAAAAACGATCACCCGGTGTGCAGGAAGGGGGGGGGCTGAGGTATTGTTGTTGTTGTAGTTGTTGTTCTCACACTAACTCGTAAAAAATCTAGAGTCCATGGTCCCACATAGGTGCTGGAGCCCTATTAATAGGAAGATCCGAAAATCAATAACGAAATCAAAATTCGGCCGGGAAACAGTACGATTTCCCACTTACAACACACGAGATGAAGAACGCGCACAAGCGAAATTAAATCAGTGTGCAAACTAAACAAAGCATATGACCGCGGGTATCCCCTCAACTACAGCATAGAGCTCCCCCGTTCCCACAACGAACCGACTCGCGGCTAATAAGGTATTGATCAACGCTGGCTTCGCATGGCAGCAGCACACGTCGCGACTAGAGACGTAGGATATCATAGGACAAGCACCGGCGGCAGCATGTTGCTGATGGGCGCTATCGCCGTTCGTCAGTAGACGCCGTCTGAGGGGCCAAACACACAAATAGCACAACAGTAGTACAGTAGTAGTATTATAAGTGGTCCCTCTATAGTGCCGGTGTGTACTATTTGTAGCCGGAAACGCCGGCACTATAGCGGCAACCGGCACTACTCCGCATACTGCCACTACCTGTGTTTCCCATCTGCGCCAAGCGATTTCACAGGCACAAAAGCAGGCAACCGGCACTATAGAGAGAAACCGACACTATAGAGGGACCATTACTGTATTGCTGTCACACGCCGAAATGCATTATCCGAGTCCGTCGTTACGCGCCGGTTCTCCGTTAGGCTTCCCAGTACACTTTTCCAACTCCTTACGTTATCCTATTAACAGCAGTGTAACTATTACCTGGTAATAGTGGAACTCCAAGGTGATATTTGTCCCCACAACGGTATCGCAGCAGGTTTATTTTCCTAGTATAATTCCAAGTGCTTTGTCCCCATAACGGGACGGCAGCAATAGAAACCCCTTTACAGCTGGAAACCCGCTTTTGGGAAAAATCTTACTTCTAAAGGGGGGAGGGGGGACATACAGCAGCAGTGTTACAAACCAAATACGGTTGGTCAAAATAGGCGAAGATACTCGTATAGACTTTTTGTGTCTATCGTGGGTTTTGATTACGATAGTAATAGTAATAGTAATAGTACCGCAGTTATAAAGGGTTACGTGACAAATGCCGACCCTTTGATGGCTTCACACTTCACCTCGTTCATTATAGTGACCACCTGCCTCTCCAGCTTGTGGCTCAAACCCCGGTTGATCGCACGCATACGTTCCTGCAGCGTCGCAAGCAGCGCGCAGAAGAAAACAAAGGCGAAAAGCAGCAAGCAAACAAAACAAATCAAAACAAAAAAATTGACTCATCGATACGACAAAAGTCATAAAAGCGGACCAAGGTAAAAAACAAAGCAAATGCACATATCTAAAGCTAGAAAGGGAGGGTAGCCCCCCTCCTCGCAGCTGCCTGTCTGCGACCCAAAGCTTCTACCACAACGGGCACCCCATACAGCGCCGACCGCACTGCTGCCGAAAAGAAAAATTGACGCCGCCCGTCACCGTCAACAGCTAACAAAAAATATTAAAAAAAACACGACAAAAAAGATGAAAACGCGTTACGCACGCACCAACACGTTACACACACACAATCCACAATCCACAAAAACCCGTCCAAAGAAAAAAAAAGCTGACCCCGCGACACTCCTGTAGTCGATGACATACTCAAAAAAAGCATTTCGACGGCACCACTAAGCAACCAGGAGACGCTACTGGTCGTGGTCCCTCGTTACCGCGGCTCCGATCAGTGCGGGCCTCCAGTTGCAGTGAGATGAAAAAGATCGTCACGACCTCGTACGAAGTATAGCATTATCCCGGGTTCTACTTCAATGCCGGTGCTCTCGTTTAGCAAGGCACACCTACCGCCAAATAAATATGTGGTTTGACGGTGTATAATATAGTTTTGTCGCGCCAAAGCCTCGTTAGACGCAATGTACTAGTTTTAGTATACAGCGGTGGTTGAGAGCACTTAGCAGCGTGGGTAGGCACAATTCGACGCGAGACGACGAGGGAAGAAAATGCCAAATTATTCTCGCGATAAAAATGAAGGCACGTATGGAGGGGGGAGGGGGGAGGAGGGCCCGCTATTTCACCCCGGATCTGAGTTACTATTGAGAGGGAGCGCGAGAGCAGTGCGAGGATAATAACTGGGATGAATGAAAAAAACCGAAGCATAAAGCGGCCCTTGACTTGACGGTTGTCCGTCAAAAGTTAAGAATGCCGTCAACCGATACATTTGCCAACCGCAGCACTGATGAGGGACCATGACTGTACTGCCACCAGGAAAACGATCAGCAAACACCGCTGGGTACACCACTCGGGCACATTTTGGGCGAGAAGCCATATGGCGCCGAAACTCGAACCTGCTTGTCCGTGCCCTCCGCTTCCTCGTCACCGTCGCACGCACCGCCCACCGCCGCACCCAAACCGAACGGCTCGTCATCTCCTCCTTCCCCCGCGTGCCGGCTGGCCTCCTCCTCGTTAGAAAAACTTGCCCCTTCTGCTTCGAACCGTCGCAATGCAAAGCTCCTCGCCCCTCTTCGCGGAGTTGACGAGCCTTGGCGCTCTTCCGTCGCCGCCCTCGCGAGGGACATGATCAAACGCGACGCCAGCCCGTTTTCAAGCCCTGTGACACCGCCTTCGTTAGCATCATCCTGCGCCTGCTGCTGCTGTTGCCCGTCCTCCTCTTCCTCTCCTCCCTGCTCCCGCGCGGATATCGCCTAGCATGAGCGGCGGGGGGGGAGCGTGGGTATCACCCAGCAAGGGAGAGGAGAGGGGGGGAGGGGCAATGAGCGCGAGCGCACTATCCTAACAGCGTGATATGTGATATGTGGCGCTTTACGGTCCCAACACCAACACCGCTCATCAATCAAACGACAAGGATGTCCGCGGCACACGGTCACTCGCACAACCCGACAATCGAGCATTATGATAACTAAAGTGGCTATACCCCGATACGATAAAGTGGCTATACTCCGATTTGAGAGCGCCCCGTGACAGGTCAATTCAAGCGGTCTTGACTGCATACTTGGAAGTATTGCTCTGCATGTTGCTCTCATCTGTAGTCGGCAATACACACCTGGTAGCTTTTAGAATGGGCGGCATACGCCGATTTGACCGCTTTTTAGGGTCCCGAACGCTCCTATGATGGCTCCTCGGGTGCCCATTACGGGACAAAACAACCGCCGGTCGCGCAGCCCCTCCGAAATGCCCCCCTCGGCGATAAATCTTGCCGCCCCCCCCCCCGCTCCCTCTGGGACCCCCCCCCCCCCCCCCCCCCATCCTCGCACCATGGTTGATTTGATGCTGATTCCTACCGCATTCTATACCATCTTCGCGCCATGATTGATTTGATGCTGATTCCTACCGCATTCTATACAGGCGTCAGTAAAATGGAACCCTTAGATAAGGACCCTGATCCCTAGATAAGGACCCTGATCCCTAGATAAGGACCCTGATCCCTAGATAAGGACCCTTACCGTTAGATAAGGACCATTAGCCTTAGGTAAGGGCCCTCTCGTACTCGTAGCCTCAGATAGGGACCCTCAGCCCAAGATAAAAACCCTTAGCCTCATATAAGGACCCTTATCCCTAGATACGGACCTTTATCCTTAGATAAGGACCTTCAGCCTGAGATAACTACCCTTGGCCCTAGATAAGGATCCTTAGCCTTAAAGGACCCTTAGCCTTAGATAACGACCCTCAGCCTTAAATAAGGACCCTTAGCCCTATGTATGGACCCGAAGCGTTCAATGAGGACCTAATATAGGTGAGGATCCTCAGATAAGGGGTTGATCGCAAAAGACGCCAAAATCACCAGTGAAAAAATACCCATTACTGATACTGCTAAACGCAGGATGTATGTATGATATAGTGAGAGATTTGTCGCGCTTTGTCCACGGTATACGGAATCACTTCGCGCGCAAAAACAACCGCACACTATTCCAACTAGTTTTTTGCCCTAAACATGGGTGCAGTTCGAAAGGGGTTACCTTCTTCTTTTTTTTTGGGATGGGGCAAAATCAAGCTTACGGAGTTGCCCTTGTAGTACTAATGCTGCAAAAACAACCCCACAATAATTTCAAGTAGTGTACCCCGAAAAGCGAGGGTGCAACGTTAAAGGGGTTAATATACCTCACGAAGCGTCGGCGTGGAAAGCTGTCCCGCGTCAGATGAGGACGAAATCACTCGGCCGTAGCCGCCAAGCCCACGGGCCAGAGGGGACGACCGCCGAGGGCTAAGAACACACGACAAGGACACACGTCAAGGACACACGTCAAGGACACACGACGAGGACACACGACAAGGACACACGTCAAGGACACACGTCAAGGACACACGACAAGGATGCACGTCAAGGACACACGACAAAGAGGCACGACCAGTACACACGACGAGGGCACAGGGCAGGGACACACGACAAGGGCTCCAGGGCAAAGCCAAGCGGGCAAGTGAGCGAGCGATCGCGCGCGCGGTAGAGTTTACCGCTTCTTTGAGACAAGGGTCGAGGCACACTGCTGTGTAGGAGACGAAGGGGGTTATCCCCATAAATATCGGCTTATAGCATTATAGCATGGCGTGAGTGGGATAAGGTTAGGAATAGGGCAAAGCCTAGGGTTAGAGACGATTATACACGATTCAACGTCAATGTCAACCACTTTCTCAAATAAGTGGAAAGGTACTCTAAGCGTGCGAGCCGGCAAGTAAGCGAGCGATGAAGCAACCGAGCAAACGATCAATCAACCAAGCGGACAAGTAGACAAGCAGGCAAGACAGAGAGCAAGCCGGCAAATATGTAAACGATCAAGCCACAGAGCAAACGATCAATGGAGCAAACAACCGATCAAGCTATCAAGCGAGCAAGATGTCAAGTACGCGAGCAAGCAAGCATCATCTCTTATTCCAGCGGCCTGGACTTTTTCGTGCAATCGATGCTGCAAGGGCCAGTCCAATCGAGAGAACAATTCAACGAGAAGAGTACCTGAAAAAAGGAAAAGCTGGTTCTTCGATAATAAGGTAAGGTTCATTCCAAAGGGCGACCCGATTATCTTTGTTAAAAAACGAAAATGAGCGGTCTTCCACGCTAAAACTAGCGGTGCAATGATTCAACCGCCACAGTATATCGGCTCGCAGCGAATGCCCCCAACGACGCGGCTGGATACACCCAACTCGCACACCCCAGGCATCCCTAATAAAACGTAATGCTTCTGGTCCAACCCGCTCCCGGAGAGTGCTTTAGAAGTTGTGTTTTGGCCATCGCTGATCGTCGACAGTCTTGGACTACTGAGTGGCACCCTCATGAAAAAGTATATCGCCACCGACACGTCCTGGCCCTGTGGATTATTGCACAGCCATCCCTTGGCTATAGCTTACCCATACACTAGTGCTTCGTATGCTGGCTTCGATGGCGGACAAGCTCCATGGCATCCTCACGCACTACCCCACCCACCATGCGCTTGAGAACCTGCCATCGTATATTCCTCTTCGCCCTGCAGTCCCATATTTCGATAAATTCACACCCCTTTTCGATTTCGTTTTAATTTGTTGTCACTTGAAGAGAAAAAAAAATAAAAAAAACGAAGGCATCGGGATTTCTACTGCTAGTTTCTGCTACAACATCTTACCAATGAGACCCAGTTGCTCCTTAGTTCTCTTGGATTGCTTTTTCAGCTATCTGGTACAGTTTTTTCAGGTATATTTTCCTCGTTTGGACTGACTGGCCTTAATCGTCACTTTTTTCCGAAGCATTTCCAGTCAAATTTTCCGAAGAGGTCAACAGCTGTACATACACTATTAATATAGGCGACGCATGCTACGCTAGGGGTGCACTGGCCCTTTTTTGCCTTCTGAGGGTGGTGATTCAATGCTTTAATAACTGGAAACCCTTTTGGGGGACAAGTTATTTGAAGTTAGTATAGGGAGGGGTTCGGGGGCCCTAAAGGGGTTAAGGAGCTCTGCACCTCACCCAAAAACTGACTTCGACAAAAAAAAAAGCAACCACCCCTGATGAGGAATCCCTCTCATGCCCTAGGTATACCACGAACGTACATTTCCAAAAAAAAAAATAACAAAAAAAATCCGACGATTTTGGGCACATTTCCCCACACAAAAGAGGAAAAATCCCGACGATTTTGGGCTAAGGTGGCCCCTCATTCAGATAGCATTTCGGGCCATAAGCGCTACCTCTATTGTTGTACCACGCGTCAGAAATCATATGCAACACCAGGTATTATAGCATAATAACAGTTATACCTGAACGTGGACAACGCGCCCGTGTCGCGGCCGGAAGCATCGTTTGCAGCGGCAACGTCTTGGACGGCGATGTGTAGGAGATCTAGAATCCCCGGGTCCTTTTCGCCGTCGGCGCCGTCTGGGAAAGCCGATTTAGAGCTGCACGACGGCGTCCCGGGAGACCTTTGACAAAATCCAAGAACAAAGCAACAAAAACAACAAAGGAGAAAAACCAGAACACGTAAAAAAAAGTAAAACCATGGGGGAGAAAAAATGGGGGAAAAGGGGAGGGAGCGAAGGAGGAAAAATAACGAAAAAGGAAAAAAATACGCAAAGAAAAGGGAAGGGAGAGAGAAGCAGATACGTTTAGTGTTGGGCATGAGCGAGCGGAAAAGAAGATACCTACGCTAATCAGGCTGAGCTACGCGTACAAACGCCACGGCGGAAGCGTCTCGGGTCCTTTCTTCCTGCGAGGGCAAGACTTTCGCTCTGTACCTTTTACATCTCTCTGTATCTTGAATATCTCGGATGTTTGCCAGGGTACCCCTCCTTTTCTCTCCCAAAAACACAAAACAGACTAGACAAGCAATTTTTATTGATATAATATATGGAAGAAGCGTACTGAGCGTCTAAATGTTGGAGATGTCTCTATTAGGAGTAGGAACGGTACTCCGTCTCGAAACAGACGCGTGGTCAACGGTCAAATGACTAACACAAGCAACAAATGAGTACGCCCGCCCCCCCCCATCCCCTTCCCTGTGCCTTCCCGTGCCGTCCGCGCTGAACGCCACCGAACTCCCACCGCACCAACCGCAACTGTAACTACTACAGTGGGGGCCTTCCAACAGTGCCGGTTGAATAATGCCACCGCCCTCTATAATACGAGGGAAATCACCTGGCGCGACTGGAACCCTCTATAGTACCTGTATTCCCAATATGATAGTGCAGGTGCCATGAATAGTGCCGGTGTATTAGGTTGGCACATACCAGCACTATTGGGAGCCCCCCGCTGTCCTACAGCAGTCACATATCTGACCTCAGGTAGCGCCCGTAATAGCTCAGCACAGAGACACATGACACCAATAGTACCAAAGGGATAACACCTAAACTTTCTGACACTCGTGACTTCATTAACGCCTCCATGACTGAAAAGTCGTTTTTGGGGACGAATTACTTGGGAATGGTATAGGGAGGGGGTTTGGGGTTCTCAAGGGGCTAACTACTAAAACTTCACTCCATGACTGGTATCTGGTATCAAACATGCCTCATCGAAAAGCTGATTCTCAGAGAAAACGAAAGTGCAAAAAGCCGACGACAAATCTTATGGGCAACACAGATAAGTCAGAGGGGCACTTTTTTTTTTCTTTTCCAAAACGCCGCACTTCTCTTTTCGAGAGCCCAGACAGGGGAGGGGGGTTAACTAAAACTAAGCAAAACAAATGCTGGGAAACCCCTCGTCATTTTCTCGATTCGTACAGAAATCCCAACGGTCCGATTTGTTGTTCATGTTGGCCTTTTTAGGAATGTATGTGGCGTCTGGGGGACTCCCATCCGCGTGCCGCCCTGGCTAGGTATGCAACGAAAAATACTGTAAAAATTCCGACGGTTTTCCTATCATATTGGTGGCTTCTCACTTCAGAGGTCCCGTCAGTAACATGTATTTTAGCTTCAAAAGAGCTAGGCCTATCGTAGCATACGTCACGAGGCAACCCGTGTACGATAAATCCTAACCCTAACACAGTAATGGTCCACAGCAGTGCCGGTATGTGCCAGCCATAAATACTCGGCATTATAACGGCAACCTGCACTACTCCGCATACTGCCGCTACTGATTGTTCCCATCTATGCCTAGCGATTTCACCGACACTACCGCGGGCGACCGGCACTATAGAGGGACCTCTACTACACTGCGATCCTCACCGGTCCTCTTCCTCGTCCAAGCGCGCCTCCAACTTGGCAATCTTGTTTCGCAGTCTAGGCTTGTACGCCTGGGAAGCGGCAAAACCACGCATGCCCAAGGACGGCATGGAGGAAGGTGGAGAGAGGGGGGCGGGGGCGGGAGGGGGGGGGGGGGGGGGGGGTGAATCGTCGAGGAGTCAGATGCTCACCCCGGAAGGGCGTGCTCATGGCGGCAACACCCGCGGAGACAGGTTATATTCCGCGCCGTTTCGTCCATCTTCGAGTCGCTGCATCCCATTTCGTGCCATTTCATCCCATTCATACCGGCTCGTCCCGTTGCGTGCCGTTCCATCCCAATTGGTGCCGTTTCATCCCAAGCTGTGTCGTTTCACGATTTTCCGTGGGACGGGAGCTGCACCCGAGCAACGGAAACAACGCCAAAAACACCAAGGGGACTACGTAGGGACTAGGGGCTGCACGCGAGCGGGAAATGATCCCGGAACCGATACATATATACAAGTGTCGCAACATGCAAGTCACCGGAGTAAACACATAACGTGTACTAGGTGCGTATCAACTGTTCGAGAACGGGTCCATGGTCCACGGCCATTTCATTTAACCCCTTCAAGTCTGAACCCCGTTTTTCGTTTTTGGGCGACAAGCTGCTTCGAGCTTCGAGTTACTGTGCGGTAATTTTCGCATGTAGTGAAAAGGATCAAGCCGTCTACGAGCTACTCGTACGAGCGCAACATCCGTCTCTTCGGAAACCGGACAACAAACACGACAACGAAGCACAGACGCTGAGGTCGATAGCGATTGTGAAGGCTTGGGACAAGCCGCGCGCGCGCGTGTGTGTGTGTGTGTGGGTGGGGGGGGGGGGGGGCGTACTCATTTGTTGCTTGCCTTAGTCATTTGACCATTGACCACGCATCTCTTTCCAGACGGAGCACCGTGTGTGCATGGGGTACTCATTTGTTGCTTGCCTTAGTCATTTGACCCATGACCACGCATCCCTTTCGAGGCGGGGCACCGTTCCTACTCATAATAGAGTCACCTCCAACGTTTGGGCGCTCATTACGCCTTTTCCATATATTACATAAAACAGTTCGTTTATCCTATCCCCGTCCTGTTTCGCCGTTTGTGGCCACCATCTATCTCCCAGGATAGCAATCGTTTCCTCGCTACTCTCTATTAATAGTCTACCAAACTCTTCCATGTCACATCCGTCTAATTTCCTCATCTCCTTCTCTAACGCATGCCGTTCCTCCTTGTATATTTCACATTCTCCTGCTATGCGTCGGGGGGGGGGGGGGGGACAAAACAGAACAATGAAACAAAGCAGAAAACAAAAGCGCCCTGCCACAGGCGCCGCTGCCACAGCAGGCGTGCCGACAATGACGGATGTACGGATGCGGCTGTTTTTTTACTCTCGTGAACGCTGCAAGCGTAAACCCGCCCCCCCTCATCACCTCACGGTGCTTCGCGCCAGGTGCACGCGATGTCTGCGTGGTCGGCGAAAACCCGACGCGCTCCGTGCCGGCATAGTAGGGATGCGACGATCTATGGCCATAAGGTTACGCCCACGAATGTAATGAGTACCTCCGCGCCCCCGTCCCACATCACATGCGGTGCAACACTGAAAAACGGCGTCTCACCTTCACCAGAGTTTACCACAAAAATTCGAGAAAAAAGTTCGAGGCACACTGCTGTGTAGGAGACGAACGGGGTTATTAACCCCACATTGGTTTGGTCACGATTAGGGTTAAGGTTAGGGTTAAGGTTAGGGTGAGACATAATGCCGAGTCAGTGTGCATGCCAACCATTTCCTCGAATAAGCGGTAAAGCATTCTCCTCACCTCCGGCAGCGTGACCATGGCAGTTTCGTATTTGCGTAATGCCGCGGCCAGTCGTCCCTCCGCCGCCGCCTTCTTCCCTTCCTCGATCAGGACCCTAAATCAGATTATACATACCGGCAATGACGGCAAAGGCGCGGATTTCGTCGGATCATCGAGCCCCGAGTCCCCACGCGCTCATTGTTGGTAGTGGAACAGGGGCTGTCTTGCGCCCACAGCAGCAGGGGTATTCAGCTACCGAGCCAAGTCATCTGACTGTGTGTGTTGCTCGTGTGACCGACTATTAACAGCGCAGACGGAGAACATGAACATGGGCTAGGAAGCCTTCGTTGCCCACGAGTTTGCGTTGTCGGCGATACGCAACAATCTCCGTCACGTCGGCAAGAGTGTGTGGGGGACGAAGCCGCCTGGAGGCCAATGCTGGGAGATGTTGGTGACTCGTGAGTGCCTCGTCTTGTCCCCGGTGTGGTACTGTAACCTGGTAAGCCGGTTGCCGCTAGGGCGACCTCTAATTCTGCCAGGTATTTCTCACCTCTGGAACTTTTACTGATTTTTAGTACAGAAGTAAAGGTACTGTTTCGTTTGTGTTCACATTAAAAGAGCACGTTTTCACAGCCTTCGGCTGTGTGTTTCTGGGGTAGACTAATGCTACTGCTGCTGTGCTGTATCGTATGATAGCCAGCGCATACGTTGTACTCTTTCTTGCATTCTGCGCTTTGTGAGACGGCAGGCGATCATCGTCATGACACAGCTGGTGCTGACTGAATCTACATACAAGTAGTCTACAGCAGGCGCCATGTCCACTTTTCGGTTCATTCTCTCACAGGAATCATACTTCAGCGGTATTAAAGTAGCAACGGCCGGTCAATCAAACCGCGTTATTTTTGGCAACAGCGCACGACAACAAACAAGCACCAATGGCAAACAAAATAGTCCTCACCTAAGATTCTCCATCCTACCCGGGGCGCTCGAGGCCTCGGGCACGGTGAAGGCAGGAGCGAGGCTACAACCCTCGGCATCACCACCCTTTGCTGCTGCCGACACTGCTAGCAGACGGAGGTTCTCCTTATTGCTCTTGCCAGCAACAACAGCAGATTCGGCCCTCTTGGGTTTGCTGGTTGTCTTTTTGGCAGGTGTCTTGCCTGTCGGCGAAGCAAGCGCAGCCAGTAGAGAGGCGTTCATGGCGCCCGTGCCGTGGTGGCAAGGAGAGCTAGTGGGTAAGGTGGTCCGTCAGGGCGATGCGAGTGGCAGGCAGAAGCAAGTGCGAAAGTGCGAGGATGCGAGAGTGTTCGATCCCAATCCTGATCCTGAGCTCCGGGGTTTCCATAAAGATATTAAGGCTGTTTCGTTTTGGGGGCTGTGTACGTGAAGATTTGCCCGGCGGGAGCCAGAGACACCCACCTGCGCAACAGCGTACCTGGTTCGACAGTGGCAGGATGCTTCGAGGACCAGAGCAGCCGGGAGTGGATGAAATGAAGATGATGGGCCAGCTCTTGCATAAGATGTCTCAGAGAGATCTGGCAGGCGAGCAGTACGGATTCACAAATCTAAAAAAAAACTAGATCGAAAGAATATTCTCACGCGCTCCTCAGAGAACAAGACCTTTCGCGCGAGCAGAGAGCAAGTAGCAAGCAAGAATCTAATGAGCACACAACCTCAGTTGGAATAGCTAGCCGAACGAAATGTATTATGTCAACTCTAAATGAGGTTTTCTGCAGTTGGTCGGTTGCCGTCACTTGTTGTGGAACCTCGCTCATGTTGCCACAGCTTAGCTTGACCTGTGGTATATGCTCTGATATTACGCAGTTTAGATTTCGCCGTGCTCGTGATGTTCGAAAGTACCCACGGTAACGCTGCTGCTGTGGTCGGTTGCCGTCACTTGTTGTGAAACCTCGCTCATGTTGCCACAGCTTAGCTTGACCTGTGGTATATGCTCTGATATTACGCAGTTTATATTTCGCCGCTCCTCGTGATGTTCGAAAGTACCCACGGTAACGCTGCTGCTGTAGTCTACAGCAGTACTTAGTTTACAGCAGTACTAATAATATCATCATACCGTATTAATACTGATGTTCTAACTGCTGTACTGCGCGTTTCGCCATCGATACCGCCAGTACTAGGGTATGGGATACAGCAGCAGAAGCTGCACTCAGCGTAACCAGTACGTGAAGCTTACCGCTTACTAGGTACCTTGAGTTAATGTGACCAAAAAACAACACCTCGTTGCTCGTGCTGCTGTGTTCGTGCAGCTATCTTCAACCATCCTGTGTCGGCTACGGAGTACCCCGACTACCACCAGATCGTACCCTACCCCATGGACCTCGGAACCATCCAGGTACAGCAGTAGCAACAGTCCCCCTACAGCGCCGGTATGCGCCGGTCGAAATTACAAGCATTTTAACGGAAACCGGCACTGCTCCACTGTTGATTTGTTGCAATAACAATCTGTGCAACACGTGATTCGTTTTTCGCTCTGTATCGCTGTGGCGGGCACCCGGCACTCCCACCCGGCACTTCCACCCGGCACTGTGGAGAGACCTCTACTGGCTTCACCCTTGGGTGGAGTTGTCAGTCGGCAACATCGCCCTCACTGTGTCCTGCCAGTTATTAATAGTAGCGTGGGTGGGTGAGTTGGACAGTAGGGGGTGTGGGTGGGTGGGTGGGTGGGTGGGTGGGTGGGCGGGTGGTTCAGTGGGTGGGTATGCGATTGTCATGGGATACAATGTTATTGAGCGCCCGATTGTGGAGGTGTCTCCACGAAGACCACTGATAGGGACAGCTTACGCTATACCTACAATGGGATCCGAAGGGTGCGCCAGCTGGCGTTGGGCTGCGAAAGCAACTGAGTTAAATCGACACACGACGCGTATGAAAATACGTGGAAGTGTGGTGAGCTAAAGCTTTATTTTTCCCCATCCGCCGGAGGATGAAGAAAAAAAAATCTCCTCTAGGAGTAGAAACGATGCTCCGTCTATATGATACGTGGTAAATGATCGAATGACTTCGTAAGGCAAGCAACAACTGTGTACCCGCCCCCCCCCAACTCATCCCGGTCTGTACTCCCTCCCCCGCCTCTCCCAGGAAAACATCCGTCAGAACCATTACCCCTCCCTGGAGGCTTGCGCGAAGGATGTAAGGACGGTGTGGACGAACGCCCACCTATACAATCCGGTGAGTCCCTAATGATAAATAATGAGTAATACAGGGGTGCCGCAAAAGAAATGCACCCTGAACCGACGAAAACGTGAATTGTACTTCGAAGTATGGTATCTCCGTGTATCTTTCTTTCTCGCTTTTCCTTTATATGTTTATCGTTCTCGCTTTCGTTGTCTCTTCCTTCCCCTGCCTCTTTATTTTCCTTCCTCCGTCCCTCCTTCTCTGTGTCTCTCTGTCCCGTGTCTCTCTCTTCAGTTTTCTCTATCGAGTGCAGTTGGGGATACCGTGCCTTGAGCGATCTTACGACAACAAGCACCGCCGACGCCCCTCCCCCCTCCCTCCCCCCTCCCTCCCTCCCTCCCTCCCTCCCTCCCTCCCCCCCTCCCTCCCTCCCTCCCTCCCGGGACCGTTGCATGTGGCCTCGCCAGGCAGAAAGCGTGGTGGCCCAAAGCGCTCGGGCGCTTTCAAAGGTGTTCGAGGGGATGTACAACAAGATCAACCCGAAGGGTGAGCAGCCGCGAAAGCATTCTCACATCAGCGCTAGCTAGCACTGTGTGTCTACCCCCCCCCTCGCTGGACTCTTACATACTACGATTGCCTAGGTAGACGATCTAGGGTGTGGTTACTCGCTTTTTGTTGCTTTGTTTTTTTCGCTCATTATGTCTCTGTTGCCGTCTCCCCCCAAAAAACTGTCTCCACTCCCCCCCACCCCCCACCTACCCCCGCTCTCCCCACCCCGCCCTAACCCCCGCACCCCCCCCCACGCACGCCCCTAAACGCACCTCACGCCCCACCCCCAACCCCCATCTCCTCCCACCTCCCCCACCCTACTCGTCAGACTTCAACTATGCGCGCGAGCCGAACGTGGATGAACGTCTGAAGTTTAGCAGAGATATCTACCGCGTGGAAGACTCGCAGCTGGCGGAGGTTGTGGACCTGCTGGAGCAGAGATGTCCCGACGCCGTTGTCAGGGTGAGTTACCGCTTCTGCTGCTGCTGCTTCTTAACCTTTCTGGAAAGTTCGAGCATGTTCACCGACGAATTTGAAACAGATTGTCGTCTAAAACATGGTACAGCAAGGGGGTTGAGCGATTAGTCGTTCAGCTAGCCGCGTTTTTCTTTTTCTAGTTTTTGTTTTGCTCGAGGGCCCGCCCCCGTGAGTCGTGAAAACAGTGCTGCAAGCGAGCGGCGGAATAACCTCGGATTAGTGTTGTTAGTACTGATATTGACTTCACGTCAGTGGCTGATGCCGCCCTTTCTTTCATAGTAAAAAATACCTAAAAATACGGAATCGTCGGGTCATGTTCATGGACACGGCTCTCTTTTCCCATTTTTTTCTTCGATGGTTTCGTATTTGCGAACACCCCTCAGTCCGCACGAACTCGTGTAACTATTCCGTTGAAGGTTTCATCTTCAAGGACAGGCAGGGCTCATTTTTTTTTTCTTGTCATTGTTATTTTGTCGACGGCTTCTTTATCGAGGGTAACGGACACGCCTTTTTTGTAGTTACGATCAATCCCCCCACCTCCCCCCCCCCGGTTTTTATTAGGATGCAACTCACCCTTCATGCGACTCGTCGGACACTTGACGGCGCCAAGCGCGCAATGCCTGCCTGGTTTGGTGAAAACCGGACATGCTCCGTCCGCGGGCATTGTAGGGATGCGAGGGTCTATCACTATGGTCGTACGACTACGGCCACGCATGAGTATCGAGTACCCCCCCCCCCCCCCCCCCCCCCCCGTTTTCTGGGAGGAGTATATTTTCTGTTGACAGCTTTTGTAGTGTTCACGAAAACGCGTCATTGTTGTTTCAGTTGTTCTTCTTCCTGTAGTGTTCACGAAAACTCCTCATTGTTTGTGTTAGTTTTTCTTCTTCGTTTTTTTTTTCGTCGACGGCTTCTTTGTTCTCTTTTTGTTATTATTTCTTCTTTCATCGCCTTTCTTCCTTCGTCGACGGCTTCATGCCGTTTTCAGGACAACGAGGAGGGCTATTTCGTGGTTAAGGTGGATGCCCTTCCCCCCCCCGTTTTCTGGGAGGCAGAGCTGTACCTGCGCATGCGGTTATCAACTCAGCCCGACCGCACCAAAAAAAAAATACCGACCACCCTTCGCCCGCCCCCGGAATCGATGGCGAAGATCAGCGATCGCAAGCGTAAGAGTGGTGGCGACGGTGGAGTTGGTGGTGTTTCCGACGAGCAGGTAGCGGCGGTAGCTGGCGGAGCTGCTGATGCCACTGCTGCTGCTGCCGATGCTGCTGTTGCTGCAGCGGCGGCGGTTAATGGCAGCAACGGGGGCTTTCTTGCCAACGGTAGCAGTGAACGACTCGGGGGTGGTGGTGTTGGGGTCAAACGAAGTGGTGGTAGCAGCGGCAGCAGCAGCAGCAGAAGTGGCAATGGTCTTCTTGTTGGTGCTGGGTCCGTCTCTGCGCTTGAGGGTGGGGCTGGGGGGTTGCACCGAGCGGTCCCTGGATTGCTGGAGGGTCCCGCGGATACGTCTTTGCGAGAAAGGACCGGAGGAGCCGCAGCGGCTGGTACAGGCACGGTGGGAAAGCGGCAGAGAGGAACCGGAAGCGGCTTTTAGTTACTTGTGCCGACGTTGTGCTGTGGCGGTGGCCGTGGCGGTAATGATGGTGGCGGTGGCGGTAATGGTGGTGGCGGTGGTGGTGGCGGTAGTATTGGTGGTGGTGGGGGGGGGCGGCGGCGGGGAAGAGGGGGCGCTTAAGTACTGATTCACCCGGCAGGAGCGGCGGGCGGTAGGGAGGAGGCGTACTCATTTGTTGCTTGCCTTAGTCATTTGATAATGGGCAACGCATCCCTTTCGAGACGGAGCACCGGGCGGGGGGGGGGGGGGCATTTGAGCATCGGTTCACTCGGCAGGTTTCCGGGAATGGGATTTACTGGTTTGCTTCGACCTTTTGCTGTGGTGGTGGTGACGGTGGTGTTGGCGGTGTTGGTTCCCTTGACCCGACCCGACTCGCCCCACGATAGTTTGGAAACCTTCTGGCCCGATCCGTGGAACTGGGTCACGAATCCGTGGGACGGGTCACGACCCGCGAAAACCCCTGAAGACAACACTAAAATCCCTAGCTACCTTCGTGGCCAGAATCTCAATCGGTACTTGTTCTTCGCTCTTGCTTGCAACTCTTGCAGCACGCATCGTTCATGCCTCATGCTGAATCCTGGTACCAGGCATGTCGTAAGAGTGATGATGTCATGTACTCATCCCACGGCAGGTAGGGGTGGAGCGGAATTTTCTGAGCTGCTAAGATGAGGGGCTAGCTCAATATCTCACCCGAAAAATGACTTGGAAGGCGTTCGTTCGCACAATCCGACCATCACGTTCTGTGCGCTGGTCCGAAAAACAAACTCAAAAGTATCGATTCCCGACCAACACGTTATTTGCGCTGTTCCGAAAAACAAACGCAAAAGTATCGATCCAACCATCACGTTATGTGCGCTGGTCCGAAAAACGAACGCAAAGGTATCAAGACTAACCGCGGTAATTCATCACGTGAGGAGCTTGACCGGCCAGGCACACCATACGTGCCCAGAAAAGTGCGCAGCAAACCTCTACGATGGGATGACTCTCAGAAGGCACTTCCGACGCCGTGCCATGATAGGGACGGCCGGTTTAGGCCATCTTAATTCGGACCGATGGGATTTTCAACCAAGGACACCGCTACCCAACATCGCCGGGATGTCATTGGTCAGGTCATGTACATGGGACGCCCGCTATAGTATACCTTTAGTAAGTAGGGTACAAGGTATCACTTTTCGGCTAAAGCATTTTGCGAACAAGGAGGGCTCCTTATACCTTATACCCCCTTTAGAGCCCCCAACACCCCTCCCTATACTAAGTTCAATTCAAATTGTCCCCCCCCCAAAAAACGGTTTTCCAGTTGTAAAGGCGTTATAAAACACAGAACCGGAGTCGGAATAATATTGTCAAAAGAAAGTTGATATAATTTTTTTTTAATGTTTTTCCTTTTTTTGTATGTTACTTAAGCCCAAGATGGGTCTGCTCAAAATCAGGTTGAGATTTTTCGGTTTGCTAAAAAAAAACAGGTTTTGGGCGTGAGAGGTGTATGGAGGTCCTATTAATAACCTATTAATAACGCAGCCACCCAAGGTCAATGTTGGAAGGAAAAAATGACGCACTTCTACAGAACGAAGCGTTCGTCAACGTACACACATGAATGTCATAATATTATTCGGCATACACCTACCTAGTAATACAGGACTGGTCATCATCAGGTTGTGCCTCCAAGTCGTTCTACAGTAGCCCCCCCCCGACCTTTCTTTGACGAAATCGTTGCTTTTGAAACCAGTTCGTGGCAGTATCTCCTGCAATACGGTGCCCTTTGCCACTCCGACGTCATCTTTCGATGGCAATTCGTTTTGTAGCTCCAGTTGTCCTTCCTCGTGATGAGCAGCCAGGAAACGTTCGTTGAAGAAAAACGCTGTTTTTTGGGGGGGGGTATCGTAGAAGCAGTCCTCCACTGCGTCTCAAAGACAGCACTGAGTGAGGTATAGTGCTCCTGAACAACACCACGATATATATATATATATATGGGAGGTATCCCATCTTCACTAGTGTAATACCGGGTTTGGGCCACTCGCACGTGTGGCTCTGTACCTCACGGACGTGAAGAAAAAAAATATTTTGGGGGGGGGTTTATTTTTTTTGTCACCACTCCATTCCGGATTCAAATCGCGATTTTTTCAACCACACGAAAGCTTTCAAGGCCACAACGAAGCAACAGGGGGGTCACTCGCGAGAGCGACATCCATAATAATAGCCGCCGCTAGTTGAAGGCCCCGAAAGCGACCCCCCGCTACACCATTGCCTGTGGATCTCCTCACAATATGAGGACCTTGATAACGCAAGGGGTGCGTCTCTCTAGTGATGCGTGCTACGATGGTAGAGGCAGCACTTTTTGGCTGTTTTTTTTTATTCGCTTGCCTTGTTGTTTTCCGAATCACGGGGCACCTTAATAACCCCATATCGTCGGAAACATTTTCGACCATTTTCTTGTTTTGCCATTTCCTTTCTTTTCGTGTGCACCTGTTAATAGGCCATGGGCCTGTTCGTCGGGTTGGAAAATTCAATTTTCTCTCAAAAATCAGTTTTCGAGTGAGGCATAGTAGAGAGTTAATTTTTATCAAAAGCCGCCACGCCCTCAGCAGCAGGCGAAAAGAGCCAGCGCAACCTCCAGAGTCTCAGCGAAAAAAAAAGCGAATCCCCTACCGACACATACCTCCCTCAAAAACAGTGGAGAGTCATCCCACGGCGGGTGGTAGAGGTTTGCACTTTTTGGGGCCAAGCATTTCCTCTGACCGGTTGGGCCTCTCAAGAACCAGGTATGGTACTATCGGATTAGATAAGAGTCTGATATTTGTTACGGGTATTTCTTTTGTAGGACTACGTAGCGCATAGAAGTAAATGTTAGTCGGGTTGTGCGAACGAATGCCTTCGAAGTCAAATGTAGTATCGTGTGAGGTGTTGATTGGCCTCCTCCCCTCGCGTTAGGTAGGAGCTCAGAAGCTTCTGCTGCACTGCTACGGTGGGAGGAGTCTGGGTACAAGTGCTAAGCGTGTTGCAGGCGGCGCAAGCATCGTCGACCCTGTGTTCCTCCTCGCGCCAGCCACGAGCGACCCAGCCATATGCTAGGGATACATGTTAAGGTATTGGTGGGGTATTAATCCGTTTGACCACTTGCAAAACGTTAACCAATAGCTTACCCAAACTTAGCCCTACAACACCCCCCCCCCCTGAAACGGCGGGATAGCAGGTCGGCCGGATATACGGGCGGACCTGTCAATGTCCAAGCCGTTTCATTTCCTGGGGATACCGGGGAGAGTATTTTTCAAGTTCGACATGGGGGTTCGGCAGGACGAAAAAAAAAGAGTAGGAATCTATCCCCCAATAAGGCGGTGTCCCTATATAAGGCGGTGTCCCCATATAAGGCGGTACCCCCATATAAGGCGGTATCTCCATATAAGGCGGTATCCCCATATAAGGCGGTATCCTCATATAAGGCGGTATCCCCATATAAGGCGGTCAAAGTGGCTTGGCGCGACTGGGGAATGCACTCATAACCTGGAATGAATAAGGCGGCTTCCCTCTATAAGGCGGTCATATTGCTATGGCACACCGCTGCCTTACTGGGGGATACCTATGTAGTGCGGTACTCCAACTACACAGTAGATCCCGTACGTAGAGGAAAATCTGAAGTAATAAGATAGGTATTGCTTGCTTGCTGTGGGAAGCGAGTTTCTAATTGCAAATGACGCAAAAAAAGGAGATCCCCTATCCAGCCTCGCGTGCGCCTGAATCTCCATGCACCCTCTCGTCTCGTTCAACTACCGGAATCTCCCAAAAAAAGGGACAACAAACAAGAAACGAAAAGTTGCGTTTGAGTAGCCACTACTGCTTGCGCATTGTCTTCGTTTATTTTTCAGGCTGCTTCCCCCGCCAATGCACGCAGTTGTTGAAGACAACAGTTACCAAAATATCCATCTTGCAAAAGCTGAGCTCATCGACCAGTGAAATTGTTGATTTCACAGCTAGCCGAGGACGTATCTATTTGAAATAGTTGTACCCCGTGTAATGTAGCCATCCGGCGCGAGTTCTGCGAGAGCTACAAGTGGAGAAGTCTTGTAGATAAGAAAATGTCGTCCGTCCTCTCATTTTCTCTTGAAAGTGCGTTCGCAGTAGGAAATAGTGTCCAGCAGTGGCCTATCATGACGTGGTTGACGAGAGGGCAAAAAAGGTTGGACGGGGCGGGGGGGGGGGGGGCAGGGAGGGAGGGAGGGAGGGAGGGAGGGAGGGAGGGAGGGAGGGAGGGAGGGAGGGAGGGAGGGAGGGAGGGAGGGAGGGAGGGAGGGAGGGAGGGAGGGAGGGAGGGAGGGAGGGAGGGAGGGAGGGAGGGAGGGAGGGAGGGAGGGAGGGAGGGAGGGAGGGAGGCAAGGAGGGAGGGAGGGAGGGAGGGAGGGAGGGAGGGAGGGAGGGAGGGAGGGAGGGAGGGAGGGAGGGAGGGAGGGAGGGAGGGAGGGAGGGAGGGAGAGAGGGAGAGAGGGAGGGAGCAAGGAAGGGAGAAAGGGAGGGAGGGTGGGGAGGGAGGGAGGAAGGGAGGGATGGAGGAAGGAAGGGAGAAAGGGAGAGTGGGGGGCGGCGAGCAAGGGAGGGAGGAAGGGAGGCAGGGGCGGGGGGGTGGAAGGGAGGAGGAAAGGGAAAAGAGAGGGAGGGACGGAAGGAGGGACAGGGGGAGGGAGGAACGGAGGTGCAGAGGGCGGGGCAAGGCAAAGGGTTCAGACGATTCGTCCGGGTCGTCGTTCGCTGCCATGGGCTCTACTGCATGTAGCGTCACGGCCAGCGTGCGGCATTCGAAAGACGGGCCGTTGTTGTGTCGCGATGGACCTCTGGGTCCCAAAAGACTACGGCGGGTTGCGTTGGTATAGGGCTTATCTAAGGCTAGGTAATCGATCGATTTTTTACCCTCGGTACTTCATCAGGCACCATCGTGATGGTACTCCGAGTGGGGGATGCGTGGTTGGTCGGTGTTGGGAAGCGTGCTCTTCATGGGTTCCGGTGTCTTTGGTTGGTCTCTCCTCATGGCTCGCTGGATAGACTCAAAACTCAGGCATTATTTCCCTACTTGGAATACTAACAGACAGATATAACAGGGCTGAGCAGGGTAGGGAAGGGTAGCGTAGGGTAGAGCAGGGTAGAGCAGGGTAGTGAGATGAGGGGCGTTCTGCTTGTCCCATCATCGTCACCTACATTATCGCCCATCTATGATGGCCTTGACGTGAGTATGACATCTAATACCACGTGGTTTCACCTCAACTATGACATGGTTTCACGTCGAATCTTTAAACTATCTTTCTACGGAGAGCACGCATTACACGATACTCCGGGTACTTCAGCAGGCATGATAGTACGTTCACAGTTGCCTACCGCAGCGCACACCTACCGCAGCGCACAGACTGATCCATCGACCCTGAGAGACCGACGACGTGTGGTATGTACTACAGCAGTACCACGCACTATGATACGCTGGGTTACGTCGCCGCATTTGCTACTTCCCCTTGATACATTGATATACGTTGATATACATTGATCGCAGTGCGTTTTGCGCGGTACGATGTCTGCGGGTGCACTGATCGAACCGACAACCAGGTAGTCGTAACGACCAGCGGCAGTGCCAGCCGGAGAGACTATGATAATCATTCGTCAGCAACAGCAGTCAAAGGCGTCAAACAGGGTGTTTGCGACTTCCAAACTCTTGTTTGTGGGTTGGCAAAACGAAAAAAAACACTTAAACCGACGAACTTCATACGCCCAAGGGCAACCAACCCCTCGAGAAAAAACTGTTCGAAACACAGAAAAATGGTGGAAAAAACAAAGTTCTAACCTCATATTTTTGCTGATTATTTGTGGGTTGGGTTGGCCTTGGATTGCGACGTTCGACGGTTTCAACACCATTCTTAATACATTTTCCTACCCATCCCCTACCAAGCCAAAGGTTGGTATCTCACATACATGCTACGATAAGGCATTTCTCGGTAAGGGTTCTTGCTACGTCGGGTTCCCCCCCCCCCCGCCCCCCCCGCCCCCGCCTCTGTTCGGGATACCTGAGTTTTTTCCTCTGTTCGGGATCCTTGCACAACTCGCCAACGAAGTCGTCCTTTAGACACATAAATGTCACCCTCTCTTTCGTGCCAATGTACTCCTCCTGGCAACAGTTAGTAGTGGTAGCAGCGGTAGCGGGCAGTGAAAGGCGGGCAAGAGTTTTCGTTTTCTTCATTTCATTTTCAAGTTGCTTCAAGGCTTGGTTTGGGTGATCGTTTTGGAGTAGATTGCCCAATTTGAAGGTCCATTCTAAGCCTTCTTGCACGCGATCCGCTCGTTTTTGTTGGGTGTCTCGGATGAATCCGAAGATACTTGATGGAATCCGATGCCGTAAAAAAAAATCACATAAAAATAGTCAATCGCGTTTGCCTAAAAATACCAAAAATCAAACACTGCGCTATTTAACCGGCGGTGCATTTTGTTGCTGCAAAGATAACAGAAACGGCCAAAAAACAGTGTGGTCCAATTGAGGTCCACTTCTGAACGCCCGATAATTGCACAGGCTGTGGGGAAGCCCTACATTTTTCCTTCAACGCCCATAATAATGGGAAGGACGGAGCTCAATCGGGGACAAAAACGCGGTATCCCCGCTTTTCTAGCGCCATTATTCATAACTGTTTTTCCTCTTCCTGGGTCAGAAAAGGCGGCAGGATCAACTGATGCCGACATTGCCGTCAGCCAATTCCTGACCGAACTCTTGCTGATGCTATGCGTGAAGTCGGCCGTACGGTAGCTCATACCACCTCTGACTTCTTCTACAGCCGGTTTTTCCTTTGAGGGGTCGACCCTTTCGCGGCAGGGGCGACAAAAAGCCGATCCAACCTGAGACTATTAATAGCTGACAGCTTGGACATGATGAATTGGCTCGTGGCTGGTGATGCTGGCCGTGGCGCTAAGTAGCTAGCACATCGAGGGTGGGATATGGGCCCAATTGAAAAACAAACCAGCCTGTTTCATGCAATCATGTAATATGGCGTCAAGATTATTTTTTACTGGACCGTAACAGGGTATTCTACCATTATGTTTTAGCAGTAGCCTAGCGAACTAATTCCTCAACAAACGGTGTCTTCGACGGCAGGAGGTTTAACATGCTTTCCCTCCTCCCTCTACCCCCTTCCGGTCGCCCCCCGGTCCCGCCCCCCTCGTCCCGTCCCCCCTCGCCCCGTCTCTCCTCCTACCTCCTCCTCCCCCCCTCCCCCCTCTCTCCCCTTCTCCCCCCCTCCTTGCCCCCCTTCCCCCCCTCTCCCCCCTTCCCTCCCCGTCTCCCCCCTTCCCTCCCCGTCTTCCCCCTTCTCCCTGCCCCCACTCCTTCCCCCTTACTCGCTTGTGTTATCGCCCGGTACATGCCGAAATCCTCTGTCACACATGTAAGCCAGCGATTCTTCTCTCCCCCCGCCTCTCCACTCCCCCATCCCCCCCCCCCTTCCCCAATCCCCCCACTTTATCCCTCCGCCCTTCCCCCTCGTTCTGTCACCCGGTACATGCCGAAGTCTCTGTGTCGCACACATAAGCCAGCGCCCCCCCCCCCCCTCCTCCCCCCCCCCCTCCCCCTCCGTTGCCCACCTCCCTTCGTTTTTAGCCCCATACATGCTGAAATCCTCTGTGCCGCACACATATGCCGGCGCCATCGCCCCCACCACCTTGGCCTCATTCCCTGGGTGCTTCCACCCCCCCCCCCCCCTGCCCCCTCCCCTTCTCCCTCTTCGTCCCTCCCACCCCCTTCCCTCCCTCTCCCCTCCTCCCCCCTTCACCCCTCTCTTTCCTGGCAGTACATCCTTCCTCGCTTAATATCTCACCCGGTACATGCCGAAATCCTCTGTGTCGCACACATACGCCAGCGCCTCCGCTCCTATCGCATTAACCTTCATCGTGAGGTGCCCGTGGTTGACGTGCAGCATCGAAGCCAGATGAGACGTCGTCCGTTTAGACCTGATGTGCGGCATCACGCGGCCCTCCTCGCATCCGGTTAGGCGCGACAGCAGCCCCCGCAAGTAGCTCAAACAAATAATCTATTTTTTAGACGGAAAATAACGGACGGGAGGGCATTGCAGGTATGGCAAAACGATCTTATATCAGACGCAAGATGACCAAGGGTTGGAGGGAGTTTGAGTTTCGACCCGATGTGCGGCATCATCCAGTCCTCTTCGCATGTGCGCATTCGATAAGGCGCGACAGCAGCCCCCCGCAAGCAGCTCAGACGAAAATCATCTTGCGCAAAATGAAAGGGGGGCGACGATTTTGGTTTTGTTACTTTCGATGGGCGGCGGTAACGACGGCACACGGCGGGCGTAAAACAAACAAAAAACGAGCTTACCCGTTCGTAGAACTTTCAAAAATTATCCTCAAGCCATCACTCCCAAAAGAGGGAGAGTAAAAATGAGTAACGAGGATTCTTCAGTAAGCCCTGCACGATGAAAATCTCTCCGTCTTACCGCACTGGGCCAAAACGATCCCACGCAACACCCAGCCGAAGCGAGCTCCCTCTACGAACTCTCTCTACGACTTGGCTCGAAGCCAGCGAGAGCGTCTTCTCCCTGTTCTGCTCGTTGCGATCGGTGCAGAGAAGTCATCATGCGTCGGACCCCCGAGAAGAACGAACTCGTGCGTGATAGCTCACAGCAGCCTACTATCAAGAACGCCACCCAGATACTACTAGGTACCTATAATAATAAGTCCAATAGCCCGAAACGGCACGAAACTGACAAGTAACTGTCATACTGAAAACCTCAAATCAACACCCTCCCAGATTCTTCACAGGACAAGTGACGAATCAACAATATACTCACTTCCATCACCTATATATAACAACAAAAAGTGCAAGGGGAAACTCAATTGTCATGAGCGAAAACCTCTTCCATACTCCCACTTGAAACAATTGTAATCACCAGAAGGGATTATAAATGTGCATTCTAGCCCGGCGACAGGCGGACAGGCAGACAGGCGGATTTCGGTGTTGAAAAACAAATCAAAAACGAGACACTTGAGCCTTTTTCTTCTTTCTAGTTTTTTACCCTCCCCTCTTACGCTTCCTTGCGTGTGCGCCTGTGTACACCGCTGTACGTGCGCGACTCAATTAGGAAGAAGATTCTTTGAAATCCTCATTTCTAGGGAGTCATTCCACGATATCAAGGGGTGCAGCAGATTCTAAGAATTTTCTGAGCTCCTAACATGAGGAGGAGGAGGTGAACATCTCACTCGATAATACATGACTTCGAAGGCGTTCCTTGGCGCAACCCGACCGACTGTTTTATGCGCTAGTCCTGCACTAAAGCTGCTGAGATACTCGTAAAGTTATCACACCAGCCAATAGTTTCGCGCTTCAGGAGCTCAACCGGTCGAAAGCTCAGAAGGTCAGAAACGTTCGGTTTGGCACAAAAAATTGCAACCCGCGTACGGTGGGGTGACTCCAGCACAGTTGTAAGTCATTTCGTGTCATCTGTCCCCGACAACGTGGGCGCACGGCTGGCTTATGATGCTGCTGCTGTGCTGTAACCGTCGCTTTGTTCTCGACGATTTTCCCGCTGAAGCCCTGAGACGTTTAGCCAAAATCCGCCAGACCTACCTACCCGCATCTGCCCGCATCATGATGCGGGCTACGATAGAGATACGTACTTGTAGCAGTTTTGGTCTGAAAATTCTTCTGATGAAAATGACGGGGCTGCTTGACCCAAAATCGTCGGAATTTGTATTAAGGTATACCTCTTTCTGGCGAAAACGTTTTCTGAATGGCGGGGCTGCTTGGCCCAAAATCGTCGGAATTTGTATTAAGGTATACCTCTTTCTGGCGAAAACGTTTTCTGAATGGCGGGGCTGCTTGGCCCAAAATCGTCGGAATTTGTATTAAGGTATACCTCTTTCTGGCGAAAACGTTTTCTGAATGGCGGGGCTGCTTGGCCCAAAATCGTCGGAATTTGTATTAAGGTATACCTCTTTCTGGCGAAAACGTTTTCTGAATGGCGGGGCTGCTTGGCCCAAAATCGTCGGAATTTGTATTAAGGTATACCTCTTTCTGGCGAAAACGTTTTCTGAATGGCGGGGCTGCTTGGCCCAAAATCGTCGGAATTTGTATTAAGGTATACCTCTTTCTGGCGAAAACGTTTTCTGAATGGCGGGGCTGCTTAACCCAAAATCGTCGGAATTTTCGTCCATGTTTTTTTTTTGGATGATATTCTCGTTGTAAACGTAGGCCGTCAAAGGACTATGCATCCGGGGTAGCAGTTTCATTTCTCTCTTGGAGTCGTTCTTGTTTGGGGGGTTAAGACGTGTCTTAAGCTCCCAACACGAGGGAATCTCAGAAAAAAAAGTGGTGCAAATCCGATCTTAGCCCGCTACTCTATCACATCAATCACGTCAATCACATCAATCGCATCAATCACATCAATCACATCAATCACATCAATCGCATCAATCACATCAATCACATCAATCGCATCACACCTCTCTTTGTCACGAGTGCGGCCCCAAAAAGCAATTATATATACATAGACTATATATGTAGACTATATATGTATATGTGTATATATGACCAATGCTACAATAGGGGGGTCCGTTTTTTGTTGTTGTTGTTGTTGTTTTTTTGCAGTGGCCCGGAGTCACAGCCGCGCGAGTGACACCGAGTGACACCTCCTCCCGTTGTTCCTTTGCCGTCTTAAGCTTTGGTGCTGTTATTTCAGTTTCGCGACATGAAATCCGCGATGCAACAGTTAGCCACGCTGCGCCAAGCATATCGTAGGAAGAAAGTCGTATCGACAGTGAGGTACTACAGAGCCACTCGTGCGAGTATGATGCCTTAGACCCGGCGGTGAAAATTGGGGGTACACCCCCACCATAGCCTTGGCCATATATCTATATCTATATCTATATATTTATATCTATATATCTATATATCTATATATATCTCTATCTCTATCTCTATCTCTATCTCTATCTATATCTAGACTATATCTATATCTATATCTATATCTATATCTATATCTATATCTATATCTATATCTATATCTATATCTATATCTATATCTATATCTATATCTATATCTATATCTATATCTATATCTCGAAAGACATTATCTTCTTGGGTAATTTTTTATTACCCCAAAAATCTCGCCACAGTACGTACGCTACTCTACGTGTCCGCGTGTGACAGCAGCGGCAGCCGGACAGGCTTGCCTTGTTACATGTGCTATACGTAAGGACCGAGAGCCGATGCCCGGCGGGGTTGGAAACCAACAGCGTGTTCTTATGTGCGTTTTTTTCCTCGTATAGTCGCTGAAAATCCGAGAACGTCGGGTCAGCGAAATTCGACGACAAATCGACGGGCAGTAGGAGGGATGCCCCCTGTGCGTGATAAAAACGAAGAGAGAATATCGCGGGGGGGGGAAGACACCTGTGACAACGGCCTTTTGTCGAGAACGCCGCTGAGGGTGTATGAATCCTCCCGAAACTTCAGCCTGGAAAGCAAAAAGGATAATAGAAAAGGATAAAACCTCCCGCGAGTCGAGCTGGAACGTAATATCGATGGCCTAAAACAACAATGGGGGGCGGGGGGGCGATGGGTTGATTTGCCCAACACGCGAGGGCGTCTCCCGTGCTGCAGCCCCTGCCTTACCTCCTGGCGATCCCTCAGCTCTCCCTTCAGGCACATATCCTCAAGAATGCCCGGGTTCTCAGCTGCGTCTTTTAGTACCTGCATCCAGAAGAGGGGGGCAGCGACACCGCGGAGTATGGCTCATCCAGGCGAGGGAGAAGGGGGCAGTGAAACGATGTGTGGGTTGCTTTTTCGCCGAGAAAAGCGTTGCGTTTCGTGCAAGCCATGCCATCTGGGCAGAATGTTCCAAGTTGTTCTCCTTGTTTGCTCGTCTGGAGATACCAGATGGTGGAGACTTGCTTTTTTACCAGGAGGTATTTTCCCGGCTGTGAAGGTAAAAGGCAGTGTGGGACCTTGCCCAAATGTGTTTTGACCGAAGAGGGACGAGTCGCTCCCTTCATCCAGGCAGGCGATAACGCCTGCCAGGTACTTGTGGGGGACAATTCCGCTAGATCACAACGCTGCAACAGGGACTTGGCGACACCATAACACTACTCTCAAGCTTTCCCCCCTGTGATGCACTCTTCGAGCAGAGGCAAGTCGGTGGCCTGCTACACCGAGATCCTGTACAACATATTACAACGATAGATATAAGATCTGTATGATCTATATGATCTGTATGATCTACACGATTTATATGATTTATATGATCTATATTATCTATATGATCTATATAATCTATATAATCTATATGGTCTATGTGATCTATGTGATCTATATGATCTATATGATCTATGATCTACATGATCTAGATGGTTTGTATTATCTAGATCGTGATCTGTCCGATGTGTGTTGAATCAATTCCCTCGCGTAATTTCCCGTATAGTACCAGACACCTAGGAAAGAACCCGAAATACTGACCCAGGCTGGGTTTTGTTAACTTAACTAGTAGAGGTGCGTTCAACACCAACTTCAGCAAAAAGACACACAAATTTCTTATTTTCCTGCAAGTATCAGGCGGCCGATCTTATTCCCCCATTTCTTGTTAGTAGTTGTCCTGTCCTGTCCCTGTCCTGTCCCTGTCCTGTCCCTGTCCTGTCCCTGTCCTGTCCGGTGTCCTGTTCTGCACTCTCTCTTTCTCACCCCTGTGATGTACTCGACGAGCAGCGGCACGTCGGTGGTCTGGAGAGCCTCGAGGTGACCCCAAGCGTTTCTCAGGAGAATCCCCATGCCCCTCTCGAAGGCGTCCAGGCTCTCTTGCACCTGAAAACAATACAACAACAACGCAATATGCAACACACGAGGTCGGGGTCAAGACTACCGTACTGTTTTACCTCTTGTTTTTTATATCAGTACCTGGTGTACTATATATATCCTTGCTATTGTTTTAGTCTTGGCCATCCGACCATTTAACTGTTTCACACCAATTCGAGACGTTCATTGTTTTTCGTTGCCGAAGCAGACGGTATGCAGCATGAGCTTGACCATCGATCACTCACAAAACAATCCCAAAAAGTAGAAAAAAAAACTGTCTCCTCTGTTTAATCGTTTCTCAAGGGTCTCAATTGTGGCACCGCAAACGCCTCCATTACGGCGTAATGGCGATGTTGTAGGTATCGCCCTGGGAGCTTTCGGGGGATATTTGTTTTTCTGGGTTTTGACTTAGTTTTCATGAGGGGGTGGGAATATTAAATTTCCCGTTGCTTCTCCGATTTTTCGATGGTTTCGACGTCGTCCGCGCAGGGTTACGTACAGTGTCCATTCCGCGCGTGAGCAGAGTTTCGTGCGTAGTGTTCTGGCATGTTTTTGCGACCGCTAAGGGTTTTGCGGCGAGAGGTTTTCACTTATCTCGCCTTCAACTCCGGCGTTTCTCGCATTTTTTTATTTTTATTTCTTCTCTTTCGTTAGTCACCCGCGTCCCTCGGATGCAAGCGATCGCCTTTTTTTTTACGCCACCGCCGCTGAGTTCCCGTTTTCTTCTTTTCTGGCGATGGCTTTTTGACGCCATCACCGCTGAGTTCCCGTTTTCCTTTTTCATGTTTCCTTTTTTTCCCACCCCCGGCGTTAATCTGAGGAAACCGATAGCTCTCGTGTCGGTCGATTCCGCTTTTACCGTTGGGGTTTCTGCAGCCCGTTTCTCATCTTTCTTCCGTTCTCCGTTTTCGGTGTTCTGCTTTAACGTTTTTCCTAAGGCTTCGTAGCCTCACACGGTGGAGGAGTGGCAGTGGGTTTTCAAGAGCCGCATCTTCAAGTCATGTTCTAGACCGTGGAACCGGTGCTTCCCTGAATCTTTCGTATTTCTGTATATACGGCTCATCAGGGTGGGCTAGTGTTATGGTATTGCCCTGGGAGTATACGGTTGCTGTAACCTCATACGACACTGACTTAAAACTGGCATAACATTCTAACCACCGATGTGGTGTCCGTCTTCGCATGCTGCCTTTTTCCGGGGTGGAAACCCTTCCGCTCCATCAGGTTTCTTTGGCAGATATGCCGTCGGACAGAGTACCTTCACACAATAGCTTGATACAGAGTACCATCATACAATACAGTACCTTTGATATAGAGTACCTTCATGCAATACAGTACCTTCGATATAGAGTACCTTCATACAATACAGTATCTGCTTGTTACGGGGGGTGTCTTCATGCAATACTGTAGTTTGTTTTACAGGGTATCTTCATGCAACACCTTGATACTACCTGTACCTTCATATGATACCTTGACACAGAGTACCTTCATGCAATGCTTTGATACAGAGTACCTTCATACAAGACCTGCGTGCAGGGTACCTTCACATAATACACCTCGATACAGGGTACCTTCACGTAATACCTTGAGATACAGAGCACCTTCATGCAATACCTTGATACAGAGTACCTTCACGCAATACCTTGATACAGAGTACCTTCATGCAATACCTTGACACAAGAGTATCTTCATACAATACAATACCTTGATACAGAGTACCTTCATGCTATAGCTTGACACATAGTATCTTCCTACCATACAGTACCTTGATGAAGAGTATACCTTCATACAATAACTTGATGCAGACACGATACCTTCATTCAAGTGCACTGTATTATAAGACAAGGGTCTGTTTACAGACACAGGCCACCCTCTTGTTGTGTTTCTACCACATACATACAGCATTTGGGCAGGTTCCACGTTTGGTCACTCACTTGCATTAGAGAAGCTCTCGTATGAAACCCCGCAAGGTACCACGGATAGAACTAAGCGCTCAACGTGGTGCAATTCATGCCCTTAATTTCCTGCACGCACATGCCTTCAAAAAGGCTATGTGATATCCTTTTACACCGTTTCCGTGTCCTAGATATCCTATACTTGGTTAGTCTCCGACGGCAATGCCATACCATACCACAACAACTACTTACCGACGGGGAGGTGTCGACCATACTCTGCCGCCTGTTTTTGAGGTGAAACTCCCTCCACTCCATGAGGTTTCTCAGGCAGACGTTGATCTTCCCGTCTTCGAGGACGTAGCGCAGGGCCAGCTCCTGTCAGCAGCAAAGATCGATACATTGTAACAGCTATGGGACTGCTATTACCGGAAACATTACTCTGTTATAATAGCAAAATTCGATACAGCAGTGATACGGGATTACTATCGTCAGTAATATTGACCGCAAAATTCGATGCAGCAACAGGACTATCAACGGACTACTTTTTTTACGGAGATCGCTGTTAACAGGACGAGCTGGAACACTCACACGCAAAAAAAAGGGAAAACGTCTTCACTTTCCAGGTAAGCTCTCCCATGCGACGGCTCTGTTCGCGTGTGGGCTCCTGCTGTGGCGTGTACACGAGAGGTTACGAACGTACTCGCGAGCGAGGGGTAAATAAACAAGCTGGAAAACTCCGCTCCCTCCCCTTAGCCCTCTATCCACACTGCACAATAAGTTACCCCACGCTAATTCAAAAGTGGTTCGTTCCCAGATCGTGAGTGCGGTTCTAAAGGCAGGGGCTGATTGGTTTTAGTTTTCTTCCTCCTAACGGTGTAGTATATCCGTAATGGCATCAGCAACGAATGGCATAGATACGGCACGGGAGAGGTGCGCCCGTTTCTGTTCGAGGCACTTGACCTGACGAGGTCTGTATACAGTAGTGTTATGGTACTTCGAAGTATAAGCTATATCTCACACAAAAGCGAATTCTGACAAAAAATGAAAGTGCTACATTAAGTTTTAGTATTGTGAAGAATAATCCCACGGTCTAGGTTGGATTTGAAACAAGAATGACATTCTGACGATTTTGGGTGAACGCCTTTGCAATTGGAAACCCGTTTTTGAGGACATGTTACTTGGAATTAGAATGGGGAGGGATTTCGGGGGCTCTGAAGGGATTTTAGGAGTGCCGCCGTTCAGAAAACATTCCAGCTCCAGCTCAAACAGTCCCTGTCCTTGCAGGCGCCTAATATCGAAGCGAGCTTATTGCGAGGGGAAGCACAACGGACTACCAAGAAGCGGCAATAACCAAGAAGCAATAACCGACCAGCGGTAACCAAAAAAGCGGTAACCAAACAGCGGTAGCCAAAACATCGGTAATCAAAACAGCGGTAACCGAAACAGAGTTAACCTAAACAGCGGTAATCAAACAGCGGTAGTCGAACGGCGGCAACCATGCAGTGGTAAATCAAACGTGCGTAGCCAAAACAGCGGCAACCAAAACATCGGTAACCAAAAAAAGCAGCAAATCTGAACCACGACAATCAAACCGGCGGAGTGCAGATCAGCGGCGATCAAACCGCGGGGACGGCGAGGGCAGGGACAGACACACCGGCTCGTAACGAAATGCTCCAACTTTACACCAGTTAGTTGTGCAACAATACACACGGACTATCTCTGGAAATTCTCTCCGGCTGAGAGTGGAATGAAAAATTGGAAGCTGGTGCTTGGGTGGGTCGAAACACTTGCCCACGCGCTCCACCGCCGTAACGATGCAGACGCAACGGTAGAGGCGTGGGCGCCGTTTTTTTTCTGAGACTCTTGACCTGTTGAGGAGGTCTACCTTATGCCTTTTGAGGCAAAAATTAATTTAGGGTTGGGGGGGGAGGGGGGGGGTGTACTCGATATTCATGCATGCGTTATAAGGCTTAGTTTGGGTAAGCTATTGGTTAACCTTTTGCAAGTGGTCAAACGGACTAATGCCCCACTAATACGTTAACACATGGCCGTCGTTGTATAGCCATAGACCTTCGCATCCCTACTATGCCGGGGCGGGGCACGTCGGGTTTTCACCAAACCAGGCAGGCATTTTGCTTGCAAAAAGCGCCAAGCGCCGTGAGGTGTTCGGCGAGAGTCACGTGAAGGGTGAATGAACTACATCCTTCCAAAAACCTCTCGTAAGACGGTTTTCGGCACCTTTTGCCTGATTTCTCGCTTATGGATGACAGCGCCAATGAGTTACTTTTTGGGGTTGGGCGGAAGAAAAAAGCGTTATCATACCCGATGAACAAGCCCATGGCCTAGGTATGCAACAATTTTGATTGTTTTTTTTTAATACTGAATTCCGACAATTTTTCGGCCAACGCTTTACGACTGGAAACCCGTTTTTGGGTACAAAATTAGGAGCCCCGCCCCGTCCATCAGCAAACGTTTCCGCCAAAAGGTATACCTTAACACCTACCAGGTACATCGTAGCGTGCGTCCTAGGAACGAAAATACCGTACATACAGCAAACCAGTGCTTTAGACAACAGTTTATAAAAAAAAGGTGCTATTATTAATACCTATAATCATAGTGTAAGGGTATTGGGCGGGGACACATAGTGCCCCCTGCAGGTCTGCCAATTGAGCAGGTCCTCGGAGAGTACTCACTTTCTTTGCCTTCGTAGAGACGTAGCTTTATTCGATTCCACCAGAGCCCCGGATACGTTCTGAGATCGGAGGCACGTGCCTTCGATCTATTTCCTGAAAATCCCGAATATACAACGCCAACCTTATCATACGAAACCCACCCAAATGATATCAAATTCGGATAATTACAGACCTTTCGAGGCCGTATCTTAACATCGGGGTGCACCTCTACTACCATCGTAGAACGCGTCAAAAAAATCTCGTTGGTATCTTTCCAAAACCTCGATTTGACGGTGCCCCCCCTCCCCCCCCTCCCCTCCCCCTAAAAGCACGGAAATAAGATTTCTCCTGTATAGTTACGATTTCTTTGCTGCGCCTATTTTGGAAATCAACTTATGTTTATTTTTATTTTCTTTATTAAGTTTCGGCAACGCTCGTTTGGATAAGAATGAACCTTGTACGGTAGATAGGCCGGTATTTACCATACCCACTCGTGGACGATGGCAGCTGTTATAAGGCTTAGTTTGAGTAAGCTATTGGTTAACCTTTTGCAAGTGGTCAACGGACTAGTACCCCCCTAATTCCTTAACAAATGGCGTCGTCGACAAACCATATTTTTTTTTGGGTCGTGGGTTCAAATCCCACCATCCACAATAATAAACTTTTTCAGAATTTTTTATTCGCCATGTCGTACTTGAAAAATACTCTCCCCAGTATCCCCAAGATATGAAACCGCTTGGATAATTGACAGGTCCGCCCGTATATCCGGCCGACCTGAACTATCCCGCCGTTTCACGGGGGAAAGAGTGTTACAAGGCTTCGTTTGGGTAAGCTAAAATTGCGGTTTACATTTTTGCAAGTGGTCAAACGGACTAATACCCCACTACTAGTTCCTTAACACAGCATGGACGGGTGGATTGGGCGGTACATAGAGCGAGACAAACAAATGACAGGGACGGACGGGTGGTGATCACAGCTTCACTCGAGAGCGAGATTTGAAAGATCGTACGTACATACATACGTACCTCCCCCTCCCACAGCGTCGTCTCCGCCTCCTTTTCTTCGCCCTTGAGGCAGCTCTCTCTCGCGAGCTCCGCCTGCCGCGCAAGCAATCATTCATAAAGAAAAAACGCGCAAATGTTTACATTACTGCTACCAGGTACCAGGTTTGCCTTCCGGAAATACTACCAGGTAATGTGTGGCGTTGCCGTCGATCGTACCACACGACAGTCACAAAACACCTTGAACACCACTACAATGGCATAAAAGCAAAAACGTTAAAATAAACTCGGAGTACTATTGCTAGTGTATACAACAACCTAAACCCATTCGTCATAGAGATGTCGACGTCGGGCCGAGCGAGCAGCATTTACTATCCGTAACGACAATAAGAACAACGTGTGTGACTTTAGTGGTGTACTGTGACAGTACTCCGAGTGGGGGATGCGTGGTTTGGCGGTGTTGGGAAGCGTGCCCCTCATGCGTTCCGGTGTCCTCGGTTGGTCTCTCCCCGTGGCTCGCTGTCTAGGCTCAAAGCTTATGCATTATTTCCTTAAACAAAATGCTAAAACACAGACATAACAGGGCTAGGCAGGGTAGGGCACAATAGTGCAGGGCAGTGCAGGGTAGTGAGATGAGGGGCGTCCTGCTTGTCCCATCATCGTCACCTACATTATTGCCCATCTGTGATGGCCTTGACGTGAGTGGGACATCTAGTATCACGTGGTTTCACCTCAACTATGACATGGATTCACGTCGATATCTATAAAATATCCTTCCACGGAGGGCACTCCATTACAGCACGAGTATTGTTCTTAGGTTAAGATCGTCCGGTCAAATACTCTTCGGGAGGTTAAGACCAGATAAATTGGCTTACCGCGAACAGCAACATTACTTGAAGTTAGTGTGGGATGTTTTATGCTGTAGCGACAGATAATACCGTGGTAGAGATGAGACCACCTGAAATTGGCTTGTCAAGAAGCGGTCTTAGAGCAGATACACCAGTGTACCGATAAGAAGTGATGCTGACGATGAACACCACCACTACAACTCGCCCTAATTGCAGGACGGACCAGTAGAGCTTCGAGTCGGCAGCATTTCACGACGGATAACTAATCGGTACGTGGTGCCGTTGTCTAACCAGCTGACTTTAGCCGTCAAGTCGGCTGGCGAAGCCAGCTGATGACCTGCCGATTTGATGACTCACGTCGAGCAGCCGTTGGCAAGCCGATTTTTGGGGTTTTTGTGGTGAGCTTAAGCAATATAATGTCACGAATCGCTCCTTAGTGCAGTGAGGTCTAGAGTGAGGGCGAGACAGACGAGTATATCTATCAAGGCGAACCATGCGAGGATATCTAGCCTACTAACATCGCAGGGCTCCCGAGTGGGTTATGTCTGTAACACGCCTCAGATATTCATGATGACTGACCTCCGAAGGGCCGATACAACCGAGTTCAGAAGGCGCTTGTACGTTCCTCGGAGAAAGAGAGCAAGTCACTCTGTGCAGGTGCTCAAGATGTGAAGCCTCCCAAGAGAGTAGTGTGTAAATGGTAACTTGATTGCTCATCCGAAGGGTTTATGAACGTGAACCCAAGGAATTGATCGATTGATAGATTGGTTGGTTGTGTCCGGGTCGGGCAGCCACACCCGACTTAGGGAGGGGGCGTAAATATCACGGCCCCTACTATCACGAAAACGCCTCTGTCATAGTAACTCTTGAAATTGTCACGGGACCGTAAGATTTTTTTTTCCCCATCCGCCGGAAGATTAAAAAAAAAAAAAAGCCAGCCGATTTGACGACTCACGTCGAGCGAGCCAACATTAGCTCCCCCTCGGCCAAGCGGGCTATCCCAAAAAGGAGAAAATGGATCCAGCATTAAACAATACTTATTACATGTATAAAAACCCAATGCGTCGGATAGTCGCACCTCCGGGGAACGACCAATTATTAGTCCGACAAATAGCTAGTTGGCGACTCAAGACAGGTCTGGGGTCGGCTTTGACCGGGCCGACGTACAACATTGCCATCAACCAGGATTTTTCGCGGGAGGGTCGCGCCACATCTCACGGATCGGGTCGGGGCTCCACCCGGTCCGCGAAAGTTGCTTCAACATCCTAACCCAACCCGACCCGATGCGTGAGATCTCCTGCACCTCCGGACCCAACCCGACTCGACCCGCCAGATTTTGAAAACCTCCAGACCCGACCCGCCGCGGGTGGTGTCACTACCTGTTAGAAGGCTTTGAATTAGCCACCAACGACAGGCACGCGGGAAGTTTTTTGGACGGGCCGCCCTGCATTCAGGGTGAGCCCATCACCAACACCACCATGTTAAGGTACTAGTAGTCACCCAGCAACTATATAGACCACCTTCCCCCTTGGCTGCTCCCCGGCCGGGGTGGTGCTCGGGTCTGAGGCTTCCCCAAAACGTGCCAGAGCCCCTGAGGGTGTGTGTGGCGTCGACCTTACTCGTGCGCTGAACTAGCGCTCGGGTATGGCCGGGCCGGCGGTGACAAGCCAGCGACAAGGCAAAAAAGTTCCTCGCGCATTTTTTTAACGCAGCAGCCTTGCCTGCGGACGCAGTGTCGCATCACCGCCGCGGAAAGCGTGGGGCGCTTATCGAACAGAGAAGAGAGGATCGAACCCACGTGAGTAAGCACCGAAGTCGGGAAGGAGATGGACGTGGCGTGTTGGAACTGCTCCCCCCTTCACGTTGGCACTTAGGCAAGAACCGGGCTGGGCGAAGGTAGACGGAGAGGGGGAATACTCTGTCGGGGAAAAACGGAGGGTGGAATGGAGGAAATCGGATGCTCGAAAGAACAGAAGGAGACGCAGGAGGCTTCGAAGGGCTGCTCACAAAATTCGCTCAGATGCAAGGACTAGGTCGAGAGCAGGGGAACTCGTCGTTGGTACGTACAACGTTCGCACACTTGCTTTCAAGGGAACGAACCGCATAGGCCACGCCGAGGTGATACTGAAGAATTGCGAGGACGCAGGTTGCGATATCATAGGATTTCAGGAGGTGAGGCGCAATGGACAAAGTGCTTTTACGGCGGCGGGGTGTGTTGTGTTTTGCTCAGGAGCAGACAGACGGAGAAAAGTGCGAAAAGAAGGGGAACCACGGGGTAGGCTCAGCTGTTAGAGAGTCTATCGCCGCAGGGATAGATAAGGGCGACGTCGCGGTTGAGTGCATCAGTGCTAGATTGATGAAGGTTCGCATCCAACTCAAAGGGGAATCTAACGGTGTGTCTTTCATTGTAGGCTATGCTCCCACTTTCGACAAGAGCACCAGCGAAAATGATCACTTTTGGAGTTCACTTGACAAGGTGTTCAAGGGGGTACCCAGTAGGGACCACCTCCTTGTCCTGATGGACGCAAATGCTCGTACAGGCATAAGAGGGATCGGGTAGACCGACAGCAAGGTATTGGGTGCATACGGACGTGACGAGCTGAACGACAACGGAGAGCGAATTTTGACTGACGCAACTGATAACAAACTCGCTCTCCTCAACACGTACTATGCTACACCTCCTCGTGGTATATCGTACACGTTTCGTAGCCCTAATCGACGAAAGGCCCAGTACAGCCTTGATTGACTACATACTGACACGGCAAGTGGATAGACGATTGTTATGTAATGTCACCGTGCGGACCCCACCCCGGGAGAACGCTGAGTCGGACCTCAACCTCGTAATCGGAAATATTCGCCTTTTGGGCCGCATCGCGCCAAATCGTTCAAAGAGAGTTATCAAAAACCGGCGAGCTATTGATCTACCAAGACTTATGGCGGACCCGCATCTCCGGATGAATCTGTAAAACGCGATAGCAGCCAAGCTTGCCTCTCCGACACCCAAGGTACTAATGCCGGAAGCGTTGATGATATGGCCTCATTACTGACCGAGGCGCTGCTATGAAATGCGGCCGATATAGCGCCCCCTATTCGGCGCAAACAAGTACCGAGGGGCTGGTGTGCGACCGACGAGACGAAAGCGGAGTTGAACGCACGATGGCAGGATAGGGAAGACGCGAGGAAACGGGTCCGTTCTGCTCCAAACAATCGTGGTATCGTGGTCTACGGCAAGCCATGAAGACGACCACCAAACAGCTGAAACGCACGCGGGCGGAAGCTGTTCAGAGGTTCTTCGAAGATTACGATAGCCAACTCGAAAGGCGTATCCGAGAGGGTGATCAATTTGGCTTCTACAAACACCTCAAGGGGATGGATGTGGAAGGGAAGAGGACGTTTAACTCGCAGTACATCAAATACGAGGAAGGTCGATTGCTGCGGGATAATGCCCTCATCCGCGAGCGGTGGGTTAGGCGGTTTCACAAACTGCTTTACACCAAGTCGCCGACCCTTGATCCGAGCATTGTGGACAAGCTTAAGCAGTGGCCCCCGTGCAGACCACTGGATGATGTCCCGTCTAGGTACGAAGTAGAGGGGGCGATCCGTGCGTTGGCGAATCGAAAGGCGGTAGGGCCCGATGGTCTCCCGGCCGAGCTCTTGAAAGTTTTGGCCAACGAAGGAGAATTGAACACCCTCGGAAAGTTCCACGATATCATCGTCGCTGTGCGGAGGGGAGGTAGCGTACCGCAACAATCGAAAGATGCAACGATTAAGGTGCTTCACAAGAAGAAAAATCGAACTGAGTGTGGCAATTATCGTGGCATCTCCCTCCTGGCTCACGCCGGCAAAGTACTCCTCAAAGTGATCGCGGATCGCCTGAGTGACTATTGCGAACGCTGGAACATTCTGCCGGAGGAACAGTGTGGGTTCAGATCCCAACGCTCGACGGTTGACATGATGTTCGTAGTACGACGACTGCAGGAACTGGCGCGGAAGAAGGACACCCCCTTGTACTTATGCTTTATCGACCTCAACGAAGCATACGACTCCGTCGACCGAACCCTTCTGTGGGATGCCCTTGCTCGTTTTGGCGTGCCACCGAGAATGCTCGCCGTCATTCGCCAATTCCACGACGGTATGCAATCATGCGTGCGGCTGGATGATGGAGAGTGCTCGGATAAGTTCGACGTGGGGCCAGGTCTCAGGTAAGGATGCGTGCTCGCGCCACTGGCGTTCAACATGTTTTTCACGGCGGTACTGCGTGTGGCCGAGAAACGCCTCCTCGCTGATGCAGCCATTACGGACAACATGGTGCAGCTCCAACGAAAGGAGGAAGGCGAGAAGAAGGGCACTTCACGCACAGGCAAAGTCGACGGGCGGAGGGGGAACGAGGGGGATGAGGTGCAGAGATTGTGGGGTATGCTGTACGCGGACGATGAGGGCATCGTATCGCGATCATCAGAAGGGCTGAAGAGAAAGATGACGGTGATCGTGACTGCGTGCTCGTCGTTCGGGCTTATGGCATCCGAGGCAAAAACAGAGATAATGTGCCTGGAAACCAAAGGCGGGGGGAAGGTGTCCTTCACAATCAATGCAGTCGGCCAGGTATACAAACAAACAATTGAGCTTGTGCACTTGGGCGGGGCTATCACCGCGGACAGAGACCTTGGCATTGAAATAACGCGGCGTCTTCAGAGGGCCTGGGCGTGCGTCCAGCGGTACAAGATGGAAATCTATGATCGCCCGGGTGTGCGGTTACGGTTGAAGGTGCGGTTGCTGAAGTTGAGGTGGTCGAGGCACTTCTTCACGGTTGCATGACGTGGATCCCGAAGAAGCCTGACTATGACAGGCTACGACGGGTTCACCACTCCATGCTCCTTCGATGCCTTGGATGGCGGAAACGGAAGCGCGACGACCACACCCTATCGTACGCCGACGCGCTTGCCAAGGCAGCTTCCGAGAGCATAGAGGCGATAGTGCGTAAACGGAGGGTATTGGTTGCGGGATTTGTAGCACGTATGGGGGAAGAGCGTCTGCCACAGAGGGTGATGTTTGGGGAGCTTGTTGGAGGTAAGGGCTACTCAAGGGGGCAAGAGAAAGACTGGATGGATCATCTGAAGGAGGATATGTCGGTCTTTGGAATGAAATTCGAAGGGTGGCGAAAGGCTGCTCAGAGGGCCGGCAGATGGTTTCGACGAGTAGAGGAGGGAGCCTAGTTGTTCGTGCGGAATTGGCATGAAACGGAGAGACGCAAAGCTGCAGAGCGACGCGCAAAGGCTGCGGCAGCGCCATCCACCGTCGGCATCTCTAAGCGGCCGAGGGAAGGGGGAAGGGGGGGGAGGCGGGAGGGGGGGTGGGGAGGGGGGAAGGGGGGAAGGAGGGGGAGGGGGGGGGGGGGCGTCATGGCCAAGAGACTGAAGTCTGGGTTTGGTCATCATCGTCTTGAAATTTGTGGGCCTTCCAATTGCCGTCACAAAATAGCGTAAGACCGCCCTGACTTCTTCGCCGTGTTGCGTTCTCTCCACAGTGCCATTGATGATGCACTTGATACCCTCTATGAGCCCAATGCCATCTTTACTCAGGTGCTAGGGTCTGTTAGTATGACATTTTCTTTTCCTTTCCTTGCTTCATCTTCCCGTTTTGTCTTTTCTTGCTTCCTCTTCTTGTCTTGTCTGTCCTTGCATTTCTTGTCTTGCCTTTTCTTTTCTTTTCTTTCCTGTCCTTTTTCGATTTTTTGTGCGCTTTCTTCTCTTTTCTTTCCCTTCCTTCTTTTTTTTTTTTTTTTTTTTTTATTTTGCAATTGACTTGCGTCTGTCGTGCGTATGCGTAGTGATAGATACTACGTGTAATATATACGTAGTAGTCTTTCTTGGGTGGCAAGCGGTATAGTCGGTTTTTCCAGGCGCGAGTAGTGAGACGTATGCACCAGTATGGACCTGGCACATCCTAGACTGACTCCCGATTCCACTTTTATATGTTTCTGGTGGAGGCATGAATTGCGTCAGCTGTGATATATGCGTGTACCACCTTGGGTTGTGTGTGTGTTTTTCCCTGGGGTATTCCTCAGCTCCAGAGTGATTGAAGCCTGTCCTGTGACCACGGACTTGATTATGCGAGTTAATGTGAAAACAGCAACAACAACTAGTGGAGTATTAGTCCGTTTTACCACTTGCAAAATGTTAACCGCAATTTTAGCTTTACCCAAACGAAGCCTTATAACACTCTTCCCCCCGTGAAACGGCGGTATAGTTCAGGTCGGCCGGATATACGGGCGGACGTGTCAATATCCAAGCGGTCTCATTTCCTGGGGATACCGGGGAGAGTGTTTTTCAAGTTCGACATGGGGAAAGTCTGAAACAGTTTATTATTGTGGATGGTGGGATTTGAATCCACGACCCAAAAAACCCATGGTCTGTCGACGACGCCATTTGTTAAGGAATTAGTGGGGTATTAGTCCGTTTGACTACTTGCAAAAAGTTGACCAAGATAGCTTACCCAAACGAAGCCAAATAACAAGCACCACCACTGACCACTATACTATACTTAGTATGATATACTTACAGTATTTCATGATCGTAATTGGTTTTAAGTTGCTCGCAGACTGATCCATTCAAGGCCGTACACAACAAAACACAACAGGATAACACAACAAGACGGCGTGTCGTATTTTCTCTTTCTGGCGCTTGCTGGTGCTGCTATACTGTAGTACCAGCACGCTCGCACCAGCACGCGCATACCACACCCTTAAGAGTCCGTGGTGATGGCACAGGCCCCGCAGATCAAACTGCCGACGAAATTTAGTTTTATCGAACTCCAAAAGTATATGCTATGTTTGGATATATCGCACCGCTGTGTGTAAGGTATAGGGCGGTAAGGTCCTAGGGAGAGATGAAGTGTTCGAGGGGGAGGGGATACCATAACATACTGCCGCGCACGGTTGCCTCTGGCTTTGCGCTGGTCACTCACACGAGGTTTGCTTCCGATGTCGTATATCTCGTTTTAGTTTCTTATTGCCCGCCTGGTCAGACAGGTGCCTTCTGACAAGAAGGGGGCAAGGTCTCTCATTCAGGTAAGCGATAACGCCTGCCAAGAAAAGAGGGGACACTTGCTACAAATCATAATGCCTCAACGGGGGAGAGGGGATACCATAACAACTACCAGCTCGACCACAGATGACACAGTAGTAACGTGAGACCCTTTATTAATAGCACCCCTACAGGCAGTAGAGATTATACCTACCAGCTTGCTCGTCTACCCATCTGTCCACTCTAACTTCTTGCGTGTGATCACCTCTGCTTCTGAAATGTCGGCGATCCTTCCGAGAGCGCTCGCCATGTGGCACCACGCATCAGAGAGGACAGGAAACGTACCCTGCGCAATCAAAGGCGGCAAAAACAAAAAAGTATGAAGGAGTTTGTTAGTGACTGACGCTATGATGATAGAACTCGCGAAGCAGGATATTTTGCAATTGCCGTCAACTTGTGTGCGTTCTTTGGAGAATTTGGTAGAGCTACGAGTATGAGTCGGCAGGATTTCACAACGAAATGCTAATCGGTAGGTGCCGTTTGCCAACATAGTTAATTTAGTCGGCAAGTCGGCCGCCGCAACCAGCTGATGGTCAGCCGACTTTCCGACTAGAGTCAGGAGAGCGAAGCGAGCCAAATCAGCCTCCCCCGGCCGACGGGTGCTGTTACGGTATTATTGCCTGTTCATTATAGTGCCCTCCCAAAAAAGGAAAAAACGCACTCCGATTTAAGCAGTCTTTCCTATAATACGAGTACGGAACCCAACTAAGTCGGCACCCGCGTAACACGACTGCTAGCTAATTGTCCGACTAGCAACTAGTTGGTGACTTAAGTCGTGCCGACTCATAGCTGTATCTATATGATTAGGATGTAATATGGAGATCCAATCGTAGATTTCAGTCGGCGGTCGTAGAATCGTTTAGTACTACTGCAGTGTACAGAAACCTATAGCTGAGTCTATTTTCAAGGCATTTGTCCCCAACTTAGGACTGCAGTCCTAAAGGGGTCAACTCGGCTTCAGCCAGCTCTAAAAAGCTCCTCATTTTGGTATTTTTAGGCTCGGTTCAAATTAAAAACAACTACTATCGATACTCCTGCTTGCTGTAGTAGTGCCAGTAGCATTAATAGTAGTCAAATAGCAATCGGTCTTGATAATACCGCGCATCAATATACATACATACGTATCACACATATTATATGGGCGTATTCGAAGGCTTGATGTTATAAGGCTTAGTTTGGGGAAGCTGTTGGTTAACCTTTTGCAAGTGGTCAAACGGACTAGTCTAATACCTGTTAAGATACGGCCTCGGAAGGCCTGTAGGTATCCGAATTTGAGATCATTTGGATTGGTTTCATATGATAAGGTTGGCGGTTTATATTCGGGGAAGTTAGGAATCAGATCGGAGGCACGCACCTCCGATTTCGGAAGCTATCCCGGGCTCTGGTGGAAACGAATAAAGCTACATCTCTACGAAGGAACGAAAGTGAGTACTCTCCGAGGACCTGCTCAATTGGCAGACCTGCAGGGGGCACTCTGTGTCCCCCACCTTTAATTTAACATACCCCACTAGACTAATGCCTTAACAAATGGCGTTGTCGACAGGATATGTTTTTTAGGGGTCATGGAGGTTCGAATCCAACCATGCACAAAAATTAACTTTTTCAGACTTTCCCCACGTCGAACTTGAAAAAATGCTCTCTTCGGTATCCCCAGGAAATGAAACCGCTTGGATGTTGACACGTCCGCCCGTATATCCGGCCGACCTGAACTATCCCGCCGTTTCAGGGGGGGAGAGAGTTATAAGGCTTCGTTTGGGTAAGCTAAAATTGCGGTTAACATTCTTGCAGGTGGTCAAACGGACTAATACCCCACTAGACTGACTACCATAACACTGAGATACACCGACAGGCCACATTAGACTACGCGTTTCATATATATCTTCGTCGGTTTTCGTAGCTCGTAGAAGAAGGACCCAAAAAATAGAAAAACGATACCTGGTACTCATGTGCGGGCGTTTCTCACGGCAATTTTGTTGTGCTGATCTTGATACTTCTCCGCATCATCGCACCACGTATACGATACCCTACACGGGTCCTCTGGTAGTGCACTACTTATACACGGCGGTGTCAGCTGTCAACCAGTGGTGGGTTCACCCCAAAAGTTGCTCTATGCCCTGGTACTAAACGGACTGCAATTATTACTACCTGGCATACCTGTCAACCCTAACCCGAACGCGCCGCATGTCGTACACAAACGCTCTCAAGAAGGCGCAATGTGAGAGAAGAGTTGAGACGACTATCCGCAAACGACGCCGCCTCTTTGCGGGAGCCGTGCAACAGACGAGCAGTGAGCGCCTGACCCATCGCGTGATGTTCGGGGCGATGGCTGGTGGGGTGAATCCGGGACGAGGTCGACCAGAAAAGAACTGGGCCCAGTGTCTGGTAGACGACATCAGGGTATTCGAAGCAACCGAAGGGTCCACGAACAGCTCCCCTTTACTGTTCGAAGTAGAGACTGTGCTATGGCCTAGGGCGGCTAAGAACAGTGGAAACTGGCACCGGGGGATCGTCGACGCGGCGGACGGCTTCATGACGAGATGGCACAGGGGCGAGGCGGAGAAGAGCTGGCAACGCCTCACAGCAGAGGACGCCAAGAGTAGCAGCAACCAAGGGAAACCGGGGGGGCGGGGGAGGGGGGAGCAGCCGTACTGATCCTACTACATACAGCTGTAGATGAATGCGGAGACGAAGTGGCAGATCGTGTGGGAAGGTACCAGTTCGATTAATTATTGAGTGGAGCGTGCGCTACTATTATAGCCCTGAACCCTCTACAGCGAGTGGCAGTTTCTGCTTTTTTGTTTGCTCTCGTTGAGTTCAACAGGGGGAGCGCGAAAGCGACAGTACTACTGCTGTAGTCTAATGACTTGCTGCTGTCATCCCTTTTTTTTTCTTTTCTCTTCTTTTTTTTTTGCTCCCTTATTTCCCTCCCCACCGGCCTTGTGCCGGTATCTTCTTCCTCTTCTTCGTGTTGTTTTTTTCCGTAAAACAGCAGTTATCTTCTTCGTCTTGTTTTGTCCGTATAATACAACAGCAGTTGTTTTCTTCGTGTTGTTTTGTCCGTGCAACAGGTATCTGTTCCTCCTTAGCGCGTGCGGTGTTCCTCTGGCAATTGCAGCCTTTCCTTTCCTTTCCGACATTCTCGCATCACATTCTTCAGAACACCTGTCGTTTGGTTCGTTTTTTTTTTTTTTTTTTTTCTGTTTTTCCCCCCCCCCTGTTTTTCTTTTTCATATGGTCTGGCTTGTTTTGTTGTGTTCTCGTACCCGGTACGCTAGCACTTCACTTGCGTTACGTTGATTAATTGAGACTGTTTGAATTACTATGTTTTACAGTCTGTGACCACATAATTTGTATCTCTCTCACTCAGGATGAATCAGCACGGACTCTGGGTGTACTGATCGAGGAAAGAACGGTTTAATGTGAAGACGACACACACTACCGCCGATAGGGACAGCTCGCGCTATCGCTATTGCGGGAACCGAAGGACACGCCAGCTAGCGCTGCATTGCGAATGCAATTGAGTTAAATCGACACACGACATGTATGAAAAAACGTGGAAGTGTGGTGAGATTAAGTTTTATGTTTCCCCATCCGCCGGAGGATAAAAACACAATTAACAACAACACACACTAACCGGCATCTAACCATCATCGCTCCCCGCAGCGGGTGCTACATTCATTCATGTTCTAGATAGAGTGCTGTACGCGGATGCACAGTAGGCTATTCAATCGATGTGAAACCATGTAATAATTGACGCGAAACCAAGTCATAGCTGTATAATGGCCTATGTATTATTTATATAGTATGTCACGTCAAAGCCCATCGTCGTGGCCGAGCGAGAATGCAAGTGACGGTCATGGTTCATGCAGGACATCGCACCTCGTCACTGTTTGTTCTACACACTGTTCCATAGACAACAGTAAGTATTAATAGTACCTTGTATGTAGTAGTACAGCCACATGTTGTGTCTGTGTCTGAAAGCAGCAAGCCAAAGGAGAGGTTAATGCGACACCATGGACTGAACGTGTCAAACTTGGGTTTGCGCACCCTTTTCCGTACCTCCTGGTGGTGGTGTTCTCGTCTTCCGGAGGCGAGCTGCCTTGGCATGGATCGATCGGCAGTTTTTTGGCAGTTTTGTTCTTTCGTCCTTTTTTTTTTGTGGCAGATTTGGTTTTCTTTTCTGCCAGTATGTTGCGAAGTCACCAAGTGGCTCCTTCGCAGCGAGCGGCGAGCCCCTGCGGGCCCCCATCATCTTGTGACCCATTCGTCGACTCTAAGCTAGCACGCCCCTGCGAAGTAGCATTCCGATGATTTTCACCTACTCTTGTGTGATACGCTCTTCTTGAAATGTACGTAAAGGAAGTCGATGACTCTTTTCTCGAGAGATCCTTTCTTCAATGATACACCACTATTAATAGTAGTTAGTGTGTCGTAGTGTCGGTAGGGACGTTTCAATTTTCATGGCATCATCTTTTCTTCGTACGTTTGCGTTGTAATAGTGGTCGTTTTCCGTGACAGTACTCCTGGTACGTGCGGCACGTCGTCGTGCAGAGTTGCTAACCACGTGCTTCAGGCAAATAACCAACAAACAACATGCCGATGTCTATGATGTCGATTCACTATTATTGATCACGCCGTGGATCCTCATACAACAAGCTCTCGCACATTTAACACATGCCAGCAACAATGTAGTCTAATGTTATAGTCTCTCTATACTGGTATCCATAATAATATCTTCATGACAACAGAGTACGACATAGAATGCGTACTCATACGAACCCCGAAAACGTCTACGTACAAGTATTTCAAAAAAATATTTCAAAAAAGACGCGTCAGCCGTGAGTTCGACGAATTTCGGGTCAATACTCATCTCGGCAAGCTGGGTTGTTGTTACTTCTTGTAGTATGCTATGGGGGAGGGGTCCTATTCTTTTGTTTGAAGAAAAACAAAATGTATAGTCTAGACTATATTGTACGTGCACGGGTATGATTTTTTCTCCCTATGTTTGCTTCTCACCAATGCCCGAATGCTGCTCCGAAGATCGATTTTGAGCTTGGCCGATAGCGCTTCCATGTCCTCGCTCTTCTTCGACTCGTACGGGTTTGGGCGTCTCGCCATGGTCCTGCCTTCCTTCGATACTTGGAGACTATCAATATAGTCTAGACTATGTTTATCTCTGAGGACTGAGGAGAGCTTTCTGCTTAATTTACGGAGGTGTTGCTGCTGCTCCGATGCTTAAACCCCTGCTCGCTAGTGCCTGCCCAAAATGCAGGAAGCACAAGTGCTACTGTTGTAGAAGATGCAGTTGTTGCGGCTGTACTGTAGTGGATCGACGCGCTCATATGTATAAGCAAGGCGAGGGAGGTTCCTACGTAGACTACTGCAAAAAGAAGATCCCGTTCAAAAATAGTAATCCGATATCGATATCCCTATGTTGTCGTATCGAAACGGATTTAAAAACGAACCCAACTGCTACGATGCACCCACCAGTTTTTAAATCCTATTGTTGTTTTGTTACGGTTTGTGCGGAAGGCGAGGGTTGCTTCTGCTGCTGCTTCCCTGCTAGCTACGAGACAGGCGCTCCGTCGTCGTGTTGGCGTGTTGATTTCCACCAAAAGGAGCCGTTACAAGGGTTTCCACAAAAACGGCTTTCTGAATATGACTTTTTTGTGACCTTTTTTTTTCTTCGATTTTTTTTGTTTCGCCGCTGGCTTTGCTGGCTCTGTGAATGAGGTGTAGGGACATGCTGCAGGCAGAACCAAACTTATTGCGATCTCTGTTTTTGACAAGTGATTAACCGGAGCAAAGCAGGAGGTCCGAAGGGCAAAACGTAAGAGCGGAGAGCTACCTCGAGGGGACAAGGGGTGTTCTCGGCTCGGCTGAAGTAGGGAACTCTCGACAGCTTCCCACGCGGGCCCGCCGCCAGTGTGTGCATATACCCTGGATTGTTTTATCGCGTGACATCATAGCTCGTGGGGTCCTACGCCCGGTCTGCCTAGGCTGCACGGCTGGCTGCACGAGAGAGGTGGCTTGTCTGTTTGAGCAGACGAACAGGCAACCCCTGCGTGCGTCGAGGCTGGAGGGGGAGACGTCTGTGGGTGGAGAGGGAGAGGGTGGGGAGCGGTGCGGGGAAGGGGTATCTTCGCGGTATAGTGGTTGTCCCGTCTCGACGTGGAGGGGAAATAAATAGGAGGGGAAGGAGAGAATACACGAAAATACGAACGATTCGACCACCATCATTATTGAGGGACTTGGAGCAGCAACCTCTCGCAGAGGGAGGGAGGGGGAAGGGGCACACTTGCCCCCCTGAGTGGTCCCTGCTGCCACCATGGTGTTCGTGTACGGGTCCCTACACAAGAAATGCCTCGTCTTGTGGAAAGAGCGGTACTTCGTACTCAAGGTGAGGGCGTCCTACTACGTGCAGAGCCTCTCCTACGCGTATGATTGGTATAACTATGTACGTACCTGGTGCACTTGGTGGTTTTCTTTTTTCTATTACTTTTTCTGCGAACCTAGGTCGTCAGTACTAGTAGGGTCATTGTATCCAGCACGTTGGCACTACAACTACCAGAATGACTGTCAGGTATGCCATGACAATAGGAACGGTCGAGAGTCGAGAGTTCTTTGCTTTGCTTCGCCCAGCTCGCCTTTAGAACTGGCCGGGTCGGTGAGGGTCTCAATTGACCCATGCTCTATTGCGTCCGTGCGTGGACCGCTGCTGTGCTAAGTACCTGGTATAGAACAGGGCGGGGCCAACCCCAACGAGCGTCAAGTGCCTTGTACCACAACACAGCTGCTGCTGCTGCATACCAGCATGTTCCCTGGTACCTGGTGCCAGCAAGCTACCTGGTACTGCAGTACAGGAGTAGTGATTCATTCATTCGACTCCAATGCACAGCAGCAGTTCAATATCACATATCATAGCAGCAGTTTTGGCGGTGGCTCTATGATGATGCCGGAATGGAATGTGCGTTAGGGTCTAGGCGCTACACCGCACCGTACTGGTTTATGGTTTATTCATAGTATGTAGTTATCGCATGCCGTGCCACCCCCCCCCGCCCCCCCCTCCGTACCTCTCATTTCCTTTCCATACGCTCAAGCTTTCGTGAGAACGCAAAAATACCAAGAAAAACACGGTGGGAAGAGGAATGAATTACTCGAGTACGTAGTATGATACCAGGAACCTCGTTATTTATACACTGCTTGTACCAGGTAAAATAGTACGAACCAGGGTACATACGTACGTACCAGCTGCCAGGGGAGTGAGTGCACTACTACTGGTGGTGCACCACTCCTGTGCGTGTTTTATACTGATGTTTCCACCCATCTACACCCAGCCCAATCAGCGTCCGTGCTGGTTCCTTATAGACATCGAGCTCTAATCATATGGTTACAAACTACGAGACAAGAGATACGCATGGCGAATACATCAGTAAGGTGATTAGGCCCTGCAATGCCAACCTCTATGAGCACGCGGGCAAAAAACAAAATTTTGCAGGCCAGCACTCCAAGTTACTTGCGGTAGAAGAGGAAAAAAGAAAGAGGTTGATGAGAAACAAGAAAACATGAAAAAACATTGGAAAGGAGGGAAACAAGACGGCGCGACAAAATGAAAAACAAAGCTCTTACGATATGTACTCGTATTATTGACAGCCAGCAACTATTACTACATTATTACGAAGCAACGGCAGAGCAGAGCAGATGACGCCATCCAACCAACATCGCAGGCAGCAAACATGTTGGGTTTCGGATGACCCTACTGCTGGAGCAGTAGGTGCATTGCCGCATGGTCTTATCACCCACACTGCTGTCTGACGACAGTGGTCCCAATACCTTGCCTGGGTTCGCTCTTTGAAAAAGCTTTGGAGAACCCGACGGGCAAAAAAATGAAAAAATGTACTTCGAGCACCTGCTACTTCAGCAGTTGTTGTTGTCGTCGTTGTTGTTGTTGTTGTTGTTGTTGTTGTTGTTGTTGTTGTTGTTGTTGTTGTTGTTGTTGTTGTTGTTGTTGTTGTTGTTGTTGTTGTTGTTGTTGTTGTTGTCTCACATACAGCAGTTGTATGCAATCCTAGCGGTCTACAATACGCCATGCACGGTTTACTACTGCTGTTGACAGTATATACCTGGTGCCAGGTCCCAACTCGACCAGAAACCTAAGCCCTACCCGCCAGCCCGAACATCATGAGGCCGGGATCAGTTTGGGTGTATATAAAATACCAATAGTAAAATACAGTACGTTGTGTAGGGGGTGCATGGCTTTGTGTTGTTCTCACATTAACTCGCAAACGGTGGTGTACCCATGTTGAGACCACCCGTTAGACCATATTAAAGATAAGACCAGAAAAATGGGCTTGTCACGAACAAAAACAGATGAGACCAAAAAAAGTTCCGCGTATCCCCTAACCCGGTCTTACGTCGGGAAAATAACGCCTTTACACGTTATGCAAGACCCCTAACTTGACCGAAGAAATAACTCCGAGCAGCATTTGTTGTGCAACATTTTTAGTCTACTTCATCACAATAGCGTCGCGTACGTACAGTATGTGAGATTGTGAACGGTGAGGTCGCCGGTTCGATCCTCACCGATCCTCACCGTCTTTCCCAGAAAAAGAAGGGAAAAAACGGGATTTTCTCGCGTTCAAGAACCTGTAAAAACTCAACCACTTAAAAACAACGATGAGAGCAATGTATAGGATCATTGCAAGTCACTCCAATGCCGAAAAAGTCGCATTGGATACTGCGTACCTCATCGGGGTTCCTGACATAAGCTGGGAATTATGTCAGGTTTAGTGGGGGAGAATGTGGTGGAAAACGAGTTTAGAAGGAAATAACTCGAGTAGCATTTGTTGTGCAACATTTTAGTCTACCTCCTCGCATGACTCAAGACAGCCCACAAAAGCTATATCGCGTGCATGGCATTTCCCTCCGATTTAAGACCGTTTTCGGTCTTGTTTTCGGTCCTATCCCGGATTAAGGCCATAACGGTTTTAACCCCTTTACAACTGGAAACCCGTTTTTTGGTACAAGGAGGGGTTCGGGGGCTCCAAAGGGGTTAAAGAGAGGTAAGACCAAAGTAGAGATAAGACCAAGTTTATTGGCGTGTCACGGGGTGCTCTTAAAATTGGTACACCGCCCGCTGTAATCAAGTCCGTGGTCACAGGACAGGCTCCAGTCACTCTGCAGTGGAGGAATACCCCAGACAAAAACACAAACTGAAAGCGGTGGACGCATTTATCATACCAGGTAGCTGACGCAATTCGTGCCTTCGCCAGAAGAAGATAAAACAGTTGATCAGGAGTAAGCCTGCGATATGCCGGGTCCATACTGGTACATTCGTCTCACTACTCGCGCCTGAAAAGCCCACTACACCGCTTGCTACCCAGAAACGACTATCACGTACCAGGTACTGTATATAATTACAAGGGCTCCGCTCCGCGGGCGGCTGACGCCGCCCGCTACGCTCGCGCAAGGCAGGGAAGAATGCAACTAAAAACATAGACTATGTAAAGGGGGCAGAAAGAAGAGGCCCACGATTTGGTGCGAACAGCGATTTGATAATGCCAAGAGCTGCTTGTGCAGAGCAAATTGCCCTGTTGTGCTCAGCTGTGCTGTGTGCTTTTGTTACCGGTGTTACGTTCTGATCGGCAGTACGGGGGTAATTTGCGTGGGGGAAAAAACAGGGGGCCGTGAAAGATCAAATACACAGTCTATAGAAAAAGAAAAAAGAGGAAAAGTAGTACTCCGTACACAACAACACACGCATTATACCCGGGAATGCTCTATGTTCGAAAGAAAGCACACAGCGCAGCGACACAGCACCGCAGCGAAGGGCACGGCACCGCACCGCATGGCTCCGCACGGCTCCGCACGGCGCTACGCTGCGCTGCTGGGCCATATATAGCCGGATTGATCTGAGCTCGGCGTGCATGTGATCCAACAGCGTAGTATCTGATGGTACGTACAAACCTGGTTTAGTAGTACAGGTATGTACTATTGGCGTTTCGTATATCGAACGGCTCCGCACGGCGCTACGCTGCGCTGCTGGGCCATATATAGCCGGATTGATCTGAGCTGGGCGTGCATGTGATCCAACAGCGTAGTATCTGATGGTACGTACAAACCTGGTGTAGTAGTACCGGTATGTACTATCTCGCCCTCCGAGTTGTAAAGTGGTGGGGAAGCGCTACGGCGACAGGTGGCCAGCGTAGGGAGCTAAAAGTCGGTGCCTACTCGTAGAACACTAAAAAGCCGGCAGTCAACTTCAACATCTCACGACTTTGCGCCGTGGATGCGCCGTAGAGTCGTAGATCATACGTTGGACAAAGTTACGGAATGAAGAAAATAAAAAGAGAAACGGGAAAAAAGGAAACGAAGAAAGCGAAGAAAGTAAGGAACGCGAAGAATGCCGGGAAGTTTCTCCGAGAGGGGGGTTTAGGCAGGCGTTTTCCAAGTGGGAGCGCTGAGAGCGGAGCAGGTCCCATTAACCAAGTGAATAAGGTTTAAAAAAAATTCGAGGACAAATGTAATTATATCTATATTGCACAGGTATACGAAAGTCAGACTGGTCAATGGGAAAAAACTGGAAAAAACAAAGAAAAATGAAGAACGAAATGAAGAGAAAAGAAGAGAAAAGAAAAGAAAAAGGAAATAAATTTAACTACAATATACACCGCTCTGGGCGTATACTAAAGTATACCAGGTATATTTTTCGCCCAACGGGGCTTTCCTTGTACGGTATGATGTGGTCACGAGACAAGATCCAATTTCGGTACAGCAGTAGTGGTCCCTCTAGAGTGCCGGTATGTGTCAGCGAGATATATCGGCACTATACTGGCAACTGGCACGACTCCGCAAACTGACACAAGTTGTTTCCATTTATGCCAAACGATGTCACAGGCACTGTAGCGGGCAACCGGCACTATACGGGACCTTTACTGCTGTGTTAATATTAATGGTAGTACCTGGCAGCTGACACCTGTTATTAAATTATGCATTGGACATCACCTGTTACTACTGCTGTCACGACGCTACGGTATTAAATACCTGGTAACATAATAAGGACTCATAGTGCAGGGCTGGTATTACCCCTGACATGACTCACGGCGTCACGGCTGCTTGACTTGTGACCACCTTACAACTCGCAGTGATGCAAAGGTTGATACCACACTACATATATATTTGTGTGTGTTCTTCACATTATGCTGATGCATGTTTCACAGTTTTGCGACCGCATAATTTGTACCTAGTATCTCTCTTCGTAAGATGAATCGGCACGGACTGCTTGTGGGTGTACTGATGCCGTTGCTAGTCGTTGAGTAGAAAGAACGGTTTAATGTGGGGACAATACACACATGTGTTTCCACCCATCTGCACCCGGCACAACCAGTGTCTGTGCCGGCGCCATCTATAGAGACGAGCTCTGCGGTCACAAATCTACGGCAAGACCGAGATACGCATCCCATGTACAGCGAGGTGACTTGAGCATTTTATGCCAACCGCAATGAACAAGAGGGCAAAACACATGCACGCCAGCACACCTACGAGCCTACGTGTATATTTTATATAGGCAGACTGTTTGTTTGTCTGTACTGCGGTTTGCGACCACAGAGCTTGCCCTCTCTAGGATGAGACATCGGCACGGACACTACTTACGCTGGAAACGTACCGGTGCAACTAACAGTTTTACGTCAGGTAAACACAGCAGCAGTAGTTCCTGCTCTCTACTTTCTCCTTACTTACCTTTCGAGACGATCGAGACTCTAGATATTTACTGTATGTGTACCTTTAGGGTGCACTTCGACGCCAGTCGACGAGGGAAGAAAATGCTGTATTATACTCGCGATAAAAATGAAGGCACGTATGGAGGGGGACGGGGGGAGGAGGGCCCAACCGTTATGTGACCCCGGACATGATACCTCGTACTGGGAGGGAGCGCGAGAGCAGTGCGAGGATGATAAAGTATAAATACCAACACTTACCATTATAGTGGACAAAAATAGGACATCTCCCAATAAAAAATCACCCATATAGTATATTACGAGTACCAACAACGCAGCTTGCAAAGATGAGTATTGACCTGAAATTCGTCGAACTCACGGCTGACGTCCTTGAAAATTGGTTATAAAATGGTCTGAAGAGACAAAAAAAGAAAAGAAAAAAAAGGGTAGACATCATGCCAGGCACCGATGCTGTTGCTACGCGTGTCCTCGTAGTCTACGGTATATATGCATGGGCACTCGACGTGTTATTACGTACACCACCAGTATGATACGAGTACGGACGGTACAAGACACTAGACTCGTCAGACGAAAATAGTGAAAGTTGACATGCTGTTGCCCATGTTGGTCAAGGCGATGGCGCGTTGGCAAAACGAAACGAACCCACTATTTCCATCTCTCTTCTTTTGCATCAGTCATGCCTTTGCAGCATTGGTGGAGTGTGCTCTCTTATCTCTATTACTTTGTTGCACATGCCTATTCTGGTAAACGAGTACGGCGGTTACGAGAAGCTTTTCGTCCTGCCAGGCAGCACTTGAACCCATTTCATTGATTTTTTTTCAAATTTATTTATTTTTTCCATCCCATTTATTACCCTCGCACTACTCTTCTCGCACTCCCTCCCAGTAGTCAGGTAGTAGTGTCTCAGATCCGGGGTCACATAGCGGTAGGGCCCTCCTCCCCCCTCCCCACCACCGCGGTGCGTGCCTTCATTTTTTATCGCGAGAAGAACTCAGCGTTTTCTTCCCTCGTCGGTTCGCGTCGACTTGTACCTACTCACGCTGCCAGGCGCTCTCAGTAGTTGATTCATTGATATCTCCTGCTGTGTAAAAGGTATGAAAGGTATTTGTATTCGCATCTGGAGTCCACGTATACGTGGTACAGAGTATTCAGTTTGTCAGTATAATATAGCTGATATTAGCAACTGATGTTTTTTGTATTGCACGTCTCCGTCTCCTACATATATACGGTAAAAATTATGGGCATAAAATCAAAATCGTACATGACCTAACAATAATGTGAAAAGGAAGTGCTGTACAGGCAGATATGTTAAAATTGCGGTAGACCACACTACCAACCTGTTACGTTGGGTATTTCGTACTTACCGTTTGCATGATCGCCTCCCAACTTATGCCAAACAAAGTATAACTAACGAAGTAACGTAAGTGAGCGCGCGTACACCAAGCGTTCCCTTCAAAACACTGACGATTTGCACTTCTACCCCTCGTGCTCAATGGTGGTGACATTGCATGACCACATCACCTCGCCAGTTGTATTTTGCAATATACTTCGAAGTATACCTCTTTATTATAATTAGCGATGTCAGAGCCCCACACCGGCACGGTAAAATCATGGTATTGACATGGTTGTACCTATCGATTGAAATATTCTATCGTGCGATCCATCATGTACATAACATAAAATCTGCTAGAATAATAAACTACCAGGCAGGTGATGTAAAGGGATGTATTATTGCTACAACCGTCAGTCCCCTTCAAGGATTTATAGTTTCCGCGCACATATTGAAGTGTCCCGCCCGCCCCCCGCCCCCCCCCGATCCCTCTTGTTCAAACGCCCCGCCTAAAATCAAAATCTGCCAGGAGTAGTAAACACTACGAGCCAGCTGATATCACCAAATTATCTTTCTAGCCGTCCATGCCGTAGCTCCAATTCATTTCCGCCGTCCCTACCCCCCCGCCCCCCCCCGTTTTTTTTTTTCCCCCCCGTTCCCTCTTGTTCCAACGACCCACCTGAAATCGAAATCGGCCAGAGTTATAAACACTTCTACGCAATTGATATCACGTCATTATCTTTCTAGCCATCCATGACGTAGCTTTAATCCACCCCCCCCCCCCCCAACGCCCCCTCCTTCCCCACCACCCGCACGATCGCCTAGACCTAGCACCACGCATACAGCAAGCCCCTACATAAACGCGACCTAAACCTGTTCAAAACCCCTTTCCCCCCCAAAAAAAAAACAAAAAAACTTCACCCGCCCCCCCCTCTTGTTTTTCCCCCCCGCTCCCTCTTGCTTAACCGCCCCACTTGACATCGAAATCACCTCATGATCTTTCTGGAGCCACCCATGCCGCTGCTCCAATTCCCCCCCCCCCCCCCCCCCCCCCCGAACGCCCCCACCTCCCCCACCACCCGCACCATCGCCTAGACCTAGCACCACGCCTACAGCAAACCCTTCCATCTATGCGATCCAAAGCTGATAAAAACCCTTTTGCCCCCCCCCCCCCCCCCCCCCCGCCCACCCAACTCCTCGAACACTCCGCCCTCTCCTCACTGGTTGTACGACTTGCAGGATATACATAATAAACTGGTGCATTCGTTCAAAAACCGTCAGATTTATCCCCTTAGAGAATTGATGGTTTCCTCGCACAGATTGAGTTGCCCCGCCTGTCCCCCCCCCCCCCCCCCCCCCCCCACTCCCTCTTGTTCAAACCCATGCCCCCACGCCCTTAAAAACTCCGCCCTCCCCTCACCGGTTATACGACTTACAGGATACACTTGATAAACTGATGCATTTCCTTCCACAGCTGTCAGATTTTGTCCCCCTCAGAAACGGGTTTCATAGTTTCCGCGCACAGACTGACTAACATCACCCTGTTGACCCTGGTAGCTACACTGTATTTCCAAGAGGAGTCGCCGACCTATATCTTTAGTGAGGACACACAACCCGTAATACGCGCGATCGGAGTATCACGCACAGCTTGCAAAGATGAGTTTCGACAAAATCTTCGATCTCTCAGCTGGATTGTATTTTTTTTTTCATAATATACATAAGGCGAGAGATACGCTATTAATACCTGGCACGAAGTTGGTTACGGGGTTACTTGGTTCAACTTTATATAAGTGCTTTTATTGGGTTTGCATTGCGGACAAATCAGTGCAGACCAGAAACAGCGGCAGCAGCAATAGCAAATAGCAGCAGCAGTGGAACAAAACATGAGTCTATTTAGTATCGGTGCAGCAGAAAGTACTACTACGACTGTCATGTACCGGTAAAATGCGTTTGTAAGGAATGCAATTGAGTGAAATCGACACACGGCTTATGGGAATACATGGAAGTGTGGTGAGCTTGAGCTTTATTTTTGCCCATCCGCCGGATAAAATATACAAAATACAAAAGTTGGTAAGGATCTCGGCACCTGTGCCTTGCATGCCGCACTGGTGTTACTGCCCGTACTGTCCATAGCTCTGCTACTGCTGTAGCTGCGCAGATCGGCGGGGAAATATGTTCTCTTGTGGGCAATGCAGTCAGTACGTCGGTACGAGCTCTATGGTCTATGGTCCAATCGATACATGTTACGTGGGGTCCTGGAATGATTTTGTACGATGATTGTATTATATTATTGCCCTGCGTCAAAGGCCTATCATACCGAAGCCACCCACTCGTAGAAATTCACCTTGGTTATGGCGTCGTTTTGGGGACAAAGTACTACTCCATAGTGCACCACGGCCTACGGAAGCCCTCCGCTCGCGGAACTTGACCGTCATTTTGGCGTCGTTCGGGGATAAAGTACTTGGAAGTATACGTACATTATAATAAACATGCAGGGGGAGTTCTTAGGGTTGTTGAGAGCGTGATTGTGGTTGACCATCAAACCGATATCTTATCGTGTTTGTATATTTTACATTTTTTTTCCAACGACGTCAGCTGTGAGTTTGACGATTTTAGGGTCGATACTCATCTTTGCATGCTGCGTACTATATCGGTCGCCCGTCTTTAGTAAGTTTCATGAATCAAAACCTAATATATGTCATTCACATACACAGGGAGTACACAGGAACTTGCGTACGAACCCGGCAGACCCAAGTAGCTTTTTTTTTTTTTTTTTTATCCTCCGGCAGATGGGGAAAACTAAAGCTTTAGCTCACCACACTTCCACGTATTTTCATACGCGTCGTGTGTCGATTTAACTCAGTTGACCCAAGTAGCCCATTCCAAACGTTAACTCGCACTACAACAATTATCAATTGTTCAATGCATATTGAATTCCACAGATTTCTGGTATTGTCCCCCGTAATGCGGGTTGTACAGTTTCCGTGCGCAGAACAAGGCTGATCGGCTTAGTCCTGTTGACCCTGACATTAGCGAGGAGTCACCGACCTGTATCGTTCACGAGGGTATACACACCCCGTAACACGCGCGATCGAAGTATCACACGCAGCTTGCAAAGCTGAAGTTTGATCAATAATTATTTTCTTGTATATCTCACAGCTTTCTCATTTTTCTAAATATTAGATGACATAAAGATACTATACGAGGAGTAGAAAACGTGAGCAGCTTCGGCCAGGAACCACGATCGATAACGAAGAGCGTTGTGGATCAGGGGCCATGATTTCACCCGCTACATATGTGGCTCGTTTTGTGTTTTGTTGTATCGTCGCATCAAATGTTTTTTGTTGTTCAGCTCACTATGATATGCAGTGGGTGCTGCTATCACACATCCAAATGCAGTAAGGCGTGTCGACACTACTATGAAACCATCATAAATCATACCGTACCGGTATCATCATACCACAGGCATCAGAAAAATGTGAAATACCAGGTATTCTTCAGCTGTGGGCTCGAAATCTTTTCGTCGAAACTCATCATCCCACGCTGCATGCTGCATGTGATACACGGATACTTCGATCGCGTGTTGTGGGGTGCCTATACTATTAATATCGTGTACACCCGTGAAGGATAGAGGTCGATGACCCCCTGCTGATAACAGGGTCAAGACTACTCGTATCATATCGTACCATACCAGAGTTCGTAGAAATGCGAAAATATTTGAAAGTGGAAGAAAAATTCGGTTTCTGACCCGGAAGATATCTGGTACCAGGTAGCAATTTAGCAAGCAACAAAATGCGCAGCAAAAGCAAAGCAGGCAGGACGTGCAGGGGTGAGGAGAGCAGCTTGATTGGGTGGCCATACTGGCCCCCCCAGCCCCCCGCTGCTGTTCCATACTACCCTACATCCCACACGCCACACGGCTGTAATATCGTAACTTGTACCGGTATCTGGTAAGGGCCATTCTTACCGAAGCGAGCTTTGTCGAAAAAGGAACATTTCCTTGTTTTTGGATTAGTGCCCGAAAATTTGGAAATTCAATTTGGAGATTGAAGCGCTCTATTTCTATTTCATTTTAGTTTAGTTTTTTTTTTCATCCCACATGTTATCCTCGCACTATGCACTCTCGCGCTCCCTCCCAGTACGAGGTATCTCATATCCGGGTAGCGGTAGGGACGCTCCTCCCCCCTCCCCCGTCCATACGTGCCTTCATTTTTATCGCGAGAAGAATCCAGCATTTTCTTCACTCGTTGACTCGCGTCGACTTGCACCTACCCACGCTGCTCGGCGCTCTCAGCAGTTGATCCTTTTTGCTTTGTTGCTAAAAAATTCAAGTCTCACCACGGTGGGAATCGAGCTCATGGGCCAACCCTATTATTAAATAGTGGAAGTATTCGAGGGTAAACTAGACCGCTGGGGCGACCGGCTCTATTTTCTTTGTACACTGCTGTTACATGTTCCCTTTTTTCTCGTGTTTATTTGGGACGCGGCTTATATTTCCTAATTTTCCGTGTTTCCTGGCATTTTTTTGTACCAGGGTAAGCGGAACAAAGAAAAGATGAAGAATAAGCGAACAAAAAAAGATGAAGATGTGAGAATTTCATTGACAAAATTACAATGTACCTGATACATATTTCAAATTCGCAATGCTTGGAAAACGATGAAACTGTCGGAAGGAGTCAAAGAGAGCAAACCTGAACCTCTTGGACGGAGCGGACAGCGTCAGTTTTTCTCGGAAATGGGTAAAATATGAACATATATCGACCAAAACTTGCGAAACGAGAAGCGTCCGTGGAATTTTCAATTTTCTTTCACCTTATTCTATCCCAACCATATTTTTTTTATAACGAGGATACGCGATTAGACGTAAAAATCAATAAAAATGCTCCGATCGTGTGAGAGAAGATGCTCCGATAATCGGATAATCGGGATGTATTTGTTTTTTGTGTTCGCGGTACGGGTTCTGTTTATCTGCCTGCTCGCGCCAGCGCTGGTGCTGTCATAGAGACCCCTGGTATCCGCACACTAATCACGAACGGTTCGCATATGATGTACTAATGTATGACTATGATACTCGAGACTCTACGAAGAGTACGTTCGACCTCAGCGATTCTGTCTTGATTGATGACGATGGCGACATATGCTCGAGATGTGGACATTGGGCTGCACGACTGCACTGCTGTGCATGTCGACGGTTATACTTGTAGTCGCGCGAGTTGTTGTTCTGTTGTATCGTATGTATTATTATGGTGCTCGACTCTACGAAGAGTACGTTCGACGTCAGCGATTTTGTCTTGATTAATGACGATGGCGACATATGCTTGAGATGTGGACATTGGATTGCACGACTGCACTGCTGTTCATGTCGACGGTTATAGTCGCGCGAGTTGTTGTTGTTGTTGTTGTTGTTGTTGTTGTTGTTGTTGTTGTTGTTGTGTTCACATCGAACAAAACACGTTCTGCTCTACCCAACGACATATTTATACACCAGTACCGAATATGCACTTACTCTTGATGTTTGAGAGGTACCTACCGTCTATCGTTTTTGGTACAGGTTCCGTGTTGTCAAGCTTCCGTGACAGAGTAATGAGAGGGTGATCGATATGGAAAATCGTTGTGATTCTGGTCTTACGTTGCGACAGCATTGCCACGGGCGGCAGCATTCCCAAAAACTGGGCGTGCATTTTTCTAAACGGGGTATTAGTAAATATTACGAGTGACGGAGTGACTGCATCCCGCATTGAACTTGAACAAGCTTCCCGACAAGTTAGGAAACCCTCTATTAATGACTTGGATGGTTGGCACCCCCGAGAAACGATTGTGGCCATTATACTAGCTAGCCTTGAAAATCGAAAAATACTATGTATTCTAACTGCTATCTACGTGCTCTATTCTTTCATACTAATGGCTAAAGTCGCAGCGCACAGCTCTTCAGGTGGCGGTGTACCGCTCAGTAGCGGTCCCGGAATAGGGCGGTGTGAATGAGGCGGTATCCCGATATCAGGCGTGTAAAATCTCTTGGCGCGACTGGGGAATTTCACTCGCAACCTGGCATGAATGAGGCGGCTTGCCCCAATAAGGCGTTCATATTGCTCTCGCACACTACCGCCTTCATGGGGGATCCTTATATAGTGTTAATAGTGTTGTATGCTGTATGCAGTGTAACACGGAAGACAAAACCCCCAGGGAAGATTTTCGGCCCCCTGTTATTGTCCAGAACTTGGGTGGCAAAACACGCAGTAAAAAATGTCGCTTTGGAAATGTATCGACGCCTTCTTTCCATACACGCATGGCTTGGCGTGTGCGCTCTCCCCGTTGTCTAGGAGTTTAGGCTGGGATTTATTCCGGGTGTGTGTGTTATCTTACGCGTTGTGCGTGGCATGGCGCTTGCTTACCCTGGTGCCTGTTATCCTATCTTGCAATGGCTGTCCCAGCGAACGTCAGCGGCAGCATCACGCGTTCTAGTGCTTGTAGATAACTGGTTGCTTGCTGTCATGTAACTGGCATTCTTGCATTTTGACGAAACGCCAACCGGTGGTTTGTTATTTGGGTTGGGTTGTTGTCTTGTGTTGTTTGTGTTTTTGTCAAGTCTACCGTTAAGTAATTGTTTATTTATAGCAGATTTTACGGTGGCGGTGCGATCGTCCTTAGGCCTTGGCTTATCGCTGCTCGGCAGGGGCGAGACTAACTAACGTTGAACGGTACATACCTGTTACGATCATATATACCTGGTACATGGTGCCGGTGTGATATAAACATGCATGTACTGGCATACTACGGGCTAAGATGACAAAAAATGACCGCCCCAACGAACATCCGCGGCGGGTTACAGGTAGCATTTATTGGTAAGATAGCAGCCTGTGGACAGCTGGCATGTTGGCGTGGCGACATGCACGGCATAGCTACGAGTAGTGCAGCATTGTACAGGGTGCTGCTGTACCTGGTACCTACCTGCTACGTATATCTTCGGCGTACGTCTTGGAGGAACCCACGAGTGCCCCCCCCGCCCCCCCCCATTGGTGACAGCATTCAGCCTAGATGTGCCCTATTAATATTTCATGCTACTCTTATATTAATAGTACTACTGTGAGGCCTATTAGGTAAGTAATATATTAGTCGTCGTATTATATGCGAGTTATTTACGACACTGCGTCTCTCTTGTCGCCAACAGTCCGAGATTCGGCACGTAAGATTGTCCTGGATGTTCTACTGGTGCCGGATTGGCGGTGGTGTGGCTGCTATTGCTGCTGCTGTATCAGACTCTGTAAATGTATTCTTGAACATTTAAGGCGTTCATTTTATTATTTCTTGCACGAAATGTAATGAAGATATCGATCTAAAACCGGGGCAAGGCTTGACCGGTGCGGCGGAATAGAAAACTGCAGTGCTTAGTTCAGGGAATAACTATGTAGTATAGCCAGCCGACCCGTACATACATACAGACAGCAGTAGAAAGCCAATCCAACTGCAGCACCATTTACTGCTGTGGTTTGTACTCGTGGTCGTACCCTGTACTTCGTATTTTGTTGATGCGAATATATTTAGATGTTTCGGTGGGCTTTCTTTAACAAAAGGCGTGCAAAAGGCTTGAACAAATCGGGTTAAACCTAGCAGGTTGTGCCAGGCGGGTTGTGAGTTGTGAGTTGTGAGTGATCGGTACCATGGATGGCCGGAAGCTGCGTGGAGATTGCGTGCTTTGGAGAGGATACGTAAGAGTGGTTGGGCGGGCACTCTCCTGGTATCCTGTGATCCTGTGCGGTATTCGTACCTTATCCTGTGCGGTGTGCGTACCTTACCCTGTGCGTTTTTCGTACCTTATCCTGTGCGGTATGCTTACCTTATCCTGGGCGGTGTTCGTACCTTATCCTGGGCGGTATGCTTACCTTATCCTGTGCGGTATGCGTACCTTATCCTGGGCGGTATTCGTACCTCATCTTGTGCGGTATTCGTCCATACAACAGCGGTATAACGCGGTGCTTCCGTGTCCATGTGCATACTGTTGTACGTAGTGAGGGGTATAGGGAGATTTTATTGTTGAGTGTTCTTGTGCCCTGTACCCGTCGTTACCGCATATCGTACCTGCTCCCTGATACATGTTACAACTCTGTGTTCATGTGCGTACTGCTGTGCGTAGTAAGGGGTATTGGATGGCTTGATGGGGTATTCGCGTGCCCTGTACCCGGCCAATAGTGGACGGTAAATAGAGCAATAGTTTTGTGGTAGTAGCGCGGTGTTGGTAGTATTACTAATATTAATAGTAGTACGGTAGTAATACTGGCAGTGATGCTGGTGTTGGTAACGGTGGTGTATACTATTCATGTATCAGCAGTGGCGTACTGTAATGGTATTGTTTGCAGTCCGCAGTTTTGGTCGTGTGGGTGGTTTTAGCAGTAAATATTACAGATACTTGGAAGTATTATAATCAAATTATGTGGCAGGTTATTTGGATTATTTGCACCCGCGACGCACACTTGGTAGCATGGGCTTTTGGGTCAGGGTAAAAAAAAAAAAAAAATGTCGTGGCTCGTCTTGAACGCAAGAAGCTCGTACGATACGCGCAGAGTGGTAACTGCTGCTGCAAAGTAGTAGAGCGCGGAGCCGAGGATGTGTTCGAGCCCGTGCTCCTATGGGCGCTATGATCCCTTGTCTTACTGTTTGTATATTATTATAAAAATGAAAATACACTCCAGCTGTGAGACCGGAGATTTTTTCGAAATTCGTCGTCGCAAGCTGTGTGTGATAATCCGATCGCGCGCATTACGGGTTGTGTGTCCTCATTAAGGATATAGGTCGGCGACTCACCTTGCAACTACAGTGTATATATAGCATTATCTCATACGTGGCTTTGCTCTGTCGTCTTTCCGTGAGCGGCTTTGCAGTGCGATTTACCACATTGCGCGTACACGATGGTGGTGGAGCTACGGCCCAGGTAGCCTCCGCTTCGTGCTCTACTATTGGATTGTTGACCCCTTCAGAGCCCGAAAAACCCTCCCTACAATAATTCCAAGTAATTTGTCCCTCAAAACGGGTTTCCAGTAGTAGAGGCAGTAGGTTAAACCGACAGGGGACGTTTTTGATTGTTGATGGGTGATTGCTGTTTTTTGACTGGTTGGCTGAGAGCTATTGCCGGAATGATGAGAGATCTGCTCCAGTCACGTTTTGGGAACAGTCTACACTAGTGAGAAGTACACTGGAATACCAGTTCCTTTTCAATACGACTGATTTCGTGGGTAAGAAGAGGCCTGATCTGTGAGATCGACACTTGTGCCGAAACCTTTTGTGATGATGATAGTGATGTGCCTTTTTTTTATCTCACTATTGATTTGTGATTTTGAGTGATACCAACATGTTTTGTTTGTACGATATCCGGTACAATCCCATTTCCTGTACAAGTACGAGGTATATATATTTTAGCCATTTATTTTGAGGTTATTTTGGCAATTTTTGTACAAGAGGTGTATGCTACGCCACGTGAAACAGCAGTGTACGAGGTATGATACAAGGTACAAGCTGCTTCAGGGGACAACCTAACCCCCATGCCAACCCTAGCCCCAATCCGGTCTCTTAGTCCTAAACCCAACCCTAAGCTTACAACGCTGCTAAGTATATGCGGTCCGTCGATCCGTCTGTCTGTCGGTCTGTGGATTTGTCTGTCGGTCGCACAGGGGACGACGTATCCCAAATTCCAGCCCCAGCCCCAACCTACCTATATAGACTATATTCCTCTGCTAAGTATACGTGGTCGGTCGGTCTGTCTGTCTGTTGGTTTGTAGATTGGTCGGTCGGTAAAATCAACTTTGTCCCTAAATTGGTCTGTCGGTCGCACAGGGAACGACGTATCCCAATTCCAACTCCAACCCTGTAATCCCTCTTCGGCTTATATGTGGTCGTCCGATCTGTCCGTCTGTCGGCCTGTAGATTGCTCGGTCGGTAAAATCATGTCCCTAATCTTCTGTTGCGCACCCAACCCTAACCCAACCCTAACCCAACCCTAGCCGAATTCCCAACCTTATCCCCGACCCTAACCCTCCACCCAACCCTAACCCTACAATCCTCTGCCGCGTATTCGCAGTCGGTCGGTCGGTCTGTCAGTCGGTCGGTCTGTGGATTGGTCGCTGTCTCGCTCGCGCAGGGGACAACCCAACAGGAACCCCGCCCCTCAACGCAACCCTAACCCTAAAATATATCCCTCTGCTGCGCATCTCGATTGCGCGGTCGGTCGATCCATTCGTCTGCCGGCCTGCCCGTCGGTCGTACAGGGGACAACATTAAGCCAGTTCAAGAAGAAGGGTGACAGCGAGCCAAAGCGAGCGATGACGGTGGGGTCGGGATGGTCAGTTCAGAGAGCGGCGAAGGCGGGAGATGGCTTCGTCTTGACGGCGCCCGGGCGAGTGACCAAGCTCAGAGCCCCGAGCGAACAGGAGGAGCAGGAGGTGAGAGGAAGGAAATGGGTGCAAAAGGACGAAGATTATTTTCTGGCGCCTGGTACATTATTTTCGAAAGTTTAGTTAATACCTTGTGCGTACCTGGGATTATTCGTTCGACCTGAAACAGACGTACCAGCTCTGATCGCAAACTACGAAAACAGATAAATGTAAACTTGTACATATTTATATATATATATATATTTATCCTTCGGCGGACGGCGAAAAATAAAGCTTAAGCTCACCACACTTCCACGTATTTTCACACACGTCGTGTGTCGATTTGATTTAACTCAATTACATTCGCAATCCGGCGCTAGCTGGCGTGTCCTTCGGTTCCCGCAAAAGCCATAGCACGAGCTGTCCCTATCAGCAGTCCCCGTTACTATTCAGAGAAAATGCCTTGCAAATGCAAGTGTGATTAGTCCTAGACTCGTGGTGGGGTCTATATGAGGCGGTTATAATATAAGGCGGTCACCCGATACAGAGCAGTCGAAATCAGTTGGCACGACTGTAACTCTGCAACTAAGTGCCTGCACGAATAGGGCAGCCTCTCGATATAGTGCGGCCGAAATTCCTTCGCACTACTGCACCGCCTTATACAGGCCCCGCTACTGCTGTATCAAGTGCATGTGATATATGCAAAATGCGAAGAGAACTGCATACGAAAAGCCGACGAAGCTCTCAATGGTCGTACGATGCGCACTTAAATCAGCGACTCAAAACAAGTTGCATATTGCATCGAGGGAAAAAAGAAAACCAGAAGAAAACAGTCAGTATGATATCATACAAGTACAACGATGAAAGCACAAAATGTCAGCGGGATTGTTGTTGTTATTGTTCTCACATTAACTCGCATAATCAAGTCCGTGGTCTCAGGACAGGCTCCAGTCACTCTGGAGCTGAGGAATACCCCAGGGAAGAACACACACAACCCAAGGTGGTACACGCATATATCACAGCTGAAGCAATTCATGCCTCCACCAGAAACATATAAAAGTGAAATCGGGAGTCAGTCTACGATGTGCCAGGTCCAGGCCGGTGCGTGCGTCTCACCACTCACGCCTGGAGAAACCAAATACAGTATTCCGATTGCCACCCAAGTAAGACTACCACGTATATATTACACGTAGTATCTATCACTACGCATGCGCACGACAGGCATAAGTCAATTGGAGAAAAAGAAACAAAGAAAAGAAAAGAAGATAAAGGAAAGGAAAGAAACGAGAAGAAAAACGAAACAAGACGAAAAAAGGCAAGCAAAGAGAACAATAAGACAAGAAAAGCAAGAAAAAACTAGACAAGATATGATATCAGGAGCAGCACGAAGCGTCAACGGGATGGCTTTGTTTGATCGCTTTTGGTCCTTCACTAACTCTGCGCGGGAAAAGTACATGCGTATGCATACGTACGTACGTTTGAAACTATAGCGCCCAAGAAAAGAGGGCGAACTTTGACCGTGGTGCAAGTACTGCCCGCGACCTTGATTCATATATACGAAGTATATATACGTATATATTTTTGTATAATAGGCTTCAACTTTTCAGATTGGGTGGTTTTGATCAATTGGGTCACGAAATCTTGGTATTAATACCTTGTAGTAAAGTCTTAAATTCTAATTCAACTACTACACGTATAGTATATAGCCCATCACGTATGTATGTGTTCTTCACATTGAACGGATCTTGCCACCCATGTACGTCCAGCACAACCAATGTCGGTACTGATGCCTCATACCCCCGGTATACAGCAACACTCGATGAAAAATCGACGAGCAGTGGGATTCCTAAACCCTATGCGCGATAAAAATTGAAGGCAAGAACCGGGGGGAAGGGACGACACCTGTGATCACGGCTTGTCCAGAAGCTGGAAAGTAGATGTGTGTGAAAATATATATGTATATATACTCGTATAGGGTGGGCATGAATTGCGTCAGTTGTGATATATTATAGAAAATGAAAATACACTCCAGCTGAGAGATCGAAGATTTTGTCGAAACTCATCTTTGCAAGCTGTGCGTGATACTCTGATCGCGCGTATTACGGGTTGTGTGTCCTCACTAAAGATATAGGTCGGCGACTCCCCTTGCAACTACAGAGTGTAGCTATCAGGGTCAACAGGGTGATGTTAGTCAGTCTGTGCGCGGAAACTATAAAACCCGTTTTTGAGGGGGACAAAATCTGACAGCTGTGGAAGGAAATGCATCCGTTTATCAAGTGAATCCTGTAAGTCGAATAACCGGTGAGGGGAGGGCGGAGTTTTGAAGGACGTGGGGGCCTGGTTTTGATCAAAAGGGAGCGGGGTTGGAGGTGGGGGAAAGGGGGGGGGGGGGGACAATGTGTGTACCACCTTTGGTTTGTTTGTGTTTTTCCCTGGGGTATTCTTCAGGTCCAGAGCGACTGGAGCCCAACAACAACAACATTGCAAATATAGCAAATATAGCAAATATAGCAACTAAAGCAACTATAGCAAATATAGCAAAAAATGTGATTTGGCCATGCAATGAACCGCAATGAACACGTGAGCAAGAAAAGATGCAAGCCAGCACACGAGAATGTTTGCAACGAAAAGGGGGGGGGGGGGGGTTAAAAGGAAAATGACAATAAAGAAAGCCGCATTTTGATGAGATTCGACGAGGGAAGAAAGGGCTAAGTTATCCCTGCGATATAAATCAAGGCACGTGCCGTGGTGGGGAGGGGGAAGTAGAGCCTGGTTAGGGATATTCCTCAGCTCCAGAGTGACTTGGAGCCTGTCCTGTGACCACGGACTTGATTATACGAGTTAATGTGAGAACAACAACAGCGACAACAGCAGTGACTCTAGAGTTAAGTTACGTTTCAGGTTTAGGGAGGGGAGAAGGGAAAGAAGTGCGCGAAGATAATAAATGGAATGAAAAAAATACAGAGAGACGAGGTCTGTTGTCACAAACTACCAGGCAAAGATGCGCATCGCAACTACAGCAAGGTGATTTGGCCAAGCAATGCCAACCGCAATGAACACGCGGGCAAAAGAATCTGCAAGCCAGCACATCAGACTATTTGCGTTAAAAAAACAAAACAAAAACGAATGAGACATAAGATGCACGAAAAGGAAAAGGAACAAGGAATAGAAACGAGAGGGGAACAGGACGACACGACCAAAATTAAAGAAAAAAAAAAACACAACAGCCAGCCAGCAACTACTATTAAAGTAAAAGTGTGCAAAAAAAATATAATAAAAATAAAAATAAAAAATAATAGTAGCAACGCAGCAGATGACGCCATCCAACCAACATCGGGAGCAGCCCTTCTACCGCTTTTCCGAGAAAATGGTTGACAGTCTTGAAATTATATAAAACCTAACCCTAACCCCAACTCTAACCCAATGAAACGCAACCAACCAACCAATGTAGGGTGAAATCCCCTTCGGCTCGTACACAGTGTGCGTCAACCATGTTGTCGAAAAAGTGGGAAGCTCCACTCAACCGTGTTGGGTTTCGACTTGACCCTACTGGTGTTGTACGAGTAGGAGCATTGCCGCATGATGTTATCACCCGAACACTGACTGTGTCTGACCGCAGTGGCGCCAATACCGTCTTCTTCGCCCCCGTGCCGAATAAAAACACGAAACTCAATAATTAAGCAAGCAAAGAAACGGAAACAAAGGAGATGATACCACCACACCCAGCCGGCGTCGCGGCAGCACCCAAGCTGGCTTCCGAGTGCAACTGCTAGAGGGTTCCGAATAAAAACACGAAACTTGATGATCAAGCAAGCAAAGAAGCGGAAACAAAGGCGATGATACCACACCTAGCCGGCGTCGGGGCAGCACCCAAACTGGCTTCCGAGTGCAACTGCTAGACGATTAGAAGCATTGCTGCCTGGTCTGTCCTCTACTCGCTGTATATTCGAAGGCCGTGTCCGTACCGACACCATCGCCTCAATAGCCCCCAAGGGTATCCAAAAGGAATACAGAATGGGCTAAGCTAAAGGGAAATAAGGGATGAAAGGGAAAAGAGGAAAGCGGTTCAGGAAGATCCTGCATACCGGCGGCGGTAGTACATACTGCACCCCAGAGGGGGAGTGGGCAATCCAACGAGCAAAAAAATAAACCAAACAGAGTCGCAGTAGCTTGAGGTTACGTAGACAGTGGTGTACCTCCTAGTCAGCCTGGTGCGTTGCTACCCTGTCTGCGGTCTCCTTTCTTTCAAGGCCGTTTCCCCACTCCGCCCTTCCGGCTTTGTGGGCCACGCATCCGGGCTGCGTGGCACTTCCAGCTATTTTCCTCCTCTACGTGCCACCTGGCCATGAACCGTTCGGCTGCTTCGAGGATCCCCCGATGCCTCTTGCCCGCCTTCTGTGCTGCATGGGCCCACAGCAGTACGGTTTCAAGTCCGTACTGGAAAATCTTCCGTTGACCATGCGGTGGATCGAAAAACGGCGAGTTCGTCTCTCAGGGTTGTAATGCAGTTGTTCGATGGCGCACCTGGTCCCGCGTTTTATCCATCGGCTCGGGTTTTCTCCACCGGCTGTCCGCGCAATCGTCTGTCTGCGCAATCGTCCGACTGGGTAAATCGCCTCTTGTTTCGCTGTACCATTGCCTCTTGAGCGAAGAAGAGCCGCCGTTTCCGGATGGTTCGTTGCTCTTGCATTTCGTCTTCCTCAGGGCCTTAGCCCTTGGCATACCAGAGATGGTGTGGTCCGCACGACGCTGGATGCCATGGACTCGCCGGAAGGCTTCGAGGTGCGCCTTTCGGAGCTCGTCGTAGTGAGTCGCGTTGAGGGTCCACGTCACACACCCGTACAGCAGGGTCTCTATATACCTCGGCCTTCAGCTGGCGTACCTTGGCTGAGCTAGGCGGTCGTGACATCGTATAGCCCTGGACCGAACCGCTTGTAGCAATGCCCTTATGAAGCGGACCTGAATCGGACCCGTCGCTTGATGTCAAACGTGAGGTCAGCGTCTTCGTGCCTAACGCCGCCGAGGTATAGAAACTGCGTTGTCTGATTCAACCACTGTCCAGCTGCTTCGGTGACGAGAGGCGCGCGGGATGCAAGGTCCCGTGCTTGCAGCAGAACGGTCTCTCGTCTGTTTTTCCGAAACCGTGAGGCCTGCTGCTTGCTTCAAAGACGGTCACAATGACTGCCATCATTTTAGCTCGCCCCTCTGCCGATTTCGAGTGAATTTCGGCGTCGCCGGCGTAAAGCATGCCCCACACGGCCCTCCGCACGCATGCCAAATGTTTAAAACTCATCGGCATCGGTGTTTAAAATATGACGAATCACCGCAACCTTACACGGGGTTTCCAGTGAATGAAGGAATCACCAGCCAGGCCACGCCAGGTTCCCCCGCTACCAAAGCCGAGCCGAGGCTTTCGTGGTTGCCTGTATACCGTTGCAGGTCTTGGTGAACGTCGGCCCATGCCCTAAAGAAGTTAAAATTACAAAAAAATACCAAGGACCCGAGGGAATACGGCCAGTGCAGGTACTACAAAAATAGCGGTACTGCTCTGTGTTTATGCCGGGACGGGTGCTCTGATTATTACAATACAGCAGTAGCTGAGCAGCGTTGGCCGGGTCTTGTTCAGTGGGCGCTGCTCGAGTTTGATTCAGCGTGTGATTGAAGCGGATAAATGTTTGTACTCAATACGTTCGTGCCTGGCTCGCCTGACTTTTTTTTTTTTCTTTTAATCCTCCGGCGGATGGGAAAAAATAAAGCTTTAGCTCACCACACTTCCACGTATTTTCATACGCGTCGTGTGTCGATTTAACTCAGTTGCTTTCGCAGCCCAACGCAAGCTGGCGCACCCTTCGGGTCCCATCGTAGGTATAGCGTAAGCTGTCCCTATCAGTGGTCTTCGTTACAACCCCGGCAGCGCAAGCTGCCGTTGTATACGGATGCGTGTGTATGTCGACCCGGCCTGTCCCCTGAGGGTCAGTTTCGGTGGAGGTAGCCACCCGGAATGTCATCTTTCCGGGTAGTGTGGGACTTGCGTAAGCTCACCCACTAACAAAATCCCTGGCCATGGGAGATGGCCTTCCGCCGGACTTGGTCCAGTTACGGTCCACCCTACCCATTCGGGCGTTGGTCCTCGGGCGTGACGTTTTGTACTTCTCTCGCGTGGTTTCTGGTGTCTACCAGGTACGTACGATCATGTTACAAGTGTCGGTGTTCAATTTGAAGTCCGTGTTAGTTGGGCGCAACCATTTGTTGCCTAGAGCCTGGCCAATGCTTGTTCAGCACGTGTCGGTCAGAGTCTTTTGATCCAGCGTGTGATTGAAGCAGAGGCTTTTTTTATACGTTTTGTGTCTGGATCACCTGACGGTTGTACCCTGCTCGCCTGACACTTGTTGTACCTGACTCGCCTGGTCACGGGTTTCTACTTTTCATATCACAAGAGTCCATGCTCAATTTGAAGTATGTGCTAATGGGCGCAACCATTGGTAAACTAGAGCTTGTGGGAAACCACAGGTCACATTTTTTTTTTTTTGGTCGCTTTTTGGGAGGGGGGGAGGTATCCAATCTTTATCAGTAGCCCAACGTTAAAACGTGAAACCCCAACGACGACTAATCAGGTAAATGTAGCCGGTCGCCCCGGTGGTCTGGTGGTTACCCTCGAATACTACTAGCGTTGGTCCTTGGGTTCGATTCCCACCATGGTGAGATTTGACTTTTTCAGTTGCAGAAATGCAACAAAAAGGATCAACTGCTGAGGCCATTTCTTCTGCAGTCGGATTTGTCAGTCGAAAACGACCTTTTTCGACTGAAGCCCAAATCGGGCTTTCTTACGCAGTCGAAAAAGGGCTTTTTCGACTCAACTTTTTTCGACTGAGAATTCCGACTGGCGGATCCAATCGAAAAACTTGACTTTTTCGACTGGATCCTCCAGTAAAAAAACTCAGTCGAAAAAGTTTTACACGTGTTTTTTGAACCGATCGCATCACCCATCCCACCACACCATTAAACACACACCCACACGGCCACACGGCCACACACCCATACCAGGTACCACACTGCAGTATCATACAAGGCGCTGACGCTGGCTTGGCTATCCCTGCTGTTGCTTCTCGCAGCAAGTCGGCGTGGCGCATTCCTAGTTCCGCTCGCCAGCAGCGTGTATCACACGACGGCAGCTGCGCGCGGTCTCGATCCCATGCTGCCAACAACGGCTGCGCCTGCTGTAGCTTTGGCGGCTCTCGGCTGAGTGCAACTCCACGAACGTAGCTTTGGCGGCTTTCGGCTAAGCCCAAAGCCACCAACTCGCTGGAACGAAGGTTCGTCGAGCCGTTGCTCGCGGAGACAGCGCGAAGCACAGAGCTGCCAACCGATTTCGCCTGCTGTACAGCAGTACTCCATCACACCAACCGCCTCTAGGAATAGCACAAAAACTATGAAATCAACTCGACTGACGATAAGAAGAAGGACCAGAAGAATCCAGTCGAAAAATAATCCAGTCGAAAAGGGCCGTTTTCGACTGGCGGAATCCGACTGCATAAGAAATGGCCTGAGAGCGCCTATGTAGCAGCGTGGGTAGGTACAATTCGACGCGAGTCAACGAGGGAAGAAAATTCTGAATTTTTCTCGCGATAAAAATGAAGGCACGTAACCGCGGTGGGGAGGGAGGGGGGAGGGTCCGCTATTTGACCCCGGATTTGAGGTACTCCTGGGAGGGAGGGCAAGGGTAGTGCAAGGATAGTAAATTGATTGAAGAACGGCCAATGGAGGGAAAAAAATAGTTGTGCTCACCACACTTCCACGTATTTTCGCACATGTCGTGTGTCAAGTTAACTCATTTGCAGTCGCAGTCCAGCGCTTTTATGTTAGCGGGCATGTCCTTCGGTTCCCGTGGCAATATCAGCGCGGGCTGTGCCTACCGGCGGCCACCGTTATTTCTGCAGCAGCACAAGCTGCCGTGGTATGCGGATGCATGAGTATGTCGACCCGATCTAATCCCTGGGGATCGGGTGCGGTGGAGATACTGTAGAGACCTGGAACGTCGTCGCTCCGGGTAGTGTGGAACGTGGGCAAGCTCACCCACTAACAAAACCCCCGGCCATGAGAAGGCAGGTTTCCGCCGGACTTGGCCCAGTTACGGCCCACCCTACGCGTTCGGGCGTTGGTCCTCCTGACCTGTGCTATTGTGGTACAGAGCATCCCGCATGCTCGTATCTGCAAACCCAGCGGTACCTGCTGTGCTGTAATTCCTATGGGTAGGGTTCAGATATCATTTTTTTTTATCTTTACCCCTTTGGTCGGGACTTCATTGCTGTTTTGAAACATATTTCGTTGTCCGGGTCTTGTAGACCTTAACCCCTTTATGGGCATGCACTGACATTTTTGGAGCTGGGGATGCGAAGTATGATGGTTGGAGGTTGAGTGGGGTCAGTGTTGCAGCAGTACAAGGCTTGACCTTGTAACCCTCGCAGTGAACGCACCCCTGTACCTGGTGCACAATAATTTCACTTGGAATTGGTGCTGGATCGTTTTCGCGGTGTGGTAAGAGAAGTTTACGGGCGAGAATTGCAGCGGCATTCATGCATGCGTGGCGTGCATGCCGACCGCCTGTAAGAGGAACAGTGGGCAACAGATAGTACTAATAGTGTTGTTATTGCAAGTATCATCGTACTACCTGTAAGCTCGTGTCGTACTCTGGTCTCTACTTGGTATATTGTCTCCCTCCCTACCTGGTACGTTGTATTTCGGACGCTGCACCTTATCTGGACTACCCGGGTTGTATCGTTTGGCGGATGCTGTAGTCGTCATCTATTGATAGCTGTTGGGGACACTTTTTTCTCCGTTTTTTTCACGGGCCAAGCAAGATCCGGCCCGCGGGTGGGGTCAGGAGGTTTTCCAAAACTCGCGGGTCAAGTCGGGTCGGGTCAGGGAGTGTTGGAAACCTCACGGGTAGGGTGTTGGATCGAATCAGGAGGTTGTTCAAACAGCTCACGGCTGACGTATTTGAACTATTTTTATAAAACATGACGGGTCGGGTTGACCCGACCCGACCCGATCCGACCGGCGAGAAATAATCCGTTCCGTGAAAAGACGTGTTTTTTCCTCTTGTGTTTCAAAGGGATCGATTTTTTTATATCAGGCTTCCGATTTCACTTTTTTATGTTTCAGCTGATGTCAGACTTGCTTTGGTTTTGTTACACGCCTGTATATATACGACTGTCTATGTTTTTAGTTTTTATTTTCCTGAGGTGATCTTCTACTCCAGAGTGACTGGAGCCTGTCCTGTGACCACGGACTTGATCATGCGAGTTAATGTGAGAACAGCTACAACGAACAGCACATCCCATGTGCCATATAACAGCTGATTCCAGGTGCAGCAGCAAGAGCCATACTTGGACAGCAGTATTATTCGTAGGTTATAGGGTTATTGTAGCTGAGAGCGCGGTCTATGTGACTCCTGCAGATCTAAGGTTTTGCGGGCTTTCTTCCCGCGACACATCGAATACCATTCATTGCGTTATGTTTTTACTTGTCGGCAGCGCTCAAACGGCGTCCCTGAATATATTGTGAGAAAGGTAGAATATCGCCGGATAACTAACTTGAGGGTTTGTTTTCGGATCGTCCTCAATAAACAGGTCATGGCATCTTTTGGTACAAATATGATACTGTGGATACATTGACGTGGGAGTAAGAGCGGCTGCCAATGGGGCTTGTGCTACTGCTCGTACTGCGGTCGTGTGCTGTCGCGGATGGGATGGTTTTGGCGGGGAAATAAAAAATGTACATTTGTTTATACGGGCGATACGATATGTTCGTTGGCCGAGTGCTGTATATGTAATACGCCTCTGACTATCTCGTGCGTGCGGCGGACATGACAGGCTGAAAAAATATATAGATATAAAATTCCGGGTCGGAATACAACATACCAGGGTAATATGATAGCATCACGCTTTTTGAATTATTAGTTTTGTAAACGTTTTTTTTTTTTCTTCGTTCGTCGTTCTCAACGTCCTTGTATCTACTCGGCGCCTCCATTTTTTTCTGTGTGCGCAACTCTTTGTTTTCGACCTCAGTGGGTGAATGCGTTGGAAACTCTCATCAAGAATGAGAAAGAGAAGCTTTCGAAGCAGCCCTTGAGGACTAACACCAAGCTTTGGTGGGCGGAGACGAAGCAGGGCCAGTTCTGCTTCGAGCTGGACGACCACTACGAAATGGTGAGCGCCCCCCCCTCCCCCCCGCCCCCTTATATGGAAAAACCGTAATGAGTGCCTAAATGTTGCTGTTAGAGTAGGAACGGTGCTCGGTCTTGAAAGGTATGCGTGGTCAATGATCAAAAGACTTTGGGCAAGCACGATTACGCCCCCCCGCCCTCCCCCCCACCCATCCAAACACCCGACAACCCAACCACCCAACCACCTCCCCTTGCCCTCCCCTTCCCTCCCCCCCCCTCCCGATCCGCCCCTTCCTTCCCTCCGCCGCCCTCCCTTTCCCCTGGCTCGCTCCTTGCTTCGGTTATGTTTTGCGTATTTTTCTGATCGTTACAGAACAAGACGATCGGCAGCGGAGGGTACGGCGTTGTCGTGTCTGCGGTGGACAAGAGGAAGGACACCAAGGTCGCTGTTAAAAAGGTACCACACTCGTTTTAGTTGGTTTGGTACCCAGGCATTGATTGCGGTATACGCTAAGACTCGCGGTATTATTTACCCTATACCAGGTATCAATAGGAGGTCCTGATTTTGTTGGGTGCATTTTTTTTTCCATACGTCGATTCTTAATCGTGCTGTTGTTCGTGTGACAGGGCTATCTCACGCGGTCTACCAACCGGTCCAGGCCTCTCTCCCTCTCTCCATAACATGTACCCTGTGCCCTGTACCTTGTGCCCTGTCCCCTGTACCCTCAACCCTGTTGACCGTACGTCTTCCATCCCATCCATTGAAATTGAACCCTTTACCCTCCATCCCATTCACAGTACGCTCTACCCTGTACCCTATACCCTTCACTGCATTCACTGTACCCTCGACACTCCATCCCATCTCTACTACTGTACCCTCTACCCTCGATCCTATGCACTTGTACCCTCCACCGTGTACCCTCTACGGTCCATCCCGTGCTACCCTCCATCGTGTCCTGTACCCTCGAGAACCCTTTACCTGTCCATCCCAATCAGTGTACCCTCTACCCTGTACCTTTTTTACCCTGCATCTCATTATATACTCCATTCCATTTCAGGTGGTATCGGCGTTCGACGACATGCTCGTCGCCAAGCGGATGATTCGCGAGATCCGCCTGCTCCGGCAGTTCGACCACGACAACATCATCCGGATTGTCGACATGCTCCCGCCGCCCAGCGTGGAGAAGTTCAAGGACGTGTACATGGTCCTCGACCGAATGGACACGGTGAGCTTTTTTTTTGCTATTGCGTAGCGTCCGCCGCTTGACTTTGCTGGGCTCTCCAATGCACACACACCGTATTTAGCTGGTACCAGGTATGTCAACTATCGGGAGGCGTGAATGCTGTGCCCCTTGTCCCGTCGCTTAGGGTTTGTCATAGCGCGCTTGGCATGTGTCCGTCACCCCCCCCTCCCCTCCCCGCGCCCGCCCCGTCCTTTATCTAAAATATCGCCCTTTCCTCTAACCTCTTCCATATTCCGTAATTCTTCTTTCCTTTTCCATCTCCCGTTTCGATATTCCCGCTTCCATATTCTTTCTTCGTAATAATCGGTTTCCCCTCTTCCATCTCCCCTCGTCTCCATTCTCCCTTCTCTCCCGTGATGGCAGGACTTGCACCACATAATTTACTCGGGGCAGAACCTGAAGGAGGCTCACCTCCAGTTCTTCCTGTACCAGATCCTGTGCGGGCTGTACTACATGCACTCCGCGAGGGTCATCCACCGGGATCTGAAGCCAGCAAATGTCCTTGTCAACACCACTTGTGACCTCAAGGTATGATGACACCTGGTACTGCCCAGCTGTCGCATACACCAAGAGATTTCGCTATACAGTAAACAGTGGATACCCCGATTCAAGAGTGCCCAGGATAAGCGCGTTCCGGACTTGAGAGCGGTCAAATCGGCATGCCCCGCCTGTACTTGAAGGCTTTATAAATTTCCCGCGATAGATAAGAGCATGTGTAGGTAAGAGCGCTTGTTTCGGCTTGTCACCGGACGCTCTTGAATCGGGGTACCCACTGCATACGCACAGATTTTTATTTGCGTACAAGCTAATAGAGCTCCCTCTGTAGTGCCGGTTGAGTAGTGCCGGTTGCCCGATTACAGTAGGTAGTGCCTGTAAAATCGACTAGCGCAGATGGGGACAAGTAGTATCGGCAGTGTGCGGGAGTAGTGCCGGTTGCCGCTATAGTGCGGGATGATCCGCCGACAAATCAAGCCAGCGAATGTCCTCCTCCGCACCACTTCGTGACCTCATGGTATATGATGACATTGCCTAGTTAATGCATGATTCGCCAATTTTTCCTTCGCTTCGTATCTGGTGGCTTGTTGCAGGGCTTTTCGTGGGTCATCACCCGATCCGCGGGTCGGGTCGGGATTTTTTCGAAATGTCACGGGTCGAGTCGGGTCGGGTCGGGAGGTGTTCGAAACCTCACGGGTCGGGTGGGGTCAGGAGGTTTTCAAATCTCGAGGGCTGCGTCGGGTTACCCTGACCCAACCCGACGTCAGAGATGTGACGCGACCCGGTGACCCGACCCGTGAAAATGCAATGCTTTCGTTTTCGTATAGATAGGAGGCTTTCAAGTGGCCAAGGCATATCCCCTCCTCCTCATCCCCCCTGCCCCCCCCTCTCCCCACACATTTTTTCCCCTTCTCCCCAATGCCGTGACGCTTGCAGCTGTGCGACTTTGGGCTGGCGCGGAGTCTGGGTAAGGCTCCGGCGGCGGGAAGTTCCCCTGGAGGCGGGCGCGGATCGGGGGGTGTTGCCCCCGATGTGGAGGATGGGGATTCAGGGGGCGAGGTGAAGCTGACAGAGTATGTCGTCACTCGCTGGTGGAGAGCTCCTGAGGTGTGTTACGTGCTGAGGTGTAGAGGCGTAGCTGGGCGTATCAATTACCAGGTTTTAACTTTGCTGTTGGTGTTGGTGTTGGTGTTGGTGATGGTGATGATGGTGGTGGTGGTCGTGCTTGCGTGATATCGCGTATATTTATGTCACCCCCCATTGTTTCTTTTTGCAACTGTAACTGCGATGTTGTTGTTGGTGGTGGTGCTGTCGATGTCGTTTGTCGTTGTTGTTGTTGTTGTTGTCGTCGTTGTTCTTGTGTATCGGCACCAGGTATGTTTTTAAACTCCGTCATAAGCGTGGGTGGGAGCGGTAGCCGAATGGGCGACGGAGTGAAGGGGAAAAGCGTTTTAAATAGTATCGGGCAAGCAAGCCAAGGCACCTCACGTAGTGTTCACGACCGGACACAGCTTCGACAAAATGGTCGACAGCCCTTAGTCACTTCTCATTACATTTTCATTCCGAGATATTTCCCGGGCAGTAAATGGGGGATTTGGGTTTTGATAGGGTAATTCCGCATTTTTTGCGGGTGGTGCGGGGGGGTGGGAGCGATAGCTAAAGTGTCGGCGGCGGAGGAGTGGTAGAGATAAAGCAAGCCAAGGCCCGCCTCTAGTGGTGTTTTTTCGACCGGACACAGCTTCAACAAAGTGCCTGGTAGTTCGTTCACAGTTGCTCCTCATTAAGTATCCCTTCCTAGAACCTGCCCTTTTCCCAGGCTGTTGGGGTTGAGGTGTTGGGGCATTTTGTATCTGGTATGCGCCTTGTCAAGGCTTGGCGAAGGTGTATGTATGTAGCCCTCAGCTAAGAGGCGAGAAGGAGCGCGGTGGTGGGGATGGTTCGATGGTGGGTTGTTGTGCTCTCTTTACGCCCTCACGGCGGACGCTCTTGCGAAGCGGGTGATGAGAGCGAACAGGGTTTCCATCGTAGCTCGGCGGTAGCCGTGGGGGGTCGAGGGAGTGGCGTGTTGCGCCCCTCCGAAGGGGCAGGGTTGGGAACTGATCAAGTTAAGTGGGTAAGCAGCAAGAAGAAAGCAAGCAAGCCTTACGGGCTTGTGTATATGCAAGGTACGCAATTGTGGTGGTTGTTTCTGGTTGTGGTTGTATGCGAAGCTGTGGTAGTCGTGTGCGAAGTTGGGGTGGTGGTGGTGGTTGGTGATTACGTTGGTGTTGGTGTTAGTGGGTGATGGTGTGTAGGCAGTCGGTGCTGATTATTTGTGGTGGCGGAAAGTGTTTTTGGTGTTGCTGATCGCCGTTTTCTCGTTTTTTATGATGCTGCTGTTTTGTTTTTTCATACTTGCTTGTTGCCCTTGCATTATTTTGCGCTTCGAGTAGTTAGCTGTTGTGCTCTTGAGCCTTTGGTGGCGTAGTTTTTTGTTTGTTGCATGCTCTTGATGTTGACAACGTGATGTGTGGTGCGTGTTTTTTTTTTATGTTGTGATTGTTGTTTTGTTACAAAAGTCTTACGCGTTTTTTTTTGTGTTGTGATGGTTGTTTTGGTACGAAAGTTCCCCGATCGTTTCGACTCAAGAAGCTGTCCAGGGCGCGAAATATACAAAAGATAGACCGCCCCTGCAAGCGGAGCTACCGCCCGCTCGGCATCCTAAATTGTTTTGTTCACAGCGGACCTGGCTGCAATGTTGGTGTAAACGCGACCCTCCGGCAATATCGTTGTTCTGGTCATCTTTCGGGAGCCACGAGTTTCACGTCGTGTAGTTCGCGTCTGTAACCGTTTATGTGTGTGATGATGTGATGATATCAAACAGGTATTTGTCATTTTTCATTTGGTAACTGGAACTTGTCTTCGCAAGCTGTGTGATACTCCGACCGCGCGTATTACTGGGTGTGTGTCCTCATTAGGCATATAGGTCGGCGACTCCGCTTGGAACTACAGTGTAGCTTGTACCAGGGTCAACAGGTTGATATTAACCAATATATGAGCCATGCAAGCGTAATTAATATCAGGCGTACGACTACATTAATATTGTAGTATAAGCCATGCAAGCGTAATCAACGTCAGGCATATGACTACATTGATAAGGTAGTATAATCCATGCAAGCGTGATTAATATCAAGCATACGACTACATTGATATAGTAGTAAACCGATATATCTGGTACGACCAGGTTCCAAACCGACCAGAAGCCTATATAGCCCTAATCCAGCAGCTAGCCCGAAACCCGAAAATCATACTTGTAGGGGGATATGTGTACCACAAAATAGTATACCAGGGGTGTGTATACTACGATAATACCGGGTGAATACAGTAGAGGTATCACTTTTCGTCCGAAATGGTCTCTGAATGACGGGGCTCCTTAACCCAAAATCGTCGGAAAATACGCCCCCCTTATTTTTTGCGTGATTCTCGTTGTATACCTGGGCCATGGGATTTTTCATCCGGTACGTAGCAGTTTTTGCGTCTCTTCAAATCAGTTTTTGGGAGGGGTCTTGACCCTTTTAGAGCCCCCAATCCCCTCATTATACTAAATCCAAGTAATTTTGTCCCCAAAACGGGTTTCCAGTGGTAAAGGCGTTAAGCTCCCAAATTGAGGAAAACCCAGAAAAACGCGGCGCAGCTCTATCGCAACACGCATCAGTGCTTGGACTAGGGGCTCATGGCTTGTGTGTACCGGTAGACACCGCTGTGATATGAGAGGGATGGATTTGCTGGTTATATTTTGCGGGTTCGAATGTTTGGTGATTTGGAGGAATGTAAAGCGTCTTTTTTTTTTTTAGTACTCTCGTGTGTATACCTTGTAATGCTCGTAAAACCCGCACGGGTTTTTGTTTTTTGTTTTTTGTTTTTTAACAGGGCGAACCTGTTTGACGAGATACATGGCATCTTGTTTTTGTTTTGTCATAAAATCACGTTTCTTTTATGTATATTCGTATACTACTCGCGTCCTTCTAAAGTAAATAAAAGTCACTCATTCTAACCCCCGCCCTCTTTTTTTTGTGCAAACCTGGGTGTGGTGGTCGCTGAAAAGGTGTTTCTGGAAGCCAACTACGGGACTGCTATCGACGTATGGTCGGCCGGCTGCATCATGGCCGAGATGCTTCAGCGCAAGCCGCTCTTCATGGGCTCCAACACGGCGCAAATGTTGAGACTGGTCGTGCAGTTCACCGGGAAGCCGTCCGAGCAGGACTTGACCTTCGTCACCAACAAAAAGGTATACCGGTGTTAGGCATGACGTGTTTTGAACGTGTACCGGTATTTGTCATATACTATAACCGGGATTTCAAGTCAACGACATCCCCGAGACATGATGCCCTTTTTTTTTTAGGCCTGGTTTTTATGTGGTGTGCTGCGGTAGTGTTGTGGGTGTGTTTTTTTTTTAACCGGAAAGCCGTCAAAGCAGGACTTGACCTTCGTCACCACCAAGAAGGTATACTATCGGTTACATATTTTCGCTTGAATTCAGAACGTAAGTAGCTAGAGGGTTTCGCGTCACGAGCATAAATAGGTTTAATAACCTTTATCTTATGTTAACAGCAACAACAATTTTCACTTTTTACGTGCACAAGCCAAACCTCCCTCTTAACCCCCCCCCCCGTCCCCGCCCCGTGTCGATGTTACCGGAAACCTTGCTGTGCGTCCCCTCCCCTCCCCCCCTCCGCTCCCTTGCAGGCCCGGAATTACGTATTGGATATGGCGGAGGGACCTCGAACCGCTCTCCCCGAAAGGTTCCCCGACGCAGGAGCGGATGCTTTGGATCTCCTCTCGAGAATGCTCACGTTCGATCCGGCGCGACGTATCTCCGTGCGCGATGCGATGCGCCATCCCTGGCTAGCCAGGTTCTATCAGGTAAAAGGTGGCGGTGGTGGTGGGGGCGTTTGTAGTGGTGGTGGCGTTTGTAGTGTGGCGGGCGTGGTGGTAGGGATGGTAGTTGTGGTGGTGGTGGTGGTATTGTGTGTTTGTGTGTTTTTTCTTTGTTTTTTTCTTTGTTTTTTTTCTTCATCCTCAGGCGGATGGGAAAACAAGATCGGGTTGACGTTAGCAGCGCTCGCTCGAATGCTGGTCGACGAAAGGTTCTCTCGAAACTCTGACTCGTCCAGCCCGTGTTGGTTGATGGGAGACTATTGGTGTTGTGCTCGTAGTGGTACGTGGTGATTGTGGTGTTGGGATGCGGGTGGTAAGGACGGTGGTGGTGTTGGTGGTGTTTTGGTGGTGGGGGCAGTGGGGGTGGTTGTTGTTGCTGGCGTTTTGGTGGCCGCTGCCACGCGCTTGGCGACGACGCACTCCGCCGTCCCGTCAGTTGCTTTTAATAGCGCGACTCGATCAGATCCGGTGGGCTGGTAATGGTGGGTGTTTTGGTGTTTCGCTTTGGTGGTATTTCATTTATTGTGGTTCGTGGGGTTTTTTGGTGGCGATGGTTTGGTTCGGTGATTTGTATGTCGTTTATGTTTGTCTTGTTGTCGTTTTTGTTGTTATTGTTGTTGTTGTTGTTGTTGTTGTTGTTGTTGTTGTTGTTGTTGTTGTTGCTCTTGTTGTTCTTGTTGTTGCTGCTGCTGCTGCTGTTGCTGCTGTTGCTAGTGCGAGTGCTTGCTGCGACATTTTCTTGTTGTTGGTTATTGTTGTTCTGTTTTTTTGTTTGTGATTTCTCTCTGCCGTCGGTTCTGTTCTGGGTTGTATTTTCGTTATGTTCTGTTTTGGGCTAAGCTTCCTCTCCGCGGCGTGGCATGCGTATGGTGATTCGGAGGCGGGGGCGAGGGAAACCGAGGCATTTGCAGTGGTGAAAGGACTGCGGTGCGCGTCAAGTCTATTGTGATGTGTAAGCATATGCATGTTTCGTGATTTTGTGTTCTTGTTTCAGTTGTACATGCGCGTGTGTGTACATACGCGCATACCAGGTGTACAATATGCGTATTTGGGTATACCACAGTTTACTGCTGTATTGGTATGTTGGTGCTTGCGTTTGGTCTTCTTTTTGTAAGCGTTGAAAAGCCACTTCTTCAGGTATTAAATTGACAAGTGTCGTCGCATTTTAATCAATTAAGAATCCCCGAGTTCGTCTCATGTTGCCACCTCCCCTCCGCCCTCCTCCCGCCCCCCCCGAACCCCCCCTACCCCACACATACGCCTTCCAGGAGGAACACGAAACCCCTGCTCCGAAACCAGCAGAGCTCACGGCGGTAGAGAACCTCATCCTCACCCGCCCAAATCTTCAACAGCTCATGTTTGAGGACGTGTGCGCTTTCCGCCCGGAGTGCCGAGCGATGGCGCCGGGGGGGGGCGGCGGCGATCCGTCCCCGGCTAGCACAGAATTTAGCGATATCTCTATCAACTCCCCTGCATTAGGAGGGCCGGGAGTGGGGGCGGCAGTTGGGGCTAGGGCTGGGGCGACAGCTGCGGGGGCGGGGGCAGGTGATCGCGCAGAGCAGCAGGCACCGCGGCCGTCAATGTCTTCAGAATCGGGGTCGACGGTATCGGCGGCGGTGGCGGAAGAGAAGCCGGGGGATGGGGGGGAGAGCGAGACATCGGGGGTTGTTGAGGAGCGGGCGGGGGGGGGCGGGGGGGGAGGGGGGGGGGGGAGGGGGGGCAGGCATATCGACCGCGACGGTGGCGACTTGAGGGAGGGGCGGGGTTACACGGGGTTTCCACTATAGGGGGGGCGAGGGGGAGGAAGAAAATAGAAGCTTTTTCTCCTCTGAAGGTTGTTGTCCGCGGCGGGGGGGACCCTTTTCTTTTTGCCTTCTTCTTTCTTTTGTTAAGGGCGCCCCCTCCCTACCCCCTTTTGTTGATCATGTTTTGTGGCTCGGGCGGGCGAACTCTTTCTTCTTTCTCCCCCCCCCCCCTTCCCCTCCCCTCACCTCCCCTCCCACCTTCGTGGAAGTATGTGGTTTGGTTGCACGGTGGCCATTCCGTTTTCTACAAAAGTATATGGCGCTATCTGCTGCCGTCCCCCCCTCCACCCGTCCCCCCCACCCTCCACCCTGGCCTTGTTTCTGTTATTATTCCTTCTTCGATTTTTATCGCGCTTCCCAAGGCGCGTCGCCGCGGCCGTGTTTGTTGGCACGGGCACACTCTGGTTTGCGCATTTAGCTGAGATGGCTTTCCGGTTTGCGAGGTTCTGTTTTTTGCGAGACTCGGTTAGGTTTTGCGATTCTGTGTTTCGATATTTCTGTTCAGCGGCACGGTTTTTCCTGCGATTCCTTCCGTTTTGCGAGAGACATGTGTTTTTGCGACTCGTTTCTTTTGTTTTCGTTGCGATTCTGTTTTTAGCGACGACGACTCTGAATTGCGATTCTGTTTTTGCGACGACCTCCGAATTGCGATTCTGCTGTTGCTAGGTAGTCCGTTTTTTTTTTTTTTTTTTTTTTTCCCCGACTTTGATTCGCGGCTGTGCTTCACAGACGGTTCTACCTTGCGGGCGAGCGGACGGGCGGACGGGCGGGCGGGCGTGCGGACGGGCAGACGGGCGGGCGGACGGGCGGGCTGGGCTCTCTGTTGACCCTGTTTCGGGATTCGGTTTTTGGATTCAGTTGGCTTGACCCTTGTTAGTAGCTAGTGGGCCGTCTTCCCTTTGAGGGGGTTGGGGTTGGGTTATGGGATGACGGAGACTGTCCGCCGTGCGTACTAAAGTTTGTGTCACGCGAAAATTGGCTTTTGCTTGTACGGCTTAGTCGGTTTTTGAGTGGAGCTAGGTGGGGTCGCGGGTCGAGTCGTTGGTTGGATCGCAGGGTCCGATCTGGTCGCGGGTCGGATCCCGTCGCAGGTCGGGCCGGATCGAGTTGGGTTGGGTGGGTGAGGATGATGGGGTGCGTGGGTATGAGGGGAGGGAGGGGGTGGGGTGGGTGGGTGGAGGGATTGGTGGATGGAACGATAGGTAGGTCGGTAGGTAGGTAGGTAGACAATGCTGATTATTTTCGTGAGATCTTCAGAGGGGTGGGTTGTGTATCGTGTCACTTCACCTGTACTGTGACTGGTATGTTTTGGGGACGAAAACATGCATATATGCGTCTAACGGGGGGTTGGGGGACGGACGAGGGGGTGGGGAGTCGCTGACGGAAGTGGAGGAGTAGAGCAGGGCGGGGGCGGGGGGGGGGGGGGGGGGGAGCGAAGGGGGCGGTGGCAACGGCGTGTAGGCCGGAGCCGCTGAATTTGTTCATTGGCTTTCTTTTCCACGTGGTTCGCTTTCGTGTTTTTTCGTTTTTTTTCTTTTCTTTTGGGTTTGTGTCAGTCTGGCATATGGCAGGCTGGCCGTGTAATATGTCATCTTTATTATTCTGGCTAAAAAAAATGATTGATGATAGCTTAGGGGGGTATATTTACCTCAACGTACAGTACAGCAGGGGAGTTGTTATGGTTAGCGCATTACGCGGTGCAGGGCAGCGTAGCGCGTTGCAGAGAGAGAGGGTTTCGCCATGCAGAATCAGGGGTGGCTCGATGCAGGGCGAGCATTATGACGCGATGCATAGTGACGCGATGCAGCGCGATGCAGCGCGAGCGCACCGCGATGCAGCGCGAGCGTGCCGCGATGCAACGCGAGCGTACCGCGATGCAGCGCGAGCGTAGCGCGATGCAGCGCGAGCGCAGAGCGAGCGCAGCGCGGTGCAGAGAGAGGGTGCGCGGCGATCGTGCTTGGGAGTGTTTTGCCCTCCTTCCCCCCGATCGCTCTATATGAGCGCGCGCGCTGATGGTTCTTGGGTGATGAGCGGACCCGGGGGGGCTCTATTAGAGGCCAAGGATGGGGGCTGGTGTTACCTGTATTTGGGTGGGGGGGTGGCGGCTAGATGGCATGGGAACGACAGTCGCGAGCTGTGTGGTTGGGTTTTTCCTGGCGTGTAGCTTGGCTTAAGACATCTGTGCGCGCCCGTGCGGCTCGCGTCGCACCGTACTCGCGGTGTGAGCAGAGTTCGTGCAATGCATGCATGCACTTGGTGAGCACTTGGTAGACGTAAAGCATAGTACTTCTTGGGTCAGCGCTTGGTAGGCATAAAGCATAGTGCTTCTTGCGTCAGCAGTTGGTTGACAAAAGCACTTGGTCAGCGCGTGGTAGACGTGAAGCATAGTGCTTGTTGGGTCAGCAGTTGGATGACTGAAGCACTTGTTCAGCGCGTGGGAGACGTGAAGCATTGTGCTTGTTGGGTCAGCAGTTGGATGACTAAAGTGCGGTTATCTCCTGGCATGCAGCTTCGCTGTCGCTGGGCATGCACATGCGGCTCGCGTCGCGTAAGCACCGTGTGGGTAGGCTTCGTGCAATACCCTCACTGCAATAGGTTGGCGCAGCAAGGTAGTCTCCCCGCGCCCCCCGCCGACCCCTCACGTCCGGCCTCCCCGCATCTTTCAGCATTGCGGAGCCAGAGTTGTGTTTATTTTTACCCCGATCTATGGTGATGATGCGGTGGAAATGGTTTCGGTTCGTTTTTCGTGCGTTTCGTTTGGTTTCACATTATCTCTCTCTCTCTCTGGACTCTTTTTTTTTTCTGGTTCTCGCCCTTGTGGTGTCGATGTCGATATCGGTGTGTCTCGATGTCAGCGCGTAATACAAAAAAGCAAAAAAAAAAAAAACGAAGTTGTTCGTTGCGGGCTTATGGTACCCGTTCGTTGTTGTTGTTACTACTGATTGATGAGGTTTTGACTCATTCGTGGCGACTCACGACTAAAAACGGGCGACCGATGGGTTGTATTACGAGCAGCTTGCAGAGATGGGTGTCAACCCTCTAAATTTGTCAAACTCGCAGCAGCAGCAGCAGCTGACGGTTGTTTAGAATAATTTTTAAACACGAATCAAAACCAACCCGACCGGGTTTTTTTTCTCGTCCGAGGGAGGTTTTTTTTCGGGATGTTTTGCGCGTCATTTTCTCGTTCCGTTTCCTTCTTCTCGTCTTGCTTGTCTGTTCTGTCTTATGTGTCTTTGTCTCCGACGCATGCCACACGGACGGATATGTACACGACTCATTTTGGTTTTGTTCTGAGGCGCCTCAGTCGAGTAGGTCCGAATCTCTCTCCGACGCACTGATTGTTACAGCAGTACACCGAAGGTGCATCCCACGGCCTATTAACAATATATAGGAGGTATACCAAAAATGTCAAGATAGGAGAAAAACTAGAAGGATGTTCCGACGATTTCGATTTTGGATCAACGCCGATACAGCTGGAAACCCTAGGGCTCTGTTCTGGGCCAGTATCTACCGGCAGTGCGCATCGCTCTTGGCAGTACATCTCTCCTGGCTGAGAGAGGCGCCAAGATTCCAGGATGATATAATAATTGGCCATTCACGTACGTCCCACTAAACTGGCTCAGAATACAGTGAAAACCCATCCAAACGTGCGGGTAGAGAAGGGAGAGCACGGCAGAGAGAGGGGGAGGAAGGGAGATTGGGCCATGGGCCATGGGAGTGCCCTTTGTTGGCCCTTGGTGCCAATACAGTCCAGCACCCAGCTTGTATATTTCCGGCCAAGGGAGGGTTTTGTGCTGAATAATGAATAAATAATACATACATACTCGTACTCGGAGCAGTACATGCCGTGGTCGCGTTTTGGAGCGATTCGGCGTCACACACTTGAATGTTGAGTGTAACATCCTGGTGTCGACGTTTTTGCTGTGTGTGCAAGTCAAGTGTCTTCATCGAGGCCGCAGGAATACGGGGACTGACCTGCGGTGTGCAACATTACTACTCCGTACACGCCTGTATATCGCCTCATATTTTGCTTGCATTTTCGACTTGTTCCAGAGGCAATCTACCACGCTTGGTGACCCGGATATTGCGTTTGAGATTCGAGTCAAAATCAACGACTGTTTTAGCTCTAGTGAAGCCTAATCGCGTAAAAGGCAGGGCACCTCCAGCGGGGCCCTCCGGGGGCGCCTCCGGCGGGGGCCCCTCACCACCTCACCAGCCGAGGGGGGGGCGATGGTCGGTTCGAAGCCGCGACCAAATCCTTGTTGGATCAATTTCATCAGGCTCCTGGCTGTGCTGTCGCAGCCAGGAATCCTTATCCTCGCTAGAGCTACCAGGACAAAGCCCTACGTAGGAAACCCGGTCTTGGGACAAAATTACTTAGAATTAGTATAGGGAGGGGCTTTAAGGCTCTAAAAAGGGTTTCAGGAGCTCCCTCCCCCCTGTTGTTCAGAACAAAAAAAAAGTAAAAAAGCCGAAAAAGTTGCTATGCCTATCTGTTATCGCAGGTAGAACACGTTTCTTTCCTGCCTTTTTCCTCGTGTTGACTGCAAAACACACGTGTCTACACTGAGTAGTGTTGTTAAAAAGAGAAATATTGTTCCTTAGGAATCGGGAACCGATAAGAATAACATGTTGTTTGTTGTTCATAGAGAGAATTCGGCGTTATGGTTCATGAACACGTGTCTTTACACAAGGAGTGATTCTTAAAAACTCCTCTCGCTACTGCCACAAAAAATCCCATGTTCTATTTTCAAGTAGTTTTGAAACGTGCTCCACTACTGTATATGTGTATGTGCGGTAACGATGCAACATTTGATTTTATTTTTTCCTTTTAAAAAGGGTGTGGCTGCTTTGCGGAGAGATCTTCTCTAAATTTGACTTCAGGCACGTGCTATATACGATAACATATAGAAGGCATACAAGTATCACTACATTTCGTCTGAAACGATTTTTTGCTTAAATTGACGGGACTCACTTTCATACGAAGTACGACCCAACAAAATCCGTCGGGAAATTGGATTTTCTTGAGCGTGATTCTCGCTGTATCATACCTCGTAGAGACCATGGGATTCCTCATCTGGTTGTACGAAGCGGTTATTTGTTTGTTTCTCTAAAACCAGTCTTAGGTTAAGAAGGACACGCACATCGTGAGCATATGGTGTCTTAACCTCGCCTAACGCGAGGAACCTTGAAGAATAAAACGCTGTACATGTGTAGTACCTCTATCTCGCGTAGCACGCGCGTCCTGCTGAGCACCCCCCCCCCCAAAAAAAAAAAAAAAATGTTTTTGAGTAAATAAACTCTCTGAAGTGCAATTCCGACGAACATATATTGTATACCCCTCGGCATAGGTAATAACAAACAACCATGTTGAGCAAAAAAAAAGAAAAAAATACTTCTTCTCCCCTGTGGGCAGGTAGTCCCGGGCGTAGCAGGTTGACCTCTTCCTTAAGATGGAGGGGTGTTCATTGGAGACACACCCCGCGAAGTGGGCTTCTATGTGCGTGCGTAAAACCGCACGCTCGAGGATCAGCGATATGGGGGAACACCTCAAAGTGCCCTCGAGGAGCCAGGATGGCCTTGAAGGATCCTAGTGGTAACAAGGCGGTACGATCTACAGGGGATAGGACCTGGTATCCACATTACAAACAAAAGAAATGACTTTTTTTTCCGACAATATTATGGGTGAAGAGGAAAGCCCCTGTCGCGTTCAGCCAGAATAAAAAAAAATGACCCAAAAAATTGCTGCCTTTGTCTTAGCACGCGTTTTTCTTTTGTCCCCGGAAAAAAGATGGATGCAGTTCGAGAGAAAAGGGTTGAAAGAAACAAAACTTTAGAAACCGACGTCCCGTTTCAAAAAAGAAATAGTATAGACAGGCGTTCTCCTTGATACCTGGGAAAAATTCAGATCCCATCCGCCGACGTCACGCCCAAAGAAAAAAAAGAGGGAGTGAAGAAGAGCGGTCGGTTCCGCAGCAGCAGGTAGATGTGATGATCTCTCTTTTGTTTGGTCAGGGTTTAAGGGTGCGCGATGATACACGACGCCGACGTGGGTTGTTGATGTGGCGCGACCACACCCCCGGTGGTTGGCAACGAAGAACCCTCGGGGGAGGGGGGGGGGGGGGGGGGGGGGGAGGCGTACCCATTTCTTGCTTGCCTTAGTCATTAGACCATTGACCATCACGCACTCCTTTCGAGACGGCACCGTTCCTACTCTCCTATTTAAGAGACAACTCCAAAATCTGGGCGCTTATTACGCTCGAGGGGTCACCTCAAGGACAAAACGTATTATCTCGTTTGTGACCCTGCCTAGAGGCGACAGGACCGCTTGAAGAGTTTTACGTACGGAATGTACAGTAGACGTAGGAGTGGTCCCTTTATAGTGCTGATATGTGCACTATAGAGGGAAATACCGGCACCATAGGACGCGTGCTACGATAGAGAGAGGCATACCTTTTTTGGCGATTTTGTTCTTTGAATGACGTGGTTCCTTAATCCAAAATTCTTGGAAAAAAAAAAGATAATAGGCCATTTTGTTTGTTGCACGATTTTCGTCGTGCACCTCGGCAAATTTTTTTCATGCGGTTGCAGGGTTTCGATTTTCTCCAGATCCGTTTTTGGGAGAGGTCTTAAGCTCCAAAAAAATTGAGGAAACCTCGGGGGGGAAAGTGGTGCACCTCTGTCGTAGCACGCGTCATAGCGGCAACCGGCGCTATATTCCGCTTACCGCCACTGCTGGTCGATTGTTTCCGTCTGTATGCCCAAAGATTTTACAGACATTATTATATCAGGCAACCGGTACTATAGAGGGGGCCCTGCTGTAGCCATATATTGAGGCGGTACCATCTAGTAGGTGCAATAAGGCCTAGTTTGGGTAAGCAATAGTTGTGGTTAACCTTTTGCAAGTGGTCAAACAGACTAATACCCCACTATTAATAATACCTTAACGGATGGCGTCGTCGACAAACTATGGGTTTTTGGGGGTCGTGGGTTCGAATCCCACCATCCACAATAATAATAAACCTTTTCAGACTTTCCCCTTTATACCCATGTCGAACTTGAAAAATAATCTCCCCGGTATCCCCGGGAAATGAAACCGCCTGAGTATTGACAGGTCCGCCCGTATATCCGGCCGACCTGAACTATCCCGCCGTTTCAGGGGGGGAAGGGTGTTAAGGCTTCGTTTGGGTAATCTAAAATTGCGGTTAACATTTTGCAAGTGGTCAAACGGACTAATACCCAACTACTACTAGTTCCTTAACATAAGGGATAGGGGACCTTCTTGCTCCTATTGTCTGTCTTGTCCTGGTGTTGGGCGGCCGAGGTGCGAGGATGGCCTGAATGACTATTATACTAATGACCATTCTAATGACTATACATAACAAGGTTACGCTAGGGAGGGGCATCCCCTAGTTCACTGTTGTGGTCGGACTCGAGCATTCGCCCGAGCGAGTGGCTCTGCATCTCACTGACGAAAATATATGGCGATTTTGATTGGCGCACCGCAGCCAACCATTCCACTGCGGATTCACCATATCGCAAAAATTCAAGCCGCAGGGAGGGGAGCACGAAAGTCCAAGACCGCAAAGCGCAAAGGAACGGGGGGGGGGGGGTGTTATGGTATTCCTCTGGGACCCTGGGAGCCTATATATAACAAGGAAGTAAGATACGGGATACGGCTGGGCATGAAAGGGTTTCACATGCCTTTGAAGGCATGTATGTGCGTATAATAGTGGAAAAAAAAGGGGGATGATGCTTTTGCCTCGCGGAATTGAACGCTGTTCAGTTCGTCCGTCGCGTGTGTGTGGAACTAGAAGACAAGTCTTAAAGAGCTTGTTATGTTACAGTAGTAGTAGTACCAGTGTGATGTTAAGGTAATTAGTGGGGTATTAGACTGGTCCGTTTGATCACTTGCAAAAGGTTAACTATTAGCCTATCCACTCGAAGCCTTATAACACTCTCCCCCCCTGAAACGGCGGGATAGCAGGTCGGCCGGATATGCAGGCGGACCTGTCAGTATCCAAGCCGTTTCATTTCCTGGGCATACCGGGGAGAGTATTTTTCAAGTTCGACATGGGTGGGGAAAATCTGAAAAGTTTATTATTATTGTGGATGGCGGGGATCGAACCCACGACCCAAAAAACCCATGGTCTGTCGACGACGCCATTTGTTAAGGTATTAGTGGGGTATTAGTCCGTTTGACCACTTGCAAAATGTTAACCTATGGCTTACCCAAACTAAGCCTCATAACACTCTCCCCCCCTGAAACGGCGGGATAGCAGGTCGGCCGGATAATATATATGCGGGCGGACCTGTCAATTATCCAAGCCGTTTCATTTCTTGGGTATACCGGGGAGAGCATTTTTCATGTTCGACATGGGGAAAGTCTGAAAAAATGTATCATGGTGGATGTGGGATTTGAACCCACGACCCAAAAAACCCGTGGTCTGTCGACGACGCCAGTTGTTAAGGTATTAGTGGGGTATTAGTCCGTTTGACCACTTGCAAGAGATTAACCAATAGCCTACCCACTCGAAACCTTATAACAGTGACCAACGTGGAACCTGCCTATATCGTTAGCAGAGAGAAACCTGCAAAGAAAGGGTGGCCTGTGTCCGTAACAGACCCTCTCTCTTGTTACACATGGCGTCGCCGGCAGGATCGCGCGAGTGAGCCACCTCGAACAAAAAAGAGAAGGTCCCAACAATGACCCGCCCCTGCCGTACGCCGCGTATTGTTTGGTCTACAGTATACTACAGTATACTACAGTATACAACAGTATACAACAATATGCAGCATTGGTCCACCACTAAGCCGGGGATGTGCCAAAACAACAACAAAACATGACGGCAGCCTTGTTGGGGGAAGCCGCCTTGTATATACCCTATCTCTAGGTCAATGAGAGCAATGTTCCTCAGTTCCCCCAGTCGCGCCAAGCGATTGTGACCGCCTTGTTACTTAAGGCGGTAGCGATACCGCCTTATTACTACCCAGACCGCCTTACTTACCGATGGCCCCCTACTACTACCACTCTTACTCCTACTGCTACTACTGCTATTGCTACTGCTACTGCTACTGCTACTGCTACTGCTGCTACTACTGCTACTACTGCTGCTACTACTACTCCTAGTGCTGGAGCGACAATGAGGCAGTACCCTCCTAGGCGAAAAAAGCCTCCTCGTGTTGTTGGCTGCCATGCTCGGCTATCCCGCCTGCCTGGTCTGGCCTTTTTTGGAGGTCGCCGTTGTTGTCTGGGGCTGTCTGGCTATCTAGCGGTCGCCCCCCGCCTAATTACACAACTTGTACAATTCAAGATGGATGAGTGTGGAGCGAGACCTGGGTACCAGGTAGTAAGCAATATTTGGTTGGACGAAGCGTGGGCCGTGGACAACGAGAAACGACGGCTCATGATTACAGCGAGGGGCTGGCTCTCACTAGTAGTGCCGGTGTGGTGCCGGTCCAATATACTGGCACTATTCAGGGCACCGATACTCACTATTGGGAATAGGGTTACTCTGTAGAGAGTTCCAATGGTGCCCAGTGCCGAGCGATGAAACACGCAGTATAGAAGAGGGAAGTGGCGCTATGCAATCAGCACTCCGTATTGGGAGCCTCCCCCCACTATATGTATTGTATTATGTGTTGTATTGGGCTATTGTCATCCTGCTTGTCCTCCCTTGGATTGATCAGAAGCTCTTTCTCTCCGTAAACCGAGTTGAATTGGATTGAATTGGATTGAATTTCAAGAGTTGAATTGAATTGGAGTGAATTGAGTTGAATTGAGTTGAGCTGAGTGATCGTCAGGGGACATCCGGAATGCATACCCGGGTTTCTTATTATTATTTGGATTTTGCATCTTTTTGAAGGTAAAACGGATACAACAGCTGCTTGCTCTGAGATCATTGCGCGCAGTAGTAGGTTTGTGAGTTGATAAATGGCCTCCCCGAGGCTGCGGATCGTCGGTCAGCCTCGGGTTTGACCGTGTAGGATCTGTCTCCCCGCGATTGCGGGCTGACAGGTAATACACGTTTTCTCTGGTGTCCCAACTCTCCGTAATGAATGGTTGATCATATCACAAGTGGAGATTGATCAAACCCGACAGCTCGGGACCAATAGTTGAAATGAAATGAATTGAATTAAATCGAATTGAATTGATTTAAAATGAATTGGAATTTATTGAATTGAACTATTGAAATTGAATTGAATTCAATTGAATTGAATTTGACAATTGAATTAGATTGGATTTGAATTGGATTGAACTGAATTGAATTAAATTGAATTGAATTGGATTGAATTGGATTGGCTTCAATTGAATCGAATCGAATCGAATTGAATTCACCTGGCTTGAATTCCAATTAATCTATATATTTCTATCAATATATCACATGCGAGTAGCAGGCGTCATTCTGTCTATATAGAAGGTGTGTTTTGTACACTACAGTAGTGCCCAGAGCCAGACTCACGGAAGCGATGAGGCCGATTGCTTCTTTGGTTTTTTCTATTTCGGTAGGCGTAGACGGAGGCGGGGGGGCGGGATGGGAGGGAGGGTGGGGGTTCCATGTGGGTATTTTTTAGTGTCATCATGAGGGGAAATATTGGCTCATTTTTTTTTTTGTTTTTGCTTTGTGGCCGTGCGCGTGATATTTTTTACGAATCGGCGGGAGGGAAGCGGGGGCGACGCTTTGGCATCTATCCATGTATGGCAATGACACCCGGTGTCATCGACAAAGTTAGGCGTTCTCCTCCCGCAGGATTTCATGGAATACCACGCGAGATGTTAGATGGAGGGGACGGGGGACAGAATGGCGATGCATCTGTCTGTGTGGTGCCCCGTTTCGTATCCTTCTCGTTCTTATTACTTAGTCTTCTACAAATCTCATCATGTTGCATTTTTTAGTCTTCTTTATTTGTTCTTTTTTGGGATTCTTCTCCTTTTCTGCTTCGAACAGAATAGACACCGGTCGGGGTACTCACATAAATCGAAAGCACGAAAACTCCTGCATGATGATGCTCTTCTAGTGGCCAGCAGTTCGATGTGTCGTCAAGCCAGGGTCAGATAAATCATCGATGGGCATGACAGTTGGATGATGGCTCGACCCCGGCTGCCACGACGTCAGTCGCCATGTGTTATAAGGCTTAGTTTGGGTAATGTAAGCTGTTGGTTAACCTTTTGCAAGTGGTCAAACGGACTAATTCCCCACTAATACCTTAACGAATGGCGTCGTCGACAAACCATGTTTTTTTGGGGTCGTGGGTTCAAATCCCACCATCCACAATAATGAACTTTTTCAGACTTTCCCCATGTCGAACTTGAAAAATACTCTCCCCAGTATACCCAGGAAATGAAACGGCTTGGATATTGACAGGTCCGCCCGTATATCCGGCCGACCTGCTATCCCGCCGTTTCAGGTGGGGGAGAGTGTTATAAAGCTTCGTTTGGGTAAGCTACTGGTTAACCTTTTTTTGCAAGCGGTCAAACGGACTAATACCCCACTAATACCTTAACAGTATCTACAGCAGTAGCTCGACTTAACTTAAATACTTACCTGGTATTTTTTTTGTTCATCAGGAGGATTCTCGCAAGTATGGGAGGTTCGTTTCTACTCCTTTTCCTTGAAGCTGTTCGCTAGAACGGCTCGGCCCCACCCTCTTCAAAAAAAAAAAACGCATACAGTACTGTATATACCGGGTAGCAATGCTTGAAAAGCTTGACGAAAATGAAGTAAAAAAATGCATACCATACGGTGTATGTTATATGCATAGACATCTGCGCTTCGTTGTCCTGTCCCAGGATACATGACTAGACAATACATCCGGACGATTCACGTTTGTCTAAACACATTATGAAACATACATGCTGTTCATACTTTTACGGTATACAAGGTACAGGTGAACCGTTTTTGCCTTCGGAGGGTGGCGCCTTGAAGAGCTCTCTAAACCTCGCCCAAGAAGTGACTTAGAGTAAGACTGAGCTAAAGCGCCACCGGAAAACCCACGCATGGCCTAGCTATACAAAAAAAAACGTCATTGCAATGGTATACTCATTTTAAGACCATTCGGTTTAACACCATGTTAGAGTTAAAACCAGAAAAATCGGCTTGTCACCAAAAAATAAACAGGTGAGACCAAATTACCCCTTATCCCCTGACCCGGTAAAATAACGCCTGTGCACGTTATGCACGGCCCCTAACTCGGCCCAAAGGCAGCCCACAAGCTATCGCGTGCATGGCAGTTACCTCCGATTCAAGACCGTTTTCGGTCTTGTTTTCGGTCTTATCCCGGATTAATTAAGGCCATGACGGTCTTAGAGAGGGATAAGACGAAAGTAAAGATAAGACCAGGTTTATTGGCTTGTCACGGGGTGGTCTTAAAATGGGTACACCACTGTAGTGCAACACAAGATTTGGCATTTCATACGTTTTTGGGTGGGCTAACGAGCCCCAGTTATTTCTGAAAGCAAAAATGGCCAGAAAAGAGTGTTACACCTCTAGCGCGCAGTCCGCGCCAACCTTCTTGTCTTTTATGTGCTTCAAATTCCTGCCGACAGCAGCGCAACCTCCAACCGCACCCCTCTGTCAAGATGATGCAATTCATATTCATGCGACTGATATATTAATTGTGCATGCATCACACATCATGGTTCATCGGGCGCCCCAATTCCATCTCCAATGCGGTACGATGACACGGTTGAGGCCCCTCTATAGTCCCGATTAGGTAGTGTCGGTTGCCCGCTACAGTGCCTGCGGAGTCGTTTGCCACATATGAGAATACTGTAACCTATAGTGGCAGTATGTTGACATGTGCCGGTTTCCGCTATATGGTGCCGGTGCTTCCCTCTATAGTGCACATTATCGGCACTATAGAGGAACCACTACTGCTACTGCTACTGCTACTGCTACTGCTACTGCTACTGCTACTGCTACTGCTACTGTGCGACGATCGAACATCATGGATCCCACAGTACGGCTTCTAACGCGATGGAAGCGTGTTTTGCGATTATAGGATCCGCGCTTTTCTTGAGGGTTTGTATGGAGGGAAGGCATGCCTTATCCTCCTTCAGCTCCGCTCGGATGTCTACCGGTAACGCAAACAAACAAACAAACGAACAAATAACGGACGGGACGGGATGGACGGAACGGGACGGGACGGGGTGGGACGGGGTGGGACGGGGTTGGACGGGTGGATCCGGGACGGGCCGAGACGAGGCGGGACGGGGCGGGATGGGGCGGGGTGGGGTGGGACGGGGTGAGACGCGGTCATGGGCACGGCTTTCAGCATACATCATTCAGTACAGAGGAGCATGGTGCAAAAGATCATGGTACAAAGGAGCATGGTACAAAGGAGCACGGTACAAAGGAGCATGGTACAAAGGAGCATGGTACAGCTGAGGCTACCGTGCAAGAGAAAAGCAATGATTCAACATAAGCGCGGGTTAAGAGAGAGGTCGAAAATCGATTGGAACCACTTTTTTCACCTGCCCAAAAGAGTCCGGCTTCTTAACCAATAGCAGGTATACGGTATACCACTATTATACCACTATTATACCAGTATACTATATAGGAGACAGCAAATGTTTACCGTCTGTGTGGCTTCCCTACGCCGAAGCTCGTATATTTCGAAGTATATTACCACAAAAAGACGCTTTGATGCGGCCATAAAGACCGGCCTCGTATGATATTAAGAACGGTAGAAGAGTAAGATGAACCCGATTCTCGCCAACTCATACTTGTCCTTTTTTCGTGCGTGCGCGCTGCAGACGGGGTTATGATTTTGTGCTCCTGAATTCCGTTAACGTAGTACATGGCGAGGGGAAAGCCCTGGGAAGCCACTGTCTTCGCTTTTTTTCTTTCTCCTTGTCCCTCCCTAGACGTGACTCAGATCCAGGAAAACTAAGCAGTCTCTTCTCCCCCCTTCCCCACTACGGTACACGCCTCCGTTTTTATCGCGAGCACAACTTAGCACTTTCTTCCCTCGTCGACTCCCGCCGTTTATTTTGCTTAGCCGCGCTCTCGGCAGTTGGTGGCAGTTGAGGTCTCTAGAAAACATAAAGCTCCATACCGCCCATTACCGCGCGCAGGTAACGTTTAATGCCTAGCCAATTAACCTAGTAGCTGTCTTACCTATTGAAGCCAACTAACCTATGAATAGTAAACTGACTTACCTAGATTGAAACCATCTATTGTACTAAACTGTCTTACCTCTTACCTACCAGGTAGCAACTATTTAATAGTAAACTTTCTTACCTGTTGTGAAACCAACTACCGGTAGTAAAATGTCTCATCTATCGGGGGGCAACCGGTGAACTGAATTACCTATCGAAACCGTCTATTGTAGTTATCTGTCTTACCTATTGAAACCAACTAGTAAACTGTCTTATCTATTGAAACCAACTAGTAAACAGTCTCACCTCTTGACGGGCAACTAGTAGCTGACTTACCTATTGCCACCAACCAGTAAACTGTCTCACCTATTGAAACCAACTAGTAAACAGTCTCACCTCTCGAGGGGCTACTAGTATCTGACTTACCTATTGGAACTAGCTAGTAACTGTCTTACCTACTGGAACCAAATAGTAAACTGTCTCACCTACTGGTCTTATCTATTGGAACCGACAATTGAACTGTGTTTCCTACTGGAACCGACTAGTAAACCGTCTTGCTTATTGGAACCAACTAGTAAATTGGCTTACATATTGGGGTCAACTAGTGAACTGTGTTACCTATTGGAACTAACTGGTAAACTTCCTTTACATGTTAGGGGGATCTAGTAAACTGTCTTACCTATTGGAACCAACTAGTAAACTTCTTTTACATGTTGGGGGCAGCCCAGGAGGAACTAACTGTCTCACCTATTGGAATCAACTAGTAATACATTGGAACCAACTAAAACTGCCTTACCTATTTAAACCAACTAGCAGCTGTCTTACCTGGCCAACTCACAACGAGTCGGCGACTTGCTGTTTGTTACTGTTACTATAGTCAACCGGGTCATAGCCCTGCCAATAGTCAGTCACTTCAAAGCCCTAGCATATATATATCAATCGGCCAACTCAATACCTGGGTGGGCCGCGATACTCGCGATGAGCTTGAGAGCGTTGAGAATCAAGATGTCGTCGTGCTCGCTCATCGCCTTCACCGCTTCCTCCGCCGCCGGTGTCAACAAAACTGCGCGCTTTCCTGACAACCGGAGTCAACACAACAACAAAAAAGGGGGCAGATGGATGAAGGCGGGAAGGAAAAAAACAATAAAAAAAAACACGCACAAACAGGGAATAATATAGTAATAGGAGGAATTATTGATTTTAGGTTTGCCATATCCCACAACAAATATGTGCAGCATGAGCTTCAACGTCGATCACCCATAAGCATCACACAGTTCGGACAGATCACGATCTAGATCACACAGATCAGACAGATTACGATGTAGATCAGACAGACCAGACAGATCACGATCTAGATCAGATAGATTATCTACAATGTTAGACCATCTAGATCATCTTCAGCATGCCCCAGTAGATATTTTGTCTAACGTCATGAGACGTTGTGAGCATCTAGATTATCTACATCATCTAGACCATCTACAGCAGATCCTACCGTAGTAGATCTCGTGTCTGACGTTATGAGATGCTGTGACAATCTAGATCACCTAGATCATCTAGGTCATCTACAGTAGACCCTACCGTAGTAGATCTTGTGTCTGACGTTATGAGATGCTGTGACAATCTAGATCACCTAGATCATCTAGATCATCTACTGTAGATCCTACAGTAGTAGATCTTGTGTCTGACGTTATGAGGTTTTGTGATGATCTAGATCATCTAGATCATTTACAGTAGATCCTACTAGATCTTGTGTCTTGACGTTATGAAACGTTGTACAGAACATATCAGAGTCAGACACCCCTCCTTACCCAATCCTGCGACCTACACTATTATACTATCTGCACAATTGTAGAGAGTATCGGCACATGCGGCACAACCTCAGGGGGGGTGTTAAACCCCGGTGATAATTCTCCTTTTTGATTGAGATTCAAATTTTTTATCACCGGGTGTGGTATTCTGTGGGGGGTGTGCTATCTTATGTGGGTGTGTTATGTTCTGTCGTGTACGGTATCCAACCGTGGAAAACAGATCGTACGGTTACTATATCGGTAACATGAGCTATAGACCGTACAAATCTTCCCGCGAATATCTAGATCATCAAGTGGGGATACCAGATGATCTCTCCGACGCGCGAAACGTTCCCAAGATGCCTTCTCGTACATACTGGAACCACACGCCGTGTACGCACTTCTTTGTTTTTTTTCGTGTTTTCCGTACGAACTGAATGTGACTTGCATGCTTGTTTACATGGCCTCTGCGCCTGTTAAGAGGCGGCTCTTTATTGTCTTTATTGTCCACATTCGAGGAGGCTACGTACGGAATGTCTCCACTACTGCTTCGCATCTGACTGACCGGCATCAACGCTCGGGGTCATCACCATATATATGAGCTATATATAATAGTCAATAGTTGGAGTATAGTTGGAGTATAGTTGGAGTATAGTTGGAGTATAGTTGGAGCATAGTTGGACTATAGTTATATATGAGCTATATATAATAGTCAATAATTGGAGTATAGTTGGAGTATAGTTGGAGTATAGTTGGAGTAGGCCACGGGCTACGGTCAGGGGACCCGACTTTTTTTTCTCTAAATCACCTCACTTGATTATTTAGAAGAAAAAAACTGACAAGGTATAGCGCGTAGAGCGAAACCTGACGACCAAAACCAATGTACCCCTCCGTGGCAAGCACTTCATTTTTTAGGTGAAAAACTGACAAGGCAGTGCAGCCCGACGGCCAAAGCCAATGTCCCAGGGGACTGATGCTACGATGATAGTCCCCTCCCCAAAATCAGCGACTTTCTTAAGACAAACGTTCCATGGCTGCTCGACACGAGGAAGGGTGCTATGATTTTTTTTTTTCAATCTTCGCATGTTTTATTTTTCGCAAAGGACGGCCGAACGGTGACGTCGGAGGGGCGGAAAGGGGCACCGCATTTCAGAAGATTTTTCGGCCGTGAGCTGGTTTCGAAACCGGCGATTTCGTCAAGGAAAAATTGGGGGGGGGGGCTACCGCAGAACGACTCAGGCGTGACCAAAAACATATTCAGATTGTGAAAATAGTAATATTTTTTTCCGCCAATTTGGGGTTAAGGCGAGCTCGTCGTTCAGACAAAAAAAAAACGTCAAAAGTGGTGTACCTTGCTGTGGTAGATAACGCGCGGCGCCAGTCAGTTGAGGAATGCTACCAAGGAAGTGTCAGAAAGATGTTGAGAAAAGGAGTTATCCCACGGTTGGCAGGGGCTTCACTTTTCGAGACAGGCGTTTCTGACCGAGGTTGGGCTCCTCAAAAGCTTGGAACCATTGGTGATAGCATGACCATTTGTTTCGAGCATCTTGTGGTTTAGGACTATTAACAGCGCGTAGAACGTTTGTTTTCGAAGCCGTGTTTCGCGTGTGAAATATTGAGCTCCTCGCGTTGGTTAGGACCTCAGAAATTTCTTAGAATCTGCTGCACCCCCTAGCGCGGGGTCCCTAAAAAAAAATGCAACCCTATCGCAGCATAGCGAACATATAGCACGCACATCTCCAATAAAATAGCATCTGACTTACCGGCATCTACGGTGGTGATCATCATCAAAGCCCCCATGGCCGCCGAACGGACCTCAACGCTGCGCACGGCCAGAAGCGAGGCCAGCATGGCGACACCGTCGTTCTGTCATGCATTAAGAGGTTAAGAGTTCATTAAGAGCAAAAAAGGGGGGGGGGAGGGGGGGGCGGGGAAAGGTGGGGAACTTAACTTATAAGTGAGTATTTGAGCGGGGCGAATCCGTATTCATCTCATAACATGTGTTTTAGGCAGAAGGAAAAATGAACGAAACACAGAATTAGGAGTGGAAACGAAGAGCCGTTGCGGGGCGGGAGAGGAAGTAATTCGCTTCCGGACCACAAAGACGGAAAATTCTGAGCACACCATTTATGGGAGCGGGGAAGGGGGCATGGAGTCATACGATGCATGGCCTTAGTCTTGAGACCATAGGCCCCCGCATCTCTACGATGCCGTGACGGTGTACGTCAGATTAGGGGGGGGGGGTAATGGGGGGATTGGGCCAATCGGTTTCTGAATCTGGGGTGGAATCAAAACGCGCAACCTTGTCGCATTTCTGGGCCTGGAGGCCCTGATAAACGTTTTGAAACACAGACGTCTGCGTCCAAGCCCCGTCGCTAATCTCCTCCTGCTTCTCCTGCTCCTACTCCTCCTGTTCCTCCCTCCACCTTTCCCCGCTACCTCCGCTCCCCCCCCCCCCTCTACCTCCCCCCCTACCCCCCGCCTTACTCCCCCCTCCCGCCCCCCCTTATCCCCCCCCTACCCCTCTCCTCCTAAAATATATAAATAATAGTTGGTTTCGGTTGGCACCGACGCTGCAAAACATTACATGTATATTGGGGTTGGCGTTGATTGGCAACGACGCTGTAAACATGCCAGTCACTGCGTGAGCTAGACAACCAGGGGACCGTCTTTTTTTTTGTTTGGCGGTCACCATGATGGTTATTGAGTAGATCATATAGTGCGGGGTGGAGAACGCTAACTCCGCACAAGGGGAATGATCGCATCACGTAGTGTGAATATGGTAAGACACCCACGAGGCAGTTACATAGTAATATCTCTGGAGTGGCCACACCAGAAAAATATATATAACTCATTGGCTCTGTCATCCATAAGCAAGAAAGTAGGCACAAGGTGCCGAAGTCCGTCTTACGAGCGGTTCTTGGAAGGATGCAATTCACCCTTCATGAGACTCGCCGAACACCTCACGGCGCCTCGCGCTTGGTGCAAGCAATGCCTGCCTGGCTGGTGAAAACCCGACGTTCTCCATCCCGGCATAGCAGGGATGCGAGGGTCTATGGTCATACGACTACGGCCATGCATGAGTATCGAGTACACCCCCCCCCCGCGTCCGACTCCGCCTCCCTACCAAACAGGAAAGCTTAGCCTTATTATGCACTTTCGGCCATTTTCTACATGTTGGCTACCGTTCATTTATGACAGCTGCTATTTCTAGGCACGAGTCTGCGGAAGCATACCACAGGCCAAACACTATTATACCGGTTTTAGTGTGGTTTGGGGGGTTGGGGTTAGGGGTACGAGTAGGAGTGGAGGAGTAGGCGTAGCGCCGGCCAGGCACGAATTTTCTGCATTTAGGGCAATACGAGGGAGCGGCGTAAGGGTGGTGGTTAGCGGGGGAGGGGGAGGGACCGGGGGAGGGATAGGGTTTGATCAGACACTAACATTACGGTTTTAGTGTAGCTTGGGGTTTGCAGGTTTAGGGGTAGGGGGGATAAGGGTGTGGGTAGGGATAGTAAGACATTACGATACCGTTTTTAGCGTAGGTTGGGGCTTCGGGGTTAGGGTTAGGGGTAGGGGTAGGGGTAGCGGTAGCGGTAGGGGTAGGGATAGGGTTAGAGGCAGGGATACGGTTGGTCAGACACTATTATACCGGTTTTAGCGTAGCTTGGGGTTTCGGGGTTTGGAGCAGGGGTAGGGGTAGGGTTAGAGGCAAGAATAAGGCTGGTCAGGCACTATTATACTGGTTTTAGCGTAGCTTGGGGTTTCGGGGTTAGGGGTAGGGGTAGGGATAGGGGTAGGGGTAGGGATAAGGTTGGTCAGACACTATTATACCGGTTTTGGCGTAGCTTAGGGTTTCGGGGTTTGGAACAGGGGTAGGGCTAGGGATAGGCGTACGGGTAGGGGTTGAGGTAAGATTGGTCAGGCATTATTACGCCGACTTTGGTGTAGTTTGGGATTTCGGGGTTAGGGTTGGGGTTCATGTTACAATTAGGGTTAGGGTTAAGGCTAGGATTTCCCCCCCCCCCCGCCCCCAACCAACAACGGGAATTATGGTGTGGGGGACACACCGAGGTGAGTCGGCATCTCGGGTCAGCACGGAACGAAAGTCTGGGACCTCTAGTGACCTTGAACTTGTGTGTGTGCCGAGGCGGTACAATCTGGGGGAAGGGGACCTGGTATCCACAACGAACTAAACATAATACACAGCAGTGTTTTGACGTTCATTTTGTCTCCCGCACGCTCTTTGTGTATGTAAGGGTTATGGTGCCCTTCATATCCTTAGAGCCACAGCTTACTCGAGTACAGTCGCAGTGGTCCTCCATTTTATGCAGCTCCTTGCCAGACGACAACGCCCGGCGCTGAGGTGAGACCTCGATCTATCCCGGGATATAGTGTGGTATTTGCTCTGTAGAACGAGGTGGCGACAAGCAATTTTTTCACCGCAACAAACTGGGGGTCGGCAGTAAAGGGTGCCGCACTAACGCTGGTATCAGGGCTGTGCCTGATTGGCGACGCCCTTTGACGTGACGTCGCGAAGCAAGCGGACGCCAGGATCATAAATGGTTGCTCGCTGCACTAAATCTGGGACCCGCTGTAAGGCTTACCGCACAGACGCGGGAACACGACTACACCTGAATGGCAATGATTTTGGCCATGTCGTCGAAGCAAGCTGAGGCCAGAGTCGTCGATGCTTCGCGCTGCACTTCTGGAGGCCTCTCCTCCCCCAACAAGCCGATAAGGGTTTCCACTAGAGATGCGGACAGAGCCGTTTCCAGACCCTCTTTGTGCTTGATTAAATTGCGAAGGACCTGTGACGCCAAAGCGAGTTTTTGGTTTGGTGTTTCGAGTGTTTTTGGTCAGTTGTGGTATTGTGTCGTTTCATGTTTTAATGCCATGAGGTGGTCACAGCCTATCGTACTACCACGCCGACCCCCCCCTCCCCGCCCCCTTGGACTCCTCTCCCCCCTCCCTCCCTCCGACTCCCGCCCCCTCCCGCCCTACCTCCGACTCCCCTCCCCCCTAACTCTGCCCTCCCCCCCCTCTTACACCCCTCACCTCCTCGACCCCCCGTCCCCCACCCGCTCCCCCTCCGAACCTTCCCTGCCCACCTCTCCCCCCTACCCCCTTCTCTGGGCGTGTGTGGCCACCATCTTTCATCCTAGGATCTCGATCGTGTTCTCGCTTCTCTCTAGTTTACCAAACTTCTCCATGTCGCATCCGTCTATTTTCCTCATATCTTCTTCCAACGCACTGCGTTCCTCCTGGTACATTTCACGTTCTCCCGCTGTGTGGGCTCTACTCTCGTCTGCGTTGCCACCAGGGCAGCTCTGTGCGCCTCCACCCAACTACGTATTGGTATACCTCTTTCTTCTTTGTGGAAGGAGTTAAGACAAGCAAATACCACACCATTTTCACGTAGTACATATGAAAGAAACGTACTGAGCTCCCGAATGTTGGAGGTGTGTCTCTATTTAGGAGTAGGAACGGTGCTCCGTCTCGAAAGGGATGCGTGGTCAATGATCAAATGACCGAGGCAAGCAACAAATGAGTACGCCCCCCCCCCCATCCCCCTTCCCTCTTTACCCCCCCTTCGATCCCCTCCCCCCCTCGGATCCCTTCCTCGCCCTCCCCCCCCACCCCTCCGATCTCCTCCCCCCCTCCGATCCCCTCTTCCCCCTCCCCCCCACCCATCCCCCGTCGACCTCCCCCATCGACCCCCCCCCACCTCCCTTTCTGGTGTCCTCTCTCACCCTTAACGCTAGCGGCTGTAGCTCCGGCGTTTCCTTAACTGCTTTGTCCACCAACTTGGCCGGGTAGCCCACTTCGACCAAAGCGCATGTGCCTGCAACGACAACGCCAACGGGATACCGACGGACAGACAGACAGAACAGACACACAGACAGGACAGGCAGACAGACAGGCAGACAGAACAGACAGACCGGCGTGTTGTTGCAGAAGCGTTAATAATTTCTACGTATACTCCGTGAAGGCCCTGTTTCAATTACCCCCGGTAACACCTCAGTAGTAAGCAGTAACGCACGAAACTGTATACCACGATATACCACGGTACCGTCTACCACGGTATACCACGGTACCGTGTAAACTCTCAGCCCAAGCTCACGGTAGAGGTGTGTGCACCATTTTTTTCTCCGGGGCTCTTAACCTATTGAGGAGGAATACAGAGGAGTGGAGCTCTATTCCCCACGCAGGAGCTTGATTTTGAGGAAAACGAAAAGCATTTACAAACCCGATGGACACTCCCATGTTATAAAAAAAAAAATAGCTATACAACTCCTTCATATATAGATGTTGGCCAAAAAAAAGGAAGAAATTCCGACGGTTTTGGAGTTAAGGAACACAGTCGTTCAGAAAACGTTTTCGCCAAAAATGGGGCATACCCTAATGCCTCTATCGTCGCACGCGTCTCCACGTTATTGTCTCTGAGGGCTCTTCCACCTGAGGATCTCCATACCTCACCCGTAAGTCGACTTTTGGACAAAACGTTTGATTCCACCGTCCGATGAAGAATCCCGAGGAGGGCTGTAATAGTGTAAAACAACTACCAGGTACGAGTAATAGATTAGGAAACGAAAACGATTTTTGCGGGTTGTTTTTTTGTTTTTGTTTTTGTTTTTGTTTTTCTCTCTCTCTCCTCGGTTGATGAGCCGGACCGGTAATTCACAAAAATTGTTGGTTGGCCCAGTAATGCTACCTCTACACCGTGACCCGCGTCCTTCAGGTACGGTTTGTGACTATAAACGGTGCGTCTGTCCCGCTGTTGTATGGCGCTGCGTGAGCTATCCAAGCTTGGTTTTACGCGGTTTACTGCTAAGGAATTAGAAGGGTATTGGTCCGTTTGACCACTTGCAAAAGGTTGACCAATTGCTCATACCCCAACCAAGCCTTGTAACACTCTTCCCTCGCGAAACGGCGGGATAGCAGGTCGGCCGGATACACGGGCGGACGTGTCAATATCCAAGCCGTTTCATTTATTCCTGGGGATACCGGGGAGAGCTTTCGTCTAGTTCGACACGAGGAAACTCTGAAAAAGTTTTTTATTATTGTGGATGGTGGGATTCGAACCCACGACCCCCCAAAGAAACGTAGTCCTGCCGACGACGCCATTTTTTTAAGGAGCTAGTAGTGGGGTATTATTAGTCCGTTTGACCACTTGCAAAAGGTTAACCGATAGCTTACCCAAACTAAGCCTTACAAAACTGCCCGGTTAATCCGGTTTATCCGGTTTACCCACTTGACCCGGATTGTTCGGTGTGCGTTGTTTGCCCGGTTTATTCGGTGAACGCAGTTTACCCGCGTTCCTCGGTTTTACCTGGTTTACCGGGGGGGGGGGGGGGGTTTCCAGCGTATAATTTTTTGCCGGTGTACCTTTTTTATCCGGTTAGTCAGGTTTACCCATCTGACCAGGTTTACCCGGTTCACTAGGTTCACGCGATATACCAAGTTTACCTGGCTTACTATATTTACCCGGTTTACTCGATTTATCCGGGTTGTCCGGTCTATCCGGTTTACCCGGTTTATCAGGTTTTCCCGTATACCAAACCAAGTTTACCCGGTTTATTCGATTTACCCGGTTTACCTAGTTTAGTACCCGAACTACCATGTCTACGCTGTCTACCGAGTTTAATCAGTATATCCAGTATATCTTCCCGGTATGCCCGATTTACCCGGTTCGCCCTGTTTGCACGGTTTTACCGGTTTAGTTTGCATCTTCTTCTACCACGGCAGCACCGTGCGCTGTGTTCTCCAACCGAGTTACAATGGACGGACACGCGGCACAGATACGATATGTGGTACATTTTGACAGGCGACACAGATAGATGTGATAGCAATGTGGTGAGATTAAGCTATACCAGGTATGCCATGTGTTACCCGGCCGTCGTCGGATACTAAAAAGAAGGAAGAAAACGAGCTAAAAAAAGAAACACGCGACGGCACATATTTGGGAGCAAAACGGCGATTGCACAAACCAAACTTTTAGATTTTTACCGGTCCTCCAAAACGTGCAAAGCATCTAAAATATGGTATCATGTTCTCACCCGGGTCCGTGATAGAGGCGCTCGCGAGGGCCTCGTAGACGTTCCCGCGAACGTGCACGCTGTCGTCGTCCAGCGCAGGAAACACCGTTGCCGGTGCCTTCGCCTGCCATGCACAGCATACGCATCATGTTTTTGTTTTTTTGATTTTCTTCTTCTTCTTCTGTCTGGGAATTTTTGCAAGATACTACATAATACCAGTATGTCTTTGGAAGTTCATGTCGCATCCAAGTAGGATGACAAGCATACCGCAAACGTTTTCCTGTATTTGAGTCGTCTACGGTAGGGCTTGCGCTTTTTTTGGGGGGGTAAACGTTTCTCAACATGTTTCTTGCCGATCTGACCGATCTGACCGATCTGACCGATCTGACTGGTTAAGCACTCCCCAAGGGCGGAACTACCGGTTAGCATGATAGCTTCACGAGTACAATGGCTGTTTTTAGGACTAACGCACAGAAATGCTGGTCGGGTTGCGCGAAGGAAATAACGCCTTCCAAGTAATCGAAGTCATCTTTCGGGTGAGATATTGGCCTCGTCCTCATGCGAGGAGCTCGGGAAAATTATTAGAATCTGCTGCGTGGAATGACTTGACGGTACCGTAGACGGCATGCACAAGGTAGAAGATGCATCGTCAGGCGTACGTACAGGCAGTGTTGGGATTTTTCGTTTATGTTGTGTTCATGACCGACGGGGGTATACAATCAATCAAGCACAAACAAAATTTACGTCGCTCGATCCGTACGCACGATATGTCGATTGGACGGCAACACTGAGTGAGTTAGCCCCCTTATCGCGGGGAACACTACGGTTGCTGGCGCCTTCGCCTGTAATGCACGGCACACGATACGATTATACCAGTGTAATGTATGCAGGTGGAGTAGTTAACCGTGTCGACACTTGCAAACCATATTCCACACTATTTTTCAAGTGGTTTGTACGCGAAAAAATCGCTGGCGCGGTTCTAAAGCGGTTACGTCGTGTCGGGCACCGCACTGTTTGAAGACCCTAAATTAAGCGTGAACGCTTTGCTCGTGTTTGTTTGTTTTTATGAATAATTTCACCTGGAGCAAAGCCGTCCGTCCGTTGTAGTCCCTCGCCGCCGCGGCTATTGCCTTGGAGGAGAAGATCCTCGTGTCCAGATCAAGATCGAGGGTCATTTTGGGCAAAGTGCTGAAATGTCCGCGCGGACAACAACCACAGCAACAGCAACAGCAGCAACAACAACAACAACAACAACAACAGTGTGAGGTGCAAGAAGAGGAGGTTAGGCTCCGTGGTTTTGGTTTTGTTTCTTTCTGTTTTGAACCCTTGTGCTTAGTTTTATTTTTCATGTTTTCCCTCGTTTTCTTTCCTTTTTTTTTTCTGGAAATGCTTGGGAGCGGTCGACGTTGAAAACCTCATGCCGCCTTCACCTTTTCGAATGAATGGCGAAAATGTTATACCTGGATCGTAACAGCGGATGGATGTGGGCGGGTGTGTATGGGCTTGGCCTGCGTCTACGTTTGCGGGATAATCTGCTTTGATAATGCTTCGAGATATGGAAGATTTGGTCGAGAAAAAAGGCAACGCTTCGTTGCCCGCAAGCCCCATGAGCACGCCTCATCGCTTGCAACACCATGCTTTACCTCATCGTTTTCAACGCCATGATCACCTCGTCGCTTGCAGCACCACACACAGTCACCTCATCGCCTGCAACACCACAACCACTTTACATATCGCAGCACCATGATCACCTCATCGCTTGCAATACCATGATAATCTCATCATTTGCAACACCATGAATACCTCATCGCTTGCAACACCACAACCATTTTACATATTGCAACAGCATCTGATCACCCCATCGCTTGCAACACCACAACCACTTTACATATTGCAATAACATGATCACCTCATCGCCTGCAACACCATCATCTCAACGCCTGCACTACCACGATCGCTTCATGGCTTGCAACACCATCATGATCACCTCATAAGACCAGCCTTGACGCTGCCGGCAATGCTCGTAGGATTCTTGAACTCCTCGCATAGCACCCTCAGCGTGTTCACTCGCACTTCAAGGTCTTTGCTCCTAACCTGTTTCCAAGCAAACGGCATATCAATCGACAGATTGTGTTAGAATTCCACACGTACCAGGTAGTGTACTCGTCGTATCTACGGCGGTGTCTGTCTATGGCAGGCTCAACGCATTCCTCAAGGTATTTCTTTGCCTGCTGACCGGCTTCAAAACAAACAATATCCATCCACAGATCAGATCGATGGACTCTTCCACGTAAAACCTAGCTCAAGATATTCGCTTCTCACTTGTTTGAGAACGCACGACGGGCAACAGATAGCTAGATTTGGCCGATCAGGAAACGCCTGAAGTTTCCAGCCCGGCTGTTTTGTTTTGGTGCTGGATTTATTAATACTAACGCCTTTAGGAACTCCTTTGGACGCGCGCTTAGATAGAGGTATGAGGGTATACCGTTTGTTGGCGAAAAAAACGAGTAAAAGGGGGGGGGGTCCTTCGCCCCGAATCGTCCGGATGTCATTATTGTTTTGGCAACACGTTTATTGTTCGTGCACCCATACTAAGTGTACTGCGGGATTGTTTTTCATCGAGTTTCGCTTTTTCATTTTCGTCAAAATCAGTTTGGGGGGGGGTTGGGGTACAGAGCAGAGCAGCTCCTTAAGCGCTCCATAAGCAAGAGGAGTTTCAGAAAAAAAAAAGTCAGTGCGTCTCTACCGTACTATAAGTAGCGTATATAGATATGATGTCGCGACCGTACTATTAGTAGCGTATATATTATGTCGAGGAAAAAAAAATGTCGAAACAAAGAAAGCGTCGAATACAGCATCGACCACCAGACCAAGCCTACGGGAGGAGGGCGGAGGGGGAGAGGGGGTGGGGTGTACTCAGTTTTGTGCATGGCCGTAGTCGTATGACCATAGACCCTCGCATCCCTGCTATGCCGGGACGGAGCACGTCGGGTTTTCACCAACCAGGCAGTCATTGCTTCACCAAGCGCGAAAGCGCCGTGAGGTGTTCGGCGAGCCACATGAAGGATGAACAGCATCATTCCAAGCACAGCTCGTAAGACGGACTTCGGCACCTTCTGCCTACTTTCTTGCTCATGGATGACAGTGCCAGTGAGTTATGCCTTGGTTTCTGGTGTGGCCACTCCAGAGACAGCAATGGGTTTTACTATGTAGTTGCCTCGCGCAGGGCGGGGGGGGTTTTGTAACCTTTTTCTGCAGCGGCAAGGGGACACCCACGCGAGTGACATACTTCCCTGTTCCTTTCGCGGTCTTAGAACTTTCGTGTATACCTTTTTTTGGCGATATGAATCCGCAACGGCATGGTAGGTTGCTCTGCTAAAGATAAAATGAGAATGTTTTTGTTGTCTTTTTTTTTTCCGGCATGTAAACAAGGAGTCACTGGTGCGAGTGGTGATTACCCGGTAGGGAAACTGGGTGTATTAACCCCTTTACAATTGGAAACCTGTTTTTGGGGACAAAATTACTTGGATTTAATATAGGGAGGGATTCGGGGGCTCTAAAAAAATGTACTAACATGTACTAACCGGTCGCCCCGGTGGCGTATCAGGTTATCCTCGAGCCTGGTATACGCCAGTTTCGTGAGTTCGAATCCCCCCGAGTGCATACTCGTATAAATTCGTGGGGTTTTTCTTGCGCACAAATTGACTTGCTTGCGGAAAGCGCGAGAGCGTGAGTCAGCAACACTCGATGAAAAATCGACGAGCAGTGGGATTGCTGAACTCTATGCGCGATGAAAATTGAAGGCAAGAACCGGGGGGGAGAAGGGACGACACCTGTGACCACGGCTTGTCCAGAAGCTGGAAAGTAGAAGTGTGCGGAAAAAAAAAAAAAAAAAAACGTATTAACGTGTGTTAACATGTACTCCGTATTAGCATGTATTGACGTGTATTAGCATGTATGTGTTAACATGTACTAACATGTTTGTATCAACATGTACCAACATGTATTGACATCTCCCCAACTAATTCCGTACCCTTTGTGCCCAAGACGAATCGGCTCCAGCACCTGGGGGGGGGGGGGGTTAGAGAACCGACGTGTCCGGATTTCAACGTGAAGAGAGCAGCTGTACATACGCGCGCGCATCATGGGTGATACTAACTACTACGGCGCACTCGTGACGCGCGCGCTGCAACAGATAATGTGGGCACTTTGCTAGATGTACCACCATGACCACTGAGTACAACGGCGAGCAGCGCTGACTGCAGAGTCATCCCACGCTAGGAAGTAGCGGTTAGTCATTGATCACGTAATTTCACGAGCATATTTTTTTCTCAGGGCTAAGGCATAACAGATGCTTACTCGGGTTGTGCACACGAACGTCTTCAAAGTCATGTTTCGGGTGGGTGATGATATTCAGCTAGCTCCTCGTGTTAGGAGCCCAGAAACTTCTTTAGAATATTCTGCACCCCTACGAGCGTAGCCTTGCTCGCAGGGGTTGTAATTTTTTGCGGGGTAATCGTTTCCGGCCCCTCCTCAAGCGTGGAATCATTGGTTTAGTATGATACGGAGTACATTTTACGGACGTATTTGTTTCAGGAGTCGCACTCTACAACGCTAAAATCAAGGGGAAATTTTTCATCCGGGCCATATGGTGTAATTTTGTTTTCTCACGGGCATTTGCATTCGCTGAGGCACGTAATTACTCAACGTTGAATGATTTTGTTCTCCCAGACGTCGCATGTTTATCGGTATCCACGGGCCCATCGGGAAACGGTGATAACTTAGTTCGGGGGCTTCAATATGGAAAAAAACAATCAAGACGAAAAAAAACGTCGGGTGGGGAAAAAAAAATGGCGATTAAAACGACGACCAAAATCACGTCATCACCACATCGGCCGCAGCAAAACGACCGGGAACCCCAGGGGGGGACTCTTGGGCAGGGGGCGGGTCTATCTCCAAGACGATGCAACAAACAGTGCAGCACAACAGAGAGCTGTACGGCATGCGCGAGGAGGTGTGGCGACACTCGTACTGCTGCTGCTGCTGTCCACTCTCACTAGTAACACACGTACACTATTGCTATACGCCTGGACATGATTGTTTTTCACCGTCGCGTTTCTGGGACCTCGCACGGACCTACACGGATCCCAGGAGGGTGCTATCCCGCCGCAGTCACCGTAGTAACCGTAGCAACGCTAGTAACGCTGGGGGTTTGCAGTTTTCGGGCCACATTATAATAAGGTTAAGGGGCTGTTACAGACACGGGCCACCCTTTGCAGGATTCTCTACCAGGCAGGAAAGGCATTGCGAAACCCTTTTTTAATATCCAGCCGTATCCCATGTTTTACGCCTTCTTAGTTAGGCTCTCAGGGAAATACCGTAACAATACGGTGTTTGTGTCCGATTCGGCTCCACGAGTGACGAACTATTGATAGCGGTTAGTCATTAGTCAAGTAACTTCACGAGTATATTGTTTTTTAGGGCTATATAACGCATAGAAGCTTGGTCGGGTTGTGCGAACGAACGCCTTCGAAGTCATGTAGTATCGAGTGAGATATTCACCTCCTCCTCGTGTTGGGAGAGCTCAGAAAATTCTTAAAATCTGCTGGACCCCTGTGTTAGCGTGGGATGACTGGTTCAGGGGTTGCCGCACTTTTTTTTTCTTGGGGGGGGGGAGGGGCAAAAGTGTGTGGCCTTCTGATCGGTTGAGCTCTTCAAGCGTTGGAACAATAGGTTAATAAGATGATAACAATTTAACCACGAGTTTTTTTTTGGGGGGGGGGACTAGCCCATAGGAATGTTCGTGGGGTTGCGCGAGCAAGGGTTCTCCTTCATGGTCGTGTTTCGGGTGATGATGGTGATGATATTGGTTCATAACCTTCTCGTGCTAGAAGCTCAGAAATTTCTTAGAATCTCCGAAATTTCTTAGAATATGCTTCACCCCCACCGTGGGAGGACTCAAGCTTTAATATATACACATATACATATATACATATATATGTACTTCTAGTATAAATATTTTACTAGAATATTCTTAACACGACTGATTCTACGATAGCCCCCCCCCCCCCCGAAACCAGGGATTTTCTTTAAAGAACATTTCATGGCTGCTCGATACAAGGAAGGATACAACCTGGTATTGAAAAAAAAACAACATATGTTTTATTGTGTGCCAAGGTATATCGATCGATGACGTCGCGGTATCGAGAGACACCGTGTTTCAGGAGATACGACACCGGGAGCTTCGCTGAAGAAAAGTTGGGGGGGGGGGGGCTACCGTAGATCGACTCACACGCCAGATGTAAGTTCGATCATTTTAGGGTCGTTGTACGAACTGTACCCACATTTTTTTATTTTTTTGTGATTTTTTTTTCGTGGTCCTCACCTGTTGCGCGAGCTTGGGGCACTTTCCCAACCCGAACGCCTCCACGATCTTCCCGGGCGCGTTTGCGGTGGGCTGCGGCTTCGTTTCGTGCCTGTATATCCGATTTCCTATCGCTATCTCCGCCATTTGTTTTGCAGCGAGCACGCCAAGCCGGTTCCTCGATGCGACACAGGCTGCAGGACAACACGGCGAAGTGATGAAAAAGGTAGTGCCTGTGGTGCCGAGGCCAATGGAGGGCGTTTTGTCACCTCGATATCACTGCTCCCACGTGTTTGCAAACACGGGACAAACTACTTGGACTTAGTCTGGGATTTCGTTCCAAGGCTAAAATAGAGGATGGTAGAAACTAGACTAAACCAGTTGCCAAGCAGTGCTACAAGGCTTAGTTTGGGTGTACGCGATTGGTTAACCTTTTTTTACCAGTGGTCAAACGGACTAATACCCACTACAATTCCTTGACAAAATGGCGTCATCGGCAGGACATCCCCTTCTTCCTGTACGCACACGCCTTCAAAAGGCATGTGAAACCCTTTCATCCCATATTTATATCCCACATCCTGGATCCCAAGCCTTTGCTAGGCTCCCAGGGCAATGCCATAACCGGAGCCCAACGGGCTAATACCTTTCCACAAATCGGACAGCTCGCGATCTAGACGATCTACACTACCTAGATTATCTAGATCCTATACCTGTCGATATGGTACGTTTTGCAGAATCTGCGCAGTACAGATCCAACCCAAGAAAAATGTGTTAGATCATGAATGAAGGCCATACGGCTCCGATCCGGCAACATAATCTATACCAGATATGGGGCATGCAGATCATATATCTGTCTGCTCTGAATGACACAGATAATCAATAGATCATCAATGGGGATCTAATCTGTCCGATACCTTAACAAATGGCGTCCATGGCAGGACGAAAAACGCAGGCTAGTTGATACTCCGGAGTATATTTTAATAGTTTGTTTTTTTGCAGTACAGTACACACGAAGAGAGTTAAATGACGGGCGGTGAGACCACAACATTATTGGAGGTACACCATAACCACTGAGCTATGGAGTCAGCGCTGACTGCATAGCTCAGCTGGATATCATGTACCAGGTATGTCTAACACAATCACAATCCGAGGTCTATCTGGCGGTGAAGCAAACGTGGGTTTTCTGTGCGCTGTATATCGTTCGGTTTGTCGCACCTCGGCCAACGCGAAACAACCGAGCAGTGGTACCAACCAAAGATATCAGAGAGCGGATTTTTCGCCTCTTGACCGACGGCAATTTTTTCAATAGTTTACCTTGACTGACGCCAAATTACTAGGTTTTAGTGTGGATGTCAGGATACAGCATTTTCACCCTTTGACCGACGGCAATTTTTCCAATAGTTTACCTTGACTGACGCCAAAGTATTAAGTTTTAGTGTGAATGTCAGGATACAGCACTTTCACCCCCTTGACCGACGGCAATTTTTCCAATAATTTGCCTTGAGTATTAGGTTTTAGTGTGGATGTCAGGATATACATACAGCACTTTTCACCCCATGACCGACGGCATTTTTTCCAATAATTTGCCCTGGACCGACGTCAAACTACTAGGTTTTAGTGTGGCACGATCGGTTTTACACCTTTGACCCCTGGACGTGTTCGCTTGACTGTGGCCGTCTCCTGACGTCTTTGATATCAACCCCTTTGGGACTGCAGAGAGGGGTTGGTATCAAACACGTCGAAATGTACACCTACGTATGATGGGTGCTACACAGAGTAAGTACAGCATGATCTACAGGAGGAAGCCAGTCCGGGTTTTTTCGTGGAACGTAACAAGGAGCTGTTCCATTCATGCGCGGCATGTGGTGATATGATGCTCGTCCCTGCATGCATGCTTTTGCTTCTCGCACGTACGCACTGCCACGAACTGTATAAGCGCTGTTAAAGAGACGGTACGACCACTGCATGCACGCGGCGCGTATACAAAGTACAGGGCACCTGATATTAGCAACAAGAAACAGAGCTATAAGACAGCCGGGCTGAGATTTACACCAGAATAAGAGGTTCGGGGAGCTTTATACTGAAGTTAGCCATTTATTTCTTATGCAGTCGTATTCCGCCAGTCGAAAACGGCCTTTTTCGACTGGATTTTTTTCGACTGGATTCTTCTGGTCCTTCTTCTTATCGTCAGTTGAGTTGATTTTATAGTTTTCGTGCTCTTCCTAGAGGCGGATGGTGTGAGGGAGTACTGCTGTACAGCAGGCGAAATTGGTTGGTTGGCAGCTTGGCAGCTCTGTGCTTCGCGCTGTCTCCGCGAGCAACGACTCGACGAACCTTCGTCCCAGCGAGTTGGTGGCTTTGGGCTTAGCCGAAAGCCGCCAAAGCTACGTTCGTGGAGTTGCACTCAGCCGAGAGCCGCCAAAGCTATAGCAGGCGCAGCCGTTGTTGGCAGCATGGGGTCGAGACCACGCGCTGCTGCCGTCGTGTGATACACGCTGCTGGCGAGCGAAACTAGGAATGCGCCACGCTGACTTGCTGCGAGAAGCAACAGCAGGGATAGCCAAGCCAGCGTCAGCGCCTTGTATGATACTGCAGTGTGGTACCTGGTATGGGTGTGTGGCCGTGTGGCCGTGTATGGGTGTGTGTTTGATGGTGTGTGGTGGAATGGGCGATGCGATCGGTTCAAAAAACACGTGTAAAACTTTTTCGACCGAGTTTTTCGACTGGAGGATTCAGTCGAAAAAGTCGAGTTTTTCGACTGGATCCGCCAGTCGGAATTCTCAGTTGAAAAAAGTTGAGTCGAAAAAGCCCTTTTTCGACTGCGTAAGAAAGCCCGATTTGGGCTTCAGCCGAAAAAGGCCGTTTTCGACTGACAAATCCGACTGCATAAGAATTTAGAGTGTAGAACGCATCCAGTCCCATGTAATCCTATGTAATTCCATGCCAGTCTGGGGTTGTTTTCCCGTTTCCTAACGTATTCCAGCAGTACCAGGTATATATAGGTGTCATTTACGGTATGCCAGGTGTACCGACTGACTGCTGTGTCGCAACTCGTAACACAGACGCCATCTATCTCTGTCTACAGCAGCGAAAACCACTCTTCTGCCTTTCGGACACACTCGATGAGTCTACATGCCCTCTCGTGTAGAGCGAACGCTTCTTGCCAGAGGACGGAGAACACGTGCATACATGTGCACGTCGTCGAGCCTCTCCGCCTTTCAACAAGACCCCGAGGCAGGATGACACCGAGACAGGTCTCACCGTCGGTGGTGGCAGACGGTAGAGGTGTTGCTCGTCCCAGCTAGGCTCGTCCACGATGAGGGAGCATGAACGAACGAGTGATGACGTTTTGCGAAGCAAGCAAGCAGGCACAGAGAGTGGAGGACGCACGATGGCGTCGAATTTATACGTACGTATGGTTTTAGCGTCCTCGCATGTTCGTCGGTTGTCGTAGAAAATTAAAAAATTAAACAAGAAAAAAATTGGGAAAAATAGTGACGGTTTCAAACAGGGTTTCCACAATAGTTCGCAGGGCGTTTTGGTTCCACGCCGTTCGTTTTCTGCTTTTTTTTTCGCCGTCGGCAACCACCGTACCGGTATGCGCGTGTCATTTCCTACCGGGCATTTTTTCGAGCCGCCGCTCTACCCACTACGCACCGTACCTACACACGGGCACAGCAGAGGCTACAACACGCTATACACTCCAAGGACCAGACTGTAGATATCATCAGCGCCCGAACAGACTCGGTCGGCGAGCCTTCCTGCTGTGCTGGATTGGACAGCCACCCCGTGCGAACCATACACGACGAGAGAGATTTCCCAGGTGTGTGTGTTTTCATGTCGAATCTGCCGCCCGTCGTATTGTGTGGTGAACCGTTTTCTCGTCGAGATCGTCCGCATTTCGTCGAGCGAGATCAAAACATGATACGATCTGTCGTCAAGCGTACGCTGGCCCGACATCGCCATGGGTCAAACGTAGCCGCCGATAGCTGATGGCTGGTGGTGCTGCTCCAGCTCTGCTCGGCACTCGCTGGTTGTTGGGGATCTCTTCCGTGGTGTGTGGTGTTCTGCTTTGGCTTTGGCAGGGTATCTCCGTAAATGTCGGGCTGTGGGCTGTATTTATATAAATAATAACAGCTGCCAAGTGTGAAGTTCGGACCGGTACGTACTACGTACGTGCTGCTACTTGTAGTTGTTGCCGAAGGGATACCGACTCGCACGCGAATGTGACGTTGCCATGGATCCTTGCTCCACCTTGGCTCCACGGTTCATATCTGATTTACTCTAGCTTGGCCTGCCGTCATCGTCATACGTTGGAGGCCACCGCCGCCGTTGATTGATCGTCGACCTCGCTTTAATAAAGCTGTGTCCTTGTCCGAATGCGAAAAAATCGCATACTGTTGTGATACGTCGTATATACTTGTATGGACATATGGACGTGTACTCGTATGATATAACGACGCTCGACGAAGCATGCCTGACACTCGCATTTTGCATCTATATGTTGTGCACCGCGAGAGAGCTTGCTTGACGATGAGCTGACACCGTCGGCAAGACGGGCTGGTTCATCGCAAAGATTAATAGCTCTTCTTAGCGCGTGCTGGTAAAGCAGCGGTGCTGTAAGCTGGTGCCGTCGGTGCCTTCCTTCCCATATGTCATTTTGATCGCGGACGCTAAAAAAGATGTTCCGTTTCACACCTTTCGGGGAATGCAAATGCATGCAGTTGATAGTCTATATACTCCGAAGTACTTGGTAGCAAGAAGCACCGCATGCGGTATCATACCGAGACATAAAACCCTGACTTTGTATACGACGACTCGCATGTTCCCGACGGTTCGGTTTTTGAGTTGAGTCGTTGATGCTACTGGTACACCGATCGAATGCAGTAGGATACGATACGATTTGTGCGCTGCCTGCCGTGTCACTGACCGACACACCATACTCGTCTTGCACATCTCGAGTCATGTTATCGTGCTCGAAAGGGCTCACCCGTCCACCCTTCTTAAACCACTATATCTAAACCAAGCTCCTCCTGCTGCCATACGCGAGTATAGGGTAATAGAAGAGATACTATTTCTTTACGGCAGGATATTCGACTTCTATGGGAAAGGCATCTGCGCTACGTACATTGTCGGGAGACAAAACAAACGCCAGATACCAACAACAATAGTTGGGTAAAACGCAATGCTACTGTAGCACGGGTATGTATCTTACACCACCACGCAAACCATCGTCGGATTCCTCCTCGTACTGGTATCCTTGCATTGTAGCCTTCTTCAATACGACACTTGGCTTGTGCTGGTACGGCAGCATCGACGTCACCACTCATGAAATACCGTTCCACCCATGCATCCGCAACGAACATACATTTTCTATTTCCAGTACAGTACCGGCTACGGTTTAAGAGAAAATGTTTAAGAGAAAGTACCGATTTAAGAGAGTCAAACTGGCATGTCACGACCAAAATCGACTTAAGAGATAATTGGTCTTATTTCGGAGATTTTCTCTTAAATCGGACTTTTCTCTAGAAGAGGTGCGAGAATATAGCACAGAAAAATAACACGTGAACAAATGCTAGAGATTTTTATCCACAAGTTGTCACACGAAATGTGGCTTCTTTCCCAGCACGGGTACCAAGAGTGTACCACGTGCTTTGAGGTGGGTCGATGTTGCTCGGCAACCAACACACTGAACAGCAGTGAGTTGAGCTAGCTCAGGATGCGTACGCGGACTGCGTTGTGTGACATGAATAATACGCTCTCTATAAACTGTGCGGCAGTTAGTTGGGACGAGAGCGTCCATATTCCACGGCCGCCCGTATTGGCTACGATATAAGAGAATATTCTCTTATATCGAGATATGATTCAAGAGAATATTCTCTTATATCGTAGCCAATACGGTATAACAGAAGTCCCGATTTAGAAGAATAATGCCGGGTTGAAACCTCCCTCTCTTAAACCGTAGCCGGTACTGTACGGAGTATATATGCTGACGAATGCCTATCCATCCCGTCGTCTGCTGTTGCCGTTATCGTTGCTCCCTTGCCGCTGACGTTGGCCTTCACCAGAATACCGCCTGCTCCCACTAGCCGACGCTATCTAGTTCAGCCCACGACCCGGGGGGGCACGAGCAACCGCCGCCGCCGAGGGACGGGACGGGACGATTCGGCGCGGAGGGACAGAAGAAACAAAATGGCTGACCGCACGCACCTTCACCGCGCAGCCCAGAGAGGCGACATCGGCGCCGTCCGAGCTTTAGTCCAAGCGGTAGACGTCAACGTTAGGGGCGGCTGGCGCGTCGAGTCCCCCTTACACGCAGCCTCTCGCGCGGGCAGGCCAGACGTAATCCAGTGCCTGGTAGAAGCCGGCGCGCAAACCGAAGTCCGGGACAGGAACAACGACACCCCGCTCCTTCTCGCGGCGTGGCTTGGGCACGCGGCAGCTATCGCGAAGCTCCTCTCCACGGGTGCACAAGTAGACGCTGATGGGATCCCCCGCAGCGCGCTGCACTGCGCCTGCATGCAAGGCCACGCGAGCTGCGTCGCAGAGCTTCTCCGCGGGGGCGCGGACGAGAACTCAATCGATGAAGACGGAAATACGCCTTCCCAGGTGATAGGAACCATGACCGATCCTGCGGACCAGCAAAGCGAGAACATCGTCGCCATTCACGAAATGCTTCGTTGCGCCCCGGCCGATAGGGTCTGGCGACGCCGGGGCTGGTTGGCCATGTTGCGAGCGCGGGACTGTGCTGAGGTGAGCTTGCTCCCGCCTCCGCCACCCCCCATCGCGGTTGTTACCCGAGGTGCCGCGAGACGTAACGCGGGGTTTAGTGTCGCCAGGCCCCACGTTGGGCCCGCGGCGACCTTTGAAGTGGAGAAGAAATTTACGGGACAGCCGAAAAAAGTTGCTGTTGGTACGAGAGGGAACCAGGGAGGTCGGGAGGGGGAGAGGAGGGCGTTGAAGCGTTCGGCGGAGGGGGGCGCTGGTGGTGTTCGCGGGGGAGGCAGGAGGGAGTTGTCGAGAAAGGGGGGCGCGAAGAGGGGCAAGAGGAAGGAGGCGGAGGGGGCTGCGAGTGACCGTGAAGAGATGGATCGACAGAGTCTGAGGGATGTCGTGTCGCGGCTGATTGACCTAGGGGAGGAGGGCGCGTTTCGTTCCGTGCTTAGCTTTCTGTAGCTGGTGACAGAGGTGGAGGCCTTTCTTAGCTGGTGGGAGTTGTGGTGGGAGAAGGGGAGGGGAGGGGCGGGGGTTGGTGAAGAATAACCGCCGTTCCGAGCTTGGCCTTCTGCAGCTATTGAGGATGGTGGTTAGCTTTTTTATAGCTTGTAGAGGTGGTGGTGGAGGGGAACACGGGGGAAGTGGGGCGGTGGAGAAAGGCCGCCGTAGTTTCGCGAGCTTGTGATAGTTTCGGCGGTCGGGTTTTTGGCCCACCGATAGTTTTGCGGGCTCATGTAGGCAGCGTCACGGGTTTGTTGACGTCGCCAAAAAACACTGACGAACGGAGACAGTTAGCAGGTCATTTCGGATCTCCGATCAGTCCCGATTTTTTTACGACGGCTATGTATCAACAATGAGATCATTTTAGATCCAAGCTGTCCCATTATATTTTTACAACAGTTAGGTCACTTTGGATCCGAGCTGCCCCGATCTTTTTATGAACGGTATGTATCAACAGCTAGGCCATTTTGGATCCAAGCTGTCCTGATCATTTTACGTGTGTCAGCAGTTAGGCCCCTTTAGATCCGAGCTGGTCCGATCATTTTACGACCGGCATGTATCAACGGCTAGGTCATTGTGGATTCCGATCTGTTGCGACGGGTGTGTACCAATAGTTGGGGGCGGATTGTCTCGATCAATTTTTACGAGGGGTATGGTGTAAAGCTAGTTGTGAGGGTTTCGTGAATGTACGTACTGTAGACGAGTCGGGCGTGACAGCTTGGAGGGTTTACGCCTTCTGTGTATGAAGCAAGAGAAAATATAGCGCCAGTTTTTTACGTGGGTGTGTATGTCTTGCGCCACCCACGGTGTGCAGATGGAGGTTGCTTTTTGATCTCCGGGCTAGTGGGAATTGTGAGCACCGCAAAAGCGTCTTTGTGAGGTTGAAAATGCTGCGCCGCTCAGGAAGTATTCCGCGGCAGTGATCCCGACGGGTCCTTCGTAGAGCGATCGACGGTTTTACGGGTCCCGTGGGATATTTTGTTTGGAACATGTACGAAAGCGGTGGGTGGGTGTCACGCGACGGGTAACTGCGCCGGACACTTTTAAGCTGCGGATCAATGTACATTGGTTGTTTCGGGGTGAACAATCTTGGATTGCATTGGACGGTAGCAACGAATTTTGTGCCAGCGAATGTGGATGATGATAATGTTTAACGAGATGAGAAGGCATTTATCAGGGCACAAAAAGGAACGTGTGTCTGTTATCGCGTGCTTCTGGCTTTTGGGCTTGGTTGGTCGCGCTCTGAGCTCTCTGGAAAAATTCACACGGAAGAACTGCCATGTCGTGTTAGATACTTGATTCGGACTGAAGCGCTCTTTGCGGCAGATACGTGGTAGTTGCTTTAAAAACTCGGCAAGATCGGGGTGGATGTATTCCCTGGCGACTATCCTGTCCGTCGCTGCCCAGGTTGTTTAAAGGCAGGACCGATACACCAGCGTATGCATGCTATCAACACTACTTTTCTCATTCTGTTTGACATGTCTGAAAATGTGTAGCATGCGCTTCAACGCTGGTGGTCATCCATAAACGCTCCCAAACTTGAGAAGATACGGGCAGATGGAGTGCTACTACCAGAGATATCCAGGTAAAAAAATCAATCGCCGGCCGCGCAGCAATACAGTTATCAAGACGGTTTACCGCACGCCCTGTGTCAGCAATGCTATATTATTGTGTGATTCAAAGGTTCACTCTCACAATGCACCGACACGTTGTCAGCTGTGGTTTCGGCGTTTCGATGCGAGTTTACCATGTCAACAGAAATAATATGCACCACTTAGGAAAACAGTGTGTGGTATATTTATCACCCCACGCCCATTCTATGCCTCCACACCACAACATACGGGCACGCTAGTTGCGTCGGTTTTGACCGATTTTTGTCAACTTTCCACTTTGCAAGCTGAGTGCTGCTAGACGTCGGTCACGCGTATCCTGCGATGACGCACGGGTTCCACGGCTGGGGTGCCCGCAAAATATATGATACCTGCTATTAGGCTCCTCTTCTCTGGAGGGGGTCCTCTGTAACTCGCTCAATTTGACTTTTCAGACATAATCGAAAATGAAAAGCGTTTACCAATCCCATGGCCGGCGTACACAACTACAACTAATAAAATAAAATGCTATCGTAAAAACCACAAAATAAACTGATGTCCCAACTATTAATAGTCTATACTGCGAAGTGTTCGATAGCAGTTCCTCGCGGCGGAAAAGCTCCGTCGATGATGAAAAAAAAAAATGTGTAGGCCCAAATCTGCTTGCTGTAATAAAAATGTTGGTCACGAAAAGTGCTATCGGAAAAAAAAAACGCTTGCCCAAACGTGCCACCCCTATCGTAGCAGATGTCCTATTGCCGACGACGCCATATTCGCGGTATTATTGCCGACGACGCCATGTTCGCGGTATTGCCGACGACGCCATGTTCGCGGTATTGCCGACGACGCCATATTTGCAGTATTATCGACGACGCCATATTCGCGGTATTGCCGACGACGCCAAATTTGCGGTATTGCCGACGACGCCATATTTTCGTAACTAAAACATCGTTCGGTACTTGGTCCGCTGAACCACCGTGGCACATACATGTGCAACCTTTATGAAGTCAAATCGTTCAACCGTTTTCCCTGCCCACAGAACAACCCGTGCCGTGGCGCAGCTGTTATGAGGCTTAGTTTGGGTAAGCTATAGGTTAACCTTTTGCAAGGTGGTCAAACGGACTAATACCCCACGAATACCTTAACAAATGACGTTGTCGGCAGAACCATGGGTTTTTGGGGTCGTGGGTTCAAATCCCACATCCACCATAATAAACTTTTTCAGACTTTCCCCATGTCGAACTTGAAAAATACTCTCCCCGGTATACCCAGGAAATGAAACGACTTGGATAATTGACAGGTCCGCCCGTATGTCCGACCGACCTGGTATCCCGCCGTTTCAGGGGGGGAGAGTGTTATAAGGCTTAGTTTGGGTAAGCCATGGGTTAACATTTTGCAAGTGGTCAAACGGACTAATACCCCACTAATACCTTAACACAGCGCAGGTGCGACACTCGGTAGGCATACCCACCCCTAGAGCACGAACACTCCTAGATGGTCTCGCCACAATAGCCTGGCACACCTGGCCACGAATGACATCGAAAAATTGCAAACCGCACTTTGGCGTCATCGCACGGTAGGGGGTTGCCCTCTTTTGAGGAGAAAACTATTCTGGCCTTCCGATTGGTGGAGCTTTTCGAGCGAGGAACTACTACCGGTTATTCTCTGATAATTTATGAGTATATTTGTTTTAGGGCTAGCGCTTAGAGAAGTGTTGGTCGGATTGCCCACGCGAATGCCTCCTTACCGAGACATCCCACAGTAGGGGTGCAGCAGATTCTAAGAGTTTTCTGAGCTCCTAACACGAGGACAGGTCAACTAGAAGGCCCATTCGTTCGCTCAACCCGAACAAGCATCTAAACAAATATATACGCGAGGGATTACTTGACTAAAATGACTAACCGCTAGTTCCTTCTCTCGAGGAGCTGAACCGGACAGGTACATTATTAGTTAATCCAACAACTGCAACTCCTACCGTGAGATGACTCGTTCGGTTCAGGGCTAGCATAGCGCCATCCCACGGTAAGGTTGCAGCATCAGAAAGTACTGAGCTCCTCACATGAGGAACTCAACATCTCACCCGAAAAAATGACTTCGAGAAGAAGGCATTCGTTCGCACAACCCAACCGACCAAGCTTCTATTCCTTAAAGTCCAAAAATATAACGTACACTCGTGAAATTACTTCACTGACCGGCAGCTCTTCACATGAGGAGCTCCATCGCCCCTGCAGGGATTTTTTGGCGCAGAAAGTGCAACCCCTACGGTGGGATGAGTCGTTTTTGGTGTAGGACTTGGTGTAGGGCTAGCGCACAGAGAAGTGTTGGTCGGATTGCTCAAGCGAATGCCCCCTTGTACATTTTAGGTCCCCGTGGTCTGGGGAGGCCAGCAGCGCACCCTCCAGCCAGAGAGTCGTTTTTCGTGCGCTTCCATTCGTTCCGCCTTCAATTTCTCCGATTACGGGACGGGATGATACCTACTAAGAAAACGAGCGTTAGGAAAGTCACGTTGAGATCATGGCTACTGTAGGGGGGTATCCCGAAATTTTCATTACCGGGTCTGAGCTATCACCTGAGCTATCATACCATACTCGCGCGCGAGAGTGACTCTGTACCTCGCTGACAAAAACACGTTCGGCTTTTTTTTGGTGCATGAAGCGTAGCTAACCATCCCTTTCCGTATTTTACTGTCGAGAATATGTACACAGCACGAAAGCCTGTGGCCTCAGGGAACAGAGGAAGCACTCGCGCGAGTGCTACCCAGCCACTGAAAAAAAGTGCCCGCAAGGGACCCCCCACACCGTAGCGTTGGTCAGTATACAGGAAAATAAGACGTGCGGCAGTCGTTGCTGTGGTGAAGCTAGTGCAGAACGTACCCGTTCAGGTATGAAATCAGCCTGGACCAGCCATACTGTAAGAACAACAACAACAACAAGAAACAACAAACAACAAACAAACAACAACAACAACAACAACAACAACAACAACAACAACAACAACAACAACAACAACAACTGTATCGCAAACACGGACGGCGAAATGAGTGATGTTCAACCATATTGATACCCATACGAAAACATCGTTGCTCGTATCCCCCCCCCCCCGCCGGCCGTGCCCTCCCCCCCCCCCACCCCGCTCCCCTGCTGTGCGTTTTGGGGTTATTACTCCCTCCTACTTTCCCACTCCCACTTCTTCAGGGCGAGAATCATCCCACGAATCTTTCGAGCGTTCATGACTGTGGGCGCCGACTGGAACTGGGAAGCAACGCCGCCGAACCGCACCGGTAGGGTTGTGAGTCGGCACGACTTAAGTCGCCGACTAGTTATTAGTCGGACTCTACTAGTCAGTCGTGAAACGGACGTGCCGATTTTCCCACTTATTGGGTTTCCTTAACCGTGGGGGGATTTTTTTAATGCGGGGTGCAGCTTTCAACGGGAATTGCTACGGGCTGCGGATACCCCTCACATGCCCTGTGACACTGCAGCGCGAAGCGGGAGATCCACGCTCACACGCACACATGGCGGAACAGCCCATCTAGCTCGATCATGCCGACGGCGTCAGCCCTGGCGCACCCAATGCCAACGCTGAGGGCGGAGATCCCATCGGCGACGTTGTGGCCATTATCGGCCCTCGGACCACCTTGGCGAGTGCACGCGACCCCGAAACAGTGCTCTACCGCGCGATGCATGAGCAGAGGCGTAGCAAGCCGCTCAAATCCAACAACCCGCTGCGGAAGTTTTCATGATCTACCTCAACGACTCGCTCCCTGGCATACCGTGTGCAAGCTTTGCGAGACGAACGGTGATTTCGCCGATGCCCGGGGTTGGTACGGGTCCCCTACCCATTTGAGGCAGCATCTTAGACACGAAGAGGAAAGGGCATCGCGAGTCCCTGAAAGAACACGAGCCGTATGGGGCGGGCGGCAAAGGCGGAGGCAGTGGCGGGGCCTCGAGCGAGAACGATGCGGGGAGCATCATTGCCTACACGGACGGCGTCAAGCCGTTGACGAGCAAGATGGTTCGGTTCATCATCGACAGCGTCTCTAATAATAATCGACGGTTTAGGACTCACTTGCGGCCGTCATCGACGCGCGCGTTTCGCGCAAGGTTGGGAGACATTAATGAACGAATAACATAACGGAGGGATCCCAGACCTGTTCTTCTGGAGATAATTTTGGCACCGCTATTTTGGTGACGAGTTCGCTTTTTCGTTTTGCATCCCCGCCATGTAGTATTGCGACTGAAAAAATTGCTGTCGCATTCGTCTAGTCCGGGGTAGATTTACCTGGCACATGCGCTGTTCTTCTCGTTTTTTTCGTGCGCATCTTGTGCAAACTGAAGCCTTTTTGTTTTGCTCGTTTGAAACTTATGTGAATCTAGGTAATATCTTCGGCGCTTTTTTCTAGCGTAAAATGAAGCCAAACAGCGCATTTTTTTCCTCCGGAGGCGCCTTGGACGGGCCCTCCGGGGGCGTCTCCCGCGGCCCCCCTTCGGCCGGGGAGGGCTGTTTTTGCTCGTTTCGTTCGCCTCTTCGCCAGCCGACTTACCGACAAAAGTAATCTATTAATAGTCGGCTTCGCCTCGTGAACAGAAACCGACTCACAGCCCTACAAACCGGCCTAGTTAAAAGCCATCACTCGGTTCTCCCTCGATTTTTTCTTAAAAAATAGACACTTCTCCCCCCCTCCTTGCCCCATTTGGTTGGTGCTTCTTCGTCTTACTTACTATGTAGGAGGCAGATTTTTTTTTTTCGCTTCTGAAAGAAACGTTGTGCGCGCGTAAATCTCCACTCCATCCCCAAAGAGTCGTTCCCCCGCCTCTATTTTGGGAGCGGGGGGAAGGGGGTGGGGGGGGTTCGTGTGAGGGATTCCAGTCGTAGAAGAGTGGACTACCAGGTATTAATATCTTAACGACCTATGACCAGGTACCACAGAACAATGGTCGGCCCGTTTTCTGTACTGTATAGAGTAGAATCTGTTGGAGCGTGAGATACCGAGCGTTCTGGGCCCTTTCCAAACAAAAACAAGAATAACGAGAGTTCTCATCTTTATCCTACTTAGTAGCTATGGTGGTGTGTGCAATTGATGTCAGTAAAGTACCACGTGTTTTCGTACTTGCGGTGTGCGTATCACCATATTTTTACTCTAATGTTGACACTACAGTAACCTGAAAGCTGCACTTCGAATGGCAAATGAAATATGGACTATACTGATAAAACAATGAAACTAAAAGAACAAAGAAATACTTCGGAATATAACCACCCACTAAAATGTACTCCGGAGTACTTTCGTACTACAAGCAGGAATTTGTATTCCACGACTTTATCAATATCATAGCGCTGCGAGTACGTACCACCACACGGAGTCGCGTCGCGATTACCACGACAACCATGACGGCATGTGCAAAGAGCCGCCTTTTAATCTACTACATCACTGCATGCGTGCACTCGTGAAGCTTGGATTCCAAGCACCCTGATCAGCAAGCAGTCGCGCGTCTGCGCGTCTACGAAAACATACCCCCCATCCCCGGTGATACCCAGCAAAGAAACTAATTTCAAGATAATGCTGACCGGTGGAAAACGCGTATCATAAAGTTGAACTCCCACGTTTTGGGCATCGTAGACCTTGTTTACGTTTTTTGAGACACACAAGCGTTGGTTGTTGCCCAGCTACCAGGGCTGCTGTGTTGGGGTCCCCTCTCGCCAGGACTCGCAGGCAGCAGCCGCCTTACCACACTGATTCCTAATGGAGTCGAGGACGAGAGCGCTGCCGAAATCTCGAAGCAACACGCGGATAAGCGTGATGGCCGGACATAGTTCGTCGGGCTCGAAGAAAAAGTCTTCAGTCGGAGGAGGAACAGGAGCGTTAGCTGGAGGAGGAGCAGGAGGAAGAGGAGGAGGGGGTGGGACCTCAGAATCTGCTAGACTAGTGCAACACCACGGGGCCGGCGCAGGTGGAGGAAGGTTGCGCTCCGGCAGCCGAGGCACCCCGACAGGAGCCCCGGCTTCTGGCTTCGGGGCAGCAGGCACCGGCGTAGCGTACGGGAGCTACCAGCCCCTCTGCCCTAGGTCAAACCCAGTAGAAGACTGCCTGCGTGCGGGAGTCGCCGGGCTGGGGTGGTGCCTGGTGTCCTGGTTGATAGGTGTGCTTCTCCTTGTCCTCGACTATGCTAGGAGATGGGGCGCGCACAGGAGGGTCAGTGGGGAGGTGCACGAGCATGGGACGACTTGGCTGGTCTTTGCACCGTTCTGGGTGGGAGACTTTTTGGCCTTGTTGGTGCTGGCTCGAGTAGCGGCGAAAGTTTCGACAGTGAGGTTTGTATCTCCCGCAAGGGGTAGAGGGAGGAGGAGCGATGGTCGTGCCCGGTCGACGGGCAACCTTAACGATGCGACGGGGCAGGGTGGTGGGGGGGGGGGTGGGGGTGGGGGTGGGGGCGGGGCGGTGATATTTGCGTTGACCTTGGAGTACTTCCCTCTCTTGCAGAGGGTTGTGGTTTCAGCCGTTGGAGGATTTTTGCTGGTGATGTTGCTAGCGGTGGAGCAGGTGCTGGTGTGCTTGAGGTGGGGGAGGGAGGCCGGGGAGGAGGCCGTGCCGAGGGCGCTTGTGATAGCGGCGCCTTTGCTGGTGCTGGAAACGTTCTTCATGCTGAGGGTGGCGCTTATTCGCACACACGGGTGGCTGGCCGGTCTCACGTGAGTACGAGCAACTTTGAATATTCTGCTGTTGACTTTTTACGGCTGTAATGTTGTATTGCTGTTGGTGCTGCTGTTTGTTGAGCCTGCTCGTGGTACTCCTGGGGTACCTGCTTCGGCGTCACATTACGAGGTATGATACACGATATTCTAAGGGTAGTCACCCACCTATATCCTTGACCGGTCGCCACGGTGGCGTATCAGGTTATCCTCGAGCCTGGTATAGGTCAGTTTCGTGATTTGGAATCCCCCCGAGTGCATACTCGTATAAATTCGTGGGGACTTTTTCTTGTGCACAAATTGATGTGCGGAAAGCGCGAGAGCGTGAGTTAGCAACACTCCATGAAAATCGACGAGCAGTGGGATTGCTGAACCTTTTGCGCGATAAAAATTGAAGGCAAGAACCGGGGGGAAGAAGGGACGACACCTGTGACCACGGCTTGTCGAGAAGCTGGAAAGTAGATGTTTGTGAAGGAAAAAAAAAAAAAATCCTTTCTGGTGTAGGCATGAATTGCGTCAGCTGTGATACACCATGCGTGTACCACCTTTGGTTTGTTTGTGTTTTTCCCTGGGGTATTCCTCAGCTCCAGAGTGACAGGAGACTGTCCTGTGACCACGGACTTGATTATGCGAGTTAATGTGTAAACAACATCCTTAACGAGGACACACACCCAGTAATACGCGCGATCGGAGTTTGTATCACACACTGCTTGCAAATATGTTCCAGGTAGGAGTTTCGACGAAATCTTGAATCTCACGGCTGTAGCATACTATTTTTTTTAATAAACTATACTCACGATACGAGCAGTGTACAGGTGTTGTTTGCTCGCTCGACATCGTGAGTGCTTGCTGTATGAGCACGACTGCGAGTGAGTTGAGGTTAGGTAGGGTGCTAAAAGCTGAACCAGAGAAACAGAACCAACTGCGTGTTAGTGTAGCCGATTGCTGCTACAGCAGGACGAGCGTTCTATTTATACCACCCACCAGGCAGTCGATAATCGCACTTTGTATACGAACATTTTGTTCTGTTTTTGATACTCGTATGTACCTACTCGTATGGTCCATCCGCCTAGAAAATTCCAAAATTACCCAATTAATCTGTTATAATAACACAAAGCAGGTACAATATGGTACATGTTTCTTACTGGTAGGTACAGGTAGGGGTGGGTGGGTTCCTTGAAACACGAAAAACATCATCCATCGCAGCACGGAGGTGAAATTTCTTTTTTTAATGTTATTTTTTCGCCTATTGATCCCAAAGAACGTGGAAATTCTGGCACGGTTTCACCTGGATGGTATGGTTTCCACACCCAAAATATTACTACGGACTACGAGAGCTCTTAAGATTTGCGATAGAGCTTTTGTTGGAGCATAAGGCGAATTCTTCAATAGGAATTCTTGTACGGTCGGATCCGTGTGCCGAAAAGGGCCTTTCCCAACTGGACTTTTTTCGACTGGATTGTTTTGGGCCCTCTTATCGTCAGTCGAGTCGAATAGTTTTGCGCTCTTTCTGGAGGCGGTTGGTGTGAGGGAGTGCTGCTGTATGGCAGTCGAAAGTCAGTTGGAAGTTGGAAGCTCCGTGCTTCGTGCGTCCTCCGCGAACAACGCGTGCTTCGCGCTCGACGAATCCTCGTCCAAGCCGGTTGGTGGCGTGGGACTTGGCCGAAAGCCGCCAAAGCTACGCGTTCGTGGCGTTGCCCTCAGCCGAGAGCCGACTAAGCTACAACAGGCGCAGCCGTTGTTGGCAAAATTACACCAATACCGCGCGGTGCTGCCATCGTGTGATACACGCTGCTGGCGGGCGGAGCTAAGAATGCGCCACGCTTTTGCCCCAAGAAGCAGCAGCAGTGATAGCAGCCAAGCCAGCGTCGGCGCTGTTGTACGATACTTGTATGTGGTACGACCTGGTATGGGTGTGTGGGCGTGTGCGCGTGTGTTTCGTTGTGGGGTGAGCGATGCGATGGATTCAAAAACACGTTTTCGACTTACTTTTTCGACTGGCAGATCCAGTCGAATTGCTCAGTCGAGAACGTTGAGTCGAAAGACTGTAGGAGGCACGATTTGGGCTTCCGTCGAAAAGGGTCGCTCTCGACTGACGGATCCGACTGTGTAAGAACTGACTTTAAAAGCTGAAAAGCGGGAGCGAAACCCTATGCGCGATAACAATGAAGGCACGTGCCGGGGGAGAGAAGGGAAGACACCTGTGACCACCGCTTGTCCGGAAGCTCGGCCAAGGGCAAAACCTTTTATGAGTTGAGCTGGAAAGTAAAAATGATGAGAAGAAGAGAAAGGACAACCAGTCGTCCCGGTGGTCTAGTGGTCACCCTCGAATGCTAATACAAAATGTTGAGTTGGTTCTGCAGTTCGAATCTCCCGTGGGTTATTATTTTGCAAAAATACATATCAAAGGAATCAACTGCTGAGAGCGCCTAGCAGCGTGGGTAGGCTTAATTCGATGCTATTAATAGTCGGCGAGGCAAGAAAGGGCTGAATTCTTCTCGCGATAAAAATGAAGGCATGTATCGCCGTGGTTTGGAGGGGGGAGAAGAGCCTGCTTAGTGACCCCGGATCTGAGTTACGCCTAGGGAAGGAGAAAGGTTCAGACACATACATATCTGTGAAGATAATAGATGAGGCGAGGACGAAAAACAAAATGACGAAGATTCGGGCAAAAACATGGATCTGGCTGGTCGTTTGGTTCGGATTCGTTCGCCGCAATTGAGTGTCGAAGTTTGAAAAAGACCACGGCAAACGCTTCATCTCATCCATACGCGCTGGGCTTTTTCGGAAATAAATATGATAGCCTGTATTATTCGTGATTTTACCCGAAATGACTGATTTTGGCCGATTATGGCTTTGTTCTTGATGCATAGCTACGTAATTACTTTTTTTGGTGTAGAAATATGTTGTTTGTTTTCGCGCCCATCATCGGTCCCTCTTGTCTTCGCAGTCGCGCAAAAAGGTTGTTCGTATCACCAAAACACGCGTACTTTTTGTCATGCTATGGCTATTAATGCCATTGGAAAAATTGAGCCTGACGGACGATACGAGTAGTGGTCGCGAAATCGCGATTCATATGTACGATAGCGTACACCATGACCCCATGTCGCGTCGTCGGTAATCTCGTTGTTACTGCTGTCGTATAATACGTATTAATAGTCGTGCAATATGCACCTACAGCAGTACCTGGTACCTGTAATATGCACTTGCTAATAGTCCCTGGTGTATCTGTATGTGCTCGTATAATATTTTCTTCTGTACGAGTATTTTACGTATCATCGTCGTGTTGTTTCGTTTGTCATGCGGCGGACGTTTTTTTTTGCAAGACGTGCAAGACGACGAGAGGTATCGTACTCGTATTTTATTGTATACGACCGTGGTCTCATGACTTTGGAGGTTCTCGAGAGGACGCTGTTGCTTCAAGTTCGTATAATACCAGGTATCACACACGATCACACACGCATCCGTATACAACGGCAGCTTGCGCTGCCGGGGTTGTAACGAAGACCACTGATAGGGACAGCTTACGCTATACCTACAATGGGACCCGAAGGGTGCGCCAGCTAGCGTTGGGCTGCGAAAGCAGCTGAGTTAAATCGACACACGACGCGTATGAAAATACGTGGAAGTGTGGTGAGTTACGAAAAGCTTTATTTTTCCCCATCCGCCAGAGGATAAAAAAAAAAAAAAAAAAAACAGGTACCACATCTTACACGGGGTGCTTACATGGTAGAGCCGGTGTTAAAGCAACCACGTTTCGTTTTTGACGGGAAGCCGAAGCTGACTTCTCTTGTGGAAGGCAACAACTGATGCTACTCACGTACGCTATCATACATATTTACCTTTTGCACAGCAGGTACCTCTTCGCTCACGCGGGCAGCCAGCTGTACAGCACAATTGGTATATAATAGTAGACTGTTTACTTCCAGACAAGGACTTTTTTGTTTCCAGCTGGTAGTCCATACCGGCTGGCAGTCAATGTTAATTCTTGTGCGCGAGGTTTTGGCCTTGCCGCGAATTTTTGTCTTTTTGAGCACAGGCGAAGAAGACCGCCGTAAATCGCTGGAGTCCAGTCCCATTTAGCGACCATTCTTGGGGACTACAGCATGGGTAGACGACCGGCAGCCGCTAGACACCAGCGTGTGTTGTGAACCGGAATCGAAGCGAACACTATCCCTAACGTAACCGACCCCTCACCCTCACCCTCACCCATCCCCTCCCCTAACCGTACGAATTTTTGCTGCGTCTGCCCACCATGCGCCTGCATGAGTTAAGGTCAGGGTTAGGGTTGCAGCGAGTGCAATTTCCTACCACAGCGCTGGGAACCTCTCTTGCACTGCTGAACGCCTAGCTTCGTATAATCCCTGAAGGTGGTCGCTAGGGGGGATGGTCTGCGACGCATCACACAAACATCCCCATGGAAGGCCTCGTATGTATAGAGCAAATGCAACGCCTGGCACTGCTTACTGCCACTTTGGACTTTGGACTGGGTGCCCCCTCCGTCCGACACTAGATCGAACCTACCCGCACCCCCCCTACACGTAAACGCAGCGAAGCTCACATTGTATATGCTGTAATATACACAGGGGTTCCCGATTGGAGAGTGTCCGTAGTAAGAGAAAACGGATTTAACCCTTTTCCCACCTCTATTTTTTTTCCCAGTATATCTCTCGCGCACAATGATGGGCGGGCGGGATGGCCTGTTTTCCCTAACCGCTTCCTACTCTCTCTACGTAGCTGCTGCACGGGAGCCGACGATGCAAGTGGGATCGTCTTGGTTTTTCTGTGCAGCTATCAGGCTTTCTCCCACCCCGGGGACGGAATAAGGCCATCCCCGGGATTTTGCTCCCAGATTACGGCTGTAACATTTCGTCGACGCTTTAACTCGTATATAGTTTGGCATCAATGAGGCCTTTCTACTGCGGCATGAGATCACACCCATACTTGTTGCCCCTTGGCCCTTCTCTCAAGGCGCAGTGTACTTGTCTCTTGTTAGCATCCTTCCTTCGGGTTCCTTGTCGTCCTTATGATGCCCAAACTTCTACAGTACCTTGACCCCTAGTAGATTCGGCTTTGATGGTCCCGTGCACACGCTGTGTACGAACGTGCAAACTTCGCGGACAGCTGCAGGACGTCCGCCTCTGTGAAAGCCGTTCGGCGAGAACGCTTCACCCCCGCCTGAGCGTTTTTGTCCGTATGTCGGGAGTGCGGTGCTGAAGAGGGCAAAACCGGTCGAAATGGGCTTGTCACACTATGTGATATCTGTATACTATATATAGAACTATATAATGCCCTATCTGAGACAAGAGCGGCACAAGATGTTAGGAGCGGCCACACTATCGTAGGCTTTTCCGAGGGGCTCTTCAAATTGGGCACCCCACTGGGTATACCAGAAGGTACCATGGTGCCCTCTGGTATACTTCGTGTACGTATATTTGTATGTACCGTTGTGTATCGTAGGAGGGGCCACAAACTGGTGTTCCACCGCTCCCCGTTTCCGTACATTCGTACTGCCACTGAAACCCTTTTTTGTTTCGACGCAACGTTTGTTTTGTCTCTCTTGCGCGCCCTTGTTCGAATTATATTTGACTTCGATTGCAGGCATGCGCCAAGCTAAACCAATAGAGCTCCCTCCTCCCCTCCCCCCCCCCCGCCGTCCCCGATGCACATCGCTCACTGCTCCTACTGCCGCGCCACCTGACACCTGACCACCAGATGGGTGCTCCTGTTCATCTTGACGGTGTCGGTGACCCTTAGAAGCGACGGAGATGCCTCCCACGAGATTTCCAACGCGCTCCACTCTTACCCTTGGCTAGAGTGCCTGGCGCCGCTCTGGGCCCTCGACTTGCTGTACGCGGGAGTTGCAGGGTATGTGGCAGCGAATGCTTGCGCGGGGAGGTTCGTCATGTCGCCGACACAGGGACTGTGTTTCGTTCTCTTTGTGGTGGCGTTGGTGGGATCTACGGTGGCGGAAATTCTTCTTCTGGGAGATACCAGGTGTGGTTTGTGTGTGTTGGTGGGACGTTTGGTGGTGTTATGTGGAACGGTTCGGGGTCGAGTGGTTTGGTGTGGGATGGTTTTGTGTGGAGTGGTTGGGTGTGGGATGGTTGGGTGTGGAATGATTTGGTGTGGAATGGTTTTGGCGTGGAATGGTTTTGGCGTGGGATGACTTGGTGTGGACTGGTTTGGTGTCATTGGGTGTCGTTTGGTAGGAAGGACGGTGGAATGTCAAACACGACGAAAACGATAACCACCACCACTACCACCACACCCCCTCCCTCCTTCCCTCCCTCCCTCCCTCCCTCCCTCCCTCCCTCCCTCCCTCCCTCTCTCTCCTCTCTCCCTCACTTCCTCACTTCGTTCCTTCCTCTCCTCTCTCCCTCTCTTCCTCACTTCGTTCCTTCCGTCGCTGACTCTGACCTTAGACTGCACAAGTTGTCCGATCATGTTCCCCGAGTGGAGTATCTTCGGTTGGACCTGCCGCTCCTGCTTGCTGTGCTGTCCCTTGTCGCGTTCTCTTTAGCTGTGTTTTTGTCTGCGGAGCATTCAGTGTCTAGGCTCATCAACACGCACGGGTGAGGAGGGAGGGGAGAGGGGGAGAGAGAAGGGGGGGGGGGGGGGAGAGGGAGCAGGGAGGGAGAGAGGGAGGGGAGACGGGCAGAGGGGGGGAGGTAGTTAGTCTGTGAAGCCTCGTGCCTTACGACCGTAGTAGTCCAGGCTGTGCGCCTTTTCGAGAGCATTTTTTGTTGGTGGTGGTATAGGCGGCGTTTGCGGTGGTGGTGGCGGTGATGGTGGAAGTGTTGGTGAGGATGGTGTTGGTATTGGTGTTGATGTTGGTGTTGGTGTTGATATTGTAGGTGTTGTCGGTATCGGTGTTGTTGTTGCTGTTGCTGTTGCTGTTGCTGTTGTTGTTGTTGTGTTGGTCGTGGTGGTGGTGGTGGTGGTGGTGGTGGTGGTGGCGTGGTGGCGTTGCTGCTGTTGGTGGTGGTGGTGGTGCCGGTTTTGGTGTTGGTATACCGATGCTATTTATTTTTCATCGTGTTGGCCATCGAATAACTTTGTTATGAACGGCGTGCATAGATGGGGGACATCCTTGAGTGAGCAATCGCGGGCGTGAAGTGACGAAATACTCCTCGCTAGGCCACCACTTAGCTTGTCAGCATGGAAAAAGGACGTAGCATCAGCACCCCCCGGGTCAAGCTAACCCCCGCCCCTCTCCCGCCTCTGCCCGTGCTTCCAACGAACCAACTGCGATCTGTGCTGTCCCCAGCTATGACGATCCCCTACCTCTATGCGAAACCCCGAGCGGGTGGGAGTGGTCGGGAGCGGGCAAAACCCCATGGGGACTGCTTGGAGATGTCTCGGTGCGAGCGGAGAAGAAAGTAGCGTTACCGGCGGGGCTCTCTGGGTGAGTTTTAACTTAATATGCACCTGTAATGGATTTTATTATTGGGCTCCCTGGATGGCTTTTCAGTTTTGAATATGTACCTGGTATCAATGTGAAGCAGCGTTCCCGGCGGGACTCTCTGATTGAGGTTTGAGGCTTGAGTATGTACCTGGTATACATGTAAAGTAGCGTTATTGGCGGGGCTTTCCTCGTGAGTTTTGAGTTTGAGTAGGTACCCTGGCAATCGTGTACAGTTGCGTTACCCACGGGTCCATCTGGATAACTTTTGAGTTTTGAATGTCTACCTGCCGTAAATGTAAAGTTACCGGCGGGGCTCCTGAGTGAGCGAAGAGTTTTGAATATGTACGCGGTACAAATGTAAAGTAGCGTTACCGGCGGGCTCACTGGGTGAGGTTTTGAGTTTTGAACAGTTACCTCGTATTTCACGTCTACTTTCATGTCACGGTGAACACGTTTTGCGACTCCCTGGGAGGGAGGGTGTCTTGGGTTTATATTATTTCGGGGAGGGATACGTGGAGGGGGATGTGGAGTTGGGTGTGTGGTATATACCAGGGTTATAATTAGGTGGGGAAATGTTGCGCAGTTGCACCATTTTCCTGACAAATTGGCTTCGCGCACCACAAAAGCAAATACATGTGCGGCTTGGCGCACATCCGTTTTCGTCCCCTGCACCTTTTATGGCCGCAGGCCAAGAAAAATGTGCGGGTTTATTTGGCCGAAGGCGAAAAAACAGTGGGTCTCTTTTCGCCGCAGGCGTTTTTTTTTCGGGGGGGCATTTTTTTGTGATTTTTTCGGCAATTTCGTGCTGAGTTTCTTCGTGGCTTCCTTTTTGAGGGAGTTGAGTTCTAACTTATGACGGTTTTGTCTGTCTGAGGATGAAAGAAGGCTTCAAACGCTCGCCAATACCGATGACAAGGTGGTTTGTATGATTCGAATGGTTCTCGGCCGTGCTATCGCAGTAGAATGTAGCAGTACCTCTACGTCAATGATTCGAATGTAGCAGACTATCGAGTGCAAGCGCGGGTTTTCGGCCCGAAACAGGATCAAGACTGCTGCCCGCAGCAAGCTTTCGGTGGCACGCCTTGAGCTCTTGATGCGGCTGTCTTTGTCACAAAGGGAACCAGGCGCTTATGTGACAAGCGGCTTGGCATCCTTTGTGAAGCGGCCGTTATTTTCGACGATGCCCTTGCAAGGCGCAAGAAACACCAACACTGGAACGAACGAGCAAGATATTTCGTGTTTGACTCCGATGATAGCGTTGTGTAGCAGTTGCGTGGCAGCTATTGCTGTGTAGCATGTGAGATAGCGAAGGCGAGTTGCTGCAGGCTGCTATTAATATTATATTAATATTAATACGAAAATTGCGGCGATAAGGGGGGGAATGAATTGTTTTCAACATTTCGAAGATGGCTCAGGGTTGACCTGCGCGCTATTAATAACACCCATGCATTTATGTGCAGCAGGTTCTCTCTGTGCTTGTTTTTGTGTTCTTTGCAAGACGAACGAATGAGACGCGCATTTTGAGTAAATTTACGCACATATACGTATTTTTTTTGGCGGTTCCCCGGCGTTCCCCCGGCGGTTTTCCGGGGGCCCTCAGGGCGCCCTCCGGGCCCCCCTGCGGGGGGCGGAACTCGCCTCCGGCTCGTGGTGCGCTGCGCACCACGGTTTCCAGCGCGTGGTGGAGCACTAATTAAACCCTGGTATGGTATATATTCCTTTTCCCCATCACCCGCACCATCGCCTAGACCTAGCACCACACGTATACCAAACCCCCACCTAAAGCCCTTCCGCCCCCCCCCCCCCCCCCCCCCGCCCCCACCCCCCACCTTCCCCCCCAACCCATCCCAACCCCACCCCCTCGAACACTCCACCCTCTCTTTACTCACTGATTGTACGACTTACCCCAGGATATACATGATAAACTGATGTATTATTTCCAAAACCGTCACATTTATCCCCTCAAAATAATGTATAGTTTCCAGGCACATATTGAGCTGCCCCCCCCGCCCCCCCCCCCCCCCCCCCCCCCCGCCCCAACCCCCCCCCCCCCCCCCCCCGCCCCCAATAATATACTGGTGCCAAAACCGTCAGATTTATCCCCTCGAAAGGATTTATAGCTTACATGCACAAATTGCCCACTTCCCCCCCCCCCCCCTCCAAATCCGCTCGCTTTTGATCAAAACCAGGCCCCCTCTTCCTTCACAGCTGTCAGATTTTGTCCCCCTCAGAAACGGGTTTTATAGTTTCCGCGCACAGACTGACTAAAATCATCCTGTTGACCCTGATAGCTACACTGTAGTTGTAAGGGGAGTCGCCGACCTATATCCTTAATGAGGACACACAACTCGTAATGCGCGCGATCGGAGTATCACACACAGCTTGCAAAGATGAGTTTCGACGAAATCTTCGATCTCACAGCTGGAGTGTATTTTCATTTTTTATAATATATTGGTATGATTTTTTGCGTGAAGCCAACAGGAGGTCTCGGACAGTAGTAAAACGTTTTGTCTCGAGCCCTGTTACGCCGGGTCGCGGTAATGCTCCTGTTACGCACATCATTTTGCTAACTGCTGTGCTCGCTCGCTCACGGCGTGAAGGGCTCTGTGCTTTCGGTATTGTAGTTGACCTTTTTGTCGTGTTGATGAGGGACGGGACACTGCTTTTTTTAACCGCGACGCGCCTAATTTTGTCCCTCCCGCCCACCCTCCCGCCCTTTCTGATTTGTTTTGTCATGGCCCGATGCTGCTGCTGCTGCTGCTGCTGCTGCTGTGGGAACGTTTTCTGTGGAGCAGAAACAAGAGAGCTGCCGCCGGTTTTTCCACCTCGGACATGTTCACGGCAGACGGTGGGTTCTCGGACAAGATTTACCAGCGATCGGATTCCGGGCAGTACGTGGACATTTACGAGAACCTGTGATAATGGCGGTGTTTTGGTGCGTTGCTCCCTGTCGTTGTTTTGCTTTCCCCTTTTCCAAGAGCACCGCATGTTTTGGGGGTTTTAGGTGGATGGGACTACCGTATATAGGGGGGGGTTGGGGGATGTTTCCTTCTAGTACGTGCACGATTGGAGTTTTATTCACCGTGGGTGGGACTGCCGTGTATAGGGAGGGATTGGAGCTGTTTCCTCATTCTCAAGAGAACGGCATGGTTGGGGTTTCATTCACCGTGGGTGGGGGACTCTGTGTGGAGGCAGGGGTTGAGGGACGTTTCCCATTCCCACAATTACCGCGCAGTTGGGGTTTCGTTCACCGTGGGTGGGACTCCCGTATATAGACAGGGGTTGGGGGATGCTCGTTCGACTGGGTGGTTAATGCTGGATGAGAGTTTTTACGTGTGTACGGTTTGGAAAGTGTTCCCCCGGGCTCACGTGTTAGCGTAGAGCTATATAAACCACTCCGGACAGAAATGTAAGGACCGTTTGGTATTCACTATCCTTATATGTGTTCCTTCTGTGGGTGGAGTGTTTGCTCGGAGCTCTATTGTACGTACCTGGTACGTTTTTTTTATTTTTCCTTTTTGTTTTCTCTTCGTACATTTCCTCCTGTGTGTGAGACTGCGCTCGTAAGCATCGCCTTTCTCATGTATTTTTGTATGTTTTTAGATGCGGATCTGTTTTGCTTGCAAGCAGTGCGCACGATTTGCATTATGATTACTGCCTGTTTTTTTATGGCCTTTTCTTTTAATAATGCTCTTGCGCTGTGCTGTGCTGTCGGCGGCGGGATGTCGTAGCCCGCGAGCCAATCAGCATGCAAGGTTCTGAGGGGCGGCCAATAGCCCGTGTTGCCTCACACGTACCTCTTGAGTTGGCGCACGCGTCGCGGGGCTTTGGAAATGTTGTGTACGTTACGACTTGTGTGTTGAGAGGTTGTATTCGTTCGTCTTTCGACGCTTAAAGGAAACAGTTGTCGTTCGCTCCGCGGGTGGGTGCGTATATTCATACGTGCGTACGAGAATAGATGTAGGATGCGCGCGGCTTTAGTTTTTATAGCACTGCTGCTGCTGTTGTGTGGTGGATTTGTTTGACACTCCTTCTCTTGGGCAAGACGCCCTTCTTTGTGCGGCCACCATGTTCATGGGCGTTTGGCGACCCTGTACTTTATGTTGAAGTGTTGTAGTTCTGATAGTAGACCACTTTTGCACCCATCCCCCAACCCCCCCCACCCCACCCTTTTTCCTTGTTGGTGCCCGTGCACATACATTGTTTTGCTGGCCGACCAGCCCGCGAGTTGCTTGTTGGGCCTGCGCTTTGGTGTCTGAGCCTGTTTTTTTGTGTGGAACGTGTTGAGGTGCTGTGTCGGTGTGCTTCCTGAAGGTCCTTAGGTTTTTGTCCGGTCCTTGGGTTTTGGCCACACGACGGTGGGGTTCATAGGTTGTTGGCATGTTTTGCTTGTTTTGTGTCGTGCTCTGAGGTGTAGTGCGTAGTGGTGCCACGCGAGTACGAGCAGCGAAAGGTGCGATTGAATGAACGTTTACGAGATCACCGTGCGTCCAGCCGTTGATAATTCGTTGTCGACCCCGGTTTTTCAGGAACGTTTTTTTTTTATATATGGTATGATGTATTAACACGCAGGATGATGCAAAACTACCCGGCGTGTCCCACGAATGAAACGTTATCTTGGATGGCGACGAAGCATCATAGCTTCATGTGCCTGACGTTTGATTCTCAGTCAGCCATTGTCGAATCTGAGGCCTAATAATATCAAATCTTCATCTTACGAGTTGTTTCGGCTGCTGTGATATTCTCGGAAGAAAACGGGTGAGGGTCGATGGAAAAGATGGACCCGAATTTATTCCACTGCTGTTTATTTTGTCGGGACCCAGATAAAGCGACCGTGAACAGAGAAAGAAGAGCTTACCAGCCGTTTCGTGTGAGCGCGCAGCAGTTAGAGTGGTGCCGCCCGGGGCGCGTGTCGTATATCTCGGTTTATACGCTAACTGTGTTTCTGGCTCATCCAGCAGCGAGCTGCGAGTTGCTTCGCGTGGCCGATGCTGTAAGCGCCACCATTAATCGTCGCCTTTGGTCGACATGATTCCCCCTTCAAGTCTCAACGGGGGTTAATGCGTTTTGTGTGCCTTTAGGACAATGCCACTAGGGTTAGGGAAGGGGGGGGGGGTAATCTGCCGTGACTACGATTAGAGGAGTCTGCAGCACCTCCGCCAAGCTGGAGATTGAACTTGGAGTCCTACGCGACGAGACAGGAAACATCCCCAAGTCTCCGCCGAACTGCTCTCCTGGGACAAAACGTGCCATCTATTGTTTGTTCCATTTTACCACAGCAGTTTGGTTCGGAACACGAAAATAAGAAATATTGCCTCCAAGAGTCGACCAAGTGGTATCTATCGTATCTACAGTAGTAGTACCAAGTGCCTTTTTTGGTGCCTTCGTCTCGAGAGTCCTTGACGCTTGATATCCAGTCAACAGCTGCCTTCGGTTTAATAAGCCTGAGAATCCCCTTATAGTCGTCCAACCAAGCGTTCGTTTCCATAATCTGTTAGTACTTGTTCCTGTAGTTACAGTTTGTCACACGGAGAATCGAAGCCGCAGAAACACGATAACCGTCCTACCTCACTTTAAGGGTGGACAGCCCCCCCCCCCTTCCCAAAGGTAGAGGGGATAAGTATCGAATAACTGACGAATTTTGCCATATATATCTCGGTCACACTAAAGACGTTTCTGAGGGAGGGGATGCACACGAGCTACAATGCAAGATGATCCCCGATGCGCCCGCAGCATGGCCAATCAGAGAACTGCTGGCATGAAATCTTTTTCTCTCTCCACTACTCTCCACTATTAGTTGACGGTTTGACAAGACCGCACTGCTGTGATGTTTTCGGCTCTTATGTACTCGTAGAAAGTGTTGTAGGTGCCAAAACAAACCGACTCGCTTTTTAGCATTATTAATTACTACTATTATTGTAGATAGACTACTTACATTGAGGACTGGCTCGCGTTATCAAACTGAAAATCACCTACTGCAACGTTTCCTCAATACAGGTCACGTCGAAGGCTGAGCTATAACGCTGTGTGGTGGTTTTCTGTGCTTATATGAAAACGTGTCCTCTGTGCAACATGTATAGATATAGACTAATGTGTATCCACAGATTGATGTGAGACATCACTCACTCGACGTTGGGTTGCAAGGGAGGGCAAGTGGGGCAAAAGCGCAGCATGAACGGTGTTCAATGCCGGCATGTTTGTGGTGCCTACTGCTCTGCATTGCTGATGTATGGAGGATTTTCGAGCATCATACACAGCATCACTGGATTGGACACTGGATTCGATACCGATACCGATGCCTGATGCTGGATCGCTGGAGGATCGAGTGGATACGATGACATGATTGGGCAGCTCGCACAAACCCAAAATGCAAATTCCAGCGAAATAAAATGGAAACCCGGGGACAGGAACTGCTCAAAAACCAGAAAAATGGTGAATAAATCGCAGCCCAGCAGCCTGATCTGCCGTCTCTGGCCGAGCCCTGCTATCGCCGGCGCCGCCCAATAGACGTCCCCCGCTTCCCAGCCACGCGTTTCGTTGGCCAAGTCAGGGCAACCGTCATCTATCGTGCTTTCTACCCTCTGATCAAACCAAACTCCATAACGACACAAAAATCTGACAACAGCAGCTCGTTTCTGTAGGCTGTGATGATGGTGCACTGCCTTCTCCGCCGGCAAACTGCGGTGGTGGCGGCGGCGGTAGCGGCGGCGGCGGTAGCCCTGGCATTAATCTCGCCCGCACCCGTGGTGGGGTTTGTCAACCCTGGCGCTGCTTTGTCGACGTTGCCGGTGGCATCGTCTTGGCGGAGCACTGCACGATTGCACTCCTCGGTCGTGACGCGGCCGATCAGCGCCAGGCGGGGGGAGAAGAGCGCAAATGGCAGGTGGTGTAGGATTAGGGGAGGGGTTGCGTCTTTGCGGGCAGAGGTGCTTCCGGAGGGAGGGGTGTCTCCGTGCGTAATCAAGGTGAGTTTGACCTGGATATATAGCACCCCTTCCCCCCCTCTCCCCCCTTGGGTGCTCACGGGTAGCACCTATTCGGGCGCGTGCACGATTACGCAGTCGTTCGACGTGGAATGTCTCGACTTTCGACCCTACCAACGGCCGAAGTTGATGCTTTAGTCTGGGTTGCTATATGACCTCTATGGACAGAAATGTAAGGACTGATGTTATTCATATTAATTACTCAACGGCCATTATATTTACGAGCATATTAGTATGTGATCGGAGAGCTGACAAGGTGTTTGCTTCCCATGTGTGTACGTCTCACGCACAAAACGGTACGCTAGGAGCGTCCCTGCGTGATTGTGAGCTCGTAGATGAGGCCTGTGAACGAAATTGGCCAGTGCAGTGCCGTGGGCACTTGGTTGCGGAACATGAATCGCGGGTCGAGATCTTGGAGAACCACCTCAGAAATTGGAAATTGGAAATTTGATTTTTTTTTTCTTCTGCTTTGTCTCATGAAGAATGCTCTCCTGCCTGCAGAATGAGAAATTCGCCCGAAGCATGTTGCCATTGCCGAGTGCCTGACGAGGCCCGACGAGGCCCATGCCGTGGTTGATATCTCGCAGCAGCTGTTTTCCGAGGACCGTGCCATACGGTGCGCTTGTGGCTTTCGTAGGTTTGTGTTTCCGACGTGTGCGTGACGACACTCGAACTGCATACCAGGTACGTACGTGCGGTGCGGCATGCTCTCCAAGTTTTGTTGATACCGGCTCATTCGTCGGTTTATCTTCCCTGTTCCGGTACATGTGCCGGTACATCTACCGGTATGCTTGCAGGCTATACCGGCACAAAAAGACAAATGCGTACCAGGTACTGATACGTACCTGATACAGGGTACGTCAACACGTAGACGTAGGCAATCCTCGTGCGTCTGACGGTTTGGTATGTCCTGTACGCTTATCTACTGGTGTGCTTCTGGATTGGATGTTAAGACACTTTTTGCCGTCACTATGCTTGTTTGGTACCTTGTACGCTGTTGTTTTCACCTGCTGTTGGCACCTACCTGAGGATGTGCTTAGTAGTGTTGATCAGGGCGTAAAATAGGTGGTGAAATGCTGTGCTGTCGCACCTTTTTGTCGTAAATCCCGTTTTTTTCACCACGTTCCGAAGGCATTGCCGTACCACGCGTTCCCTTGGCCGCACTTTTTCGCCGTAGGCGAAAAAATATTATTGAGTCGGTTTTGCCGCAGGCGTTTTTTACCGCGCTGGCTGTTTGTTACTCAGTTCCTGGTATGCTGCTATGCCGCTGATGTTGCTACCGGTGCCTGATACGCGTGTGCTGCTGGTGGCTTGCTACCCGTACCTGTTATGTTACGCGGGTATGCCGCTGGTTGTTTGTGTTCCGTACTTGATACGCGGATTGCCGCTGGCTATTTTGTCACCCGTGTCTGATACCAGGTACGCTGGCACTGTATGCCGCTGGCTGTTTTCCCCGTACCTGATTCGCGGGTATTCCGCCGACTGTTACCCGTACCTGATAAGCTACTCGTATAATGCCGCTGTCTGTTTCATACCCGTTCCTGACCTCTTTTGTATGCTGTCATTCGTATGCTGGTGTGCCGTTAAGGTGGTGGGGGTCGGGGGCGGCGGCGGTAACGCCGTAGTGAGGATGACGCAGCAGAGCATACCCGGGGTGGAGTTTTGGTGCCTCAACACGGACGCACAGGTCAGCTGTGTAGCCCTTCGCCCTTACCCTTGACTATAATAGCTACCCTTGACCCTTCACTTCTCACTTCGCTTAATTTTCCCTGGAGAGCTACTTATCGCAAGAGGCTTTGTTGTTGTTTGGTGGGGGCGGTGGTAGTGGTGGAGGCGGGGTGGGGGTGCGGGTGGGGGTGGTCGTGGTGGCTATGGTAGGGTGGTGGAGGCGGTGCTGTTGTTATCCTTGACCCTTCACTCTTCGCTTCGCTTCGCCTTCGTGAGGTAAAGTGCTTGTCACAACTTTTTTGTTGCTTGGTGGGGGTGGGGTGCGGTGGGGGTAGTCAGGGTGGCGATAGTTGTGGTTTTGGCGGTGGTGGTGGAGACAGGGGTAGGGTGGTTGTGATGGCGATGATGGGGGTGGAGGTGGAAGTGGTAGTGCTGCTGGTGGTGTTGGTGGTGTTGGTGGTGGCGATGGTGTGTGGGGAGGTGGTGCTGGTGTTGGTGATGGTAGTGTTGTGGTGGTGATAACTTGAGGTCCGGGCGGCGGCGGCGGCGGCGGCGGCGGCGGTGGTGGTGGTGTGGTTGTGATTACTGCCGCGGTGCCTCTCTTCCCTTTGCTGCCACTCGTATCCGTTGGGTTTTGCGCTTGAACTTTTCATGGCTTTCTGATGTCCCTCTTTTTGTTGTCGAGGGTTATGACGCAAAGCTTGGTCTGTTTTGCTCTCCCTCTCATTGTCGCAGCTTCGTTTTGGTTCAAACGTTGTACGATGCCTCCCTCCTAACACCCCCCCATCTCCTCTAGCTTCTACCGACCAGCTCGCTCACTGTGAATGCTGCGTTTTGCTCACTCTGCTCGTTTTGCTTCTGCTCCTTTAGCCTTTTTTGCTTACTTCGCCCTTTTGCTCACTGTGCTCACTTTGCTCACATATGCTCACCTTGCTCAATTTGCTCACTTTGTTCACATATGCTCACCTTGCTCAATTTGCTCACTTTGCTCACATATGCTCACCTTGCTCAATTTGCTCACTTTGTCTACTTTACTCAAGTTGTTCATTTTCGTGCTCGCTTTGCTCACTTTGCTCACTCAATTTGTTCATGTTTGCTTGCTTGCTTCTGTTGCGTCCGCCCGCCGCTGGTCCGGCCATCTTCAGGCTATCGTTTACCGCATTCCGGAGTCAATCGACTTTGCTCACCCTTCTCAATTTGCTCACATCTGGCTCACTTTGCTTACTTTGCTCTCTCACTTGGCTCATTTGCTCGCGTTGCTGCTTGCTCCTGTTGTTGCGTCCACCGCTGACCCGGTCCTCTTCAGGCGATTAACCGCGTTCCGGAGTCGATCAAAACGTTGCAGATCGGGAACGACGTAACGCGGGGGCTGGGCGCGGGGGGCATGCCGGACATCGGCAAGAGGGCGGCAGAGGAGAGCCGAGCCGACATCGCCGAGGTGAGGGGGGAGGCAGGGAGACAGGGAGGGAGGGAGGGAAGGACTGGCATTTTCCAATACGAATAGCGCGTCATTTTTTCTGATGCTCCTCACGTAACGCCTTTACAACTGGGCGCATACTACGATCGAGGTATCACTTTTCGTTTGAAATGGTTTCTGAATGACTTAAGACGCTCCTTAACCCAAAATCGTCGGAAATAGGCCATTTTTTTAGCATGATTCTCGTTGTGTACCTAGGCTATGGGATTTTTCATCCAGTGGGAGTTTTTTTTTCTCCAAGAATCGGTTTTTGGGAGAGGTGTTAAGCTCCCAAATCGAGGAACCTTGAAGAAAAAAAGTGGTGCACCTCTATCGTAGCACGCGTCACTGGAAACCCGTTTTTGGGTCCAAGTTACTAGGAATTAGTATAGGAAGTTTTTTAGGGCTCTATAGGGTTTATAATCCCGTTATAACCGGAAACCCGTTTTTGGGGAAAAATCACTTGGAATCAGAATATAAAGGTTTTTTCGGGCTCTAAAGTTACAACCGGAAACCCGTTTCTGGGGACAAATTACTTGGAACTAGTATAGGGACGGATTGGGGGCTCTACAGCAGTGTTGCGGAAACCTCTACCTCAACCCAAAAACCGTCTTCGAGAATGACTGAAAGTGTAACCCGATAAACATTCCCATGGCCTAGGCACTGTTAGGCACTACTAGGCACTATTAGGCACTATTAGGCATACAACAAATTGCCAGGGTATATTGTGCCTGGTAAAACGCAATAGGTGTTCCAAACGCCACGGGGTGTCTCCTGGATTGAGGGGCTCCATGCGTCAAAATACTTGCTTGAGTCATGATATTTTAGCGTAAATGTGCTACCGCTATCGTAGGAAGCGCCAGGAAGGAGGGAGCTACGGTGGGGGGAGACGAAGGAAGGGAAGGAGGGAGGGAGGGAAGGATGGGAGGAGAAGAGGGGGAGGGGGAGAGGGAATTACGGGGGGAGGGAGGGGAGAGGAAGGAGGGAGGGGGGGAGGGTCTCGGGGTTTTTTGTCTCAGAATTTGTGGTCGACGTCCTCGTCGTTCTTTCTCGCTGCTGCTGCCGCTCTTGTCGCTGTTACCTAAATGCCTGGTATGCAAAGTATATCTCGTACGTTTCCTTCTTGCACAATACGCTTACGTACTGTATTTACGAAATGTATCTCGGTGTGTGTCCGTTTTTGTTTGTTTCATTTGTCGGCGCGGTTGGCTTAGGTGGTTGCTGGAGCGGATATGGTTTTCGTAACCGCCGGCATGGGAGGCGGAACGGGGTCGGGGGCTGCTCCAATCGTGGCGGAGGTGGCGAAGGAGATGGGGGCGCTGACGGTGGGCGTTGTGACCAAGCCGTTCGGCTTTGAGGGGCGGCGGCGAATGTCACAGGTTGGTCGGAGTCTTCCTGGATACGCGACCTCTGTAGGGGTATATAGTGGTCCTCAAATTCTGTCGTGTTTTGCGATTGACATTCACGCTGCACACTTGCATGGCCAAATGACCTTGCTCTAGTTGCATTGTGTATCTCTGTCTCGTAGCTTGTGTCCACAGAGCTCGTTTTTCTTGGAGGAGGCATCGGCACGGACACTAGTTGTGCTCGATGTAGATGGGTGGAAACATCAATCAGACATGAAGAGCACCCACACACTCTGTAGGATCGCACACATGATAGTACTACTGGGGGTGAAAATGCTTTTTATTTTATCTCCGCACTCGAGGAAGCTCTCTGCCCCGCCCAGCAATCACATTGTAGAATGGCACGTGCGTTTTTGGGAACAAACTACTTGGGATTAGTGTCTGTGTTTTTTTGCAGTACGAAGTGAGAGTGTTAGGGACCTCTATACTTGACCCAACAACTGACTTTTTGAGGTCAAAATAAAAGAGCTACCTGATGGACAATCTCATGACCTAGGTACTACTGTTAGGAAAATGTTCCACATTAAATGCAGGATATCTGGGGTTTGCGGAGCGGGAAATTTAGTATATTTGGAAGGTATGTTTGATTAGGGAATGCATATGAGTATGAGAGAGCGAGTTTGGCGGAGATGGGCTGTCATTCAGGAGATAAATAATGACACCGCGGGTGGTGGACAAGCAACGCGTATACGGCAGAGTTCAGGAAACTGGTGGGCTTCTGATCAGCAACTATTCTATTGCTGCTGCTGTGAGGTTTGGAGGCTGGCCGCGAAAAGTTTTCCACATTCGTGAAGCATAACGAAAGCGAATTATGTTGTGAAACGCCCATGCTATTCCAGTGATATTGGGTGGTTTGTTCGTTGGTCAGGAACACCTCGCTCAATAAGTGCTATTATACCCCCATCCCAGCACACGCGTCAAAGTTGGAACGAACGGAGAGTGTCGGGAGAACGGACCGTCTCACCTTCCAGCTATTTATTTACGCGGAAGCGTACGGTACCAATTTGAGTGAGTTTTTACCGTTTTCCGAGGTGATTACTTGTACTCACTGCACACCGCACTGGAATAACAAGATCTACTGCAGATATAAATCGAAAAATGGTTTCAAGCATGCGTGTATCCAACGATGTGGGGTAGGTTGTACGTTAGTCAGAAAATGCTCTGGCCGAATCAAGTGCCATAATGCCCCTATATCCTCTGTCGTAGTACGCGCCCTTGGGGAAACGATTCCGGTTGAACCCCTTTGGGGGTTCAGAGAGAAATGTCAAGGTTAGGTTCTGTAGGGTTTGTGGATTCCGGGTAAGGGTATGGGAGTCTTACAGAACTTCCAGAAGTTTCGAGTACGGGTATGGATGTACAGAAAGTCCAGAAGTTCCGGGTACGGGTATGAATGTCCTACAGAACTTACAGAAGTTCTTTGTAGGGTAATACCCGGAGTAAATACCCAGGGTATGGTTTGTCGGTACCCTACAGAAGGCAACCTTGAAAATGTTAGTATTGGGTTTGGAAAGTGACGATTATAGATAAACAGCGTCGGCAGCACGCAGAATCACTTTCTGTTACATACCAGGTAGGGTAGACGGCGTGCCCGAAGCGCAACGGAAGGAGGCAACAAGCGTATCACACGCAAGCAGCGTGATTATGTTTTTTTCTGCTGCGCGTTCTTCCTTGAAGGTGGATAAAACCGCGCTATGAAAGTAGACGTTTTTTTTGTCGCTATGCTACCATCGAGTCCCAAAGGTTCACAATTCGACGAAACCGAATGACGGTTGCAGCACCGCCGCGATGAAAACCTTGCTTGCACAATTGCAAAGCCAAGCCTTGCTTGCACAACCTGCTTGCTTGCATAACTTTGCTTGTGCAGCCTGGATTGCACAACGTTGCTCGCACAGCCTTGCTTCCACAGCCTTGCTTGCATGATGCTGCTTGCTTGCCTGCCTGCGTGTGGTGCATTTTCGGTTTGTATCGAGCTGTTTCAAATGTGTTGATATGTGCGGGTGTGCTTGTTTGGGTGCTGGCTTGCCTGAGTGTATTGCGCGTTGACTCGTTTGCGTGCGTCTTTGCACGTGCTTGTCTTGTGATCTGTTTATGTCTCTTCTTGTAGGAGTGTTTTGTGTGTTTACGTGTTCGCGCTTGGTTGCGCGCGTCGCCAGTTTGGTTCCCTCTTCACCTGTGTTGTGTATTTTCAGGTTTGAGTAGTTTTTTTAGGTGCCGCGTGTTTGTGGTCTACTACACGTTTGTTTGTATCCGGTTTTCTATAATAGTTGTGCCTATATGTTTTTGTTCTGTGTCTCCGCTTGTTTGTGTTTGGTTGCCTGTGTTGACTCGTTTTGTTGCAAAATTTGGGTCTATTGTGGTTGTGGCAGGCAACGACGTCCATCAACGAACTGCGCAGTGCGGTGGACACTCTCATCGTGGTGGCGAACGACAAGCTGCTGGAGATCACCGATGCTAACATCCCCCTCGAGAGGGCCTTCAGCGTGGCGGACGACATCCTTCGGCAGGTGAAATGATGTACACATAGGGCAACTCAGATCCCCATATCATGTTCTAGACATTCGGGGCAGACATGTCCCTGATATATATGATCTGTCCTTATCTTGGTCATGTTGATTCCCTGACGTATGTGATCTGAGTTGTCTTCAGTGTATCATTTGACGGGTAGATCCCTCATGTAGAAGATCTGCGCGATACAGATAAAGGTGTTGCGGGCGGGATCTGCTTGAGACGGCTCTTGCGCACATGTTCGCCTGGTGGGATCTGTGTGACACGATTCTATTAATCGATTACCTAGATCCTGATCTGTCTGTTTTGTGATACCTGCTCTGGTGCTATGATGCTGTTCGAATGTCAAAATGTTGCAGCGTATTATGCCCTTGCGGTGGTGTGGTGTGGTGCGGTGTGGTGTGGTGGGGTGTGGTGGGGTGGGGTGGGGTGTGGTGGGGTGGGGTGTGGTGTGGTGTGGTGTGGGGTGGGGTGGGGTGTGGTGGTGTGGTGTGGTGTGGTGTGGTGTAGTGTGGTGTGGTGTGGTGTGGTGTGGTGTGGTGGAGTATGGTGTGGTGTGGTGTGGTGTGGTGTGGTATGGTGTAGTGTGGTGTGATGTTGTGTGATATGTTGCGATGCGATGAGGTTTGGTGCGGTGCGGTGCGGTGCGGTGCGTGGGAAAATAAATACTGTGACATATATACCCTGTGGAATATCACAATTGTCTGAATTGTATGGGAATGTGGCGTGCCTCTCAACAGCACGGGTGGTGTGGTATGCTGTGCTGTGCTGTCCTACCTCGTCGTCTTTGTGTGCTTGGCAGGGTGTCGTGGGAATCTCTGAGATCATCGTGAGGCCTGGAATCATTAACGTTGACTTCGCCGATGTCCGGTGAGTGGCTTTAGAGTGCCTTCCGCCAAGCGCACTGAGGGGAGGGAACGGGTGGGAGGGGAGGGGGAGAAGTATTAGGGGAGGGGGCCGAGGGAGGTAAGAGGGGAGGGGACCGAGGGAGGTAAGAGGGGAGAGAGGAGAGGAGGGGGGGGCGCGTAGGAGGGGAGGGGGGGGGGGACGGTGGTAGAAGGGAGGGGGGCGGCGATAGGAGGGGTGAAGGGGGGGAGAGGAGAGGGGAAGGAGCGGGGCGGAATATGGTGGGGTGTGATGGGCGTGGGGGGTTGGTGGGCTTGGGGGGTGGTGGGGGGGGGGTGCGGCGGGGTCGGGCGGAGGGGGTCGGAAAGGCGAAAACTGCCGCATGCTGATCCATGGCCGACGAGAGAAACTTTTCGTCCTGGCAACTGTCAACACGTTGTTCGTACGCTATACTTACAATGGGACCCGAAGGGTGCGCCAGCTAGCGTTGGGCTGCGAAAGCAACTGAGTTAAATCGACACACGACGCGTATGAAAATACGTGGAAGTGTGGTGAGCTAAAGCTTTATTTTTCCCCATCCGCCGGAGGATAAAATAAAATAAAATAAAAAACTTCGTATGACCGGTACCAGTACCTGGTAGGAAAATAGGTCAATATCACGTGTTATTTGTTGAGGCGATTCTCGCGGACGCTATCCCCCCCTCCCCGTTCACGTCCTGCATTACCGTCCTGATGGGCGTTTCCCCTCACCTCGATCTATTCCAGGTCGGTTATGAGCAATGCCGGCACGGCGCTCATGGGCATCGGTCGCGGGGAGGGTAAGACCAAGGCTGAGGACGCGGCGGCGGCGGCTATCTCGTCTCCCCTGCTGGACGAGCCTATTGACAAGGCCAAGGGGATTGTATTCAACATCGTCGGCGGCAATGACATGTCCCTCCAGGAGGTAGGGACAACGGACAAGCGCGCGCTTGTGTTTCTTGTACTTTTCGCCGAAACGAAAACGATTTTTCTGACGGTTTTGTCGATTTTTCTGACGGTTTTGGGTCAAGGACGGTTAAGGCGCCCCGTCGTTGAGGTATGGTTTCTGCCGAAAAGTGGTGCTTCTATCGCAACGCTCTTCGAAAAAACGAGAACGGATTACCACTTGCAAGGGGGTGTGGATCGTCCCGTGCGTATGATGCCGTGTGTGCCGCTGCCATTTCAGAGAGAGAGCGGAGCGATATGACACAGATCACCACTGACCGCGCCGCTTCTCCCTCCCAACCCCCTCTTCCTCTTCCCCCTCTTCCCCCATCCCTCCGTTGGACTTGGTGGTCTCCATTCGATGGCCGTCACTGTTGCCTCGATGCTGGTTTTGTATCTCATTGGCCGACCTTGGTGTCTCGAGCTATAGATTAACGCGGCAGCGGAGGTGATCTACAGCAACGTCGACCCCACTGCGAACATAATCTTCGGCGCCCTTGTGGACGAGCGCATGGAGGGGGAGATGAGCATCACCGTGCTCGCCACAGGCTTCCAGACTCAGGTATGGGGGGCCGGATTCAGTGCAGTGTGCGGTGTGGGGTGTTGTATCGTGTCGCGTCGTGTCGTATCGTGCCGTGGGTTTGGGCCGGGGAGGGGAGTTTATGGTTTGCTGTTCGGGCGTTTGGGGGGGGGGAGGCAGGGATGAGCATCGCCCTGCTGACCAAGGCTTCCAGGCTCAGGTGCGGGCAAAATGCAATGCAGCGCAGTGTCGGCGAGGAATGGGGAGGGTGTGTGTGTGATCATGGTATTATGCATAGCCGTAGTCCGTGCGGCCATAGACCCTCGCATCCCCTACGATGCCGGGACCGTGGGGTTTTCACTGACCACGCAGGCATTTAGTGATGACGATGTTTGTTGCTTTTGGGGGGGGGGTATATTTGCCAATAGTGAGATGGCGTTGGCGAGTGATGCTTTGAGCGTTTAGTTTGTTTGATGGACACGCACGGGTAGAGGGTCAACCTTTTTTTAATTGCAACCTTTTTTCCACACTAATTCCAGGTAGTTTGTCCCCGAAACCGTGCGAGCAGTTCTAAAGGAGTTAAAGGCGGGAGGAGGTTTGCAATTGTAGTGTTTGGTAAGAAAAGAGGCGTTTCTTTTGTGCGGAGAGGCTGTGCCCCGTGCGCCGTGCCGACCGTCGTCTTTCGGTGTTTGACTACCGTCGGGGTTGATGGTATAGTCTATAGCGAGAGCGGGAGGGACTAAAACAATGCCGGGGGGTTAAAGAGGCGGGGGAAACACAGAAAGATCAAGCAAGGTTTTTCACGCGTCGAGGCGGTTCTAGCGGTCGGATCGAGTCAGCGTGACCCGACCCGACCCGACCCGTGAGATTTAAAACACCCCCTGACCCGATCCGACTCGACTGACCCGACCCACGGGCTGGGTCATGGCTTTGTTATGACCCGTGCAAATCCGTGACAAGAAGGCAGTTTAGCATACGGCACGCGCACTATTACCACCGCCACCACTACCACCACCACTGGGTGGCATGCTTGGAGGCGTTTTTTGCTGTATTTGGGCGTACGCTGCCCCCTCTGATACCCTCCCCTCTCCCGTCCCCCCTTCCCCATTTCGCCTCCGTCGTTCCACCAACGCCTCCTTTTTGTGACTTTATGTGAACTCTTGTCGTGTAATTTTAGGACGAGCTGGAGGCGGAGCAAGCCGGCTTTGCTGTGCCTAACCAGGCCCAGAGGCAAGGTGTTGCGCAGGGCGGGCGGGGGCAGCCGCCGATGGGGCAGCAAAGGGGAGGGGGGGGGTACGGGCAACAGGCTCCGGCACGCCAGCAGCAGTCGCAGGTGAAGCTTTGCTTTATGTTGGAATACGACTTGGGGTGGGGAAGCGGGGTGGCGCCAGCGCGCGCGCAAGGGTGTTTATCCGCGGTGTTGGCATCAGTTTTTTTTTGTGTTTCCACGTTCGCCGACTGACTTTTTATTGTGTATTATTTACAGTATCCATCCGACGCACTCGGTTTGCCCTAAAAAGAAAACTTCCCACCTCCTCCTTTCCTCCTCTCCCCCTTCTCCCCCCCCTACTCCCCCCTCCCCCGACCCCTCCCTCCCGTTTAATACGTGGTACATAGCAGCAGGCGCCCCGCCGCCAACCCCCTCCAGGGTACCAGCCGGACTACCCGCAGCAGGGACAAGGACAGGGGCCACCGGCGACCCCTCCCCCTCCAGGCGGCGCCAACAGACCTTCTGATATCCCGGACTTCCTCACGCGGCTGAAGCGCAGTCAGCGGTGATCTCCGGTGGGCTGTACAGACCAGGGGCACAACCAGGAGAGGAGGGAGGGCGGGAGGGAAGGGGGGAGGGCAGGGGTGGGGCGTTGAGGGAGGGGAGGAGGGGCGTTCGGGGAGGGGGGGCGTACTGGATTGTTGCTTGCCTTAGTCATTTTGCCATTGTCCACGCGTCCCTTTCGAGAGGGGGCACCGGGGGTGTGGGGTGCGGGGGGTGCAGATGTGGTTGGTGTGTTGGAGATGAGCCACACGACGTTTTTGGTTCGCGCGATATGACCGGCGTGATGTCACGGTCAGGTTACTTTTGCTACCACTCGACCAAGGAAAGGTTTACGATGAGCAGGGTTGGGGCGGGTGAGGCGGGGGCGGGAGCGGGGTCGCCGGCGGTGGTAGAGGCGGGTGGGAGATGGGGCTGCATGATGGTGAAGATGGTTTTGGTCATTTGTTTTAGCGCGGGCTATGAGTGATGGCGTGTCCTTAGTGGTGTTATCCGCGCTTGTTTTCCTTGGCTTCTTTTCCTCCTCGGAGGTGGGATGAGATCGGCGGCAAGCACAGTTTTTCGTTTGTTTATTGCTTGTCTTCTGGCTGGGGTAAGGCAAAATGGGGTGGGTGACGACTGGCGACTGGAAGGGGCGAGCCAAGGCGGGGCGTCTCTGTGTCTTAATCATCGGCAGTGGGAGTGTTCATTTGCTCAAGAGATTGACAAGACTTATGCGGTATACGTGGGAAAAGCCGGCGTTTGCTTTTGTCAAGAGAGTGGCGCACTAAATACGTAACATAAAAAAAGTTATTGTAGTATTATGCTTCCGCCGGGCTTCACCATGCCTTGCGTACTCGCAGTTGTGCACGTTCGTTCGTTACCCCATCTTGTCGTTCCGCTCTTCCGAAGCTACGATAAGAGACAAAAGACCCTGCTTGCTGCTGCTCGTCTGTTTTTGTTTTGTGTTTTTTTTTATTGTCGTCATGCTTTCTGGTGAAAATATGGTAAAAGTGGACGAAATTTGATTTAGTCGGTGGAGACGACCCGTTGGTGTCCGGCCCTCGAGATATGGGACCACGGGGAAGCAAGGGGCGGGGGGCGGGGGCGGTCGGCTAGGGTCGTAAGAGAAAGGAATGCGTGTCGAGAGATTTAAGGGTTGATCGTGTGCTCGGCTTGTTCGTGTCTTTGGGTTTTGTCGTGTCTTCGGCTTGTGTTGCCATGCCCTGGGATCCCACGCAAATTTCCATTGGATCCTATGGGATGTCCCATGGCATCGGACGTTGTAGGCGAAAAACGACCAAAACCGTGACTATTGCAGTATCGGGGTCAACCCTTTCAGACTTGCTCCCATAGGGCATCCCGTCGGAGCCCATGAGACATCCTGGGATGCCGTGGGAAGTCCCATGGTAGCCCAAGGAAGCCCATGAGACCTCCCGTTGGATTCCGACGTCCCATGGCGTCCCGTGGGTTTCGACTTGCCGCTAGAGGCGTTTTTGCGCAATCGCTGCCCACACCCTTCGAAACAGTGGTGGTGGTGGTATTGTTAGTACGAGGGACAAGGACCCAACATCACGTAAGAATCTCTTGTGTTGGGCCGGGCTCAAGTTATGTTGCGAGGCAGGGTGTGTCCTAGATTAGTGTCGGGATTTAAGAAGTTACTTTTCTTAAAATTGATGCAAAGTCGAGCGAACGTTTCTGAACGGCCAATTTCTTAAGTGCTGTCACGCGCTGGAGCTGTTCGTTTAGGCCTCGCCGTGTCACCGGCGGTAGAATAAGCCGCGCGCGTACTGCATCCAAGACCCACGCCTTGCCGTTACAAGGTATCTTGAGGTTTAATGAACATCGAATCGCTGTTTATTTTGTGACGTTATGTTGAATTGAACCCCTGTACAAGGGCACTCGTATTTTTGGGGGCAAACTAATTGGAAATTGTGTGGGATTATCTTTGCAGGGGTGCAAGTAGGTTTGCTCTTTCTTTGCTCTCAGAGTTGTGCTATCAAAATTTCCATCCATTTTTTTTTCTTCTTGTATCGCTTGTGAAAAAAGTGAGCCGTGTTGTGTTCCTTTCGGGGTGGGATCCTTCGCATAGCGAGCAAAGAACGCGCGAGTGACCCCGAGCCATTGCGAAGAAAGGCCCCAAACGTGACCCCCTCTGCCGCGGCTTTCGTCTCGCTCTATGTACGTACGCACATAGCGTGGCAGAGAGACAGGCGGACGGACAGACAGGCTGACACAGACGGACGGACAGAAAAGGTGGACAGACAGACAGACAGACTGACTGACTGACTGACTGCCTGACTGACTGCCTGACTGACTGAGACAGACAGACAGACAGACTGACTGACTGGCTGCCTGACTGACTGCCTGACTGACCGACATGCAGATAGGCAGACAGACGAATAGAACAGGTATACGGACCGGCGGACAGGCGGACAGACAAGAAGTGATTTTTCTCTTGATGAGTGAACCCTCGCTTGACACTGGGAAGTTTTTTTTTAATTGATGGCTGACTTTTATCATGTTGCGCCACTGCCCTTCTGTATTTGACGTTTTCTTTCATCCATGGTATCACGTCCATCAGTATGTTTTATGGCATCTGCTTTCCATCACGCTCTTGTGGTCGTATAGCTATCAATGTGATCCCAGGGGCCGACTGCTGCTATGCATGGGTGCCTCTGGCTCTGCATTGACCACTCACTCGAGGGTTGCTTGAGTGTTGTATCTCTTGAGTTGCAGCGGTGAGTAGTTTCTTGCTGCCCCTCTCATGTCTTTTGAGAGAAGAGGCGGGTTACTCTCATCCAGGCAGGCGATAGCGTCTGGCAGGGGTAATGAGAGGACAAGTTTGCTCTACAAACTACAACGCCGCAACGGGGGAGAAGGGATACCGTAATAGTTGTTGTTGTTCTCACACCAACTCGCATAATCAAGTCCGTGGTCACAGGACAGTCTCCAGTCACTCTGGAGCTGAGGAATACCCCAGGGAAAAAACACAAACAAACCAAAAGTGGTGCACGCAAATGTAACATCTGACGCAATTCATACCTCCACCAGAAACATATAAAAGTGAAATCGGGAGTCAGCCTACCATGTGCCAGGTCCATACTGGTTCATACGTTTCACTACTCGCGCCTGGAAAAGCCGACCATACCGCTTGCCACCCAAGAAAGACTACCACGTATAGACTATATTGCACGTAGTACCTATCACTACGCATACGCACGACAGACGCAAGTCAATCGGGAAAAAAAAACATTGAAAGAAAAGAAAATACAAGAAAGCGAAAAACGAAGAAGGAAAGAAAAGAAAGGACAAGAAAAACAACCAAAGACAACAAGAGGAAGCAAGGAAAGGAAAAGAGAAAAAATGTCACACTCTAGCAGACCCTAGAAACTGACTAAAGACGGTATTGGGCTCATAGAGAGTATCAAGTGCATCATCAATGGCACTGGTGAGAGAACGCAACATGACGAAGAAGTCAGGGCGGTCTTACGCTATCTTGTGACGGCCATTGGAAGGCCCACATATTTCAAGACGATGATGGCCAGACACAGACCTAGTCTCTTGGGCAGGACGCCCCCCCCCCCCCCCCCTCCCCCCTCCCCCCCTTCCCCCTCCCCCCCTTCCCCCTCCTCCCCTCCCCCCCTCCCCCCTCCCCCCTCCCCCCCTCTCCTCTCCCCCCCTCCCCCCCTCACCCCCTCCCTCCCCCCTCCCCCCTCTCCCCGGCCGCTCACAGATACCCACGGTGGATGGCGCTGCCGCAGCCTTTACGCGTCGCTCTGCAGCTTTGCGTCTCTCCGTCTCATGCCAATTCCGCACGAACAACTAGCTCCCTCCTCTACTCGTCGAAACCATCTGCCGGCCCTCTGAGCAGCCTTTCTCCGCCCTTCGAATTTCATTCCAAATACCGACATATCCTCCTTGATATGAGCCAGCCAGTCCTTCTCTTGCCCCCCTGAGTAGCCCTTGCCCCCAACAAGCTCCCCAAACATCACTCTCTGTGGCAGATTCTCCTCCCCCATACGTGCTACGAATCCCGCAAAAAATATCCTCCGTTTGCGCACTATCGCCTCTATGCTCTCGGAAGCTGTCTTGGCAAGCGCGTCGGCGTACGATAGGGTGTGGTCGTCGCGCTTCCGTTTCCGCCATCCTAGGCATCGGAGGAGCATGGAGTGGTGAACCCACCGTAGCCTGTCATAGTCAGGCTTGTTCGGGCTCCACGTCATGCAACCGTAAAGAAGTGCCTCGACCACCTCAGGTTTCAGCAACCGCACCTTTAGCCGTTAGCGCACACCCGGGCGATCATAGATCTCCACCTTGTACCGCTGGAAGCACGCCCAGGCCCTCTGAAGACGCCGCGTTATTTCCAGTTATAAATTTCAATGCTAAAAGGTCTCTGGTCTGCGGTGATAGCCCGGCGCCCAGCACACAAACTCGATTGTTATGTTTGTAGACTATACCTGTGGCCGGTTGCATTGACTGTGAACGACACCTTCCCCCCGCCTTTGGTTTGCAGGCACATAATCTTTGTTTTCGCCTCGGAGACCGTAAGCCCGAACGCCGAGCACGCAGTCACAACAGAGGTATACCTTTTTTTGGCGAAACTATTTTCTGAACGACGAGGCTCTTTGACCCAAAATCGTCGGCAATGAGGCCATCTTTTTGCATTATTCTCCTTGTGTACCTAGGTCATGCCCAGGATTTTCTTCCGGCAGCATTTCTTTTTTTTCTCCGAATCAGTTTTTGGGAGGGGGGCCTTAAAGCTCCCAAATCGAGGAACACCATCTCAGAGAAAAGGTGGTGCACCTCTCTATCTTAGCACGCGTCAGCACGCAGACACGATCACCGTCATCATACCTCTCCAGGCCTTCTGATGATCGCGATACGATGCCCGCATCGTCCGCGTACAGCATACCCCGCGAACCTCTGCAACACTAGCCCACCCTGGAGGGTCGTATGTGGAGATTGTGGCGTCTGGGGACAGACACACTGGCTTGAATGGGTTTGCCATAATATGCGTACGTCGTAGGTATGTACTAGGTTACTTCGAACCGTAACATGTATAATCGTAGTGGGCGAAAGAGCTGCCCTGATCATGCATGCAACAATATCTCACTGCTGTCTCTGCATTTCTGCGTCATCGAGCTCTGGGTCCATCTACCTACAGACCAGGTATACACCGTACGAGAGTCTTACTGTAGAACGGGCTATTCATAGTTATCAGGGGTGTACGATGCTTTCACCTCGAAGCATCGCCTAATTTGCCGACCATCATGGAAACAGAAGACTCATGACGCGATATGACATGCCATATTCTGCGGCTCATAAGAGCACTGAGATAACGTCACGTCTTTTACCCATAGTTTACACATCCACGTACGTACACAGATCGCCCCATAACACTGCGGGAAAAAAATCCGAACCAGGTGTAGAACCGCTTATGCTCAAGCTTTGGCGTCACCATATAACTCAACAAGCTCTGCCCAGAATGCCAAAATGGGCGTTTCTTGTTCATCAGTTTTGGCGGGCCCATACAACCTGCTGGTTGTGTACAGTTATGCGACACCAGTTAATAATCTCTTCTCTCTGGCCAGGTTGGAATTCTCATGTGCCAGGCAAGGTAGGGTGTGTCCTACACCATGTTCTTACAGTACACAAAAAATAGGCCATGATGATCTTATTTTTGTCTGAAAGAACTCGAGCCTGAACTTCTGAACTGCCAATTTTTCATTTATTAAGCGCTGTCGTCGCGTGCTGTACACAGCACGAGCAATCCTAAAGATACTTTTCAACGACCAAAAAAAAGAAATCCATGAGAACCCCCCCAATGCTCGAAACGAGGGCGCAGTTCAAGAGGAGTTGGGCCTGCACTAACAATATTGAAATACCAGCGTGTTGCACAAACAATCCAAATATATAATTCCGGGAAAGTTATGCACGAAAAATCGACGCAGTTCAACAGGAGTAATGTACGTACCCCCGTGTATCAGGTATTTCAACACGTTTTTTCGAGGTTCCTTCGATCCCTACGTGGTCGTGCTTGCGATGTTCCGCATACACATGCGTTAAGTCGCGCCAAGCTATGAAGCACATTATCCACGTTGTCAAACACCGATAATCTATATTTGCATCAACTCGTCGTATATAGTAGCATACACCACCCAATGAATGTTGCCCACTCTTTCACGCTGCCAAACACCAATATTTCGTACTCGCGTCAACTCGCGCAATCCAATTAAGCATCCACGCTGGCACACACCGATATTCGGTACGATATCCGATATTCGGTACGATATCCGATATTCGGTACGATATACGTCCAATTGTACCGCCCAATTAAGCACTCTACGGACAAGGGCCACACGGTACATTATAGTATCATACTCTATCATACCCCCTTCATCGAGGCCGGGTCTGAGCTACCATACCATACCAACCTATCATAGTCGCACAAGGGACTCCATACCTTACTGACCAAAGAAAGCACTCCGGGCGATTTTCTTGGCCCGCAGCGTAGCTAACCAATCAACGGCGGAGTCGTCGCATCGCAAAATAAAACAGCACCAAAACTTAAAACACACCGCAAAGGAACTGGGGCGGGGGTCACTTCGCGCGAGTGAGCCCGCGCCACTCCAAACAAACGCGCGCCGAAAGTGACCCACCCCGCCCTAGGATAGCTTTGGTCCGCGGTGCTAAATACCAGAATACCCGTGAAATTGTATACCCGGTACGGGTCAAGTCCCACGTACCCACCGCCCAATTGAGCACACACTCTGGAAGCTGGAAAAAAACCCGATAGTCCCGTCCATTGTACGTCAAGTCGCACCACCCAAACCAGGCACACTCTCCACACCCATATAAGCACACGCCGTACAACCAACGGCAATCCGTATATACGTGAATAAGTCACACCACCCAATTAAGCACACTCTGGACTCTGGAAAAATACCGACACTCCTGTCAAATACACGTCAAGTAGCATCACCCAACTAGGCACACTCTCCATACCTATAGGTTTTGATACAAAATGAGCACACGCCGGCAAAAACCGATGCTCCGTACATACGTTAAGTCACACCACCCAAAGAAGCAAACACGCCCTCTTCGCTGAAAAACGCTTGCGCATGCATGGACAACAGCACAATCAGTCTTCGACATACTCTCGACCAAAGATGCTACAGCTAGGAGACTGGTCTTGTTGGGCAGGACACGTCAAGGTCTATTTTGGCCTTAGTATACTGCTTTTATTGTAGGCGGCGGTCAGTCAAAAGTTTTTCGACCAAAACATACTAGTTTTAGTCTCGGGGAGCGGGTTAATCAACGGTCAAACGGCCTTTTTGGTCCCGTCAAGACCTCTTTTGGTCCTAATATACTAGTTTTAGTATAGGGGGACGTGGGGGGGGGGTCAGAGTCAAGGAGGTGAACACCTTGTCCGACGCGTCAAGGCCTTAGTACACTCTATATAGTGTAGGGGGCGGTCAGTCATGGAACCCCGGTCTCTCACGAGCATCTTAGCTGGCGGCTGGCGCCATATTTGCCACAAAAAAAAAGGCCGAAGACATACCTGGTACGTATTAAGTGTATACCTAAAGCAGTACTAATACTAATACTTGTACGGTACTTGAAAATGCAATGCCTAGTACCCGGTACGTAATCATATACATATCATACCGATTGACGAGTTCTTCTCAGCGGATGAAGTATAGATTGTTGCTACGAATAATACAGGGAATCGTCTATGATATCTATTGGGCAACGCCGTCGTAGAGCCATTTTCGCCCAACATTGTTTCTCTCACATTAAACCAGAAAAAGAAAACAGCGGCGGCGATCGATGACGGGAAAACACGTTCTACCAAATTCTTGTAAAAATGTTGAATAAACAAAAAAATCTCGAGGGGGGGGGGGGGGGCGGGGGCGGGTTGTCTCTCAGTTTAATAAAGCGATTCACGAGGGAGACTTGCTCTAAAAAAGTATTGTAAAAACGAACGTTAAAGGAACAAAAAAAATCTCCTTGCGAGTGGGGGGGGGGAGGGGCTGGGGGAGGGGGTCTGTACGCATACCATGTATGGCCGTAGTCTTGTGACAATAGACCTGCAATGCCAGGACAGAGCACATCGGGTTTTCGCCGATCAGGCAGGGTTTGCTTGCACCAAGCGCGGCCGATTCGCCGCGAAGTGTTCACCGAGTCGCACGAAGGGTGAGCTGCATCCTTGTATTGCCCCTTCCCTCCTTCAACGCACCGCACGCTCGCTCTTGACCGAGCTAGCAGTCGCCGCCTTCGCGAAAAGCTGGGTCTTCGCCGACTCATACACCACGAAAAAAATCGCGCTGGAAAGCCCAACGTAAAAGACGCGAGTTCCCACCCCCGCAAACAGCCCCCCCTCCCTAATGGCCCCAGCCCACGCCCCCGCCCGCCCCCCGGCCTCCATAACGCCTTTCTGAGCACCGACCATCAATCGCGTCCTGATGACATCCAGAGGGCAGGTAATGGTAGCGCTTACGGCTCCCGCAACGCCTCCTAGGAATGCGGAGTCAGCCGGGGAGAACTCGGTGTTTTCGTCGTCAGTGGTGGCGGTTTTACCGCTGCTGTCGCCGTCGTCTCGTTTAGCCTGTAGGGACTGTTGCTTGTTGCGCCATGTCCTGAGGAGGTTCTTGAGCAGTTCGTAGGAGGTGAGCTGGATGGCTCGGAAGGGTACGTCGCGCACCACCTGAAAATTAGGGATTGGTTTGGTGGCGGTGGCGTATTAAGATATAGGGATGGCGTGAGGGTGTGTGTGTGGGGGGGCGGGGGGGCGAGAGAGGGGGCACGCAGGGGGGCATACTCATTTTCAGGCGTGGCCGTAGACTGTCAGACATAGGCGGAAAGGGGATTAGTAGGTGGTGGTGGTGGTGGCGGGGGGGGGAAGCGGGGGGGGCGAAAGGGAGAAACCCTAGCCCTTAAGTATCTAATAAAGCGAGAAAAAAAACGGGCATGGGCAACTTATGAGATATTTTGTGGAACAAAACAAAGTTTATCAGTTTTTATGACAATGGGTACTAGTCGACGAGGGAAGATATAGCTGGAATCTTCTCGCGATAAAAATGAAGGCATGTATCGCCGTGGTTTGGAGGGGGGAGAAGAGCCTGCTTAGTGACCCCGGATCTGAGCTACGTCTAGGGAGGGAGAAGGAGAAAGGAAAAGTGGCAAGATAATCGAAGGGAGGAGCATAACAAAAAAACAAAAAAACAAAAAACATCGGCTATGAAAAGTCTCCGGAAGTGTTTTGGCCATAAAGGGGTGTGTACACGATAAAGGTATTAAGGTATACCGATTTTTGGCGAAAATGCTTTTTGAATGACGGGGCTCCTTAACCTATTAACACTATAACACTATTAACACCATTAACACTATTAACACTATGAACAATATTAATGGTATTAATATTGTTGTCGGAATGTCACTCTCGTTTACAGAGTAGCAATACGAATGTGTGTTTTTTTTGTTTAATACCAAGGCCATGAGTGGGTTTGTTCATAACAAAAGCACTTTTCGTTTTTTTTTTTTATACAACAAAAAAAGAAGAAAAAACACTGTTTGGGTGGAGGTATAGAGCTCAAGTCGAGATCCTTGCAGGGAAAAAAAGGCACCTGCCCCTCTACGGTACTAATAATACTATTACTACTATTAATACTGTTACTACAATTGGTAGCATGTGGCACAGCACGCATGATAGGTTATGAGCCTCGATCGTTGTTTCTAAGGTTTCTACGGACGGAAGTTGCGATATCATTCGTGCGAGCGCTATATATCTTACTTCCAAGTATAAAAACAAAAATACACTTCAGCTGTGAGATCGAAGATTTTGTCGAAACTCATCTTTGCGAGCTGTGTGTGATACTCCGATTGCGCGTATTACGGGTTGTGTGTCCTCATTAAGGATACAGGTCGGCGACTCCCCTTGGAACTACAGTGTAGCTTGTACCAGGGTGAACAGGGTTATGTAAGTCAGTCTGTGCGCGGAAACTATAAAACCCGTTTTTGAGGCGGACAAAATCTGACAGCTGTGGAAGGAAATGCAGCAGTTTATCAAGTATATCCTGTAAGTCGTACAACCAGTGAGGTGAGGGCAGAGTGATCGAAGGGGTGGGGGGGTTGGGGGCAGGGGGGGGGGGGAGGATTTCCCACAGCTTTAGGTCGCATAGATGCAGGGACTTGCTATACACGTGGTGCCAGGTCTAGGCGACGGTATGGTTGGTGGGGAAGGAGGGGGCGTTCGGGGGGGAGGGGGATGAATTGGAGCTACGGCATGGATGGCTAGAAATATAACGGGGTAATATCAACTGCCTGGTAGTGTTTATTACTCTGGCAGATTTTGATTTTAGGTCGGGTGCTTTGAACAAGAGGGAGCGGGGGGCAAAAAAGGGGAGGGGAGGGGAGGGGAGGGGGGGGGGGATTAATTGGAGCTACGACATGGACGGCTGGAAAGATAATGAGGTGATATCAGCTGGTGGGTTTTTCTTACTCTGGCAGAATTTGATTTTAGGTGGGGCGTTTGAACAAGAGGGATCGGGGGGGCGGGGGGGGGGCGGGCGGGACAACTCAATATGTACGCGGAAACTATAAATCCTTCGAGGGGACAAATCTGACGGTTGTAGAAGGAATGCATCAGTTTATATCACCTACTGGTACCTGGTATTGTTCATTATTCTAGCAGATTGGATGTTATTAATAGCTGTGGTGTGGTATACAAAACAATTTTTAGGTGTGGTATACAACAATAATGTGTTATAGCTTCGTGGTGTGTTATTGTACATGGATCGCAAGATAGAACATTTCAATCGATAGGTGTAGCCATGTAGTTACCATGATTTTACCGTGCCGATGTGGGGCTCTGAGGTCGCTAATCATCAGAAAGAGATACATATTGCAAAATACAACAAGCGAGAGGTGATGTGGTCATGCAATGTCACCACCATTGAGCACGAGGGGGAGAAGTGCAAACCGTCAGTGTTTACATGATTACACCTATCGATCTGCATGATTTTACCGTGCCGATGTGGGGCTCTGAGGTTGCTAATTATAAGACAGAGATACACATTGCAAAATACAACAAGCGAGAGGTGATGTGGTCACGCAATGACACCACCATTGAGCACGAGGGGAAGAAGCGCAAAGTCGTCAGTGTTTTGAAAGGAACGCCTGATGCACCCGCGTTCAATTGCGTTACTTCGTTAGGCATACTTCTTTTGGCAGAGGTTGGGAGGCGATCATGCAGGTACGGTAGGTAGGAAATACCCCACGTAATAGGTTGGTAGTGCGGTCTACCGCAATTTTAACTATATATGCCGCCGCGCGCCCAGCCCTGCCTGACTTGCTTGCCCGAATCGTTTGGTGATGGTTGAGCGCACCTGTCCACCGATCCCTTGGTAAAAGCCGCCGATGCCGGACTCCGAGAATATCGACACTGTGGCTGCCCTGAGACTCGAATGAAGACCTCCCTGTGCATCACGAAACACAAACGACGGACACAGCGGTTTGATCTATAACCCCCGTAATACAGCAGTCATAGGTTTAGGAGGAAAATGATGATACTGACTTTAGCAAGGAAGCAAGGTGAACCAAGAGCAGCAGGCGGGGGTAGATCGACGGTAACGTTTGTAACTGTTTTTTAATGCCACACTCAAGTCCAAGTAGATTGTCCCCAAAAATCGTGGGTATACTCCTGAAAAGGGCAACAGTCGGACGCAGGCACATAATGGAGGTAAACTGCGTGCATAAGCCCTACGTAGCCCTTTCTCTGATTGGCCAAGGTTACCGACGGGGGGGGGGCGGAGTACCCCCTTTCTTGATTACTGAGCTATTTAGAGCTACTCGCACCTCACTGATAAAACAGCTTCAGGCGATTTTCTTTGCCGCGGCGAGGCTAATGATCCCGCCGCCGCGGATTCGCATCGTTAAGTTAAAACGGCACGAAAGCTCAAGGTCGCAGTTTTTAGCAGGGGGGGGGTCACTTCGCGCGAGTGAACCCGAGACACTGAAAAAGCAGTCCCCGAAAGCGACCCCCCCTGCCGAGGCCTTATTTCTTCTTTTTGCAGTTTCCATTGAGCTTTGTTGCGGATGATCGACGTTGAAGCGCTCATGCTGGTGCAGGTTGTCTGATGTCAAACACGAAACATGCTACAAGTACTGTCATTCCGTTAGAGTTGCCTGAGGAGGCGTCTGCCTTTCTATCTCCACCAACTACTGTCAATACTTGATACAAGTTGACAGTTACAAAAAAAAAAGTGTTGCGCGAGTTCCTGCGTAGCGACAGAATAAGCGGTCTCAATTCGCGTAGAAGGTACAGGGAGGGTTGATGGCAAGGATGGCATGCACACACACCTCGTAGCAGATCACGATCGAAATCACGATGCTCTACTGATACAAAATATCCCACCGCTGCCGCTATGAGATTATCTGCAAGGGATCTGTATGTTGCGGTAGCTTTCCACGAACTCGGAGGGAGTCTGTTTCCGAATCGAAAGCCGGAAAAAAATGTCCGTTTCACCCCCGCGTGGTGCCGTCTGTGGAGCAGATGCTGTCTCTCTTCTCAAGTTCGAAAGGGTCGACGACACCATCAACCGACCGCTTGTAGCGAGGAATCAACGCAAGAGTCAATGCGGATTGCGACAATCGCCAAGAGGCGTCTGGAACAGAACCACTGTACATGCAGAGTGCAGACCCAACCCAGAAAACATTGCGCAAGATCATGCAGATCGTACGGAGCCCCCACCCGGCACCAAGAGCCAGGTCGTACAGAGCTTCTCTGCAAGATCTAGATCGTCGAGTGGGAGTCGATGAATTATCTGTCCGATGCGTGTCTCGGGTGCTTTTCTGTTCACCTGCATCTGCACTTTGACCACCTCCGAAGGCACCAGCCAGAGGCTGCCCGTCAGGTCTCCCAGGATCGCTGCCGCACAGAAGGTCAATGCCTGCGGAACTCTCTGTATACGGTACACAGCAAAAATCGAAAAGAAAACGTCCAAAACACGACCAAGAAAAAACGAGGAGCAAATGTGACGCCACCAAAAGCGGGATGTTGGTTTAGCCCTCTTTATTTAACCGACGGGAAATGTATCGTATCCCATGCTATTTCTAAGTGGACTGTCCCCAAAAACAAGGGCGCAGTTCCAACACGAGGTTCATTTATCTCGGCACTGACGGTGTATATGATCCCTGGTACTGCACATGGTCCACGACAACGAAAGCATATTGGAAGCTTGGCAGTACCACCATCGACAAGGTTACGGCAAACGACTCCACGTGAGACTTAAAAACGCTTTCGAACCCCAAGACCTCCTCCCTATACTAATTCCAAATAATTTGTCACAAAAAAACGGGTTTCCAGTTATGAAGGCGTTAAGGTCAATGCGGGGCCCTTCTTCAGTAGTAGCAGGGCTAAACACAATTCCTTTTCGGAGCCGCAAACCCCTGTTTTTTTGGGGGGGGGAAGGGGATATACAGAGTATTTGAAACTATTGACAGCATCGGACCATTTAACATGTGTCACTTCAGAACTTGCACACACTTTTTTTTTCGAGGAGAAAATACTAGGAACTCTAGAGTGGCGGTGGTACCAAAAGCTACACGGTACTGAGGTCACTATTGGGGTCCTACTTTTTTTCTTCTTTTTTTCTTGCAGTGGCTCGAGGTCACTCGCCCGAGTGTCCCCCCCCCCCCTCCGTTCCTTCGCGATCTTAAAATGCTTCCGTGCTGGTTTTAATCTTTGCGATTTACACGCGCAAAACGGAATGGCTAGCTACGCTGCCTGCGCCAAGCAATAATTGCCTGAAGCATTTTTGTAACTTGCCTGAAGCATTTTTGTAAATTGCCTGAAGCATTTTTTGTCAGCGAGGAGTTGTTCCACGGTAGCACCCCCTACTTTTCTCAAACGACATCGCCGCTTTGGAAACCAGCTCCCGGCCGAATCTCCGGAAATTCGGTGGTGCCCCTTGCCGCCCCGACGTCATCGTTCGATAGTACTAGTAGTCCTAGTCCTTCGCAAACAATAAAACATGTAGGGACATTCTTTTACTAGCGTTTTCCCTCACGTCGAACAGTCATTAAACGTTTGTTGAAACAAAATCGCTGGTTTTGGCGGGGGCTATCATGGTAAGAATCAGTCTGTGGGATTCATGCGTTGTGCGTCGAGATTACGAAGGGTGCGCGTTACTCACTCGATATCGGGATCATCCTGCACTATCAAATTCTCGGTACCAGGACGCTTGCGCTTTTGCGGGGGATTTGATTGCGTCTCAATCTCAACGTAACTGGGTACAGCGAAACTCGCGTGAATCGCTCAAATTACAGCAGCAGCAGCAGCAGCAGCAGCAGCAGCAGCAGCAGCAAAAGTGTGTGTGCGCCCCTCGACCGCAGCCTTGGCCAGTCGGGCAAAAAGCTTTTTCGTTTTCTGCAGTAGTTACTTAGCACGAAAGCGGTGAGTGTGGTAGGTTAAGGTGCGCCATTATTCCGCACCGGAAACCTCTCGAGCAGAGCCGCCTTGTACATCTCGTAGGTTCCGAACGCCAGCATGCCGTAAGGAACCTGTCCGAAGAGAGACCCGCCCAATCCCAGGTACATGCCCGCGATCCCCCCCTTCATTGAGTCTGCCGCGCCTGCGCTGCCCATCTGAAGCCTGGTCTTGATCGTGTCGATAGGATAACTGCAGGGTGTGTGTGTGAAGGGGGGGGGGGGGGGGCGAGAGGGGAGGGGATAGGGAGTGGGGGGCAGGAGGGGGGGAAGGTAAGGATCAGCTCACAGGCCAATCAATGCCACAGCAAAAACTGCTGTTCATGAACATACTACACAGTCGTCCTTACGAAAGGCGAAAAAAAAAGAAAAACGTGTTTCTAAAAACACACCGAACACAAGCACAAGTCGCCGCCGTCCCGTGGCCTGGAGGCCGACGTGGTCGAGGACGAGCGGAGGCGCTTGGTCACCACGCGCGTAAATGGCCCCAAACACCCAGTTCCCACAAGCAAATCGGGGGGGGTGGGGGGCACATTACTGGAGTCTTTTTCTCAGATTACAATACCGCTTATTATACACGAAGGTGTATTGGAGGTACCGCATAATCACTCACACATGGCGCGGTAGAGGTGTACCTTTGTTTCTGCACATGCCAGAGATGAACTTTTTTTTTTCTGCACATGCTACGGTAGAAGCGTATCTTTTTTTTGCTGAGGATCCTTCCTCACTGGAGGAGCTTTCTGCGAAAACCGTCACCCTGATTTGGAGAAAACCGAAGAGGTGTACCTTTTTTTTCGCTAAGGATCCTCACTTGACGAGCGTTCTACGAAACCGTTGCCCTGGTTGAGATAAAACCGAAGAGGTGTACCTTCTTTTGGACGAGGATCCTCACATGAGCGGAGCTTTTTACGAAAACAGTTATCCTGATTGGGAGAAAACCGAAGAGATGTACTTTTTTTTTGCTGAGGATCCTTCCTCACTCGAGGAGCTTTCTACGAAAACCGTTGCCTTGATTGGGAGAAAACCGAAAGCTCTACAGTACTCCATGAACGAACTTCATGACCCACCGTAAGTATACAAAAAAAGCGTACCAGGTATTGCGCGAAGCAAGAATGCCATTTTGACGATTTTGGATCAAGGTGCCCCCGTCATTTTTGAACGGAACAAAAAAGCCGATAAGTGCTGCCTCTCGTATCGTAGTACGTGTCCATCGAGCCAGCAAGTAGCTCACTGGTTGCATAGGGCCTCTGGCACACACCGTGCTAAACCGCCCTCGCATGTTGAGAGCGCCGGCCTGCTTGGCCTGTATTTTTTCATACATACCACATCTAGACGTAAATGTAAGGTATGTTTGATGTTCACATTGATACGACAACGGTTTCTATATTTACGTCCAGATTTGGTACATAGCCGTCTCATCCTCACGACGCCGCTCGGTTTTGTCCAAATACTCTCGAGCCTGAGGCATCGAAAATCTCTGTACCTCACTTTGACAACACGTTCGGCGATTTTTTTTTGTTTGTTGCATGCAGCGTAGCTAAACCACCCCTTTTCGTGTCATAAGATCGAGAATGTCAGACAGCACGAAAGCCCGTGACCGCAAGAAGGAACCAGGGGGTCACCCGCGCGAGTGACACCGAGAGTCGCTGAAAAAAAAGCGTCGAACGAAAGGGACACGTCCCCTACCCTAGCATTCATTGGTCCCCGATACAAATCCTCATCGTACGTATGATGTATGATGTATGATGTATGATAGCCTATTCCTGATTCCTATTAATAGGTACACACCGAACGTTTTCCGCCCCCCCCCAAAAAGGTGTTTCGACGATCTCGAGTTGAGGAGGGAGCGCCATCAACAACAACATATTTCAGCCAAAATGTGGTATACCTTAATACTCCTATGGTAGCACGCGTCCTTAATTAACCCTTTTAGCACCGCACTCCCGACACGGGGACAAAACACTTGGAGTTAGACTGGGATCATTTTAGGAGTTGAAAATGGGTTAATTTTACCCGTACATTGGTGGCGGCGGCGCAACAGATCCATCCATGGCGGCGGCCCAATAAATCGCGAAAAAAACGGAACCGCAAAGCATAAGATGCCACGGCCGGTGGGGCGTGGGAGGTGGACGACTACCCCGGCATGGATGCACGCGAGGACGATAGAGGGGTTGCAGCATCAAGCGTCGAGTGGAGCGCAGCAAGAGAGAGACCGGGCGTCCGCGACAGTAGGAAGGCGTCCATTGCAGGTCCCGCCACTGGTGGAACGCGAGAGTATGAATGCAGCGACACAAGGGCCCAGGTGTCGCATCAAGCGGGCCCCAGCAATTGACGTCGCGTTGGTCGCTGCCAACGACGCGTGGGAACGCTCCCCCATCGCCCCGCATCATTGGGACTCGGAGGAACAGGGCAGCATCATGTGATCGGCCCTCGCCACGAGCGACAACGCGGCCGAGGCACCGCTCGCAATCGCCCTGTGGAGGGAATATCCTATATCACTCCGGCTTCGCTCCTACCAGGAATCTTGGGGCGCCGGCAGCGGTCCATCTCCCCTCCCGCAGAAACACCGGTGCGCTTCGCACCAGCGGCTTCGGTTCACTGTTACCGAAAACACACAGAACCAGAGGGCCTTGGTGCCTCGCAGAGACAATCCAGACGTCCAAGGCCGTAGCCCGCGCCCACCCGAGAATGTGCCTACCCTTTCCGAGATTACAGCCCATGCCCGAGCGTGGAGCAACAGAGCAGAGGCAAGGGTGGCCGGTGCGCAGTTGGTATCAGGCCCCCACGTAGTAAATGGGCTTGGTGGGAGACGTTGCCATCCTAGCACTTGTCAACGTGCTGGGAGAGGGACTACACGGAGACGGAGCCCTTCGCGCAATGGAGGTTGAAGGTGGGCACATCCATATTTCGCAACGTAGGACACGGCGTCGCCGTCATGCTTGTGTCACCGGAGGCGTTGGTTTGGGTAGAAGGAGGGGTTCGACCCTTTCCCGTGTCAGGAGAGGTCGAGGAGGCGAGGTGGCGCCCACGGAGAACGGGAGGACGAGCGATGGACCCTCCCACTCCCCTCTGTTAATGAATGAAGCAGCGCCCGCACCTCAAAATGCCCGTCGTGCAGAAGGAAGCTCCGCCCAGCCGAGGATTCTATGCGGGTCCACACCTGAGAGGACCCAGCAGGGTTATCAGGCTTTCTCTTCCAGCGACAGTGTCCATAGTATGCCATCGGACACGGCACTAAGGTTTCGTGACTCGAGTTTCTGTTCCCAGGATGCACGTCGTGGAGCGAACAGCTTTGTTCGGGGGGGTCTTTCAGGGGCGGGAACATGTACGAGGACTAGTAGGAGAGCAAGCAATCCTCCCCCCATACCACCGGGCGCGACATCGGGCTCTCGGGACTCAAGTCACAGGTATCAAGATGCTCGATGCGCAATAAGTACTTCCTTCCAGAGGGGGGGGGCTGGGGGGTCTACGCCTATGCGCAGTCAGCAGGGGTACCACGCGACCATCGCAGGCGGTGGCAATCAGAGTGAGGCAATGTCTCCCCACCTTCGGCCATTAGGCGCAGCACCGACCTTCCGGTACTCCAGAGCGAAGCCTCAAGGCGCTCGTCTTGCCGGCCGAAGCCTTGTCCGAATGGGACCCTTGCGGGGCCAAACAACTCCTAGCAGTCAGCAGGAGTGTCGGACGACGCTCGGCGGTGGCGGAGCTCATGACGGAATAGGGTCTGGGTCTTCTCCCCCGCTACCACCGGGCGCGACCGCGGGTTCCCGGGTCTCAAGAACGCCCCGCCCCGCCCCCGCCGAGAGAGAAACATGTGGGGGGCGACGTGAAGAAAGCATCGATCAGATAGAAGTTGACCCTGTTCAAGGGAGTACACCTCGAGAGGGTAATCCGTCCCGTAGGGAGAGACGTAGGGCAGGGGCGGGAAGAGGTGACCGCCAACCCAACAGTGGTAACGCACCGGAAAGAGGTTCAGACGGGACAACGCCGCGACTAGGATCGTCCACATCTCCGGGAACGGCCGCAGGTGAAGGGCGACGGGCCACGAACAGTACACCTGCGGAGGGCCTCATCTCCTCCAGGACGAGGGCGCGCACCCGTTCAGCTGCTACCATCAGCGCGTGATCATCGGACGGGGGAAGAGGGAGGCACCTTTTCACTGGACTATTTCGCGGAGTGTCGCCTCACCAGCCAACGATGGCGCGGAAGGAGTCGTCGGCAACACATTTCCAACCAGCACAGTCCTTGCCGGAACAACCTCCGGACACGCCTGGCGCATCACAGCCGCCGACAACGGAATTGGTACCACCCCTAACTGCACCCCTTACACTTGGGGATTCGAGCACACCCGTCATAGAAGGTGTGCCGCTAACGGGAGATCCACCGTTTCCACTTGGGGGTTCAAGCACACCTGTCATAGAAGGTGCGCCGCTAATAGGAGAGACATCATCCCAGACATCAGGGCCTGCACAGGCACCAATCTTCGAGTCACGCCCACCACAGCCTACATCAAGGGGGAAGTCTCAATCGTCAATACAGCCCTCCCTAGCGATATCGGTGCGCGCCTCGACCCCTCCGACGACACCTTAACTGCCGTCAGCTACCTCTCCATCCGCCAGGCCACCCACAACGTCATCGCCAAGTCTGTAACCGTCACTGCCGCCGCCGCCGCAGCTGTCCACAACTGGCCATCCCTCGACAGCGATACCTATCTTGACACCGAGTGGGGTCCTTGCGCTCGAAACGCCATCGCAGACAGTGGTCAGGACGGCAGAGGCAGCATCGCCAAGGCCGTCACGGACGACGCCTACACGGACGGCGGAGGGAAGGGGCCCGGCACCCGTACCGAGGCCTGAACTGCCTCCGTCTCCGCCACGGACACCATCGCCGACGCCTACAGAAAACCCAGCTCCGGGAGGAACTCCCGGAAGACTGCTGTGTATGCTATGAGGCATTGGCCTCTCCTTCGGTAGATTTAGAGAGCTGCTCCCATCGACTGCACCTTCCGTGCTACGCCGCACTCCGAGTCAGAACGGAGGCCGATCTACGGTGTCCGGCATGTCGGGCAACCGTAACAGTCAACGAGGCCGACGGGATGGCACTCCGTCAGCACAGCAATGAGGTCATCGTGGAGGTGTTGACGGTCGCGCGGCGAGAGATGCCAGCTGACGGGGAAGCAAGGCTAACAACAAGGGCCACAAGAGGAGGCAGGAGGCGGCGAGCGATATGTAGCGTGTGCCATGGTCTGGTTGAGGAGACTAATTGCGTACAAGTGTCCTGCTCGTGTGACGTACACCGCCGTTGTGCTCTAGGCTTCTGCGAGGATGCAATCCCTCGAGCTATGACTTTCGGAGGGGTACACCTAGCCACTTGCCCGAACCTGGCTCTGCACGAGGAGCACCAAAGAGGTCGATCTACACCCCCTCCTCCAACAGATTCGGGCTCTTGGCAGGTCGGTGAACACGACGGAAGAACACGAGGTCAGAGCCAGGGTAACTGCAGCTGAACAGCACCTCCGGAGAAGAGCGCACATTACCCCGGAAATGGTGGACTTATCGCGGAACCTCACGGAGTGAGATGAGGAGGACCACCACGGAGAATGGCGGGGCACGATCACCCAGCAACAAGTGCGAGCGCCGTGTGGGGTCTGTGGCAGGCACTTGGAGGATGACCAGAGGTTCGCTTTTGGTGGCTGGCTCGTCCACAGGAGGCGTGCCGTAGCAAGCGGCGCAGCAGGAGCAGACGGCAGGGGGCACGACCGATTTGGGGTAGCTATCCGAGACGGGACAGGAGTGTCGCGTCGGAGAACGTTCCGACTCACGGCAATAGTGCCCAGAATCCACATGAGATAGATACGATCGCACTACCCCGGACGGCGCTCACCAACAACGACAGGTTGGAGATATTGTGGCGATCACTAACCTGGGGTGTAGAGGAGGCCGCGAGTCAGGGTGAAGGTGGTCAAGACGTTGAAAGGGGATTGGAGGAGTCAGAGGAATTTTGGTTGCACGTACTGCGGTTGGCCTCTCGATAACTCTAGTGGGGAGTCGGGGGAAGACGACGCTCGAGTACCCGTTCCGTGCGCCCATGGAGGCTTTGTGCACACCCGCTGCATGCTGGAACGCGCGGAAAACCTCGCGAAAGGATATGCAGATCCTAGGCCCTGCGTCGCGTGTCGCTCGGCGTGGCTGGGAGAAAGCCGACCTCCCCATTCGGCGGACCTGGCTAGAGGGATATCCATGGACGGACATGAGGGAAGGTGGGGTGCGGTGAGAGGTGCCCTGCAGTTCGCCACGCGCGTTCAGCGGCACATATCCGGACTGGAGTCAACCAGCTACGTGACGACTGGCATTTACGGTACGTTTGAGCTCATGTTACATGCACACGGAAGAAGCTCCACCTCCTCGTTCTTGCTGAGATGCTCCCTATTTTGCGATGCGCTGGACCTGCCTCAAGGGGCATACCTCGATTTTTCCCGACCGAGGGAATGGGAAAAGGCGGCAGGCCGATACCGTACGCTGTTCGCTGCGTACGCCATCCAACCGCAGGATATCTTACTCCGACTCCAAAATCAAAGGATCTACATCGCACCTCACGTCCAACAATATCTAGTAGGCCTCGACGCCGAATGCGAAGAGCGACTAACGAGGTGGACCCTCGGGGTCCAAAGCGCGTTGGGAGCGGGTGATGCGCTTCCTTCCTTCTCAACAGCGATGGCAGCGACACCGGAGAGAACGGACCGGACGCTGGAGAACGACCCTTTACACACGGGACCAACTGAACAAGGAGGCGCTGCTAGGAGTGCAGCAGAGGGGCGTCATGCCGCGGGAAGCAGGGGTGCATCTCCCTGCGCCTACTGCGGGCGGGTACTAGAGGAGCCTACTGGGGATTCGGCGGTGGACTCTTTATGGGCACTTATTCCGTGTCCCCACGGAGAGCAAGTACATGCCCGCTGTATGCTAGACCGTGCGGAACGCCTCGCGAGTGGGCATGCAGACCCATAACCATGCGTCGCGTGTCGCTCGGGATGGCCGGCAAGAAATCGGCCTCTTCATCCGGCTGAGCTGGCAGAGGACCTTCCAAGGCCACGCCCGGGGGGAAGGTGGCCGGCAGTAGCGGGAGCCCTGCAGTTTGCTGAGCTCTTGGAGGAGGACGGCCCCCGGTTGGACCCAGCTAGTCACGTCACGACTGGTTGCCACGATACTTTTGAGGAGATGGTGAGGACCCATGGAAGTAGCCCAACCTCCTCGTTCCTGTTGTGCACCCTGTTCGGAGATGCTCTTGGCCTGCCCCAAGGCGCCTACCTTGACCTCCCCCGACCGAGGGAATGGAGAGCGGCAGCCGGTCACTACCGTGAGATCTTCGCCGCGTGCGGCATCCGCCCGCAGGATACTGTACTCCGACTCCCGAATCGAAGGGTCTACATCCTACCTCATGTCCGAGAGTTATTGGCGGGTCTCGACTCGACGTGGGAGAACACGCCTAACGAGGTGGACCCTCGGGGTCCGAAATGCGTTAGAAGAGGGGGAGGCGCTTCCTCCGTTCCCGACGGCAGCGTGGACCCTCGGGTCCCAAAACGGGTTCGAGGCAGAGAACGAGCTGCCTCCCTCCCCGACGGCAGCGGGGGTAACACCGGAAGGAACAGACCCGGCGCTGGAGAGTGACTCGTTAGCAGCGGGAGTAACACAACCGGAAGGAGCAGCCCCGACGTCTGAAGGTGACTCAAGGGCAAGGGGGCAGGCGCAGCCAGGAGGCGCCGCTTATGTAGCCGTGGAGAACACCCTCATGGCTGAACACAAGGATGCCACGGTGGCGGGACCCTTGCCCCCCCCTCTGAGTCAGCCCAGCGCCACCCCAGCGGCGGTGAGGGGCACGGCGGAAGGAACGGGCCCGGCACGGAAGAGCGGCCCTTTAGCAGTGGGCGTGACACCACCGGAAGGTTCAACACTAGCGTCAGAAGGTGACCCTAAGGGAGGGAGCAGACGGAGCCAGGAGGTGCTGTATCTGTTGCCACGGGAAACTCCCGAACTGCCGAAAACAGGGAGGCGACGGCGCCGGGACACTCGCGCGCGCCCCCAACACAGCCCAGCGTCACCCCAGCAACATCGAGAGCGACTGCGTCTACGTCCACTGGTGCAGTAGACGGTGGGAGAAGCACAAGTGGCAGACGAGATCGACCGCGCGGATCCGGAAGAGGAACACGAGCGACGAGAACTGGGAGAGGAGCCACCACGAACCGAGGGCGAATCCCTCGACATGGAAGCGGCGAGGTTCCCTCGGCCCCTGCCGAATGAAGAGTTGGCGGTGGAGAGAGGCAAGGCGGGGACGGAGAGGGAGGAGGGTCAGCACCAGGGAGCGCAACGCAACTTCGCGCTTTCATTGCAGACGACCACAGCGGTATGAGCTGTGGGGGCTGTAGAGCAACGATTGCTCGGGGACACCGAGTGGTGGGGTTGCCCTGTGGACGTCAACATGAAATGCATGCGCAGTGCGTGGTGAATGCGGTCAGACGAGGCGGGGTGCAGGCGTCGCTTCTCTGCGGAGCAAGGGGATGCATAGTCCGCCATGGAATACGGGAAGCAATAGAAGCGGCAGTTCAGGCCGCCCCTGGACTACGCGTGACGGCAGCGGAACTCGGGGGGAGACCTGACGATAGCGAGGAAGAGCGCCGGGATGGCCTCTGCTATCCCTGGGACCAAAACACATTGGGAATTGCAGGGCCGCTCGATGATGTCCCCCTTGAGGACCTCCAACAACGCTTCGTCACTGTTGTCAAAGAGCAGCCGAGGCTGGCCACTGGCCACGCCAAGCCTATCACCAATGTGCTTGTTGGCCTCCTCAGTCACGCCTTGGGTGAGCATCGCCAATCCACACAATCGGAAACGCCGCAATCACTCCTGAGGTCAATCAAGTTGTGGTACATCCTCCCAGCTCTACTGCACTCGCAGGATGGCCGAATAAAACGGCGTGAGAGGTTTGCGTCTGTCGAACGCGGTGACCTCACCCTCTTGCTCCCGTGGTAAATGGAGTACATCCGTCGAGTATCGACGAGGCAAATAGGCCAAGCCCGAGAAGAGACTGACGCTGATATGTTCAAGAAGGCATCATCAGCATGCCGCCATCGAGGAGGGGTGACTGTGGCAGCACGCAGCCTCCTCGCGGAACCGCGCGCGCTGGGGAACGAGGAAACGTGGGTGCTCGTAAAAACAAAGTTCCCGGAGGAGAACCAGGCCTGCGTCTCCGAGGCGGCAGCGGCAGCGGTGGCAGCAAGTTCCTCCGACCAGGAAGAAGGGAGTGTTCCCAACTGGCGCCCGGAGGAAGAGTTCGACCCACAGGTGGCCCTCGAGATCATCAATTCTCGCAACGCCTTATCAGGCGCGGAAAGTGACGGCATGCGCTTCTCGCACTTGCACTCAATAATCAGGACTGGTTTTGGGCGCGAAAATTTCGGAGCTGGCATTTAAGCCTTCTGGAGAAGAATTATCGATGATCCAAACGCTTTCCCGCCTGAATTCTGGCAGCTCTCTTTGCAATCCAACCGCACTGCCCTGGGTGAAAATGCCGCCCCGTGTGCGTGGGGATGACGTGGAGGCGGCTTATTGCGGCCGGGACCATGCGGCAGTGGCGACCACGGCTGGAGGAGGCTAACCGCGAAGCGAGACAGCTTGGAGTCGGAGTACGAGGGGGGGTGGAGCAGGTAGCGCTACGCGCCAGAGTACATCACTAGGCAAAAAACTGGCTGGTCCTCACCGATTGCTCCAACACATTCAACACAGAGAAGCGGACTGCTATACTAGCGGAGGCAGCCACTTGCGTGCCGGCTCTAACAACGTTCGTGGCAAAATGTTACGGCGAGATGTCTGCGCCCGCGTTCTTTCAGATGGAATCGGGAGAACGGCGGAAGACCGACTGCTCCGGCGGGGTGCAACAAGGGGATGCCATGGGGCCGGCGTTGTTCTGCATGCCGCTTCTGCCGGTGCTGAAGCGGACACGGGGGGAGTTCGAGCCAAAGGTGTAGAGGAATTCGCCTACCTAGATGATATTAGCATCGGAATGATGGAAATCATACCCGATACTGTGGAAGTTGTACCCTTCCTCCAGCGTGAGCTGTTCAACATCGGAATTGCGATCAACCCGAGCAAAACGGTTGCCCTGGCCCCGAAGGGACACGTACCTACGCCGGAACAAATCGCCCTTCTTGAAGGCATTGGCGTCAGCATCGCCGAACGTGGTGGGGTTAAGGTGGTGGGGGTGCCCATCGGCGCAGATGAGTACGTGAGGGAGAGCGCAACGGAGATAGTCCGACACGGGGGAGCGGAGCAACTCGCGCGGATGTTGTCGCGCATGCCGGACAAGCAATCAGCCAACCTGATTGCCACCGGCCCCATGGTTCAGCGGACCTCCTACCTTGAACGCGTGATGGACGCAGAACTATTGCTGGCTGCATGCAAAAAAGCAGATGGCAACGCCTTGTGGATGCTGGATAAATTGCTCGATCTCCCGGGGGCAGCAGAAGAATCATCGTTCTTCGCGGACGGGTGCCCGACAAACATGTTGACCCTGCAACCCCGTCAACAGGCGCAGGCGAGCCTGTCCACGGGGGCCGGAGGGTTTGGGCTGTCGTCGGCTGAAGCCCGGAGGATGTCAGCATCCGTTGGGAGCTTGGTGGCGACGGTGCCAGAGGTGCTTGCTGATCTGTCCGGCCCAATAGGGAACAAAGTCCGGAGGGAGCTGCCCGATTCTGACCTCGTGCGGCGCATCTGGAACAGCGTCAGTGACCTGCGCGATGTGCATGGGGTTTCAGAGGAGGCCATGGCGAACATCGTGCCGGAAAGCTGGCGAGACAGAGCATTTAGAGCAGAAGGCAAGGTACCTCAGGGCAATCAGTTGCAGGCGTGTTGCCTGCACACGACGCCGAAACTATCAGATCCAGCAACGCGCAGCATAGACTGGGTAAACTGGTAAACCGAGTACATTGTGAGAGGTACGTCTCTTCGCTGGACCAGCTCCCCGAGACGAGGCCCCAGCGAGACAGAAGCGAATCTCAAGGCGAGAAGGAGACACGAGACTTGGCCAAGGCCCGGCAACGGGGTCGATCGGGATCAGGGGCTACCGCGTTCCTAAGGGCGAGGCCTGTAGACTCAGCTAGAACCATCTCTGCATCAGATTTCGTGACTGCGGGGAAGAGATTTCCGGGGATAGAGGAATTCCTGGCGGCGAGGTGCCCATGCTGCGGTGAAGCGGACATTAACACGCGGCATGCACGATTGTGTCACCGATCGGGCGCGCAAGTGAACCAGCACCAACCCCTTGTGCACGCGCTCTCCCGCGCACCCTTAAGAGCATGTCCATCCGCCACCAGGTGGAAAGCGGAGCCCCGTTCCACGCTGACACGGGTTTGCGAATGGACATCGTGATTGAGGCAAGTGGACTAGGAGATACTACGGCACCGGAGTTCCGCGACAAGTCGATACTCCTCGACGTCACGTATGCGGACCCACAAGCAGGGGTCCACATGCGAGCAGGAAACGCGGATCGAAACGGATACGCGGCTTCAACTTCCGAGGCGCGCAAGCGCACCACTACGCTCGTCCGGGAGGGGTGTCCTTCGACGAACGCAGCTACAAACTCGCCACCCTCGCTGTGGAAATCTTTGGACGCTTCGGTAAAGAAGGCAGCGACCTGATAGATCAGGTGGCGGCAAGCATCGTTGGAGGGACGGACGCATCGTCCCTGAGCGCGGAAAGGCGTGTGCAAGGAGCGACTATTCCAAATAATCTCTGTGACCACTCAGGTCGCGATTTCGCGCAGAGTTCATCGATATAGGCTATCTCTGAGGGATCGTCAGGCCGCGAGGGCAGGGGAGGAAGAATCGGGAGGACTACGGCCACTGGCCTGGGGTGGCAATGTTGATGAGGATTAAGGTAGACTCTCAGCTAAAAAATATATAGGGAAAGGAAATAGATGAAAGGAGAAGATGTGGGGAAAGGAAATGGGCAAATGGTTGGCGGAAGATACCACTGCATTATGGTGCGATCATTCGACTTCGTGTTAGGTACTACTGCTGCTTTATGGAAGGATACTCGATTTACATCGGAACGGCATCTACTCTACATTGTCGGAGGGCAATAATAATAATAAGATTACACAAAGACATTCTTATTGGTAGCCATTCGCGCGGGCCCCACTGCTGATGCTGCTTGCTGCTGCTGCTATTGTTGTTGTTCTCACATTCACTCGCATAATCAAGTCCGTGGTCACAGGACAGGCTCCACTATACAAAAGCCTCGTACGATACTGCCGTAGCCTTGCTGCAGCAGTAGTCTACATTACTACCAGGTACCTGGTATTCCGTACCTTTTATATATGATATGATGCATGCACTATGCCATCTGTAGCGGCGCGACATTAGCACGAGGCCACTGGTACGGTATCGATTTGCCAACAAGGGTGGCTGAGGATAAGTTTTGCAGACTCGCGTTCATCCGTGCTCGGCTGCAGCGGACGCAGTTCGTCCGCTCTCCCGTCCACCGGTTCACCCTTCCCATTCGATTATACTATCTTAATAATTTTTACTCAGCTACGACTACTATACGTCGTGTCCTCAATGTGTTCTCGCTGCCTCGGACCATCTATCTCAACTCAATTTTACCTCGTACTACGAATACACGTAAAGTTTCTTCGCTACTCGTACCTCCTGTTAGTGCGAATTTTGCATTATTTACCTATTCATTCATTCATTTATTGTTTGCGGCATTTTGAAGGTGCAGCGCAGAGTCCTCACAACGATTCACAAGTAAGTGTATCAGAAAAACATAAAACGTACAACGGATAACGTCTACGGGCAGAGGTATCGTTTGCGTGTTTGCTTGGCGACAGCAAGGTGCAAACATGAGGCACCACCTTGTCTCTACCAGCATGTTATGATGTTATTATGATGTTATGATGTTGTCACATGCCCTTAACGGGAGTCGTTTGTTATTACGATTGCTTTGTCGTTGGTAGTACAGCAGTGCCAATTCTACGCCACCACCACCCCGCATTAAAATCCTCCGGCGATCATCACTTCACACCAAGCACCACGTTGTTCCGCCCAGCCTCAGAAGCCACACCGGCTTGTTTGTTTCAGCTGGTTTGTTTGTGCTTCGTGCCGAATGGCTCACTTCTCTTTTACTCTCGCTCGTCTTGCCCTTGATTTTCATTGTATCTCCTGTCCTCAGGCGTTCAAGCTCAGTCAAGGTCAACATGCGTGTTGTTATTATAAGATATCGGGTTGCATTCTTTGGTCAAGATACCGCCGTAATAATGCTATATTATAAAAATACAAATACATTCCGGCTGTGAGATCGAACATTTTGTCGAAACTCATCTTTGCAAGCTGTGTGTGATATTCCGATCGCGCGTATTACGGGTTGTGTTTTCTCATTGAGAATATAGGTTAGCGACTCCCCTTGGAACTACAGTGTAGCTATCAGGGTCAACAGGGTGATGTTAGTCAGTCTGTACGCGGAAACTATAAAACCTGTTTTTGAGGGGGACAAAATCTGACAGCTGTGGAAGGAAATGCATCAGTTTATCAAGTGTATCCTGTAAGTCGTATAACCGGTGAGGGGAGAGCGGAGTTTTTAAGGGCGTGGGGGCATGGGTTTGAACAAGAGGGAGCGAGGGGATGGGCGGGGCAACTCAATATGTGCTTGGAAACTATAAATCCTTCAAGGGGATGAATCTGACGGTTTTGGAAGGAATGCACCAGTTTATCACGTATATCCTGTAAGTCGTACAACCAGTGAGGAGAGGGTGGAGTGTTCGAGGGGGTGGGTGGGGGGGAGCGGGGGGCAAATGTTTTTTAACAGTTTTTTTTAGGTCGCATATATGTACGGATTTGATATACGCGTGGTGCTAGGTCTAGGCGATGGTGCGGGTGGTGGGGAAGAAGGGGGCGTTGGGGGGGGGGGATGAATTGGAGCAGCGGCATGGATGGCTCTAGAAAGATAATGAGGTGATTTCGATGTCAGGTGGGGCGTTTGAGCAAGAGGGAGCGGGGAAACAGAAAGGGAGGGGGTATATATAGTAAACGTCCCCCGGGGCTTTTCGATTGTGCAAGCATGGAAAAGCAGCCCTCTGTGGGCGTTTACTACGCGTGGCCGAGGCGTTTACTAGCGATACTATGATATTATTGTTGTAGTTTCGACTGACGAGGCTCATGACGTGATAACCTGTCCAATGTAACACTTCGTATAATATATATATATATGTATATGTATAATAGTCATTTTTTTTTGCCTTTCGGGTACATCTCTTCGTGCTCTCTTCGTGCTCGCACCTTTGTCCGAAATGTCGGGTGGGGTGGGCACAATTCGACCGTCGGGCTCACGTTGCCGGAGGTTTGGGCGTGATCCGTGTAATGTGTCGCGCGTGGCAAGCCTTTTAAACTTTTTTGGCCTTGGGCACACCTAAGGCGAATCCCCGGGTTTCCGCAACATCCCGCGGGATTGGGTTTCTGCATCCCCTATTCCCATGTACGCACGTAAGATTAAAGATTTTGATGCAAACCGGGTTTTTCTGCTCGTAGAGGGTACACGCACATTTCCCTACTTTTGCACAGAGCACCACGCTACGATCCTGCCTACCAGCAGCAGTCCAGCCCCCTAGCAACAGCAGCCTGCAACTCTATGCGCGTGCGGCTGCTGTTGTTGTAGGGTGATCACTTTGATCGGAGCCTGCGATGCTCTACCCGCCTATACGCCACTACCTCTCGCTGCTGCTGCTTCTGCTGCGTCTGTCAAGTGACATGCCGGCGTAAAGTGTAAGGATCGTTTGAATATCACATTAGTACTTAAACGGTCCTTATATTTATGTTCATGTTGTTGCCTTCCTTGTATGAAACGTACTATACCAAGAGAGCACAACGCTACAACTCTGTCGCACAGCAGCAGCGGTAGGCAACACCATTCATGTAAGATCGCAGATGACAGACAGCACACAACATGCAGAGAGCACAGCGCTAGCCTGCGATGCTCTACCCGCCTATACGCCACTACCTCTCGCTGCTGCTACTGCTGCTTCTGCTTTTGTCAAGTGATATGCCGGCGTAAAGTGTAAGGATCGTTTGAACACCACATTAGTTCTCAAACGATCCTTATATTAATGTTCATGTTGGTGTTCTTATATGATACCGTGTACCATACCCAAATAGCACAACGCTATATACAAACTCTACCCCACAGCAGCAGCGGTAGGCAACACCATTTATGTAAGATCGCAGATGACAGACAGCACACAACATGTGGAGAGCACAACGCTACAGCCCTGCTGCACAGCAGCAGCGGTAGGTGACACCATTTATGTGCGCTAGGCGTGTCCTCGCTATGCTGCGGCGAGTTGCTTGTGTCGGAGCCTGTCATAATTTGTCACCCCACCATACCGCACGTTTCTGCTGTGCTGCCGCTGTGGGTGCACGTGTCCATCGATGCGGAAACATAAGGACCTTTGTAATAGTAACAATTTAGATACCAACCTATCACTTTACCTGGCATACATTTACGTCCACAGAGGCAGTTCTTTAACGAGTATTTTTTCTGCTTTTTTGCGAGGATCGCAGATGGCAGACAGCAGACAACGTGCGGAGAGCAAAACGCTACAGGTAGGACCACGTGCGTGCGCGTGCTGTATCCTCTCATTACGGCGGCGAGTTACTTTTTTTTGTCACAGCATATATGTCACGTGTTTTTGTCCTCTTTTTCTTGCTCCCTCGTTCTCAATACGTGCCGCATCTCACGCCACACGTGCCCCTTCTCGCTTCCGGCGGTCCCTAACAAGCTGGAGTTCGAATTGTGACGCTCTTCTCGAAATCATAGATACCATACGGTGTAAAAGTTTTACGTGTTATCAAGTGGTGCTGTGTGTATTTTCTCAAGAACAGATCGGTCGTGGGCACGTCTATATCGAGTATACCTGAAAAGTGCTAAAAGTACTGCTATTGCACCTTTTTTTTGTTCTTTCGGTGGTCACTTGACACCCAAGGAGTACTTTTTTGTGCGGCTGAAACGCGTTTTTATTATTGTTCCGGGCAAGTTTTTTTAATGTATTACAAACAAAAATGGTCATCGCGTCGGGTAGTGAAAATAGTGTGTCCTTGCGCCACTCCCCTAGGCACTCACTTCCCGGAGGGGAACCTTGTACTAATATATAATTGGACTTGGGAATACTCTTTGCAATGAACATTGATAGTATGTAGTACTACTGTTGGTTACGAATGTGGTATGTATGTGTGTATTTTATATGCAAGCGTCTAGGCCATGAGTTTTTTTTTTTTTTGTCATCGGGTTGTACTTTCATTTTATTTGTTATCAAACTCCGTTCTGGGATGAGGTGTAATAATCATATACATACGTGAAAGGAGCGACATCCCTCCTCGAGCGGGGGAGAAGCCTCAGGAAAAAAAATAGGTCCTCACACCCGTACCGTAGCGTGCATGTCAGGTCAACTGACCGAAGTAGTCGCCCTTGTTTCGTCGCAAGACGTCACGAGCTAGTCGCGGTCGTTGTGCTGCAGCGTTTTTTGGTGACCATCCCGCCCATCCTGCGGCTTGCTGTGTATTGGGTGTTTTGAATGCCGCGATGTTTTGTTTTTTTTCCCTTACCCCCGCGAGGGTAGACTATAGTTTAGGTTTTTGAGCTGTTTTTTATGTTCTTGTGCTTTTTTTTTGTCAAATCGCGAGAGGGCGTCGACCCGCCCCAACCCCAACCCCAACCCCAACCCCAACCCTACCCCAGGCTAGGGCTCCAACCCGAGCGCGGCGCGAGTGCGGCTTCGCCGCGCGTTTTGGAAAATGTTAAGGAATTAGATGGGGTATTAGTCCGTTTGACCACTTGCAAAAGGTTAACCAATAGCTTACCCAAACTAAGCCTTATAACACTCTCCCCCCCTGAAACGGCGGGATAGCAGGTCGGCCGGATATAATACCGGCGGACCTTTCCATATCCAAGCCGTTTCATTTCCTGGGGATACCAGGAAGAGTACTTTTCAAGTTCGACATGGGAAAATCTGCAAAGTTTATTATTGTGGGTGGTGGGGATCGAACCCACGACCCCAAAAACCCATGGTCTGTCGACGACGCCATTTGTTAAGGAATTAGATGGGGTATTAGTCCGTTTGACCACTTGCAAAAGGTTAACCAATAGCTTACCCAAACTGAGCCTTATAACAAAAAACTGATAAAAAATGTGCGGACCACCTAACATCGAATCGAAATATATTTGATACTTTATCTGGTACAGTAGGTGGCCCTATATAGTGCGGGTATCTGTCACGAAAATTTACCCGCACTATAACGGGCACCCGCACTATATAAAAACCGGCCACTATAGAGGGGTCTATATTGCGCCAAACGATTTCACCCGCACAATATCGGACACCCGCACTATATGACCCGCACTATATAGGGCCACCTACTGCATGGTTTGTGGGATGAGAACATCGCAAAAGGCTACGTACTGCTCCAGAGCACACAACAAAAAACCACAAGAAGCTCTTCCGTTGCGTACATACTGGTATGTTTTACTCTGGTACAAGCATGCAAGTGCAAGCTAAAGACGGACGCACTTACGTTCGTACGCAGAGTACGTACTCGTATTAATATAACAGAGTAGTTGCACTAATGGAGTGGCCTACACTTCGAGCTCGTGAAAAAAGCCACGACCTGCATATGAAGAGTAGATTCCTGCATATGCACAGCTCAGTCTATCTATGTACAACAACAGCAGCAAACAGCAGCAGCCGCAACACCAGCAGCAGCAACAACAGCAACATTGAAGCACATAGCGGAGGACGCACGCGAGACCCACTCACCAAGCAGAGATAGAGACGAAACGCGCAGCAGCAGCCGCCATCAAGTGCGGCTTGGCAGTTCGCAAGGAGTCGCCGAAAGTGCGCCACGACACCGCCGCTGTCTGTCTGAAGCCCGCCGTCTCGACCACCGCGCCATGAGCGCCGCTAACGCTGCACAGAAGGCTGGGGATGAGCAATGCCACGAGGATCCACGCGAGCAATCGTCTGGAGATTGCTCGCGATGGTGGGGCTGCTGCCACTCTAGGAGCTCGCATCATGTGTTTGGGTGCTGTGCTGCTGGCACGTGGCTGCAGCTGCGGGGATTCGGCTCGTGGTGGGTGCGAGACCCGTTCGAAGATTAGTCGCACTGAGGAAGGGGGTAGAGTGGTGGCACAGGAGGAGGGGGTGGGAGAGGAAGAGGAATTAGGTGTGGCCGGCAGCGAAATATCTCTGTCTCTTTTATCAACCATTAATATTAATAGTTGCTAGGATTCATACGTGCTCCTGTGACTGCGCGCATCTTATTTGTGCTGCAGTTTCTGCCGTGTTGCGAGGGCTGGAGCGTGTGCGTGAGAGAAAAACATCAGCACATACATGAACAAAAAGAGGTTCCAATACATACCAGGCAGGCACGTCAGCAGTTCAGTTAAATTTTAAAATACAAATTGGTTCTAAACCGAACCATAATGCCTTATCAAAAACATATAAAACATCGGCCTCTCTATTTCAAGGTGGTTTTGATTTCTTCAAACTTCTTTTTTTATTATAATCAATGTAATAATACGGTTAAAAAAACAACGAAAACGATACGATACGGAGTAGTACGGGTAGCAGGTGGTATTTATTAATAGTGTAGCCTGCGGAGAAGCCGAATTCAAAGTATTTTTTGTTGTTGTTCGACCGCCATTTTCCCTCCGACGCAAAGCTAGTACTCTGTGTCCCCAGGATCGTGGTTAGGTGCTCCGACAGCCACCCCAGGCGAGAAAGTATTGCGAGAGTCCCGCCTCCCGCCCGTGTGCTGAAGGCGTCGCGCATCAGCGTAGTTGCGCGAAACCTGGCAGGAGGGAAAGTACGAGTATTGAAGCCGTTGACTCAATAGTGCCATCGAGCAACAAGGGTGCGGCTCGCTGTGGGAGAGGAGACACAGCTTTAGCTATCGCTCAGGACGACAGACACCCCCGCGTCTTTGCTCTTAGCTGAGCTAGCTGTGACAACCCAGGTTAGTCTCGGCAGCGCGGACCACTGTGGTGGCAGGGGGAGGGGGATAGAGTCATCCAAGAGGATGGATTGCGCGCTTTGTGCTTACTGCTGCGTTTCCGACGGACTTCTGTGAATGCCCCGGAATACGAACGCTCGGACACACCCAAAATGGCAAGAGTGTTGGTACTGTACCTATATAATGCTGATTAAGTAGTGCTGGTTGCCTGATATAGTGCCCGTGACATCGCTTTGCCGTACTTGTAACCTATTTATGATAGTGTTCGTAGTAGAGATGGTTGCCGATATGATGCCAGTATTTCCGGCTGGCAGATGCGGGCACTATAGATGGCCCACTAGTGCTGTACTTGTATTCAAGGGTCTCTTCGTGTGTTTTATGTTGTTCCTTTCTTGGTGCGGTTCACCCCCTTGTACCCTTACGTCCTCGTGCGTCCGCCCGGTCACGCATCCGAGCTGCAGCCGTGCATGACCGCTTTTGGAGACCTGTCGGTCCCTGGTGCGCTGTAAGCAAGGCCTGCGTAGCAGCACGCTTCCATGCTTGGGTGCCGATTTTTTGCGTCTTGCAACTATTTAATTGCGCATGTTGCCCCACATATCATAACAGATAAAAAAAGGATCAGCAGATCATCACACGAAGACAAAGACAGCAGTAATTGCGGTTTGGGGTGGTGGAGTGGTGGTGGTACGAGCAGCGAGAGAGTTTTGAAAGCACTCGTACGAGTTTTGAAAGCACTCGTACGAGAAAATACATGGTATGTGCCAGATATGAAATACCCCCTGCCATGCGGCTGTGCACTATGGATGTAGTAATCGCAGTGCTCGTATTCATAGTTGAGAGTGAGTACTGTACTGCTGTACTTGTACGGCGTTGGGCGATGGATTCATCTACGAAATAAAAGATAAAAAAAGTACTCGCTTTTTTTTTTTTTTTTTTTATCCTCCGGCGGATGGGGAAAAATAAAGCTTTAGCTCACCACACTTCCGCGTATTTTCATACGCGTCGTGTGTCGATTTAACTCAGTTGCTTTCGCAGCCCAACGCTAGCTGGCGCACCCTTCGAGTCCCATTGTAGGTATAGCGTAAGCTGTCCCTATCATTGGTCCTCGTTACAACCCCGGCAGCGCAAGCTGCCGTTGTATACGGGTGCGTGTGAAAGTACTCGCGTTCCATACTCGTAGGGGCCTGGCGGATTCATATCGTATCAGTGCGATAAGGTTTGCATTTGTTTTTCATAAGTTCGCACGTCGTTGGCACACTCTTCTCGCAGTTTTCTTCCACGAACTGAGGAATGCACCAACTGAAGCAGCAGCAGCAGAGCAGCAGCACAGCAGTAGCACAGCAGCAGCAGTCGACTCGAGGTCCACACGTTAGGTATAAACTATATCGCTGATAAGATACCAAGGTATTATTAGTAACAGATGAACTACGACTGCTGTCTGTTGATGAATGGTGATAATAATAACGATGCCTTTTGCCTGCTTCTGGTACAAAAATATTTTAAATTTTGACGGACTCGTTTTGTGTCAACCCGCAAAGTTCTTGATAGGTGGTGATGGGTTAGTCATGTAGTCTTCGCTCGTGGCCCGATGCGGAGATATCAGATGCAGAGACCCTGTGCCGAAGGTAATGCCCCCACGTTCCAGGTACTTCGTATCAACTGCTGCTGCTGCTGCTGCCATGCTACTGCTTGTCCGTATAGAATCGCCGAGATAAAGATACACTATTATTTTACGTTTTTAATTACAGTAATTATACGACATAAATTACAAATTACTCGTATGATAAATATGTGGGTATTCGTGTAGCAAGGAAAGGAAAAGGAAAGGACTCCCTACTATCCTACCGCATGATACAGCACTAAGCAGTAAGGCACCAGAGGTGTACTTGGTACGTGGTATTGGTCTAGTCTAAATAAACAGTGGAAATCGGTGCCAGTAAATTGGTAGCGTGCCAGGTACAGCGTGCAGCAGCAGTAGAATAGCAGTACTTACAGTGTGCAGCAGCAGTAGAATAGCAGTACCTGTTACACTAGCATTTCATACCACACTGACCAATAAACTGGTGGAAGCGCATGAACCGACCGCGATGCCGTTCGTCGCCACACGCCACACGATGTTTGAAAGTGGGTACTGTATCATGCATAATATCATAATATCAATATCATGTGCGATTTCCTATTATTGATAGCGACGACACCAGCGGCGGTGGCGGCTGTGCTCTGTATTGGTATGTTATCAATATTTTATAGGGAAATACGGTACGATATACGCGGCACAAAATATATAATGCAAAAGATTCAATCAATACTTGTACATAGAAGCTAACGAACATCATACGTGTGCAAAAGTCCAAAATTTAGTACGGGTTCGGAAGAAGCTAAAATTTTCAAACATTTCCGTCAAAAAAGTAACGCTGCGAAGGAAAGTGAACGCTCCTCGTACCTGTCACCTGTAATACATGCTCGTCGTATTATGCCTTGGTTTCAGGCTCATACGTACCGCGAATCCAAGTTCGTTTTTGCAATTTTCGTTTTCTCGATTTTTTCGGAAGAAATACGGAAGAAATACATTTCTTGTTTTTTTGCCGTATATTATGATGCGTAAGTAGTGTTTTTGTTTTTTAGTGCTTCTGGACCTGGTGCTGGTGCTCCAATTTCAATTTTGTATCACTGTTTTGCTTTTGTGTGAATTTAGGAAGTGCCCCTAATTGCTCAATTGTCTCCGGTACCAGAAAACGATTTCGGAAATTATGCTAAATACGTCCAAGTAGCCGAGCCGGTCGCCGGTTGCCCCGGTGATCTAGTGGTTTCCCTTGAATGCTACTGGAGTTGGTTCTGCAGTTCAGTCCGGCGTGGGTCGGACTCTTGAGTTTATTTGCAAAAAAAAAACTGAATAAACTGCTGAGAGCGCCTAGCAGCGTGGTTAGACGCAATTCGATGCGAGTCGACGATGGTAGAAATAGCTGGAATCTTGTGGCGATAGAAATGAAGTCATGTACCGCCGTGGTTTGGAGGGGGGAAAAAAGCCTGCGTAGTGACCCTACTGGATCGATCTGAGTCACGTCTATGGAGGGAGAAGGGAGAAGGGAAAAGTTCGAAGATATTAATAGTAGAATAGATACACTGTAGTTGTAAGGGGAGTCGCCGACCTATATCCTTTATGAGGACGCACATCTCGCAATACGCGCGATCGGAGTATCACACACAGCTTGCGAAGATGAGTTTCGACGAAATCTTCGATCTCACAGCTGGAGTGTATTTTCATTTTTTATAGTAGATGAGAAAAAGATAATAAAAATACACAAAATATAAGGTTCAGCCAGCAGCGCCAGTAGTTTTATTTTTATGCGGGCGCTACTGTCTGCTGTCATTCTTTCTGTTTGGCGATATGCACGGCGGGTGGGCGGGCGCGCGGATGGTGGAAGCCAAACCGTGACGTGAACTCGTGGACCCTCCCCCGGCCCCCCGCCAAGCCAAGCTGTTGCTGCACTCGTCGCAGTTTCGAAGCCACAAAGCGAGCCCCCCGTATCGAAAGGGTTGTTCTCACATTGGTGTAACCTTCGGAGCCATGTTCAGTCACCATACGCAGGAGGGCGGCGCTTCATTCAGTTCACGACAGCAGTTCCAAGTTCCAAGAGATATTCTTTGCCCAAGGTATTTGTTATTAATAGCTACAAGTTTCGACGAGGTGGTCCTTGCGTAGTCTTCACAAGCCAGCGCCAACCTCCTCTTGTGCACACTCACCCCGTGGCATGTAGCAATTTTCCTATGACTTCCACCGATCACACTATCAATAGTAGGTTTTGGCGTGGGATATTTGGCTCTATTTCACCCTTGACAGCGCACGTTCTCCCTTGCTTGACATGCCTCGTGACTCCTGGCGTCTGTGCCTGGTACGGGTACTGGCTGCTTCGTACCTGGTACCTACGACATGGGGTGTGGCAACCAGGAAGAGGTTGTTCTCAACCCCCCAAAGCTGCGTACTGCGTATTTTTCGTTTTTTTCGATAACGAAGAACGAAGAACGGCGGTTTCGGGCCCCATTTCTTCGTGTAGATCGAAGTTCGACCTTATTCATCTTCGCCCTATCGCTTGTTGAACTGCGCCCCCCCCCCAAAAGCGCGAAAATCTCAACGTGTTCGTTGTTCTGGTGTGCTTCATCACGAAGCGGGCGCAATGAGATGAAGTTATTAAATTGGTCGTGGGACGCGCACGCCCGATTGGGAAGCCCGAAACATGGTAAAGTGTCCAACCTCAGGATAATGCTAATGATGGGTGGAAACATCAGTTCAATGTGAACACACACACTCATGATGAAGAAATGGAACCAGGCCGAAACGCAACAAGAGTATATACCGGCTGGTATATACGACCTGGTACCAGCTTGTTGTACCCATAGTAACGTGGGCCCCACATTATTAATAGACAACGCTGTTACGAACGACTCTGTACAACCAGTCGAGTCAGTACTGCACCTGGTGCTTGGTGTACCAAAACAACCAACGGCTGCGGCGTTTTGGCTGAGTGGTATTACTGATGCGACCGTCGGTCCTCGCCGACATTACCGACGCCCCCGACCAAGGAAGAGGAAGAAGGCACTGCTGCCTGCCTCGCCGAAGCTCACCCCGAACCCCAACGCCATACCCAAGCCCAACCCCCAACTTAACCCCGAGCAGCCCAAACCCAAGCCTACCCTTGAGCCCAACAAGATGGGGCTGTTATCTTCCTGGAACTAGCTTTTGCGAAGTTATCGGGCGACAACTTTCATTTCTCCCCCGACTAGCCAAGCTTCTCATCGTCGACCAGCGCTGCTGTTTCCGCTTACCCGGCCTCTCTGCGGCCCCTCCCGCCCGCCGTCTACGCCCCCGCCTCCGCCTGCGACCCCGAATCGTCCCCAGAATCCGCGTTGTGGTGCGCGGGCAACCACGCGCGGTGCGGTTCACCCCCCCCCAATTGCGCTCGGTCTCGCGTACAGCCGTACCCGAGGCTGACAGTGTTACTCGTGAGAGCCTCTGCGAGTGCCGGGAGCGCGGTAGCGGTATGTTTGGGTTGGCGCCGAGAGCGCGCAGCACGCCGCGGCAGCAGTCGAAGCTGCAGTCGCCGGTAGCTGGGAAGGAGGGAGACTCGCTTGGTTTGGGCAAGCGCGTCCGCACGCTTCCTAAGGGCCTCATGGGCGTCGTACGGTGAGAGGGGTTTTATTGAGATTGGGCGGGGGAGGGGTTGGGGGGGGGGGGATTAGCCGTTAGCGGCGTGGGGGGGTGGGGGGGAAGTTAGTTTGGTTTAGTTTGGAGAAACGAGAAACACGCGTAAAAGGTAGGTAGGTAGGTAGGTGAGTGTGATCGCGCTTTTGGATGTCTGTTACGGCCGGGAATGTAGAATGACCAAAGAAAAAGTCGTGCGTTCGTTCAAGGGACAGTAGTGGGGGGCTTCTGGTGCTAACTATTAATTACACCGTTTTTTTAATAATGAATGTACCTACCGCAACGTAAGGTTGTACCTCGCATCGCTGTTGTCTGCAGGAACTCGTCTGCAGCAGGATACTTGTACGTAGCTGTCGTCGAGTTGTCTGCGCTGGTGATAGGCGGACACTTTAGGTTACACGATGTGTGTCTTCACATTAATCTGATATTTCCACTTATTTACATCCAGCACAACCAGTGTCCGTGCCGATGCCTCCTCCTAGAACGGATGAGCTCTGCGATATCAAAGTACAAGACGGAGATACACTCGTCACACTTGATTGCCATTACAGCACGCAGGTGATTTGGCCGGGCAATGAACCGCAACAAACACGCGGGCAAAAATAAAATGCAAGCCAGCACAAGTAGTACTAGACTGACTGTTTGCAACAAAAATAAAAAAGAGGCGAAAAAGACAAGTAGAAGTCCCCCTCCCCAAAAAGCGGCATCCATATATAAGACGGTATCCCGATATATGCCGGTCAAAATGGCTAGGCACGGCTGGGGAATGCACCCATAACCTGGAATGAATAAGGCGGATTCCCTCCTTAAGGCCGTTTTATTGCTCGAGAACACCACCGCCCCCCTGGAGGACCCCTATATAGTGCTATACTCGTATTCGGAAGGAGTCTTTTTTCTTGGTAGCGCCGTCAGCATGAATAAACACCTCGCTTTCGCTGGCGCCGTCAAACACCTCGCTTTCGCGCGTATTAGTACCAGGCATACTGATGTCGTTGGGTATTAATAGTTGGAGCGGTTTAACGTGGAGACAACAAAAACAACAACAACAACTGCCGCTGCTGTGAGAGTCGTACGGTTGGTCGGTCGGTTTTTGTCGGTCGTTTGTTTTGACTTACACCCGCTGTGCGGAAACGAGCTGTGGATATTGCGCGGGTTAGCAGTAGCAAGGAGTAGAAGCACTGCTGCTGCTGTTGCTGCTGCTTCTGCAAGGCATGCCCGCTTGATAAGCGCAGATGTGTGTTCGTTGTGAGTAGACAGGGTCAGCGCGCCGGCCTAGACGACACCTGATATAGCCTTACACCCTGCATGAATTTCGACTTGGAGCGTGTGGGTAGTATGGTAGGAACGCGGTTGCGGCAAACGTGCGCGAAAAACCAACAGCAGGTCCATGTTGATACGGCAGGTATTGTATAAGTTGCTCTTGATAGTAGTTGCTCATGTGCTATTATCCATGGTTTGTTTTTCATTTTGTGTCGTGCCGTTTTGGGTCTCTCTTCTAAAGCAACAATCTAACAAAGCAAGACGATGACATACCGTATATTAGCAGGTACCAGGTATGCCGTATGATGAACGAAGACCCCTTCCTGGGATGACCACGCCGACTCTTTGCAAAACCAAAGGAGCGAATGCAAAATAAATACGAGTAGCGGCATCTTGGGAAGATATTGTTGGAGATCCTTCGATCGACGCGTCGGTAGAGAAGTGCGCTCTCTCCGTCGTCGAAACACAACGGTAGTCGCCTTCGAAATTCGTTGGAGTGTGTGTTTTGTCTTCTTGCGTGTTTTGCGGTGATAAGATTGTTGTTGTTGTTGTTGTTGTTGTTGTTGTTTCTCACATCAACTCGCATAATCAAGTCCGTGATCACAGGACAGGCTCCAGTCACTCTGGTGTGGAGGAATACCCCAGGGAAAAAGCACAAAACAAGCCACAGGTGGTACATGCATATATCATAGCTGACGCAATTCATGCCTCCGCCAGAAAATGTAAGAAGTGAAATCGGGCGTCAGCCTACGATGTGCCAGGTCTGGACTGGTGCATACGTCTCATTACTCGCGCCTAAAAAACCGATTAAGTCCCTTGCCACCCAGGAAAGACTACCACGCATGTGTTGAAGGTATTATATCATAAAAATATATGCACTCCAGCTGTGAGATCGAAGATTTTGTTGAAACTCATCTTTGCAAGCTGTGCGTGATACTCCGATCGCGCGTATTGCTGAGCGTGTCCTCATTAAAGATATACCAGGTAGGCATTATACAGTACCTATCACTACTCATACGCGCGTCAGACTCGAGTCAAATGGAAAATAAACACAAAATAAAATAAAATAAATGAAAAGAAAGCGACAAAGGAGAGGAAAGAAAATAAAATAAAATAAACGAGAAGAAAAGAAGAGGAAGCAAGGAAAGGAAAGGAAAAAAATCACCACAACGACAGACAGACCCTAGGAACTGACTAACGACGGCATTGGGCTCCATGGCAGGAGTGTGGGCCGAGGCGTGGTGATAAAGCGAGTTTTGCTGGGGAGTTTTGTCCTTTTGGTTGATGTTATGGTTTTTGTGTGTGTTATGACTAGTCGCGCCTCCTCCTGGCTGGCCGGCGTGCAGACGGACACCCTTGCTTTCCTGCTTGCACGGCCGGCGTTGTATTCTCTACCCCCCGGCCCCCACCCCAAAATGGCGACCACAAGGAACGGAACTCATAGTAGTGAAGCCCCGTTTTGGTGCGATTAAACGATCAACACCAGTCGCGTTTGTCTTGGTCCCATGCATTTGTTTGTACTTGTCGGGTGGAGCTGCTATGATACTACTACCAACTATTAGTGGTTTCAGCTTCGAGATGGTGGTAGCCGTTGCAGTATGTAGGTAGGATACAGCATGCTTTGTTCGCGGTACCGGCATGCAATACGCGTGCAGGTCCACGTACACTTCATTTATACATAAGCCGCACGTGTCCTGTTGAGTGAGAGTCCTGTCTTTGGCCGCAGCACGCAGCATGCCGCCGCAGGTGCCACGCACTGGGTCATTCGTGTACATATATACCCGTTTGAGATGATCAATATAACGTCGGTAAGTGTCCAGCTTTTCTATTCTTAGGACTGCGAAAAAAACGGTCCATTCGTACTTGCGGCACGCGCCGAGGCCGGGAACGGCCGTTGAGTCTTTTAGTTCATATAGCCATCGGTCATCGTCATGATGCATCTGCTGTGTCGGTCTGTTACCTCTTCAGTGGTGTGGACGAAGGCAGGCGGCGCCTACATACGGCAAAGATGTCAGGAAACGGTCAGTCAAGGGACTACTTCGAGCGGTCAAGGGTGTCAACCGATCGTTCCTTACTAAAAGTTTATAGTTTGCCGTCAGTCAAGGCAAATTTTTGTAAAATTGCTGTCCGTCCAGGGGTCAAAGTGCCGTCTGCTGACATCTCTGACGTACGGTATGTACGATAATTTAGGAGGAGAAACCTCTGCTTCAAGTCAACCGTCCCGGTTTGTTCCTGCGGCCCACCGAGCTCCAACCCCCTGCCCACCCACCACCTCATCTCTCTATCTCGAGTTTCTAATTTTTGGTCGTACCAGGTCCAAATTTCTAATTCCTATAGCTGCGTCTGCTGCGTACCAGTCGGGGGCAACGCGCCCTTTTATCGACCTTTCCCCAGCCGAAACGCTCTCACAGATGCGAAACATCGCTGTTTTGCTCATATTTCACATTTCACGTTTTCACGTTTTTACGTGGCTTTACCCTGTGGTGGTATTCAAACGCGTGTTTTGGTTTTGGTCCCGTTTCCGTCTCCCGTTTCCCGTTTCCGCAGGTTGCAGGTGGCGGTATTCAAACGCATGTATTGATTTTGGTGCCCTTTCCGTCTCCCGTTTCCCGTTTCCGCAGGATTGCATGTACAAGTTACAAATTTATGTATCTGGTATGATATGTTGCCCTCGTTTCCGCCCCAAAACCCTCTCGAATATGCGCAACATCGCTGGTTTAGTCGTATGTTCACTTTTTCACTTTTTTTTTCTAGATATTTTTGTGGTTTTACTGTGTGGTGGTCTTCACGCGAGTCTTGGTCCCGGTTCCGTCTCCCGTTTCCCGTTTTCGCACGTGTGTGCATGACATGATAACCTCGTGTCCCGCGCCAAAATAGCGACGTGCTGGGCCTGAGAGAGTGTTTATTGTTTGCCAAGGACTAAGCACGAGATTGTGTGAACATGGTCCACGAAGTTGTTTTGAGAACCACAAGAAGAGCCCTCTGCTCCCCTCCCTCCCGCTTGGCACCCTGATTCAACCCAGACTTGATGTAGCTATTAATAGTGCGTACACCGTCTAAAACCGAGGACACCCCCCGCTCTGAGGCGAGTACGTTGGGAAGGAGATGTTAGACGACTAGCGAGTAAAGCCTGGTATAGGGTAAAATCCTGGGGGGGGTATATGATGTTGTTGTTGTTGTTGTTGTTGTCTCACATTATATTGATATATCACCCCCCCAAAACATGACTAAGTGATATAAGTTGATATTTCTAGTCATGTCCGTATCACGATCACTTTCCGAGAAATCGCTATGGGATGTAAGGTATATGAGACACCATGTTATGTCTATCATAGCGTGAGTTAGTAACGCACGATGAAAAATCGACGAGCAGTGGGATTGCTTAACCCTATGCGCGATAAAAATTGAAGGCAAGAACCGGGGGGGAGAAGGGACGACACCTGTGACCACGGGTTGTCCAGAAGCTGGAAAGTAAATGTGCGTACAAAAAATTAAAAGGAAAACCATGTTATAAAAATAAAAATACACTCTAGCTGTGAGGTCGAAGATTCTGTCGGAACTCATCTTTGCAAGCTGTGTGTGATACTCCGATCGCGCTTATTGCTGGGTGTGTGTCCTCAATTAGGATATAGGTCGGCGACTCACGTTGGAAGTACTGTGTAGCTTGTACCGGGGTCTCAACAGGGTGATGTTCTGTGCGCGGAAACTATAAAACCCGCTTTTGAGGGGGACAAAATCTGACAGCTGTGGAAGGAAATGCATCAGTTCATCGTGGGTATCCTGTGAGTCGTGTAATCGGTGAGGGGAGGGCGGATTTTTTAATGACGTGGGGGCATGGGTTTGAACTACGGGGGGGGAAGGGGGGGAATGGGCGGGGCAACTCAATCTATGCGTGGAAACTATAAATCCTCCAAGGGGATAAATCTACCCGCTTTTGAGGGGGACAAAATCTGACAGCTGTGGAAGGAAATGCATCAGTTTATCAAGTGTATCCTGTAAGTCATGTAACCGGTGAGGGGAGGGCGGAGTTTTTAAGGGCGTGGGGGCATGGGTTTGAACTACGGGGGGGGAAGGGGGGGGAATGGGCGGGGCAACTCAATCTATGCGTGGAAACTAAAAATCCTTCAAGGGGATAAATCTGACGGTTTTAGAAGGAATGCACCAGTTTATTATGTATATCCTGTAAGTCGGACAACCATTGTATATCCTGTAAGTCGGACAACCATTGTATATCCTGTAAGTCGGACAACCATTGAGGAGAGGGCGGAGTGTTCGAGGGGGTGGGTGGGTGGGTGGGGGGGGGTTGTGCAAAAGGGTTTTCAACAGCTTTAGGTCGCATAGATGTACGGGCTTGCTGTACGCGTGGTGCTAGGTTTAGGCGATGGTGCGGGTGGTTGGGAAGGAGGGGGTGTAAGGGGGGTGGGGGGCGGGGGTGGGGGGCGGGGGGTAATTTAAAGCTACGTCATGGATGGCTAGAAGGATAATGACCTGATATCAATGGCGCAGAAGTGTTTATTACTCTGGCCGATTTCGATTCCAGGTGGGTCGTTTGAACAAGAGGGAACGGAGGAAAAATAGGGGGTGGGGGGGGGGGGGGGCGGAAATGAATTGGAGCTACGGCATGGATGGCTAGAAAGAAAATGAGGTGATATCAGCTGGCTGGTAGTGTTTACTACTCTGGCAAATTTTGATTTTAGGTGGGGCGTTTGAACAAGACGGATCGGGGGCGGCAGGGGGCGGGGGGTGGGCAGGACACTCAAAATGTGCGTGGAAACTATAATCCTTGAAGGGGCCAAATCTGACCATTGTAGCAAGAATACATACACCCCTTAATATCACCTGCCTGGTATTGTTTACCTGGTAATATTCTGGCAGATTTGATGTTACGGCTTCATAATTTGTTATTGTACATGATGGATCGCCAGATAGAATATTCCAATTGATAGGTATAACCATGTAATTACCATTATTTTACCGTGCTGGTGTGGGACTCTGATTTTAGGTGGGGCGTTTGAACAAGACGGATCGGGGGCGGCAGGGGGCGGGGGGTGGGCAGGACACTCAAAATGTGCGTGGAAACTATAATCCTTGAAGGGGCCAAATCTGACCATTGTAGCAAGAATACACCCCTTAATATCACCTGCCTGGTATTGTTTACCTGGTAATATTCTGGCAGATTTGATGTTACGGCTTCATAATTTGTTATTGTACATGATGGATCGCCAGATAGAATATTCCAATTGATAGGTATAACCATGTAATTACCATTATTTTACCGTGCTGGTGTGGGACTCTGATATCGCTGATTAGAATAAAGAGATACGTACACATTGCAAAATGCAACAAGCGAGGTGATGTTGTCATTCAATGTCACCATTGAGTACGAGGGGGACAAGTGCAAATCGTCAGTGTTTTGAAAGGAACGGTTGGTGTACCCGCGCTCACTTACGTTACTTCGTTAGTCATACTTCGTTTCGCATAAGTTGAGAGGCGATCATGCAGACGGTAAGTACGAAATACCCTTCGTTAGTCATACTTCGTTTGGCATAAGTTGGGAGGCGATCATGCAGACGGTAAGTACGAAATACTTTACGTAATAGGTTGGTAGTGTGGTCTACCGCAATTTCAGCATATCTGTCTGTACTTCCTTCTCCCAATATTATTCTTAATAGCTCATGTACGATTTTACGCCCCCATGATTTTCACCCCCGATGTGGGGTTTTAAGCGCCAATTTTGAGGCAGAGATACATATTACAAATACAGCAAGCGAGGTGATGTGGTCATGCTATGGTACCACTATTGAACACGAGAAGGAGAGGTGCAAATCGTCATTGTTTCGAAAGGAGCGCTTGATGTGCCCGCGCTCAATGACGTTGCTTTGTTAGGCATATGCTATTGCGTTTGGTAAAGGTTGTCAGGCGATCATGCAGACGGCAGGAAGGCACGAAATGCCCTGCGTAATAGGTTTGTAGTGTGGCCTACTGCAGTTTCAACATATCTGCCTGTACTTCTCTTAAAATTACTATTTTTTAGTGTACGATTATACCTGGGACGCCCTATTTTTTCCCCCCACCCCTGTGTCGTCGAAGATGTTGTGGTCCTGCAGATGTCGGCCCACGTCTGGTGCTTGTTAGGGCCGTTCTTATCGGAGACCTTTTTTTGTCTTAAATTCCCTAAATCTTTTAAATTTTCATTTTTGTGAAATGTCTCACGGAGGTGTTTGTCATAATTTGTAGCCACCAAAAAATTGGAAAAGGTAACAATACGACGTACCAGTAACAAATTAAGAAATCCTGTCGTCGATTTCCAAATTTCGAAGGCAGTGTTTCGACAAGCGCCGTGGCTCAACGCGGGGACCATCGGGTTGCTTCAAACGTTGACTAGGGTGGTCCAACATTATGGCCGATGGAAGGAAGCGGCCTGAGCCTCTGGAGGACTCTTCCTCGAGTCGGTCGAAACAACGATTAAGCCTTGCTAATTATCTACACACGAGGCGCAGAAACATGAAAAAGGCTATCGCTGGTGCCGTCGTCGTGGTCGACATGTTTCTGACACAAGGGGCTGCTGTCCCCGGATTGCCCGAATCTACTTGGCCTGGGTGCTTTCCTCCGCGGTTTTCCGGGATGTTCGCTGATGCTTGCTGTGTGGCGACGCGCGTGACTGCTGGTGTGGGTGGTGGCGGTTGCTTTATGGCTCGGCTTTCAAAAATCAGAAAAGTAAAAGACGAACAACCCCGCGGTCGATAATAATGCAGGCGTGTTTTCATGTAAATCATGGGAAAAAAAGAAGAAATTTAGGAAATTCACATCTCCAAGAACGGCCCTTAGTGGTGCTCATGAAAACACGCCCTAGCTTATAGTAGATCGCTGAGTGGTGTTCCTTTCCTTTACATCAAACCAGGTAGTATATGTCAACGCAACCGCTTCCTTGAACAGTGAAAACGACAAATGAATTTCTTCACACACCTGATACAGAGGAGACGCGGCCCGAAGATTGTTCAGTATACCGACGGTCAGGATCAGGTTATCGAGCAGCGCACTTGGTTTTATTACCGTTCTTCACTCCACCTAAGACAATACGGGCATGCGTTGGACCCGATTCGCTGATGCCCAAAACCAATTGCAAAGTAGTTGATGTGGTGGATGAATGCGATAATGATGTGCGCTGCTGTGATTACCCCGTCTCTGGTTCTGTTTGTTCTTGCCTTCATGATGAACGTGTTTTTTAGCAACGAGCAGTGTTGACGCATTTTAGGTTTGTGCGAAAGTCTATACGTAGACTATGTGATGTTTATGACGCATAGGAACCTCAATTTAGAACCCAGGGTATATGGGTTTCATATCTTGACTGTTTCGTACGTAACAGTATATGTGGTTTTTGTGTGCGAACATCCCTCTGATTATGAGAATTTTGTGTCCAGGTGGTTGTTGCTACATGTGCATGTTTTGGTTGATTTTCTAGACTTCGTTATCGTGTTGTGTCAGAGTGGTGTTTTCGAATACGTATTGTTTTACGGTGGTTGGGGAACATTTTGCGTATATCTGCAAAACGTATTTGTGTACGCCGAGAAAACTGTTTCGGGAGGCTAAAAACAAAGTTGCGAGGGACGTTTGGGAATTTCAAGTTTCCCCCCCCCCCGCCTTTGGCAAGTATGGTCAAGTGTATATTTATCCCTGAAGATAAACATGCAATGACCAACCTTGACAACTATGGGTTGTAGCGGTGTCATAATACACTTTTAACACCGTTACTGTTCATAGACTAAGTGTGTATATATTTTTTTGCTAAACGGTGTGGGTATAATACAAATACTGAGCGAGGCTAAGGTTGAAGCCTTAAAATGAAAGTTTACAGGTAGGTTTTATATATATATATTTAACATGCTTATTGTATACATTGATGTGAACGTAGTAGGTGTTTCATCAGTGCGATCGCTGGATCCCGACATTATCCCATAATTTTCACGAGTGTATTTTCTGTTTAACCGTAAGTTGGTGAGGGTTGGGGGGGGCATATTAAATTGTCGTGGGGGTACACAAGGTGACAGTGTAACAGCATACGTTTCTGTTTCATCGTTGGTGGGGGGGGGGGCGGGATAACACAGTTTGTCGTGAGAGTATACAAGGTCGCAGTGTTATATAATACTTTTCATGTGTGTAAACCTGTTGCATAATTCTGTTTGATCGGCCAGGGACGGAGAGAGAGGGGGGGGCGGGGGAGGGAGATTCGGTGCTTTTGTCTTTTCTCTATCTACTGGTTCCGAATCGCGTAACAATTGAACGGCTATAGTTGCCTTTCGTAGCATTTCAAGTTTTCTCACATGTTTTTAACCCAAGTTGCGGGGGGGGGGGGGGGGTTAAGTGAGTTTGGTGAGGGTATACAAGGTCGCAGTATATGTTTCAGTACTGGACCCTCTATAGTGCAGGACCTGCACTACTGAGGCAGATCCCACTATAGTGCAGGTTAGGCACCGCGGTGCCCCGCAATAGTGCAGGTTGGACACACAAAAAAGACAGACAAGCAGCGGACAGACGCAACACAGAAACGAGGGTACACGTGCTGCTGCAGACCCGAAGAGCTCTACGCAGCGCAGAGGCGCACCATGCCTTGCGCGGACGGTGAACTGTGCCATCGGCAAGACAGAACGCCGCAAGCACCTCATGGCCACGTCTGTCAGGAAGGATGTGGTGGGCGGCTCCACGGTAATTGCGGCAACATGTTTGACGATCACGGAACGAAGCGCATCTGAAGCACGTGCGTCGCCGAGCCTGGCAAGCGCAAAGCGACACCAGCTGAGGGTGCTGGGGCGGAAACCTGACGATGAGGTGGTAGAGGCTCTTCGACTGGACGCGGTGGACGAAATGGCGGCACTGCTGGCTGGAACGCACGTATCTTCCGGCTGCGAGGAGGAGGACGAAGAGGAGGACGGCGGTGGCGACGAGAACACGGGGCGCGAGCGCCGTTCTCCACAGGCTTATGATGAGCTGTCGTCTCACTTCGGCGTCCTGGAAGCGGCAGCAGAGGAGAGTGGCAACGGAGACACGGCGTTCCACCTAACGAGAGCAACGATGGCTGAGATCGCAGCGCATTCCGCTAAGCGGGTGCGCCAGGCAGACATGAGAGAGTTTGTCGAGACGTAGTGAGGGCGGGGGGGTGCATGGTTGTTTTGTTTTTGATGCAGTGAGCTTCTTGTGTGTTTTTCTTGCTTTTTTTGTTTTTTTTCCTGCAACATCGAAGCGGGTGCGCCAGGCAGACATGAGGGAGTTTGCCGCGACGTAGTGAGGGCGAGGGGTCATGGTTGTTTGTTTTTATTTTGGTGCGCTTCCTGTCGTGCTTGTCTTGGTTTGTTTGTGTTTGTTTTTCGCTTGCAACATCGAAGCGGGTGCGCCAGGTGGACATGAGAGAGTTTTGTCACCACGTAATGAGGGCGGGGGGCAGTAGTACATGGTTGCTTGTTTTTCTGCAGTGCGCTTCCTGTCGTGTTTCATTTTCTGTTTTCTCTTTTTCTATCCTGCAACATCGAAGGAAGGCAACGAGGACCGAGATTAGCTTCGTCCGCTATTCATGCATAATTTCGATCCATTTCGTACTCTGTTAGACCCGCAAAACGTGAACCCCACAACATGAAGTCAAAGAGTGCCTTATCGTGCACTGTTACATGGTTGCTCGTTCTTCTGCAGTGCGCTTCCTGTCGTTTTTCATTTTCTGCTTTCTCTTTTTCCATCTTGCAACATCGAAGGAAGGCAACGAGGACTGAGCTTTAGCTTCGTCTACAATTAATTCATAATTTCGATCCATTTCGTACTCTGTTAGACCCGCAAAGCGTGAACCCCACAACGTTAAGTCAAAGAGTGCGTCATCCTGCACTATTGAGAGATATTCAAGATCCCAATAGTGCCGAACCTGCACTATTGAGGCACTCTTATGAGTAGTGCAGGTTCCGCTATAGTGCAGGTAAAATTTCTGGACACACCCCTGCACTATAGCGGGCCCAGTGCTGTACCATACTTCTTATGTGTGTGGGGGCATGTGGCATATTTCTGTTTAATCGGTTAGGAGGGCGAGGAAGATTAAAACATGAAAGACGAAAAAAAAAGGAAAAGAAGGTGGGGGGAAAGCGGGTTCCCCCCCCTCCCCTTTGGGTTGTTTGCCTTTATCGTTTTTATCTAATTGTTCCGAAACGTCTCAAAATTTAATGACTATGTCATCCTTTTTGTAGCATTTCAATTTGTATAATATAAGAAAACACTCTTCTTACATCACGATAGCATATCCGTACGGGACTTGAGCAAATTTCAAGGGGGGCATAGTGAAGCATACCCGGGAGGGTCGAAATCTACTGAGAGCCGAGGTGTTCAGACAAGCCTACTTGCGTAAGTTACATCACATCCACGATGTGAGTGGTATCTGATCTATTTTGCGCGATGTTGTGTGATGTTCTCGACCATACATATTGCACTACACGTATAATTACATACTCCACCTGATATAGGCCCATATATCTCATGCATCACCTGATATCGCCTGATCTTGGCCTGTATTTAACTTGATATGGGTGATTTTTTTATTTATTTTTTCTAATCCTTCGGCGGATGGGGAAAAATGAAGCTTTAGCTCACCACACTTCCACGTATTTTCATTCGCGTCGTGTGTCGATTTAACTCAGTTGCTTTCGCAGCCCAACGCTAGCTGGCGCACCCTTCGGATCCCATTGTAGGTATAGCATAAGCTGTCCCTATCAGTGGTCTTCGTTACAACCCCGGCAGCGCAAGCTGCCGTTGTATACGGATGCGTGTGTATGTCGACCCGGCCTGTCCCCTGAGGGTCAGTTTCGGTGGAGATAGCCACCCGGAATGTCATCTTTCCGGGTAATGTGGGACTTGCGTAAGCTCACCCACTAACAAAACCCCTGGCCATGGGAGATAGCCTTCCGCCGGACTTGGTCCAGTTATGGTCCACCCTACCCATTTGGGCGTTGGTCCTATATGGGTGATATTGTAAAATATAAATACACTCCAGCTGTGAGATCTAAGATTTTTATCGAAACTCACCTTTGCAAGCTGTGTGTGATACTCCGATCGCGCGTATTATCGGTGATATGTATCATATACCATATATCATATCGCATTTTTATCACATCTTGCTGAAAATGCCTATTTATCTGCATATAAAGGTTTGATATGATATGATTTAAAATGTCACAAACTATCATATACCGGCCTAAAAAACTTGACTAAATTATACCAAGTACCTGGTATGATTTATCATATCACAGGGGTTATGTATAGTGTAGGGTGAAATTTATTCCAGGCTCTAGTGGCTAGGTCCCCGGCTCGAGTTTGACGGCAAACGGAAACCTGTGCTATCCTGTTGAGGCAGCAAAAGGATAGCATAGATTTCCGTTGGTCACCGCAGGCGAGCCCGGGGACCTTGCCACTTGTCTTGTAATCGCCTTCGTATACACCTACTCTCTCTTCGACTGCGCTGTCGATTACTGATATGGTCAACAATGTCAAGACAAAACGTAACAAAACGTAATTATCAAAGCTAGACCCCCCCCCGCGAAATCCAAACATGTCGAGGCTAAGATTAGAACGTGATTGAAAGTTCTAGTGCCCCCCCCTAGGAAAATATCAAGACCTTGCGAGAATTCCTTGTTCCAAACTCTAGAATTTGGGGCAGTACTACATGAAGCATGGGTTCCACTTGCAAAATTTTAGGCCTGTATTTAATGAAGCACTGGTCTCACTTGGTTGTAGAACTGGAACGTTGACGCACTGGATTTGTTATTTCTTTGCTACTCTCAATCAACTTTCGTGTAAAGACCAACATGTACCGCTGTCGCGTGCACCTCCCGCTTTCCCCCTCGGCCACTGTGAACGTGACGTTCTCTGCTGCGTGGCATAGCGGCAGCTCCTTCCTCCCTCCCTCTTTGTCCTTATGCCACCTCGCCATGAAATCTTCGGCCGCTTCGATGACCGCACGTACCGCGTACCCCCGTTCCTTGCCCTTTGCCGCCGCTGCCGGCGTTGTCTTCTGCGTGGCGTAGCCAGCTCCTCGTCTTCTAACCCCGATGCCACCTCACCTTGAAGCGGTCCGCCGCATCAGCGACCGGACCCCGGTACCACGTGACCCCTTGCACCTTGCCGCCACCAATGGCGTTCTCTGCTATGTGGCGTAGCCCTCTCTTCTCCACTTGTCCCGAATCCCCCTCGCCACGAAACAATTCGCCGCTTCTACGTCCCCCTCCGGTACCCCTTACCTCCCTGCCTCATTCTTAGCTTTTGCGGGCGACGGGCCATTCCATCGCCTGAAAAATGAATGATATTTTGCTGGTAATAATATGATATGATGATGTGATATGTACGTACCAAGGTACATACATGATGTAATATTTTTCAAGCCCTCATTTTTTTCTCTCCAGCTCGACTTGTAAGAGGTGTAGTGTAACCTGTACGACCTTCTGCTCAGGCTACTTGTAAGAGGTGTAGTGTAACCTGTACGACCTTCTGCTCAGGCTGTGGTCACAGGTGTCTTCCCTTCTTCCCCTCTGGTGCGTGCCTTCATTTTTGTCTCTAGGGTTCGTTCAGCATTTTCCCACTTTTCAGCTTTTCATGCTGTTCGGTTTGCATCGAATTTCGCCAACTCGCGCCCTCGCACCTTCAGCCTGTCAATTTCGCAAAAAACCTTCCCTTGCGGGATTCGAACCTACGACGTGGACTTTTCTGAGGTTACGCGGCTCACTATCGCACCACCCCCGACGCCGGCCATTGGTACGATTTACAAGGGCTCCGCTCCGCGGGCGACCGACGCCGCCCGCTACGCTCGCGCGAGGAGGATTTCAGCTAACAAAAGTAAAGGGGCTATAATGAAGAGGGCCATGATTTGGTGCATCTAGCGATTTGATAATGCCAAGAGCTACTTGTGCAGAGCTGATTGTCCTGTGCGGGTGCTGTGCGCTTGTTGGGGATGTCACGTTCTGATCGGCAGTACGGGTGTAATTTGCGAAGGAAAGAAGGCGAAAAGCACCGAGAGGGAGGACAAGCAATGAAGAAATCAAAAAGACGAGTACACACGTACGTCCATACCGGTACGTGGTACCTGGTCCTTGGCATGGCACCTGGTGGTACTGCTGTGTGTTCGGAAGAAAGCACAGCGCGGCACGGAACCGCAGGGCAAGGCACGGCACCGCACGGCGCTACGCTGCGCGCTGCTGAGCTGTAGCTGAGCTGAGCTGAGCTGGACGCATGTAATAATGTGATTCAGCAATGTATACGTACCAGCCTGGCGTGGTGTAACTCGGTACTGCTGGATGGTACTTGGTCGAATGAGACCTGGCATGTACAAAGCATATAGTACATGATGCAGCACGGCAGGGCACGGCACCGCACCGCAGGGCAAGGCACGGCACCACACGGCGCTGCGCTGCGCGCTGTTGTGCTATAGCTGTGCTGAGCTGAGCTGGAAGCATGCAATGTTTTTTTTTTCTCGTGTGCACAAATTGACTTGCGGAAAGCACGATAGCGTGAGTTACCTAACACTCGATGAAAAATCGACGAGCAGTGGGATTGCTGAACCCTATGCGCGATAAAAATTGAAGGCAAGAACCGGGGGGGAGAAGGGACGACGCTTGTGACCATGGCTTGTCCAGAAGCTGGAAGGTAAATGTGTGCAAAAAATAAATAAATGTCATTCGACAATGTAGTGCGCACAAACCTCGTGTGATGACCCCCTTCGTCGTGTGAGACCTGGCATGTACGAAAGAGTAAGTACAGCACAGCACGCAGCACGGCACAGCACGGCACCGCACGGCACCGCACGGCACCGCAGGCAGGGCACGTCACCGCACGGCGCTCCTCTGCTGGGCTATACTGCGGTGCGGTGCGCTACTGAGCTACTGAGCTGAGTTTCATGATACTTCGTATAAAAAGAAGCATAAAAATAAACCAGGGTTCAACGTGCGAAACACGGCGTTTTTCAGGTGGGAACGCCCTGAGGAGCTCTGTGTCAGGCATCCGAACCGGCCCAGCGGTCCGGAAAGGACAATGTATTGAAGTTAGCGTGTGAAACGAAAAAAATGCACGCCGCCCAGGAAATCAATGTTTGTAAGTAGTTCCATGTATGATATGGATATCATGTCATACGGGTATAAAAAGCTTAACCCCTGTAGAGCCCCCGAACCCCTCCCTATATTAAATCCAAGTAACTTTGTCCCCAAAAACGGGTTTCCAGTTGTAAAGGGGTTAAGCTCTGTACACTTTTGTTTTGTGTACCAGTTTTCGTCCATCTGCAGAACGCAGACTTGGTGTTAACCTCATCCCTTTGGTTTAGTCAGCACCTTGGACTTGCCGGCCTTCTTCGGCCGAACCCTATGAATATGAAGGTTGGGCTAAGGTGAGATAACCACCCAGGAATCGGTTTGCTTTGGCCCAGAAGGTGAGATAACCACCCAGGAGTCGCTTTGCTTTGCCCCATCCGCCGGAGGATGAAAAGAAGAAAAAAAAAGAAAAGATGACATGGTTGTGTATCATGCCTGGTATCGTATCGAATGTGATATCTGTCATACCGTATGACGTTGCACGTGATATGACAGTCGATATAACGTCGTATCGTATTAGACGTAGTATGGTGTCGATAGTATGACGTAAGAGGTTGACCGTTTACAGCATATGATATTAGATAATACCTGGTACGTACTGCTGTACCAGGTACGTACGTAAAGATTGTGACGCCTGCAGACTACGATTCGATGTACCTGGTACAGCAGGTATCATACCAGGTACCAGGTTAATCGTATGTATGATACCTGGTTCCGTATAGATTGCATAATAGCAGTAATACCAGGTACAGTACAGCTTATCGTACCAGGTATATTTTATAAAAAAAAATACTCTCCAGCTGTGAGATCGAAACCAGGTATATACGTAGATCTTAGCTCATTTTTCTGATTTTTTCTCAGATCAGAATTATGCGCACATTCGCTACGATATTGAATATACCGGGGACCTGTTGTGCGCTATGTGCACGTCGATAGCATGTGGAAGAAAACGCCCCTTGGGGGTCTGGAACTCGCGATGTCGGGGCGGTGACCAACACGACTACCTTGGCGATATTTAAAACACGGCTAAGGGGGCATTTCTAAACCATCCCCGGGTTTCAGACCTTGCGTTTCGCATATCCCGCCGCATCCGTCCTCTCCAGCACATCAGTCAGCCAGCCAGGCAGATCAGTCAGCCAGCCAGGCAGCCACGAGTTTTTGAAACCGTCCTGACCCGATCCGGGGTGTTTAGAAATCGTCATGACCCGTGAACAGCCGTGGTGTCCGGAGAGCCCCTGCTCGTACCTATCCTAACACAAAAACGCACCGCCTTGTACAAGTACGTACATACCATACGTACCACGTACATGCTCAATTGTACATGCTTGGTCGAGTCTTGTGCCTTTCGGCCGCACTGTGTTTCTTTTTTCTTGGAAAACACCACCGAAACAACACCCGGCGGAAATCACGGGGCGTAGCCTCGCGAGCGAGCGACCCGACCGCCCCTGCCCACCTTCAGCCTCCCTTACGACTGGGGTTACAGTTGGGGTCGGGGTGGGTCTGGACCAACGTGACCGTCCCTGCCGACTTCGAACCCCCCCGCAGAGTTGGCGGTTAACCCCTTTACGACTGGAAACCCATTTTTGGGTAAAAATTACTTGGATTTATTGAATAGTATAGGGAGGGGTTTGGGGGCTCTAAAGGGGTCAAGGTTGGGGTGGGGTGGGGTTGGGTTGGGTCTGGGCGGACGTGCACGGTATATGTTGGCCACAAGGTGTTGCATGAGTTTATCTGTAAGGTGATGTTGCACGATTTTAGGGCGTGCACGGTATGAGTTCGGCCAAAAGATGGTGCAAGTGATTGTCTTCAAGGTGGTGTTGCACGAGTTTGTCTGCAAGGTGGTGTTGCACGAGTTCGTGTGCAAGGTGGTGTTGCACGATTATATCTGCAAGCTGGTGTTGCGCGAGTTTATCTGCAAGCTAGTGTTCCTGGACATATTAAACCTGATTTTTGTTTCTCCCCGTTTCCTCCCTGAATGATAATTGTGTTTTTATCGACAGGTATCGTAGAATGTGTGCTTGATATTTATTGAAATACGAGTTGAATGTGTGTAATAATTGATTTTGTCCTTCTTGCCCTCCTCTCCCCCCTACTCCTCGCCGCCCGTCTACCGCCTCTGTAAACGTTTCTTGCGTTGGCGCCTTGTTTTTTTCTTCCTTTCGTTTTTTTTTAATGTCATTTTGCCACATGGTGGATGAAACAGGTGGGTAGGCCCCACCCACTTCTCCGCGGGTGTCTGGGTCGGCGTGGAGCTTGAATCAAGAGATGGGAGGAACGATGGAGAGGTTCAGGGTTCTCGATACTTCACTTGCGCCAGTGGCCATGGCGTATTTGTCAGGTAAGGAGGCGGACATGTTACACATGATAACAGGGTTACTTTTTTTTTTTTTCTCTAATCTTCCGGCGGATGGGGGAAAATAAAACACCACACTTCCACGTATTTTCATATACGCCGTGTGTCGATGTAACCCGATTGCCTTCGCAATCCACCGAGGGTTCAGCGAGGGTTACGTTCAGTCAAGCGGGGATACCTGTTTGACTGCAGTACGAAGTGCTTTTGTGATCACAGAGCTGACTTACTTCCTCCAACCCCTACATCATCGCCCCCCCATAACCCTGACCACAGAGCTTGTCTCTGTAGGACGAGGCGTGGGTCCGAGCACTCTTTAGGTGGGCTGGATGGTCGATGGGCGGAAAAATCGTTTGACTGTGAACAACGTATACACTGCTGTACTCGTAAACATACGCTATCCCTGTCTCATGGTTGCCCCTTTTCAAAACTGCATACAGCCCCCATTTTTTAGGCGATTCGGCCACAGCACCGCCCATATTTACGCAGTTGGACATGAAAATTTGGCATGGCGATGTTTGTGCACCGCGTGTCTTGCCGCGCTTTTTTTTTTTTCTGAGAGATATGACCTAGAAATGCAACCCAAAAAAATGGAAACGGGACTGCTGTCGTAACTGATCTGAAAAAACAAAACAAAACAGGCAAGGCATGGTTTCTCGCGCGGGCTTCACGAATACTGCTGTGCGAAGTTAAGTAAGTGCGTAAATGTTGGTGTTTTTGAGTTTTTGCCGATAGCTCGTCGATTTCGAGGCGAATTGTACCTATTATTTTTTTGTTCCAGTCACGTCGTATCTCGTAGTTCACGAGTTACGACTCCCGGATCAATTCTACCAGTACGTTTTACGGCTGGCCCAGCTCGTATGATGTGAGCTGTGCCAGGGACTAGTATAATATAAAAAAAAGCTCTTGAAAACTAGAGGAAACTAGCCACTGCGCAATAACACTGGCCAGAGTTTATTCAAATTCACTAGTGTTGATTAGATTTAGTCCCGAGTACGCTGATATTTAGGTATTCGGCGCTTCGCTTTTTCATCGCGATATTCATTTGGGCATTTGTTCAGGTTAAAACTGAAGGTGTACACTGCTGTATCATTCCCGGAGCGGCGGACTACGGTCACGATGGTGTAGAAAAGCAGAAAGGGGGGAAACGCTCAAGATTCAGATGTGCATCTGGATGTTGAGCGTGTTCCGCGTCTGAATTCTGGATCTCGAGCGTTTTCCCCCCCTATGCTCTTGTACACCATCGTCACCGCCGTAGTCCACTTCCTTGTACATTTGGATCTTTAGCGTTTTTGCCTCTTTTTGCTCTTGCACTCCATCGTCACCGCCGTAGTCCACTTTCTTGTGCATTTGGATCTTTACCGTTTTTGCCCCTTTTTGCTCTTTTACTTCATCGTCACCGTAGTCCGATAGATAAATAGATACCCCGGAGGTAACACTGCTGTCGGACATGCCAAAAGTAGTATCGTCGCCGGTTGGCCTGCTTGTGTCGGTACATACTGCTGGACTTCTGACTGCTGCTGCTGCTGTGCACGCACTGCTCTGGTGCTGGGTTGCGGTGCTGCTCTACGCCCGAAACGCCAGGGTCTCATTTATTGGCGCCACTACAGAAGTGTCGGTTAAAAATCGGCTAAATTATTAAAATTGGCTCCGGAGCGGGGGTGAAGTGAAAATAGGCCCCGTCCCGGAAAAACAGACCCCGAATCGTTTTTTTTTCAAGCTCTCCATAAAAAAAACGAAAATCGGCTCACTTCTCTTGTGTTTTTTTAGCTTAAAACTCACGCAGGCCCAGCCTAACTGGCACCCTTGTAGCGGTGCATGTAAGCCATGCACGCTTAGGTATGATATTCCTTTTTTTTTTTTTCATCCTCCGGCGGATGGGGAAAAATAAAGGTTTAGCTCAACACACTTTCACGTATTTTCATACGCGTCGTTTGTCGATTTAACTCAGTTGCTTTCGCAGCCCAACGCTAGCTATATACTCGGGAGTATTTATTATTAGGAAATAGGACAGCAGTAGTATACCGATTTAGAATCAGTACGGACACTGGGTGTGCTGGATGTCGACGAGTAGAAGAACGGTTTAATGTGAAGAACACACACACACACCTGGTACCAGGTTCCAACCCGACCAGAAGGCTAAGCCCTGACCTAGCCCGAATATCGTAGGGGGTGGGATCAGGGTGTGTACCTGGTATATTATAAAAATTAAAATACACTCCAGCTGTACCATATTAAAATACAGAGCTTTGGGCAGGGGTGGGTGCATGGCTTATATACACACTATGGCTTGCTTATTTTTTTTCATTATTATTATTTTTTTCTTCTTACACTTTTACTTTCCAGCTCCTGGGCAAGCCGTGGTCACAGGTGTCGTCCCTTCCTCCCGGTTATTCTTTCGCGCATAGGGTTCAGCAATCCCATCGCTCGTGGACTTTTCATCGAGTGTTCCTAACCGACGCTCTTGCGCTTTCCGCAAGTCAATTGATGCACAAGAAAAGTCCTCGTAGGAATTTATGCGAGTATGCACTCGGGGAGGCTCGAACTCGCGAAACCGACCTATACCAGGATCGAGGATAACCTGATACGCCACCGGGGCGACCGGCATGTCTTAAGTGTTGTTGTCGTTGTTGTTGTTGTTGTCTCACATTAACTCTTGTCAATAATCCAAAGTCCGTGGTCACACAAAGGTGCTGCAGCCCTAGGATGATCTGAAAAACCAAATGAAATCAAAATTCGTCCGGGAAATAATACGCTTTCCCGCCTAAAACGCACGAAATGAAGCAGGCGCACAGGTGAAAAGATCAAATGTGCAAATTAAACACACATGGCCGCGGGTATCCACTCAACTACATACAGCGTAGAGTTTTATATGTTCTCACATTAACTCGCATAATCAAGTCCGCGGTCACAAGATTTACATACACTCCTACGAGTACAAGGGGTATAGTTCTTATATCTGGTATGTTTTTTTCCCTCTGAGGCATTAGCACGGACACTGGTGGTGCTGGATGTACATGGGTGGAAAGATGCAAAGATCAGCCTGACGTGAAGAAGACACGTGCTGATGTGCTGATGATTTCCGTGGGTACGCGCGAGAATGAACAAACCCACACTCTCACATTGCTGTCACACGCACTCGCACGCCCAAGTCGAAGGCGATACGACGTACTACCTGGGTAGAAGCAACTTTTTTTTTTTTTTTCACGTCTGGCGGATGTGATGAAAACAAGGCGTAATCTTACCACACCTCCACGTATTTTCATACGCGTCTTGTGTCAATTTTACTCTGTTGCATTCGCAATCCAGCGTTAGCTGGCGTGTCCTTCAGTTCTCGTGATAGCGATAGGATAGCGCAAGCTGTCCCTACCGGCGGTCCCCGTTCCCCTGCTCCGGCAGCGCAAGCTGCCGTTGTATACGGATGCGTGAGCATGTCGACCCGACCTGACCCCACTGGGGGTGAGGTGCGGTGGAGATAGCCACAAGGAACGGCATCATTTCGGGTATAGTGTGCGACTTGGCGCAAGCTCACCCACTAACAAAACCCGCCATGAGAAGACAGCCTAACGCCAGACTTGGTCCAGTTACGGTCCACCGCCGTACCCATTCGGGCGTTGCTCCGACGTAGGGCAGGTTTCATTGGATTTTTTTCTTTTTGCGAGTTTTTCCGTCACCCCACCTGTAGCGATGCACACCCGTAGGCCGTTCTAGTCGTATATTGCTTCTTTTGGCGTTTGTTCTTTGGTTTCACTTTTCATTCCCTGTACAGCAAGCAGCAGTCACATCCTGCTTAGTTGTGAACAACCGCATTCACCGTTGATTAGAGATGTTGCTGCTGGTGGACAGCCGCACTGTAAAGGCCAGAAATCATATAGTGCGCGAGGTCGATATAGTGCGGGTACGGAGCCGTGTCACATACCCGCACTATATAGGCCCACCTACTGTACTGCTGTATCATAGGTTTTTACTTTTTAGTGGGTTGTTTTCTTTATGCTGTTCTTCGTTGTGCTGACGTGCGTTTTTGTCACGTTAACCCCTTTACAACTGGAAACCCGTTTTGGGGACAACATTACTTGGATTTAGTATTGGGAGGGGTTCGGGGGCTCCAAAGGGTCTGTTCCACCTACTAACTTCGTAGAGGCATCGGCACTGTTGTGGGTGTGCTGCATGTAGATGGGTGGAAGAGCGCAAACACGTTTTCATCCAGCACCAGATGTGTCAAGCAGTGTTCGGGTCGAGGCCTTCTAGGGAGGCGAGCTCTGTGGTCACAGACTGCAAGGCAGCAGGAGTAGCAAGCACAGCAGAAAACAGAGAACGAAGGCGAAACATATGCCAGCAAGGCAGCACAGCAGAATACGAAGGCGAAACACACGCCAGCTCGCCAGGTTATTTGCAAGGAGGAAAAAAACGGAGAACAATAAAGGAACAAAACAAAGTGTCTTATGATATAAACGTATATAACTAGTACCTGGTATAAGATGCAATACGCTTACTGGCTGTATGTGCAGAGGTATACGCATCCTAGAAGTGGACCCGCTTTTTGTTTTTTTTATCCTCCGGCGGATGGGGAAAAAATAAAGCTTGTGCTCACCACGCTCCACGTATTTTCATACACGCGCGTTATACTTTGGTAGGGCACAAACTACTAGCAATTAGTGTGCGATTCGTCTCCCAGTTGTACAAACAGTGAAAAAAGAAAAAGGGCTCCACCAACAAGTACCCCCACGTTTTTGAGGGCAAACTACTCGAAATTAGTCTGGACACATAATTTGCAGCGGGAAAACGATTTGAGGGCGCTGATCAATACCAGATGTACTGGTGAGGATGCAGAACCAGAGCAGCAGGAGTGGTCTGCGAATTCGCTGCGCACTGCTGTCCCCATGTGAGACGGACAGCGGTGGGCGGGCGGGCGACAGGCACACCATCCTTGGATGCGGTCCTCTTTACCTGTCTTACCGTCCTTTGGTATGCGACCCCTTCCATTCTATTGGGCTCTTCCTGCTCTGCCGTCGGCACAGACGCTTGGGGCTTGGGGGTAGGGTCAGCGTTCGGGACTGGATGCGTCGGGTGTCGACAGGTAGCAATAATGGTGTCATGTGAAGAACAAGCCCACACGTGCTATACACACGCACACGCTGAAACAGTTATTACAAGTGTGTGTTCGGTACGGTACCGGTATTTTCGGTACCGATATGAATGTCGAACCGAACTTACCGAAGTGTCCGGTACCGGTATTGACGTCGTACCGAACTGACCGAAGTGTCCAGACCGGTGTTGACGTCGTACCGAACTTACCGAAGTGTCCGGTACCTTAATAGGAGGTGTACCGAACTTGCCGGAGTGTCCGGCACTGGTACGAAAGTATGTACCGGCCGGTATTGATGCCGTACCGAACTTACCGAAGTTTCCGGTCGTACCGAACTTACCGAAGTTTCCGGTGTATTGATATCGTGCCGAACTTACCGAAGCGTCAGGTACCGGTACAAAAGTCTGTACCGGTACCGGTGCCGGCACACACTTGAATACATATACCGGCGCAGTACGGTCGGTATATACCGCCGGCAAGGTACCGATGCACACTTGCGCTTAGGTACATATACTGGACATAAACTGGCGGTACATGTACAGTGCAAATCCGGTATGGGCCGGGGGTACCCGCTGAGGTATAAAATTGAAGTGAACTATAATTGGTTCTTCTGTTTTCAATATTTTTCTTATATTTGATCTTTGTCTTGATATGCTGTTCAGAAAGTGAGGTGACCTTTGTATTATCAGCAGGGCGCCGTCTTCTCGTCGATCGTTTCGACGTACACGCCAATCGAGTACATAAACAAGGCTTCACGCGTCCCTTCTCTCTGAAAATCGGCCGGCACCGGGAAACCATCGACGGCTTTGATCGTTTCCGCCGGCAACTCGTGCACGTCTCCCGTGAGCGAGTTGTACGCTGGAGCAGGCGAAATCGCCGGCACGGCTTTGTTTTCCACGTCCACGTCGATGACTTCTGCCGCCGGCGCTGGCGTGTGTGGGATGAGCGGTGGCATCACTGCTACAGGCCACCTCATTTTGGGATTTTGCGCCGTTGCTCATGCGTGCTCAGAGTCTCGATATACCGAGCGCTCTGGAAGATGCTTGGGGACCGGGGTGTGTGTGGCTTGGAGTGCTGCCCGGAGCCAACGCTCCAGGGGATGACGTCACTATGTGGTGGAATCGGGTTGATATCGTGCCAGACGTACCGAAGTGTCCGGTACCGGGTTGATGTTGTGCCGATCTTACCGAAGTGTCCGGTACATTTTTTCGATGTTGTACCGATACTGGTACCGGCTCCGGTACATACGTGCATACCGGTAGCGCCGGTACCGGTATTAATGTCATACCGAACTCACCGAAGTGTCCGGTACCGGTATTGATGTCGTACCGAACCTACCGACGTGTCCGGTACCGGTATTGATGTCGTACCGAACTTACGAAGTTTCCGGTACCGGTATTGATAACGTACCGAACTTACCGAAATGTCCGGTACTGGTATTGATGTCGTACCGAGGCACCGAAGTTGCCGGTACCGGTATTGATGCCGTGCCGAACTTGCCGAAGTGTCCGGCACCGATAAAACCGGCGCTACATACCGGCGGTACGCCTCGGTACGTACGGTACCGAACACACCCTCTACAGCGAGTTGTAGTTTCTGCTTTGTTTTTGTTGACTTCAATGGGGGGAGCGCGAAAGCGAGAGTAGTAATAACTTGCTGTCGTCCTTTCTCTTTTTTCTTTCTTCTGTTATCTCTCTTGTTTAGTTGTTGTTTGCTTCCTTATTTCCCTCCCCACCAGCCTTATGCCGGTATCTTCTTCCTCTTCGTGTTGTTTTTGTTTTTGTCCGGGAAACAGCAGTTATCTTCGTGTTGTTTTGTTCGTGGAACAGCAGTTTCTTATTCGTGTTGTTTCGTCCGTGCAACAGGTATCTGCTCTTCTTGATGCCTCTCCTTTCCGATCTTCTTGCATCACGTTTTTGAGGCCATTTCTTACACAGTCGGATTCCGCCAGAAACGGCCGTTTTCGACTGGAATTTTTTTCGATTGGATTCTTCTGGTCCTTATCGTCAGTCGAGTCGATTCTGTAGTTTTTCGCGCCTAGAGGCGGTAGGTGTGAGGAAGTACTGCTGTACTGCTGTATAGCAGTCGAAAATCGGTTCTGTGCTTCGCGCGTTCTGCCCGAGCAACGCGTGCTCGCGCTCGACGAACCTTCGCCCCAGCGAGTTGATGGCGTTGGGCTTATACCCGAAAGCTACGTTCGTGGAAAGCCACGTTCGTGGAGTTGCACTCAGCGGAGAGCCGCCAAAGCTACAGCAGGCGTAGCCGTTGTTGGCAAAATGAGATCGATACCGCGCGCTGCTGCCGTCGTGTGATACACGCTGCTGGCGAGCGGAGCAAGGAATGCTCCACGCTTACCTGCGGCGAGAAGCAACACCAGTAATAGCCAAGCCAGCGTCAGTGCCTTGTATGATACTGTGCTGTGTGGTACCTGGTGTGGGTGTGTGGGCGTGTTGGTGTGTGAGCATGTGAGCTTGTTTATGGTGGTGGGATGATCAATGTCATGGGTTAAAAAACATGTGTAAAACTTTTTCGACCGAGTTTTTCGACTGGATCCCCCAGTCGGAAAGCTCAGTCGAAAAAGCCCTTTTTCGACTGAGTAAGAAAGCCCGATTTGGACCTCAGTCGAAAAGGCCGTTTTCTACTGACAAATCCGACTGTGTGAGAAATAGCCTGCGAACACCTTTCGTTTATTTTATTTGTTTATTTTATTTTATTTTCCTTTTCTTTTCTCTTTTTTTTTTTTTTCTCTTCATCCTCCGGCGGATGGGCAGAAATAAAGCTTTAGCTCACCACACTTTCACGTATTTTCATCGGCGTCGTGTGTCGATTTAACTCAGGTGCTTTCGCAGCCCAACGCTAGCTGGCGCACCCTTCGGGTCCCATTGTAGGTATAGCGTAAGCTGTACCTATCAGTGGTCTTCGTTACGACCCCGGCAGCGCAAGCTGCCGTTGTATACGGATGCGTGTGTATGTCGACCCGGCCTGTCCCCTGAGGGTCAGTTTCGGTGGAGGTAGCCACCCGGAATGTCATCTTTCCGGGTAGTGTGGGACTTGCGTAAGCTCACCCACTAACAAAACCCCTGGCCATGGGAAATGGCCTTCCGCCGGACTTGGTCCAGTTACGGTCCACCCTACCCATTCGGGCATTGGTCCTCGGGATTTTTCTCTTCTTTTTTTCCATGGTCTAGTTTCTTTCGTTGTGTTCTCGTACCCGGTACGCTAGCATTTCACTTGCTTTATCTTGATGAATTGCGACTACTGCTCTTTGATTTACTCTGTTTCAGTCTGATCACAGAAATTGTATCTTTCCTAGGATGAAGAATAAGCACGATCTGCTTCGGGTGTACTGTGTACTGATGTGTGTTTTGTGTTTTCTTCATAATTTCAATGTCTTTTTACCCAACGGCATCATCAGTACATCCTTAGAGTCCGTGCTGATTCTTTGCCCTAGCGAGATACAACTGACGTGGCCACAGACTGTGAAACTAAGTAACCCAAACAGTCGCAAATTCATCTATGACGTAGGTGAAATGCTAGCGTACCGGATACGAGAACACAGCAAGACAACCCAGACCATAGCAAAAATAGAAGGGAACTGGTGTCGTTGGGTAGAAGGAACGGTTTACTACTGTGGAGACAACACACACATCCTGATCCCACCCCTTGGTCAGGGCTCAGGCTTCTGGTCGACTTGGGACTGGTCCAGGTAAATCGGTATACTAGTATGAGTAGTACTATATTAAATGAGGGTGCGGGTGCATGGCTTACGTACACTCCTGGGGGTGCATATGATTTATTCGACGCACACGCACACATTCAAGATACCAGATGGACGTGGAACTATTTTGTTCCTGGTAGTTTATTTTAACCGGTTTGTTCATTTAGTCTACAGGAGGATCTCTGAGTCTGTGGCTGCCTCTCAGGTGCGCGTTCACGGTTTGAGTTTGATGTGTTTTTGTGGTCGGACTGACTGATTCTGCGTCCGCTTTCTTGAATTGGCGAGTCGCTGTCTTGCTTTTTCGTAGCACGACTGGCGCGATGGAACGGGACTCGGACGGACATACCTTCCCTATGGTGTGGGTTTCATTTTTGGGATCGTCTGTTGGACAGTTTTTGGCACAATACGAACAACAGAGTACCGTAGACCAGTAGCATTATACTCCCAAGACTCTTGTTTGTGTGTACCAGGTATGTATGAGAAATGCAATGAAATACCCGTTGAGTTCACCAATGGGCCTTTCTTTCTCGTCGTCGTGTACAGCCGAGCGTGTGTGATGATCTGATCGTATCGCGGTGGCTCTTGTGGTACGTCGGGCTTGTTTTGTCGCAGGGGGCGGGGTCAGAGAGGGGTGGAGGCCAGGAGGTAACCACCGCTTTTTTCTGTTTTTGGAAGAGTAGCTCGTACCTGGTATAATATAGTTTTCTTTCATTTAAAACTATTACAGCGTATATTCAATAGGGCTTCGTCCGTTTTTCTTGTTTTGTGGCTGCCTTGCGACTTTGTTGTGTGTTGTGTTCTTCAGGTTGAACTGATATTTGCACCCATCTATCTACATCCAGCCCAACCGGTGTCTATGCCGATGTCTCCCAGAGGGACCAGCTCTGTGGTCACAAACTACGAGACAGAGATGCATAGTATTGCAAATACAGCAAGGTGGTTTGGCCATGCAATATGCAATGCCAACCGCAATGAACACGCGGGCGAAAAACGCAGTTTGCAAGGCAGCACGCCAGACTACTACGAACTACTGCTGTAGTTGCGACAGAAGAGAACAAATGAAAATATGGACAAAACAAAAAGAAATACTCCGGAGTATAAGAAAGAAGAAAAAAGGGAAAGGATAAATCAATTGAAAAGCAAAAGGTATAGAGGACGGCATGAGAATAATGAAAAACAAGTTCTACGGCGTTGGTTGGACCATTCGGCTATTCCCCTGTTCCCCACCTGTTCCCCACTACCCTTCGCAATAAAGCGAACTATAAATTCAACGAAATACGGCGGTTTTGTCTTTGTTTCTAGTCGATGTAGCAACTTCGGCAGCACCTAGCCGGCGGCAGCAACAGATATCCCACCCAAAATCGGAGACTTGTGAGACATTAGTCGACAGTCAACATTCCGTCCTATGGGTTACAACATAACAGCAACATGAGTGTGAAAACGTTTTTTTTTGCTGCTTCATCAGATTCGATTCCTCTCCTTGCCGAGTTTGGTCTCTGTTGTTATTTTTCTTTATTTTCCTGTTTTTGCTTTTTCGCGCCTTTCCACCCGTCAGTTGGTTCTTTCCTCTCGCGTTTCTTCTTTTATGACCTTAGAACACCCACGATCGCGGCGCACAACGGACGCCACCCCTCGACAAGTACTGCTGTAAATCGTGGAGCGTGGTAGTGGCGTAGTTATACCCAGCGACAAGAGCTGACTGTGAGCGAAGTTGTCTCTTCCACGATGATGGCGATGATGGCCGTGAGGAACGAGTTTCATAACGCATACGAGGATCTATTGGAACGCCTTCTCTTATGCTGGTACAGTACATGCCGTATGATAGCACTTAGCTGCTTAGTGTTTGCTCTGGTGTACGTTCCGTGGACAGCAGTAGGGTTATTACCTGGCATGGTGAAACATGTATGTCATGAGCATGGTGAAGAATCAATCGGTACGGCCGCTGCTCGGGCTGCTTGTTCTGTTGTGGGCGTGCTGTCTTTTGTCGTAGTGTGTGGGTGAGCTTCCAACTGTTGTTTGTATCGTATCCATCGCCTATGCTTCGTCCTCGAGAGATACAGGCATCGCCGTTGGTCGCGAACTACAAGTCGGATACACAATACACATGTCAAATACCTGTCATTATGGTTGTGTTGTACCACCATGTCTTGGAGTATACACGGCCTGAACGGTTTAATTGTTGAGACAGCACATAGAGCAGCGGTTAGTTGGCACAAGACATTAGACCTACCTGGTGTATAAGCAGATTTTTTTTTTTTTTTTTTTTTTTTTTTTTTTTTAGCACACTTTCACTTTCCAGCTTCTGGACAAGCCGTGGTCACAGGTGTCATCCCTTCTCCTCCCCGGTTCTTGCCTTCAATTTTTATCGCGCATAGGGTTCAGCAATCCCACTGCTCGTCGATTGTACATCGAATGTTGCTAACTCACGCTCTCGCGCTTTCCGCAAGTCAATTTGTCCACAAGAAAAAGTCCCAACGAATTTATACGAGTATGCACTCGGCGGGGCTCGAACTCACGAAACTGACCTATACCAGGCTCGAGGATAACCTGATACGCCACCGGGGCGACCGGCTTTTATGAGGCCCTGAGCCTGACAAGGAGACTTGAAGTCTGTACCAGCACCTCAGGGGCAAGACTGGCGAGACTCCACCGATTGGTAATTTTTACGCTCGGTATAATGAGATATTCCCCGTACCCTTACCGAGCTGATTGACGTTCGCTTTTTGCGGACGCAAGGGACGGCGGCACGGTGATGGCCAACGCGCTAACAAGCAAGCCCGGCCCTCCGCAAAGTCGGAGGTTGTAATCTCGCATGATGGAGTAAAGTACCGCACTATATAGGGGTCCCCCGGTAAGGCAGCGGTGTGCCATAGCATTATGACCGCCTTATAGAGGGAAGCCGCCTTATTTTTCGAGGTTTATGAGTGCATTCCCCAGTCATGCCAAGCCATTTTGACCGCCTTCTATCGGGATACCGGCTTATTAAGGAGGGCCTGCTGCTGTAGCAGCGAGCCCCGGGACAGCGCTGACCGTAGCTACTGCTGTATCGCAAGTAGCAATCGGGCCGCTGGGCAAAGCTCGCGTAACCGCAGCAGCAAACCCTGTTGTGTTGACTCATGGTTATGATCTGCTCCAGTACTTCCTGGGTGAAATGATACCCCTGGAAAAAATACAACGGTTTGTAAATTGAAGCACGGTACTGCAGGCCACTTTGGCGTTGCGTAGCGCGTCTGGTCCCAGAGGCGGCCCGGCCCGCCTGGTCCCTGCGTAACCCGTCTCCCCTTCCTCATTCGCCGCCGCCCCCTCTCAGCGTTGAAGGCGTAGGGTGGCTCATCATGTGTCGCCCTCCGTCCCATCCATGACGTAGCTGTGGACGGGCGCTTTTTCAGCACGTGAAATACATCCGTCCGGAGTCTGGTTGCGTTTCATTTGAAGTATTTTTCCTGCTTTGATTACTTGTTGGTTCAACAGCAGTATTAATAGTGTATCATACAGATCAGTCGTACGTACGTAGGTCCAGCGGGTGCGATAGTGTATCGTACGTGGTCGTATAGCTTTCGCTATTGTATCATCGTAGGACCGGTCATACGTACGACTACATAATACGACCACAGGATATACTCTAGAGGATATCCCGGCGTACTTATTATCCATATTGCGCGATGGCCTTTCCACAAAGAACCACCGGATCACTGCTTGTGACCGACGTACGTCTCTGGTCGAAATTTCCATCTTCTTTCAGTCAAGCAGGTTTATACACCATTATACTCAATTCCCCCTTGCACATTATAAGCTGGTTCGTTCCGCAGCCGTTATATTTTGGCCCCCTTTCAAACGGTTTTATCGAGTTGCCGTTCACAGAGTTTGCAACTGGAAGGAAGCCCGTTTTTGGGGACAAAATCACTTGGATTTAGTATGGTGTGGGGTTCGGGGGCTCTGAAGGGGTTAACGTCACCCTGTTGACCCTGATAGCTACACTAACTAGTTCTGGGGGGAGTCGCCGACCTACATCCTTAGTGACGACACAACCCTGAGTTTCACGCGCGATTGTTGTATCACACGCAGCTTGCAAGTATGATTTTCGACGAAGTCTTCGATCTCACAGCTGTATGAAGTGTATTTTTAATTGAAATATATCATCGTATAATGCATAGGAAGTCGGGTATGTAGCAGGATATTTTTTGTCTCCAGGTCGGGTACTACTGCTGTGTCGTAGTCAAGTTTATGTGCTATGGTGAACGGTAGGACCGGTAAAATAGTAGTGTTGCTTGTAGTACAGCAGTAGCGGCGACGGCGGTCTAAGAGATGGACAGCAGTGTTTTTGGTGTTTTGGTTGGCCACTTTGTCACCAGAGACATCGGGCAATATTGACTACAGTAAGAGGTTTTCGTTTGGTGTCGATTTAAGGTTCTCCAGGGTTTGGAATGTACTTTGACGCCTCCGGCAGGTGACGATTTAGATCATGTAGATCCTACTGTATTATCTAGGAGCAGGCAGATCCATGGTACATACGATCTGTACGGCTTAGATCATGTTTCCGGGTAGGAGCCGTGCGATCTGCGTTACCTAGCACATGTTTCGTGGGTTGGAGACGTCACAGATCCTATGCATCGTATCACGGCGACTGATACATGATGTAGATAATCTAGATCGTGATCTGTCCGCGATGATCAATTTAGTAGATCATATAGATGGTGATGTGTCCGAGATGATCTAGATCATGTACACGGTAATCTGTCCGAGACGATCTAGATCAATTATGTCGTGATTTGTCCGAGAGGCCATCTAGATCGTGATCTGCCCGAGATGATTTAGATCGTGATCGGTCTGAGGTGGGAATAGTTTTGGTACTGTGAGAATTGCCGCCCACCGCCGTGCTCCCTCCGGCTTGGCACCCTCCTCCCGCTCAGACGCTTGAACCCCGCCAGCTATACAAGATAGGGGGTGCAGCAGATTCCAAGAATTTTCTGAGCTCCCAACATGAGCTCAATAAAACTTCACCCGATACTACGTGACTTGGACGGCTTTCCCTTGCGCAACATTTTTTTACGCTACATGTTATACTATACTAGTTCTACGATAGAACTAACAATCTCGTAAAAGTATCAGACCAACCGGTAGTGTTTCCCCTCGTTGGAGGAGCTCAGTTGGTCACAACGTCAGAAACGTTTACCCCAAAATTTCGACCCGTACTGTGTGATGAGTCCTCCTGGACCTGAATCCTCGAGAGTGACTGTGAGTAGTGGGCCCTCGAGAGTGACCATGGGTACCTCTATCCTCGGGAGTGGGCGTGGGTGCCGTGCGTATTGTGCTTGTTGATCCTGGTACTAGCTAGCAGTGCTGAAAGGGCTGCCGCCGACCTATAACATCTCCTTCGTAAAGGCATGCGTACACACAAACGCACGCGGTCGTTTTGTCATGAACGCAGCGTGCGAAACTACTACTGAGTTTCGACGAAATCCTCGATCTCCCCATCCCAGCTGTATGAGTAGTGTACGTCTAGTTTTTAGAGAACGCCCGCGAAGAACGCTCTGATCTCGTGTCGATGATCCTCACCGAAATCGAGCTTTGACCACGGCAGCGACCACGACCACGAAAAAGAAAGAGTAGTGTAGAGTAGAAACTTCCGCGCTAGGAAAAGTGAACAACTGGGATCCGTTTTGCACCCGAAATCCGCTTTTTTTTTATCCCACCCAAGCGGCCATCGTTGACGTGCCCGCCCTCCCGCCGGTTGTCGAACGGACACTCCTAGCTGTGATGTGTACGTACAGCTGTGCCGTTTTCGGCCGGCTACACGTCTCGAAAGCTGACCTCTGTTAGCCGTGCTCTGAGTAAACCCTGTCGTGTGGCATCGGCTCGACGATGCGATTGACGATGCGTTTCGCTCAACTTGAGACAAACAAACGCCAGGCCGGTGCAAGCACGCCTCCTTGTCGACCCCAAGCTTCTGACACCGAATCTCTTGAATGTTTGCGTTGCATTGAGCAGATCGGGTTGCGCACGCCCCTGCCTGCCCGCCTGCCTGCCTGCCTTCCTGCTTGCCTGCCCTGCGGTTTCTTTCCTTCTCTTTGATTTTTTTTTGTGGTTGTCGAAAGTCTGGACTGGACCTGGCCGATTGACGTCCTCCAACAGGATCGCTCGTTGGCCGAACCGGTCCCTAGCCAATAGATCCACACATGGACAAAATATAGACCAATGGGCGAAAACGGCCCCGCCTACCACTAACCGTGTGCCCTGTGGTGTGGTGTGACCCCGGATCGGAAGTGGGGGGGCGGGGGGGCTGGAGAAAGAACTAGAACAGATTAGATGAGAAAAACACGCACACGGGCGCACCCAGCAATCGACCGAATTTCTACCTCTGTTTTGTATTTTTCCGATGCTTCCGTACGAGGTATCGTGCCACCCCACCGTTGCTGGAGGTGGGAGGTCGAATTGTCTATTTTTATGTGTCTTGTCACCTTTATCGCTCCCCTCAAAGAATGGATCTCCCTCGTTTTCTAAGTCCGTGATGGACGCTGCTGTTAACCCCTTTACAATTGGAAACCCGTTTTTGGGGACAAAATTACTCGGATTTAAAATTACTCGGATTTATGGGAGGGGTTCGGGGGCTCTAAAGGGGTTAATGGTGAAATTACGAGAGCTGTGAGTCGGCAGCATTTCACGACTAAGCACTAAGTGGAGATGCCGGTAGCCAACTACGTTGCTTTTATCGGGAAGTCTGCTGGCGAATCCAACTGATGGGTAGCCGACTTGCCGACTCAAAGTCAGGAGAGCGAAGCGAGTCCAGTCAGCCCCGCCCCCCCCGGCCGAGAGGGCGCCGCCGAACATGGAAACATGCACTCCGCATTAAACATGCGACGAGTATGGAAACCCCAATAAGTCCGATAGTCAACACCTCCGTAAAACGACTACCAGGTATTTTTTTTCAATTTTTTTTTTAGTAAAACTTTTAGTCTCCAGCTCAACTCATAAGAGGTTGTATGTCCTACCCTCAGCGACCTTCTGGACAAGCCGTGGTCACAGGTGCCTTCCCTACTCCTCCCCAGTATTTGCCTTAATTTTTTTCGCGCATAGAGTGCAGAATTTCCACTTTTCAGCTTTTCATGGTCGTCGGTTTGCATCGAATTTCTACTGTAGTCCGACTGACAACTCGTTGACAACTTCGTGCCGACTCAGAGCTCTACTAAGTATCTCCGTACTACCCTACCTAACGTAATTGATCTCCATCGATTTCGATCACGATCTCCATTCAACGTTGACCATACCCGGCAGGCGTCCCCTGCAGAGTAGTAGGTGAAATCTCGTCCGTACTATAGTCAATAATGCGGTTTGGAATCAATCCTCCCGAGTGCATGCCCGTGCTCGTAGGGACTTTGAAAAGTTGACTAGCGGAGCGCGGGAGAGCGTGTGAGTTCGCAAATTCGATGAAAATCGACGAGGTCGTAAAAGAGCTGAAAAGTGGGAATGCTGAATGAACTCTATGCGCGATAAAATAAATGAGGGCACGTACCGGGCGGGGAGAAGGGAAGAAAGACACCTGTGACCTCAGCTTGTCCAGAAGCTCGCTGAGGGTGAAATTTCGTGCGTGTTGAGCTGGAAAGTTAACACCCACCCTCACCCTCACCCTCGTTTGGCTTTCCCCGAAACTGTCGAAGTCCGCCGATGTCGTAAATGATCTTCAACCCTGACAACCCACCCCTCAAATGATCGATCTCTTATACCACGTATATATATTTTTTTTTTTTTCTCGTATGTAATTTCCTTTTACGAGGTATTTATTGTCTTGGCCCTTTTTTCTCTTCTCCTTCTCTCCCTCCCTAGACGGGACTCAGGTCTGGGGTCACTAAAGCTGTCTCTTCTCCGCCCTCCTCACCGCGATACGCGCCTTCCTTTTTATCGCAACATTGTCAGTGGACAGGCAAGACTTTGGCACTTTCTTCCCTCTTTCGATTCGCGTCGAACTGTCGTTCAACTCTAACCATTGCCAAACACCAACGCCGTTTTTGACGTATATTTCTCTCTCTGTTAGGCCTGACCACTGCGTTGTGATCAAGGGGCCGGGTTCGGTGAGCGCGGGGGGGTCTGCTTTGACTCCACCCGGGAAGGACAGGGGGGGGCCGTCCGCTTCGACGCCCACGTCCGGGAAAGACAGAAGGCCAAAGGGAAGCTTTGGGGCTACGGAGAGAGCGCCGGTGAGTGCGCAAGGCGGCCGCGCCACGCCTATTGGGTTGTTGGTTGACTTGCCGGAGAAGCCTTACCCCATGTAGAACTGGATTGTTTATCCCACACTCGTTGTTTCGTGGGAAATCCACACCAGTTCAGAGCAGGAGGCTCTGACGAAGTATGGTGACAATTGAAGCATTGAAAGAGAGTGGTTTGCTGTCTTCTGCGAGTCGTAGTCGTATCGTATCGTATGTGGTTCCCGAAAATCATCGCCTCAGGTTATGCTCCGCTCTCGCCCAACATACGCCATGCTAAATGGTCCTGCGGACGACGGCCACGCAGCTTGTTTTGTATGATAATTTATATAATTACACCTCTATCCCTACCCCCACTACCCTATCCTACCCTACCCCTGCCTTACCCTACCCCTGCCTTACCCTACCCCGACCTACCCTACCCTACCCCTACCCTACCCCTACCCTACCCTACCCTACCCCTACCCTACCCTATCTTACCCTACCCTGCCCTGCCCTGCCCTACCCTACCCTACCCTACCCTACCCTACCCTACCCTACCCTACCCTACCCTACCCTACCCTACCCTACCCTGCCCTGCCCTGCCCTGCCCTGCCTCTACCTTGTCCTGCCCTACCCTACCCTACCCTTCCTTCGATGAATGCAGCTCACCCGTAAGGGATCGCACTTGTCTCTAGCGTCGGAGCAATGCGCGGCGTCGGGCATTCCTTCGAACGCATGGGGAACGGGGTCCGAAGTCGGCAGCGTGCGCAAAGATGCCGCCAGAAAGGCCGATGGCGGGAGTGTCTACGATAAGAAGGGCAAAAGGTGAGGTGACGCGGGGGATGGCGAGAAGGGCGGGACGGGGGAGGAGAGGAGGGTGCGTGCCAGTACTCAGTTCTGGCTTGCCTCAGTTTATTTGATTGTTGACCACGCATTATTTTCGGTACGGAAAACTGTTCCTACTCATAATATAGATATTCCTACTCATGATATAGATACCTACAACGACCTTTGGGCGCTCATTTCGCTCGACGTTCATTCGTTACATTTGAGGGCTGTTGCTTATCTTGTACATGTGTGTTGTTTTTGTAAGTATATCTGGGTGCTGATTTGTTTCGTATCGTTTATTTGTCTTTTCGTGCCGTTTTGCTTCGTGTCGCTGCGCGTCGCTTTGTGCCGTTTCGTATCGTTTTCCACGTCGTTTCACGTCTCGACGGCATGCAGTGGTGGCGACGATCAGATAATCGGACGACTCCTCGCGTCGGAGGTAAGAGAAGGACTAACCATACCGAATTCATCTGAGCCATACCGACTATCGAACCGACCCGAACCGAAATCGAAACGGAAACCGAATCGATTTTTTTTTTCCCGAACCGAATCGAACCGATCCAACACGAAACGAAACGGAAACCCAACAGAACAGAACAGAACAGAACAGAACCGAACCGAACCGAACCGAACCGAACCGAACCGAATCGAACCGAACCGAACCGAATCGAACCGACACACGAAACAGAGACCGAAACGGAAAACGAATCAGATCGAATCAAACCGATACCCGAACCGAACAGCAACAGTGTGGCAATTGCGTGAATGGAGCAAAATTGAATCAGAGCAGCATACCATCGTACACCGCTTGCGATATTTTGTCGTTTTAATATTTGGTTTCGTTTGCTTGCGCTTTTGTGGCTCTTTTTCGCGTGTTCTTGTAATGAATGGCAGGCGTTTTCTCGAGTTCTTGCGGCGGCGGTGGCGGATCGCGTGAGGACGGAAGTTGCGAACAGGGTGAGTGCGAGTGTGAAACCATGCCAGACTGATGGGTATCATGGTTATACGGCCTGCGTTGGCGTGGAGCTCGTTACCTTGTCTCTGCAATCATGATCCAACTCCATATTCCAAGTAGTTTGGGCCGAAGGTAGAGCGCGCTCATCAACTGCAAGGGTGGTCCAGTGCTGGTTCCAAGCACTTTGGCCCAAAATCTTGTGTATTTCGCGGTTTGTATGGGGGATTCTGTTTTTTGTTGTCGCGGTGCGCTAGATTTTAAGAGATTGACCATTTACATTTAGCCCCCCCCCCGCCCCCCCCCCCCCCCCCCCCCCCCCCCCCCGGGATGGGCTTGCGAAAAATGAGCCAATGTTAGAAAACCATCACAAAACCTCTAGCAATTTCTTGTGAGTATATCGTTTTTTTTTCCCCGCGGGATAGACTTGATGGAAATGAGCCAATGTGAGAAGGCCATCACAAACCACTTGATATTTGAGTTGGATCTTTTTCCCAGCAGAAAGAGGGTTTGCGTCAACTGGAAGGGGGCGCGCTCTCTTGTGAAGTCCCCATATCCCTTGTTGTTTTGCGCTTTCAACATCGTCTGAATTCAGTGGCCCTTGATTGCCCCCGCCGGATTTTGTCGTCGCTCTTCGTTTGATCGATTGGTTGCTCGTCTGCTGCGGTGCGGTACGGACCTGGCTCTTCGTGATCGATCGATCGGTTGATTGATTGATTGATTAATTGATTGATTGATTGATTGATGACTACTGTAAGTTGAATACTGGATTCGTTGGTTGATGCTTGGTTGCTTGATGAATTGATCACAGCATAATTTTTTTGATTGAATTGCTGCCTTGTTTGATTGTTTGGTTTGATTGGTTGATTGGTTGATTGCGTAACGTAACTGACTGACTTGACTGGTTGATTGATAATTGGTTGATTGATTTTTTTGCCTTGCAGGAAAAACAATCGAAGAGCGAGCACGAAGCTTTGTTGAACCGGATGTGCGAACTGGAGCAGATGGTGGACGACGCCGGCGGGGCAATGGACGACATTGCCGTGAGTAAAACACACTGTGTATACATATACTGCTGTCGGATGTGTATAGCTCGTGCGCTCGAGCGGAGAAGTACACGTACCCAACGTTTCCAAGGTTTGTGTTCTCTAGGGAACACCCCAACCATACCCGGGGTATTTACCCCCGGTATTACCCTACAAAGAACTTCTGGGAGTTCTGTAGGACATTCATACCCGTACCCGGAACTTCTGGAAGTTCTGTACGACATTCATACCTGTACCAGGAACTTCTGGAAGTTCTGTACGCCAATGGCACAATTACCCGGGGTACGATCATACCATTTTTATTACTTTTGTGTGTGTATGTACGCCGGTGCCACAATACCCGGAACTTCTGTGAGTTCTGTAACACTTCCGTACCGTACCCGGAATTTCTGTAAGTTCAGTAAGATCCCCATACCCTTACCTGGAACTTCTGTGACTTGTGGAAGACGGTGGCACAATAATACCCGGGGTACGGGTATACCTTTGTTACAATACCCGGAGAGCCCACGTCAATTAATTCAGGTTTGAACCCAAGGAGTGTGTATGCACTTGATTATGATGTCATATCTTGTCAGTGAGACAAACCGAACACCGAACATGAACAGTACGTAGTATATCAAATAGTATCACCCACTGTTCACGTTTATTTCGCTTTTAAGGGCACGTATGCAAGTTGGATGAAATCCTCCACTTCAAAACGAACTCCCCCCCCGAGGGGGTGTGCATTTACCCGGGTATTACCCGTACCCGGAACTTCTGTAAGTTCTGTGGGGCATTCGTACCCGTACCTGAAACTTCTGTAAGTTCTGTACGCCCGTGCCACAATACTTGGAACTTCTGGAAGTTCTGTAAGACTTTCATACCCGTACCCGGAACTTCTGTGAGTTCTGTAGGATATCCACACCCGTACCCGGAACTTCTGTGAGTTCTGTACGCCCGTGCCACAATACCCGGAACTTCTGGAAGTTCTGGAACACTTCCGTACCCGTACCCGAAACTTGTGGGAGTTCTGTAAGATTCCCATATCCTTACCGGAAATCCACAAACTCTACAGAACATAACCTTGACATGTTTCGCCTTACCCCCGGTGCAGTACGATCCAGAGTACATAATGACTCACCCCTTTCCGTACTGCCTGGCATGCCTTTTGTCATCACCGCTACCGCTGGCGCTGCTGCTTGTGCTGCCGCCGCCACTTTCTTGGTCTGTTGCTTTGCCTCGACGCAACTCGGCTTGCGCAGTCGATTGTCTGGACGATAAATAAACGAGTCGCCCCTTCTCATTGTCCAGCATTTTATTCTCGCCACCTATCGCTGCTGGTACTGGTGCTGGTGCTGCTGCCGCCGCCGCCGCCTCTTGCTCTATTCTTTGTCTCATTCGTTGCCGTTGTCGTTGTAAATGCCTTATTTTTGTTTTTATTTGTCTTTGCCGCGGTCTTGACGCGACTGTTTTTATGCGCAGTCGATGGTCCAGACGATATCGGAGACCGTGGCGTTAGCGCCAAACGAGACCGATTCGAGAGATGCCGCAGGGGGCGGCGGCGGCGGCGATGCGGGTGGAGGCGGGCGCGACGACGCTAGGGTGGCGGAGCTGACGAAGCTTTTGTGCACCGTGCACGATATGTCTTCGCAGGTAGGTGGAGAGGGAGGGAGGGGGGGGGGTGGGGTGGGGGTACTCATTTCATGCATAACCAGCTATGCATGTAATGAGAGGCTGGGGGGACGAAATAGAGAGGTACATATGTATTGCTAGAGAGAAAATACCGTAAGCGAAGACCCACGGAGAGAGTGAGAGTTTTTCTTGCGTGCTCCCTGATGTGACCGTTTTTTTTTTTTCATGTGCCCATTGTGGCCTGGTGTTTTGCTCGTTATTGTATGTGTCCCAGGCGGCCGACCTTCTGCGTTCCGAGAGAAAGGAGAACCAAGTCCGCGTGCAGTACCTCGCGGAGCGCGTTAACGAGCTGGAGAGCGCCAACCGGAATCTTCTCGCGGGGGAAGGGAGCACACCGTCGGAACCCATGGAAGGGTGACGTTGTGATTGATTTATTCGTCGAGTTTGATTGATTTATTGGTCGGGTTCGATCGAGTTTGATTGATTTTGGTCGATTTCGATCGATTTTGGTCGATTTTGATCGATTTTGATCGGTCTCGATCGATTTTGATCGGTTTCGATCGATTTCGATCGGTTTCGGTCTATATTGATCGGCTTTGGTCGATTTTGACCGGTTTCGACCCGTTTTCGATCGATTCTCGCCTGATCTTTTGGTTGTATCGTTCGTCTTGTATTTTGATGTTGTGCTCCAACGAAGGAAGTGCAGACGAAGAGAGAGGTTTTTGTGCATTTGGTGTTTGACAGGGTGGTGGTGGTGGTGGTGGTAGCGGTGGTCAAATATCCGAGAAGATGTGCGGCAGGCGAAACCTGTCGCGGGATGTGTGTGTGGGGGGGTAGGGGATGGGGGTGTTCGATAATAGCACCTCCAAGTCCTTGTCGCGGGGGTAGTGGTGCTCGATTATAACGCTTCGAAATCCTTCGTCCTGGGCAAAATGTTGTAGGAAATGTTTGTATAATAGCGCTTGTTGGGGGCCGTGTTTTGTGGCGTTTTCCTGGGGGGCTAGGGGCGGGGGCGGGGGAGGAGAGTCTGCGACGACGGAGGCGGTAGCGGATGCGCTGTTGTTGTGTGAAGTATAATCACGCGCATCGCACCCCGAAGATGTCTACCCAGTTCCTCACAGACGTTAAAAGAAAGGAGCTTTTTAGTCGCTGCTGATGATGGTAAGGAAGGGCTGCCCCGCTCGAGTGAGGCCCGGCGTGTAGCAAGGATTTGGCAAGTCTAAGGTTTCGCCGTGTATGGCAAGTGTACGTATACCGCACCCCGTGGGATGAGTTTACGACTTTTTTTTTTTTTCTCAGAAATAGTGAGGTGGGCGCGGAACAACGGAAATGGCGGCGTCGGACGGTCTCGTGGAGGTCTTTGTCGCGTAGACGCGATGCCCGGCGTTTTGCATTTCCTACCGGTGTTTTGAATAATTGTGCAATGGGGATCGCTCGAGGGGTGCGTTTTGCTAAACAATCACTTTAGCCATACGCGGTAGGGAAGGATGAGACTAGACATGCCTTGGAGTAGGCAAGGGGGCTATAGCAAGACTGAGGCTGGGTGGGGCAAAGCAAAGCTAGGCAAGGCCAAGCTGGGCATTCTTTGTCCTCGCGAAGGCGCGGGAGGGGCAGGGCGGTTGTGTTGTTATTGTGCAGCGAGGTGGTCCGCCCCCCACCCCCCCCCCGCCTTTTTCTTTCTTATCGGTTTTGGCTATTATGGTAGCGCGGCGCGGCGTGCGTGCCGGGAAAAGTTTCTCTTTTTTGTTGGCTGGCGTCGACCTCCGCCCAGGATCGAACATAGAAATAAAAAGCTGACTGTGGGGATGGGATGGGATAAACTTTGATGAAGGAGAGAGTGAAATGAAATGCTGTAACCGTGTCGTGACGCTAGTAAGGATTGATTATGGTCCAGTTTGTCTTAACCGTCCGCATTCTCCGCTATGTCATGCGTTTTTTGTTGCTGTGAGCATCTTGTGCGGCATGAGATGGAAAAAATGAATTTGCGGGCGCATTCACTAGTCCCCTAAGAGTGGACGATAGAGGTGTTTCCCGACCCCTCCACGGTAATCACATGAGGTACCCCCTTTGTGCGGGCTGCAAAAAGTATCCTATTCTAATTCCAAGTTGGTTGTTCCCCGGAAAACGTGGGCGCAGTTCTAAAGGACGGTACGATGTTTTTTTTCTTCTTTCGTTTCGGAGAGGTCGAGAAGGGGGGGGGGAGGGGGGGGAGGATGGGGGGCGTTTGTTTGGTGTGGTGTCTAATAATGTTTTTTTTTTATGAACCCCTTTTTGTGACTTGGTGTGACGAAAACTGTGGCCGGTGAAAGACGGTTGCAGGCAGCGTCGACAACACGGAGAATAGTAGTCTGGGCTGATGAGATTGAGGGGGTGTTGTGTCCGACGAACTGCGCCCGGATTTCAATGAAAGTGGCTTCACGACAGTGCGCGCAGTATCAATCAGTATGATGGTACTCGTGGTGCTGCTGCTGCTGCTGTGCGCTGCGCAAGATACTTGATAAGACCTCGTTCGTTTTTTTTTGTCGCCACACATCTTTTTTTGTGGTTGGGTCTCCAGAGGACTGAGTTCCCAGTTCGTTCGCGATGTTGTCCTTTCGACGATCTCACGACGAAGGATAACCCATTGGAGAGAGCAGGGCGATCGACGCATGCTTGCCCGAGCTAGCTCGCGCGCTTTTTTTTCCGGGGTGGGGGGGGGTCTGGGTCGGGCACAACGCGCGATCAATAAATCGAACAATCTATGGGGTGATGGAGCAAGATAGCGGTGATGCTAGTGGTAGTAGTGGTAGGGATAAAAGGGTTGGAAGAAAAGTTATTTTCTCTGTGCACTCTGTCTTGACCAATGCAAGACTGGAGTTCTTCACTCGGAAAACTCGACGTTTGACCTAGGAAGCTCGAAGTTTTTGACCAAAATAGGAAAGAAGCTCTAGTTTTGCCCAATAGGATAACTGCGGGCAGTTTTGACCAATGGGAAAATCGCTTTGCCAAGATTTGGAGGCAGGAGACCTTTCTTCTCTCGGTGCGTTCTGTTTGGAGGCGGTTTTGCCGCGGCTGTCGCGGCCGAGTCGGTTACCGAATGTTAGTTGAGTTAGTTGGTTGCTGGACAGTTAGCTGGTTGCTGGACACCCTCTACCCTTGAGTGGAAGCGAGAAGAGTAATTCCTTCCGCTCACGTGTGATGCCATTGGGTCAAAGGGGGATATTTCTCGTGTAGATTTGTTCCTATGCACGGCCGGTGTTTGTTCCGATATAATTAGTCGGTCGGTCGCTCTTGAGCTAGCTGCGTGGTCTTTGTTATGGCTATATGGTATAATGTTATATCGCGATACTCTTTGCCTACGTATTTTAATGGTTGGAACGCACACACTCTATCCTAGGAGGGGGGGGGGGGGGGGGGGGGGGGGGGGGGGGGGATGTTTTCTTTACCGTGCTGCTTGGTGACAGGCAGGTAATTCCGCGCTGATTGGAAGCGAGCTGCATATTATATACCGGTATCAATTTGGGCCCGGGGCTGGGGGGGGGGGGGGGGGGGACTTGCTCTTTGTTCCTTTTCCTTTTGCGGAAGTTCTGCAGACCCGCTTGCAACGGTTCTACATGAGCACTTTTCGTTTGGGGTGGACGTTTATTATTTGTTTCTCGTCATGTACTTTTTCCATTGATAAATATTGCCGCTGTAGCATACCCGGTTTTCTATTTGATACATCCTACAGATGGATGTAGCATACCAGGTATATTAACCACAAAAGCGACGCGTTGCTTCTAAATGATTGTGTAGCAGTTATTTCGTATCGGGTATGGTGCATATCATGTATCTGTACCATGTATGTGTTATACCGTACCATATCACCAGTAAAGCTGCGTATTGTGTATATCTACGAGTACATCCATGTCGGGTTTTTTTTTGTTTTTTTGCCATACCAAGTATGGTGAACTAATATCGTAATAGAGCTACGTGTTGTGTACTTTTACAGTACATCTATCATGTGTGTTTTCCTTTTTTTTTGGTCCTGGATATACATCATTCGGCGATGGGAACTCTCGTCGTTTTTCGCGGTTTCATCACACGGTCGGTTTTGGCTGGTGATGGGCCGGTCAGTCTGCTTGCTGCCAGTGGTAGCTACACACACGCAGACGTGTCTTGCCCGTAGCTCGGGTCGACTTGTCGTGCTTTCCTTACTGGCCATATTTTCATGGACAGAGGCACGGACGGACAAAACGTGCCCGCGTCGTTCTGCACTCCACTTTATAGACCATGAGACCACGCGAGGTGGTCGCCTCTACAGCAATTATGGGCGGTGCGTGTCAGCGGCATACACATCGTGGCAGGGCCGTAACTATCTCCATGGACATACAGTATAATACGGGAAAGTTCACTGGTCATGACTTACCCGACCTGGCACGGGTCGGGTCAACAGGCTTTTAAAATCTCATGGTCCCATCCTGTCGGATCAGTAGGTGTTCGAAAGTTCACGGGTCGGATCCAACACCCTGATCTGACCCGGCCCGCGACACAGTGACCCGACCCGTAAAAAGCCCTGCATACAATACCAGGTAGGCCACACGCACCGGGATGCAATAATTGTGGGCGGTGCGTGTCAGCGCCATACGCATCGTGGCCGGACCGGGCCGGGCCCGTAACTGTCTCCATGGATATATACAGGGGATTTCACGGGTCTTTACCAAACCTGGTGCGGGTCGGGTCAAGAGGAGGCTGTCGAAATTTCGTGGGTCTATTCCTGTGGGGTCAGCGGAGGTGTCGAATGTCACGGGTCGGGTCAGTTTTTTTTTTCCAAATCTCACGGGTCGGATCCGATCACCCAGACGACCCAAATCGGGCCGTGAGAAGTGGTACGGTCCATGAAAAACCCTGAATATATGACGAGGTGAAGTACACGCACCGGGACGTGCCCTCTCTCTCCGAAGACAGAAAGCTTCTCAGCGTGACAAACAAACGCACAGAAATATTCCTGTGTACCTGGTACGTGTTGTGTAGATAAAACCCTGCTACTACTACGTACTGGTTGGTACCGGGTGGTATTAACAATAATAGTGCTTTCGGGAGCTTGAAAATATCTGCACGCTCAGAATTCCGCACGCAAGTTTCGGCGACAAAAATACTCTTTTTTTTACGGAGATTTTGATATTCTGCAGTAGTATAGTAGTGTGTACCAGGTATTGAATTATTCATGTTTCTGCCTTTTTCTCACGTCGCTGAAAGCGCGAGAAGAGCGTGAGTGAGTTATTCTAGCAAAGTTCGACGAAAATCTACAAGCAGGAAATGCCGAACCCTGCGTGCGATGAAGTAGAGAGGGGTTGAGGGGGGGGGAGAGGGAGACGTCTGTGACCATGGCGTTGTCTGTGACTACGGGTTTCCCCGAAGGCCGCCGAGGGTACAACGCGAAAACCTCCGATGAAGAGCCGGGATCTGCTAAAAATGTCGCAAGTAAGTGCTTGGTTGTCGGGGCATCATCGCCGTACAGCTGCGTCCGGTACCTTTTTTTGTAGTGCCGGCTGGGGTGTATGGTCGCTTTCAGGGGACATCCTGGTCGTCTCGCTCGGGTGGTTGATTCAGCGATGCTGTTCCTAAGGCTGAGCGGACTTCCAGCGATTGGCCATAACATGTGGGCGGGAGGGCGATTCAGCGGTGCCGCCCACGCGTTTTTGGCCGCAGGCGAGAGTGAGAGGAAGGTCGGAGACGCCCTCCTCCGTTTCATCGAGGAAGACGATGGAGAGAGAGGGGGGGCACTGACTGTTGCTCTTCTCATCTTGGTGCGTGGCAAAGATCCCCCCCCACCCCCCCCTGCTATTGAATATTATCACTGCTTTTCTTACAGTACACGCTTGATTATTTTCCCCGCCCTGAAGAATGCCTACATTAATAAGGTGTCATACGCCCAGAGAGACCGCTTCAATTTTCCTAAACACTTGTTGCATTTATCAAGAGTGGGACTGGTTCGTCAGATGATCGCGCAGGCGCGCAATTCGACGGGGACCCGCAGAGGAAGAATTGCGGGGTTCGGTTTGGATGGAAGGCGCACGTCGACATATTAGACTATTATGCCATGCTACGATAGAGATAGTAAGATCTCTCTGCACCGGTTTTTTTCTCGATCCGCACCTCGCTTGATAAGGAACCTCTATTTCTCAGCTATTTTTGTCCCTGAATTCGGGGGCGAAAACTTAAAAATCGAGCAAACCGAAAATGCAAAACCGATCCACAAACCCATTTGCCTACACCGTACGCGTACAAACAAACAAACAATATTTACGGCAAAATGATAATGACATCCCGACGATTTTGGGTTAATAAAACCCATTTCCAGAACTCGAAAAATGATCCCAGTCTAACTTTCAAGTGTTTCATCCCCATGTCGCGGGATTGCGGTGCTAAAAAAGGTTAACTTGAGGAGCCCCGCCACACAGAACACATTTTGGCCAAAATCAGGTATAATACCTTAATACTTCAATCGTAGCTCACGTCCGCCGTTATATCCGCCCGCGCGACAGGGGATACTGTTAAGGTACGGCCTTGAAAGGCCTGGATTTATCTGATTTGATGGATAATTCCAGGCCGTTTTCGTATGAGAGGTTGGCGTTTTCTATTCGGGATAGCCAGGAACCAGGAAACATAATCGAGGCACGCACGCGCCTCGCGTCTTCAGATGCTATCCAAGGCTCTGGTGGAAAATAATGAAGCTATCTGCGAAGTACGTTTCTACCACGGTCAAGAAAGTGAATACTCATCGACGAGGACCTGCTCAATAGGCAGACCTGCAGGGGACACACTCTTGTGTCCCCGCCCAATAACTTCAGAAATGGCGCCGTCGGCAGGACTAACACACCCCAGCTTAGCCCATTTCCAGCGCTCGCCTTATTTTTTTCCTAGTCTTTTTAAGTCCAAGTGTTTTGTCCCCATGTCGGGAGTGAGTGAGGTGCTAAACGGGTTAAGGGGGGTCATGGCTCGGGCTTTGGTAGTGTACTACCACTGTTGAGCAGCAGTCTTCGACAAGGGTACAACAGTACAGAGGGGCGCCTGAGAACTACTTTGAGAAATTCGGTCGGAAGCAATTGAGGCTTGTTTTCTCACGACTAAGAAATAGAGGCTCGTTGTTTTCACACTCTAGAACAAGAAATGTGAACATGATTGAAGAAAAGGTGGTCAGGGTCGGGTACCGTGTACAAAAACGCAGATAGTAGCCACTCGTAGACTTCGTGTTTGACGGTGTCGCGACCAACAAAAATTGAAAACAGCCTCCACGCTGAATTGGCGTTTCAAGGTAAAGTAGCGGGCGCCTCCTGCAGTGGCGTTTTGGTGGATCCTCCGGAGAGCCGTGAGCGATCTCTTTTTTTGTGCTTTGTCCAATCAAACCACATAGTGTGTGCCAGTCAAAGCTTTGCTCGAAATGAGACGTGGCCGATGTTGAACGTTGAATACTCTTTAAACCGTTCTATAATATTTACTGCGAAACATATATCCCACACCGATTCCAAGTAAGCTGTTTCCACACACGTGGGTGTAGTCCTAAAACTGCAGCGCTGTTCGCCATTCGCATGTAACGTTTCGACTCCAAAACAATGTTCATCGACGCGACGCACCAACCAATATCTACCAAGCAAAATAAGAAAGCCGCCTCATGGCAGAGGAACCCCCATGAACGCACCAGCGCGTACGTACGTGAACTCGCATCATACACCAAGGTTATCGTACCCAAGCGTAAGAGTCCGTGGCGGCGAAACAACACCCAGCGTACGTCTGCTTCAGAGAGCTCTTCTTCTAACCTTTGAACCCATCTACCCGGGGCTGCCGAAAAAGAAGTCCCACACACAGAGTCCAACGAAGTCTGTCCCCCAAAAAAGTGACTGTGGCTCCAAAGTTTTTGTTTTCCGACCCCGTCACTGCTGCGAAAACAACAATCTCATTATAATTCCAAGCAGGGTGGGTGTACGTCCACAAGACGGGCGTGAAGTCATAAACCGGTCAAGCAACGAACCAACAAAACGTACGGAAGGGGGGGTGACGTTTGGGGCCATATCCTGCAGCGGCGCGGGGTCACTTGCCATCGTGACCTCCCCATATTCCTTTGCGGCCTTAATCTGTTTTAACTTGCGAAATGAACCCGCAACGGCATGGTAAGCTACACGCTGCGTAAAACAGTCGCCTGGAGCATTTTTTCCCGTGAGGTAGACAGTCACTCGTGCGAATGGCTCAAACCCAGGAGCGAAAATGTGGGTTTTATACCACTAGTGCCGTACCCTTGTTCGTACAGGCTTACAGCCCCTTAGTTATCGGTCCAACGTGCCCAACCATAGTGGGCAATGAACTGCGCGACAACAGGCCCCACGGGCTGTGTTGCTGCACAGCAGTACACACATCGTGCGCGCAGAAGTGGGCTGGCTCGCCACGATAATCTACCGCAAGGCACCCCCGCTACAGGACAATCCATCTTAACCCCTTTACAACTGGAAACCCGTTTTTGGGGACAAAATTACTTGGATTTAGTATAGGGAGGGGTTCGGGGGCTCTAAAGGGGTTAACCCGTTTCGCACTGCGCTCCCGAAATAGGGACAACACATTTGGAATTAGACTAGCAATATATTTTAGAGGTTGGAAAAGAGGTAAGACACCCGGCTGGACGAGAAACCCCTCGGTGACACCCGGGTAACGACGCGAAGGACTGCACAAAAAAAAACATGCAAATACCTTGAAACATAAAAAAGCAGGTTTGATCGCGAATGTGACAAACCTATCGTACCGCTGCCGTTCTGCTCAGGAGTGGGGCATCACTGCTTCCAGACCACCGGGAGCTTGCATCGAGAATATCGTCTCGCTTTTCTATCACTCATCGAGACGCAAAATTCCTGATCCATTATACAAAGTATAGGAACAAAACAGCGTACCGCCGGGCATGCAGCATGCAGACCGCCCCCCCGTCCATATCGCCAAAAAACCGCGAAAAAATACAAACCAGGTCGCCGCACTCGCCGTTGGCTTGCAACAACACGCACGGTATGGTGTGCGCTCCTCCAATCCCGCCTGCTCGATCCTCCTCCGAAACTTCAACCTGCCGCGCCAACTACATCAGGGGACCCCCTTTCCCCTATGCTTTCAGGCCAGCCACATCAGGAGACCCTCGTCTCCCATCACGCAGAAAGGTTAGGATAGGAATCACCCCCCCCCCCTCCTCCTCATCCTCTTGCTCTTAGCCCTCCTCCTGCTCCTACTCCCCCCCCCCCCCGTTCATCCTCCCACCCTCCCAGTCTTAACTCCCCCCCCGCCGCCTCTTCCTCCTTCTGCTCATCCCAACAAAGCGTCTCGTGGCAAGGACGCCGCCGCTGCTTCTCTAGGCTCCGACTCGCGTCCTTCCTCTCCCCCCTACTTCTCCTTCTCCTTCGAGGGTTCTCAGATGCCGCCGCTGCCGCCGCTCGTGCCGCCGCCCTTCCCCTTGCGGCGGCACAAAAGAGCGCTCACCCTCACCCCCGACCCCCCCGCGCTCCCCTACAGACAACAACCGCCGCGCGTCTCCCCCCTCCCCCGCCACCTTCACCTCCATGTTTGGAGAACCATCATCCGGAGCATCCACGATCGGGGCGGAAGCAGGCGGATCCACGTCTTCCGCACCCCTCAACCCCCCACCCCCCCCCGTCACCTCGGCCTCCGCCTTGGAATCCCCATCGGCACGGTCGCCGCCGCCGTTGCCCCCGTCTTGATTTGCTTCTTTGCTTGATTTGTCGCCAGAATCCGACGGCTGCAGCACGATGTGGTCAAGGGTTGCTCCTAGTTTTTCCACGAGCACTTGCTGGATCTCGATGACGCTGTTCGTCAGGTTTCCCACCTCGTACTGCAGCGCCTCCATCTTTTGGCTGTGCGGTGGGAGGAGGCATGGACGAACGAGCGACCGTCGGTGGAGAAGGGATGGGGGGTTAGGGGGTCTGTCTAAGTACATCGCGTCGGGGTTGCAGGAGCGAAGCATCTAAATTCTCGGCGCACAACGTAACGGAGGCGAAAGGTGTACTTGTCGCTTGGTACGCAGGTACAAGGCGCTTCGCTCCACGGGCGGCACCCGCCCGCTACGCTTGCTCAAACATACCGAAACGTGAAGCGGACAGAGGTCCATGATTTGGTGCAACTTACGACCTGCAAAAACAAGAGCTTCACGCTCCAGGAAACAGCCCAGGCGTCGAACTTGCGGATGAATCACACCATTCGTACCAAAGAGAAAGGACGCGGAGGGAAGAGTAGTAGTGTTGTATCTTAATGAGCTCGAAACAAAGGACAGTCCTTCGTGCATCACCAGCTACTCATGCATAGCTGCTGCTTGTGGTTGTATACCAGGTACGTTTTTTGGCCGGGCAGATTTCGATGTATGCGTTCACTTTGAAAACACAGCGAGCCGTAGAAGATGCTCGACGACATGATGGGTCTCGGCAACTCTGTCTTCTATGGTTTGTATTGTCGCGCTACGATCGGCGCGTTCTACGTGATTTGCTCCGTTGTGCTGGGCTGATGGCGCTGTGCTGTGCTTGCAGTCGATGGTCGACGACAAAACATGCTAGCCCAGGAGCTGGGTGTATTCGTTTTGTGATTTGGGCAGAGGGAGATAGATGCGCAAATAAACGTGCACTGCTTGTGCGTACGAAACAGATAGGTGCGTAAACAAACGTACACCGCTGGGCGTACTGCCGGCAATCTAGACCCGAGTTGTACTGGTACATCTAGAAAAAAAGGACACATAAAAAATTCGGGGGGAAAAGCGGGCCGTAATTGTTCCACAAACACCATAATCCCGCCAACTCTGACTAATCGTACTTAAACTACTTGCGTTGTCGCATAGCAGCTTCGTATTACTTGCGCTTTGATGCTTTGCAGGCTGGGTGCACTGTCCTTTGCCGTTCTGTCGTTGTGATACATGCTCGACGGAACATTCTACCAATCCTATAGCTCTGACAGCTGCGGGTGGGTGTGTTTTTGTTGCGATTGGAGCAGAAGAAACAGGTGCAAAATAAACGTGTACTATCTGTAGTCTACGAGCAACTGTCAAATGATATGATACGTGCGAAGTATACGTCCATGTACGTTTTCGAATACACTTTTCATACTCGATTTTTGTTATCGGCACTTTTTACCATGACTCATGTGTAGAAACGGCTACCTTGCTCGACTCTTGTTTTACTCTAACTCGAGTTTTAAAGACCCGTTTTTTTACTTATTAAAAACAGAAATCTTAATTTTAGTGGGAAAATATATATATTGAAATTAATATGGGGCAATTATCCTGAAGGTAGTGTTGATTTCTTGTCTTCAAGTCAGTATTGGATTTTTTGTCTTGATTTAGTGTTGGAGACATCCCGAAGAGCACGAAGAAAGCGAATAAAGCAAGGAACGTGAAGAAAGCCGGGAAGGGTCTCCGAGAAGAGGGTTTAGACAGGCGTGTTCCGGGTGGGAGCGCTGAGAGCGAAACAAGATCTGTAATCAAATTCTTCGAAGACGAATTATTTGCCGAAACAACTGCAAACATGTTAATATCATAGCCGTAGGGTTCGTGGTGGTATCATAGGCTGCTGATGCAACGTCATGTCGCGCTACAACAGCGAGTGAGCATTCTTCACATCGCTGTACGACAAGCGCTACGCATGCTACTATTAATAGTGCTTGTATGATTGTCATATATGCGAGCAAAAAATGGACTTAACCAGGAGTTGTTACGTGCCTCGTGTGCAATTGCTAACAATGCCGTCGAAAGTTTGACCATCGCCTCCTACCCTTGGCCGCTCATGATGTACATGGCAAGCAGCTGCGCTTCTCGACGCGCCCCGCGTGTCCAAGAAAAGGCCTACTACCGTAGAGAACCCCAGCTCGGGACCGCAACCGGCATATGCTACAGCGCTATAGCCCACCAGGTAGCGCGCCAGGAAGAGAGCCACGAAACACGCGTGCCTTTTGCAACTGGCACGAGTTTTATAGGTAGTTATAATAACAGTTCGTTGCTACCGCATGCGCGCTATCTTGTATTTGACGAATTTTTCTCACGGCCCATCGTAGTATTCTAGGAACCATAACACCGACTATGCCACACTTCATTGTAAGCTTCCCAACCAACTACCGGTACACATCATACGCTACCAGATATCCCATTACATACCAGGCATATATCATACGTACCCTCAAACCGCCGTGGTCACAGGTGTGTGCTCTTCTCTTCGTCAGCACATGGCCTTGATATATTTTATCGCGCATACGTATCATAGGGTACCCCACAGCTCATCGTTTTTCAACGAAATAACCTTTTTCTGTTTACACACATGACCATGCAGCGAAAACAGAAGAAACAGAAACAAATGCCTTGGGTTCTACACGTTTTCATCCATGTCCGGACACCGAAAAATACCGCCAACGGAGGCGACCACACGAGCAGTCTACATAATACCAGCTACCTGGTATACCCGTTATATGTAACAACATATAAAAATATCAACACATTGAAAAAATAAATATACATCGATGTATCAAAATGTAACAACGTCAACCAATACACAGACGAAAGTATGACAATACGAGCCACCAGGAATCGCTCACATCTGCGTCATCTTGGCCATGGCCGCATCCCGTTGTTTCTCGCGCGGGGTCTTGGGTATGACCTGGTCGATCTTGTCCTCCATACCTTTCTCCGTCATCCCTTGCTTCGTAGCATCCTGACAAACGTTAACCACATACCAGGTGGAACATATCAGATCCCCATTCATGATCTACATCGGACATTTTCAGATTCCTGCGAGTATTCCTGATCCATGTCTTTTCCGGGCACATGTACCGCTAGTCTACAAAGGGGAGCACGCGGATCGGAATTCCAGACGCCACACTCCTGGAAAGGAAAGTGAAAAACAAGTCGGAGCATTGGGATTTCTGTACGAATCGAACGAAAAACACGTTTTTATTCAGCTTTTTTACTTGGTTGGACACGTCCTACGATAGAGGTGCCCCACTTTGTTTCTGAAGTTCCTCAATTTGGGAGCTTAAGACCTCTCCCAAAAACCGATTTTCGAAGAAAAATAAAAGGTGCTACTGACCGGATGAAAAATCCTATGGCCTCGGTGCACGACGAGAATCACGCAAAATAAATGTCCTACAGTACAGTAAATCCGACGATTGTGGGTTAAGGATCCCGTCATTCAGAAACCATTTTAGACCAAAAGTGCCACCTCTATGCACGCGTCCATTGTATTATTGTAGTATACCCCCCCGCCCTGTGCGGGCTTTCGCAAAAGAGGAGTGTGGTGTTCGTGTTAGTTTTTCTGTGCTCCCCCTCGCCTACATGATCTGCATAATCTTGCCCCGTGGGAAACGTATGATTTGCATGATCTACCACATGTTTCCTGGGTTGGGTCTGCAATACACTACACTACACCACTCCTGCACAATATGCCACAATAGCAGATTATCCCTCGCTTCGTAGAATCCTGACACAAACGGCGCACACGTTGGACAGGGTCAGATCCCCATTCGTAATCCACCAGGTACAGTACAGATTCCCACGAGCATTCGTGACCCATGTCTTTCAGGGCAGATACTTCACACCATTAGTCTACACGATCTACATGGCTTACAGATCATGTTGCCGGGTGGGACCCGTACGATCTGCATGATCTATCACACCACACAGCTGCTGCACAATGTGTCATAATGACAGATATCCCATGCTTCTTAGAATCCTGACACCACGTCGGACAGATCAGATCAGATCCTCATTACGTTACCTTTTTAGCACCGCACTCCCGACATGGGGACAAACCACTGGGAGTTAGACTACGAAAAAAAAAAGAGGTGGGACAGGGTTGATGATCTACCAGGTAAAGTACAGGACACCAAGAAACAGGGTGATTAAGGAAGGCAGGCCAATGCTTGCAGGAATAGGAGAAATCCGGGAGCCGCCATGCTGACGTTAGTCTGGAACGCACCCTGTCCCACACCAGAAAACCGGCCTGGATCAGTATTCATGTTTCTTGTTATTTAATAGGTGTCCTGCCTACTGGTATGCCGCAAGTCTCAGTGCAGATAGATCCATATACAAGATCTACAGTAGACCTGCATGGCTTACAGATTATGTTGCCGAGTGGGACCCGTATGATCTGCGAATCTACGACTAGTACGTGAGTTCCCCGGGCCGGGTCTGCACTACACAGATCCTGCGCAATACGTCATAACGACAGATGCAGGATCTAGATCTGTAGGATCTAAAGGATCTAGATCGTCATATTTCCGATCCGTGAACATTTATCAACAATCGAACGCAAGGGCTCCGCTCCGCGGGCGGCCGACGCCCCCCGCTACGCTCGCGCAAGGAAGATTTCAACGAAATGTGAAGGGGGCAGAAAGAAGAGGCTGATGATTTGGTGCAACTAGCGATTTGACGATGCTAAGAGCTGCTTGTGCGGCGCTGATTGCCCTGTCTGTGCTGTGCTGTGTTTGTTGACGATGTCACGTTCTGATCGGCAGTACGGGTGTAATTTGCGAAGAAAACATCGCGAAGAGGGCCGAGATGAAGGACACAATCAACGACGAAAGCAATAAGACGAGAACGCACACGTACATACCGGTATCTGGTACCTGGTACTCCACATAGTACCTGGTGGTACTCTTGTGTTCTAAAGAAAGCACAGGGCTCCGCTCCGCCAGCGGCTGACGCCGCCCGCTACGTTTGCGCAAGGAAAAATGCAACTGAAACATGTGAGGGGGGCAGAAAGAAGAGACCCATGATTATTTGGTGCGTAGCGAATTGATAATGTCAAGAGGTGCTTGTGCAGAGCTAATTACCCTGCGCTGTGCTGTGTGCTTGTTGATGTCACGTTCTGATCGGCAGTACATGTGCAATTTGCGGGAGGGGGTGGGACATGGTGACCGAGAGAGGACAATCAACTGAAGAAAGCAAAAATACGAGTACACAACACGTACATACCGGTACCTGGTACCTGTATCATATCTGGTACTGCTGTATGCTGGAAAGAAAGCACAGCGCCGCACGACACAACATCGCAAAACACAGGGCAAGGCACGGCATCGCACGGCATCGCACTGCGCTGCGCTGCGCTGCTGAGCTATACATAGCAGGGCTGATCTGAGCTGGGGGTGCATTGCTTGTGATTCAACAACGTAACATGTACAAACCTGGTGTAGTATTATATTAATAGTATATTAATAGTACCGGTACGTTGTATGATACATCGAATGGTACTGACATGTACGAGCGAGTAAGCACAGCAAAGTACGGCAAAGCGCGGCACCACACGGCGCTGCGCTGTGCTGAGCTAGCGCTGCGGTGCGCTGCTGAGCTGAGCTGAGCTGATGAGCCAAGCCGAGCTCAGCTGGGACCTGGCATAATACTACAGTAGTAGCTCATGCACGAAAGAGTAAGTACAGCAAATCACTCAGAACGGCACAGCACGGCACAGCACAGGACCCCATAACACCGCACAGCATGACACAGTACCGCACCGCACGACAGGGTACGGCAGGGCACCACAGGGCACGGCACTGCGCTGCTGAGCTATAGCGCTGCGGTGGGGTGCTAGGCGGAGCTGAGCTGAGATGATGAGCCAAGCTGAGACCTCAGCTGATATGATGAAACTTCGAGCAACGATAAAACAATGGCGAAGGAAGAAATCAAAGAAAAGCTAAAGCTGGACCGTTTCGCAAGTAGTGCACAGGCGACAAATTAGCGGCAAATTGTAGGAAGTTCAACGTATTACATAAGAAGGAAACAAAAAATCGCGGAAAAAATCAAAATCGTGTTGGCAGAAAAACCATATTAGAAGGAAGCTACTGACAAGTCAAGAAAAAACGGAAAAACGAACAAAAATAATACTTGTAATAAGGTGGAGCAAGAAATCAAAGAAAAGCTGGATCGTTCCGCAAGTAATGGACGGAGGCGGTGTCCAAGTGGGACCCCCGGAGATGCCAGGGATGCACCAACCGAGCACTTCCAGCAGAAAGGTGAAAACAATTATTTTTATAGCAGTAAAACGTCACAGCGTGTTTTTCTTGCAGGCGTCACCCTCTTCCCCCCGGATATGTCCCAGATACGACGTTTTCTGTCATCCTAGGTCCTAGAACCAAGAGCGGTCCAATCGGCTTCACTTTCGGAATATCGCGGACGACGCGCAGGGTGATGGAACCCACAACTCTTCCGTGAGCATAACGTAAACTAAACACACCACACGGAAAAATACTACCGGGTACGTATGCTCGAGGTTTGCTCGCCTTCTAAATAAAGCCGATTCGACCAAACTGCATAAAAAAATTCAAAGGCAGCCTTGCAGCCACAGCAGAGCACGCAGCAAATCAGCATCGGTACAACAGCGGCGGCGCTTCAAGCTCTTCGTGCTGTGAAAGCCACGGTGCTTTCGTTGTGCGTGCGTGTGTTATGTATGCGTGTGTGAATAGCGCCAAGCAGGAACAGAGGTCCAAAGTCACGGCCACGAAAAAAAAAGCCAAACGAACATAATCCAAACCTTCTAGGCGACCAACCCGTGGTGCGCTCGAGGCTGCTGTCCGCGTAGGACCCACCGGAGGCAAAATTTCACTTTGAACATCGTAGGCGTAAATACAATCAAAATGTGCGTCCCACGCGCTGTTTCACCCCCTATTAATGCTCGTGTACCTGCTACCCCTACTAGGCACGAGCAGCACGAAAGGCGGTGCCTGCAAAGCTTTCGCCCGCGCGGCGAAACGGGCTCATTTTTTTTTTCTCCGCGACAAACAGCCGCGCGCAATCTTTTTATGAACCGCGAAAAAAAAAGGTGAGGCCCTCAAAAAGAAGCCGCACATTGCCTCTTACGTACCCAGCGAGCGGATGGTGCGCAACGCGAAATTCTGACGAAAAAAGTGCGTCAGCGCACCGCCTAAGCAGTACACAGCAGTACCTAGACTAGCATAGACCTAAGACAAGCGGTACCCTTGGGCTCCTGGTACTCGATACGGTACTCGTATAAATTCGTAGGGACTTGTTCTCGTGCACAAATTGAATTTTTCTTGTGCACAAATTGACTTGCGGAAAGCGCGAGAGCGTGAGTTAGCAACACTCGATGAAAAAAACGACGAGCAGTGGGACTGCTGAACCCTATGCGCGATAAAAATTGAAGGCAAAAACCGCGGGGGAGAAGAGACGACACCTGTGCCCACGACTTTTGCTCAGAAGTTGGAAAGAAGTGAAAAAAAACACGGTTGCGACGGCACGACGACGCTCTGGGAAGCTGAGAAGGACACGTGCTCACGGTACGTACTGGGCATCCGGTGGATCCGGCGACTATCCGCCTTACGACTTGCAGATACTGGTAAAGAACAGCAGTGCAGCGTCTCTAGAGCCTTGCTAGTAGCGGTAAATTACCAGATAACCACCCGCGGGCGTGACGTGAGAAGCGGCGGCGTGGGGGCGCGGAGAATCACTCGTACCACTACTAGCTACTCGGAGTAACTACTACCAGTACCCGTTCTCGAAGCACAGCAGTTTTTCAACCCTGAATCACAAAGCGAAATATAGTCGTGATTGGCGACTGTCTGCCATGGATTGCTGCCAAAAGGAGAGCATGCTATGGGCCTTGCAGTGCACAGCAGCAGTAGCATCGTATTGGTGCAGGCAAGTAGTTCACAACTCAGCGCTCACACCGACACACCGACACTGCACCTTGTAGTTGGTCTTGATAAGCTTGTTGAAAACGAACACGACCAAAAGGGAGCCGACAAGGGTGTTGATACATTGTCTCATCCAGCTCCCACGTAGGTTTGTATTCAGGCGATTAGGGTACGCAGTGGCAACGTTCGGATCTTCTCCTAAGCGAGGCATCGCTCCAACCCAGTGTGTTTGCGCAAAGACTCTCGGTGCGGGTGGTATAGGCAGCTGGTACAGCCCTCGACAAAACAACACACAAGAAAGAAAACAGCAACACCCAGGACTTGAATTGACTCCCGGTTTCTCGGAATAACAAAGCCTTACAAGATATATAACACCCCCCCCCCCCCGGAGTCCCGGTATGTACAGGGACAGGAAAGCCTTCTCGTCACAGGAACAACTTCATCGAGATATCTGATTAAATGACATCCTCATTCCATCAAGCCCAGCGGACGCCTGATCAGCCAGGTAATCGTGTCTAGGATTGAAATCATGCCTTCTATGTGTTCCCTTGGTGTTACTCCTTCGGCATGTTTCTGATCTAGATGTCTGAGAAAGTACCGTTGGGTGGACGAACAGTAAGCGTGTTTTTGCTCGCGCAAGTTCTGAGCGTATTCGGCGATGATGAGAGAGACAGTGCTTGTGGTGTTGCCTTGTTAGCTAGGGCTCGGTTTTATGCTTCGCTGTTCACGCCGACGCGTGGTCCTTGCTTACGTGTGTTGGGGCTGTCGTGGGCTGGTCTGTGCTGCAGCAAGTGGACCGCCTTTGACTTGAGTGCCCCTTCGTGTACGTTCAAATAAACGATGAACAACGCGACTTTCAGCTCAATTTATTATGCAGATTAAAAAATCGCATTTCTGTTGGTAGGTGCTGCAGCAGAACGGTTCAGTTTTTTCAGCCAACTTTGCACAGCAGCCCTCCCCTCTCCCGCCCCCCCCCCCCATCCCTGTGCCCGTGTCCGCGGCGCAAAGCTGTTTCAACGTAGGTACTATCTATACTAATGCTGGCGTCTGGGTCCATTGTACGGTGCATCTCCGATATGTTCGTGAGCATCTCCGTGGGCAAAAGAACGGCCAAACACAATCGTCCTCCCGTACCTTGTTTTACTACGCGTACGTACCGGTACGTGAACTCCCACGGGTGTTCAACTCTCTCGGTGCCTTTTGCTTCTGTCTTCTGCCCCCGCAATGCTCTGACTGCTGTCCGAACGTGAAACCATACCAGTCTTGAGCTGAGGATCACCACTCACCCTGAAGAAAGGACGTCGCAGGGAGCTCGTGTGCCTGTGAGCATTGGGCGTGGCCTCTCCGGGCGGGGTAGAGTAGCCGCTCGTCGGAGCGAGTCGGTGGGGGGGGAGGCACACAGCCGACGGAAGGCGTGCACCCAAGCAAGCCGGACCGGAAACACGCTTCAACTTGAATCATGGCGAGGGGCGGCGGCGGCATGGGAGATGTCAAGTACTGGGATTCAAGCTACGCCAAGGTGCGCATCTCACAAACAGAACCGTCTCCTTGCCGTACTTGGAAGTATTAACACGAAGCGAAACACCCCCCCTGCGATAGATTTCAGAGCTGATTTTGTCGAAAACCAGGGACACACGCAAGCACAGATGGCGGCTTTGGGAAGACGTCGTCGTCGAGACCTTTCCATAGACGCGTCGCTCGGCGTTTGTGCCACCTCCCCATTGTCGAGAAATCAACTGTGAAATTCGTCTCAGCGGTTATTATCTTGCGTGTTACCCATTTTGAATTTCCGACTCCTAACAATCGTGGTCTAACTCCAAGTGTTTTGTCCCCATGTAGGGAGTGCGGTGCAAAGGGTTTGAATCCTCCTCGGGACAGGCTATTTCCGTCGTCTTACAGTTTAGTTGTTTCCAAGTTTGGTCTTATCGTTTCCTGCTGAAAAAATGACCCCCCAGTAATTCCAAGTATTCTGTTTTATGAGGGCAAGCCGTTTTCCTGGTCTTATTCACCGGATTGTCTTAGACCGTGTTCTTAAAATGTGTATGCCACTGAATTTATACCTGGTATACCAGGTGTACGTGGTTTGGCGTTGAGTATCTGGAATTGGGGCTTGTTACCTGTGTTGCTCTGCCCACAAAACGAACAATGAGATACAACCTATAACATCAAATATTCTTGAAACCGGGGTTTTGTCGAAACAGCCCCGCACCGGGTCATTCAGCGTTCTGCGCTCTGTCACGGGCGCCGTGCTCCCCACTGAAGCCTTTGAATGACACACCACGCCCGTAGAAACCCCACCAAGTCATGATATAGTCTGATGTGTAGTTGGTGCGGCCTTTTTCTCGTTAGAAATGGAGAAATCCGGTATGCCGCGGCCATGTACTGCTGTATCGTTTGCGCAGTCGCTACGTATTCTCCCAGCAGTCGCGCCGCCAGTTTAGGCATTTTCCACCGTCACTGTCGCGGTGATAAATGTTGATGAAATCGCTCAAGATTCGCCGTGTGCTCGTGTCTACAGGGAGGGAAGGTATTCCAGGGTGATGAGATATATGATTCATGTCACCGAAGTCGCAATCGCTGGAGACGTGCGCCTCAAAAAACAACGAAATGTGGACGAAAAAGCACTGCGTTGTAGCGTGTACTATTAATAGCGCTAAATCACACTTTTTTTTTTTAATTCACGTACGTAAGTACTGGAACTGATCATCGCTACAGCAGTACAAGACAACTCGGCCACAGTATGAGAAAGAGAAAATCCAACGACCTGGAACCACATTCTCATACTTTAGCGACACTGCTGTCGCGCTGCTTACAGGTCACCAAAACTGCCGCCGCTTTGCCACACTCTAGTGAGAACACCTAAGACCCCATCGCAGGGTGGTGCGATTTCCGATTAGCTGCTACGCCGGAGTTATGGCGGAACGGTGGGATATCGTGCACAAATATTACAGTGGCAGAGGTGGTTCCAGATCTGTATTTCGGCATAGTTTGGCCCCAATTTTTGTTGTTTTTTTGTGGGCAAAGCAACACAGGTGTTGTTTCGGAGGGTGAACTGCCAGCACGCGTTCAATAGCGAGCTGTAGGAAACTGTTGTGATGTCCTGTCTGCATAAATAGTACCAGGTACCAGGCACCTGGTATGATATGATGATGTGATGATGTGATGATATGCGTTCCAAAGGGGATTACATAACAATTTGGGTGTTCAAGTTTGGTGATAGTGCTGTGTACCCGCGGAGAGTATTAACAGTCGTCTATATTAAACTAGAACATACACCTTTTTTTTTGCTCATCCCGTCTGCTGGTATATCTTCGCAATTTGGCTTTGTCCTTCTCCCACCCTATTATAGTTGTAACTTAGATCCGGGGTCACTCAGCAGGCTTTTCTCCCCCGTCCCCGCTACGGTATGCGCCTTCGTTTTTATCGCGAGGATTTTTCAGCCCTTTCTTCCCTCGTTGACTCGCGTCGAATTGCGCACGTTATATATATATATACCAGGTATATAATATATACCGGTATATTTGCAGAATGTCAGGTTAATAGTTAATACCAGGTACAATATATCCCTTCGGCGTGTAGCTTTAGACTATACCAATACCTGGCAATGCGAGTCGGGTATAGATCGAAGGGAAGCAAAGGGGGCGACGCGAGACGAAGTTATCAGGAAATTAGGTGGAGGACAGGTTTTGGGATCGGGTCGTAGTCGGGTCGATACCATACATAGTAAAACTGCGGTATTTTTTGTGTGAACATCTGGAAAGCACGCAATAACGATACCCGAGCGCCAAGAGGAGCCGAGGCGAGGAGCTGCCTCGATGACCAACCCGTGCTTGCCCTGCTTGATTCTCCACGAAAAAGTATCTGCTTATTTGTACGGGGCTCTTTCGTCACCTATGGGTTTACTCAGGAATCTCCGACGATAGAGACTTTCCTATTTTGGGAATTAGGCACAGATCGACGGAAGACGATGGATGCGATATACAGAAACAGCAGCCGCTGCGCCTTCATGGTGCGAGCGGTTGCTGGGTTTGGGCCTCTCGTTCATAGCTGCTTGCTGCCCCTACCTTGCGATTCGCGCGGTTTCTTTTCTCGTGCCCCCATCACCGCAATCATTCGCCGAGGCAACACTGCTGTTAGTAGCAACAAATAGAGCACCAACATCAACATTGCGTGGTAGCAGCGCAGCAACAGTAGAAAGGAAGAAGCATAGCACGCATCAAGTGATAGGTTCAGCGCCGTCTACTACTACTGCCACTACTTACTACAAATACACACCGCCACACCTAACGTACGAGCAAGCACGACGTGCGGTTGGAATGCCTGAGGGCGTAATCAATTATCTTGCCGCCATGCACGACAGTAGTTTAAGTAGCAGAGCCGCACAGAAAGCATCAGCGACACGGCAGCAATACAACAGCGGCACAGCAGTATCACAGTAGCAGAAGCAGCAGCTAATCACTTCAGCACCGTCTAGAGCAGCACACGATATTCAACAGCAGCAGTGGATGGGTAGGGCCTTGTGCATTGGTGCGTACACATTCCACCGTCCACGACGTAGCCGTTTGAGAACTAAAATCAGCTGTTATCCCTGTGTAGTGCCGGTTGAGTAGTGCTGGTTGCCCGCTATAGTGCGTGTGAGATCGGTTGGAACAGATGGGGACAACCAGTGCTGGCAGTATGCGCAGTAGTGCCGGTTGCCGCTGTAGTGCAGGTGGTTTCCCTCGATAGTGTACGTATCGGCACTATAGCGGCACCAATCACTACTGTAGACCAATAGTCGTACGAAGCTTTCCAACGCTTCTGTATTACCTGCCACCTCTGTTGTTCACTGACAGTAGTTTTTGTTGTGTGCGATAGGGTGAATGAAGGCTGTGATAAAGGGCCGTGCTCTCGAGGCATTCGATTGTTTTAGCGGGGCGTCATACATCGCTATCCAACGTACAAAACGCTTTGCTGGTATCGCTCCGTTGGCCTTGGTATAATGGTATAAATGGTTTTACTCATAGCTATTATGACTCATAGCATAGCTATAGTTTCCAACATAAACACTATTAGTGAGGGTTTGTGTATCCCAGGTTCGACTCGCGACTGCAACAACTTCTCTTGTCTTTCGTAGCGCGTAGTACACGCCAGGTCGGGCCAAGGTTAGACGGCGAACCAGCAAGGGCAAACGATAGGAAAATCTTTTGAGGCAAATGAGAGGTATTTCTACAGGAAGACCCAGCGCCGACGGTGATTACTTGTCTGCGGAAAACGAATTTGCCCGTCTCTCTGTCGCCCGAATCTGCGGAGACTCCACAAACATCTCTCTGTCGCTCGAACCTGCGGAGACTTCACAAACATCTCTCTGTCGCTCGAATCTTGGGAGACTCCACAAACATTTTTAGTACCAGAACAAGACACGATATCCAACGCCTCTGGAACGGCTACCGTTCATACAAATCTTGACGAGAAGATTATGATAAGATTTTGCGACGGTAGAAAGTGTACCTGCGAGCGACATTAATAGCACTATTAGTAACAATAGGGAGTCACCAACCTAATATATCCTCCACGAGGACGTATCACACGCGCCCCGAAACACGCGCGATTGGAGTATCGCACACAGCTTGCAAAGAAAAACGACGTTCGACGAAATCCTCGATGCGTACGCCTACGATGTACGAATAGTGTGTTGTTTACTTTTTTTATACGAAGTATGCACGAGCGATACGTTTGACGATTGACCGGTATATACCGTATAGCTGCTGTCGCGGGTCGGATGTTGGCCACGTTCGCCGATCCAACCGATCAGGGGCCTGCGGTGTGGCGAAGCTACTGCTATGCAAGCTAATGTGTTAAGGAGACCGCGGTTTGACTGACTGACTGACCCCTTGACCGACCGCCCCTTGCACTAAATTTAGTGGATTAAGGAAGAGGCCTTGACGCGCCCCAATAGACGAGTCTCCTAGATAACGTATTTCCTGCAAGTATGCCCTACGTGCCAATGAGCTGGACGCTGAAAGGAGAATCCTTGTTTGCAAGCCTAAAGGGGACTGATTGCAGTATGCCCAGGTCCCTCTCAAATCGGCTCTCGATGCATATCATAGGTGCACACATCGGACAGATCACGATGTAGATCGCATAGATCCTATACCTGTCGTTATGGCGTATTGTGCAGGATATGCGTGGTACAGATCCAACCCAGGAAACTTGCGCTAGATAATGCAAAGCACCAGCACCAACCAGTACGAGCCGTTTCGGGTGTTGATACTCCAGGCACTTGCTGGCGGGTACTCATTCAGTTTCATTTTGAAGTACTCCAGTTCCTGGCAAGTACACGGTCATTTTCAGCTTGAAGTGCTCCAGGTACTGGCGGGTACTCAAGTCCTTTTCAGCTTGAGGTACTCCAGGCACTGACGGGTACTCGGCCGTTTTCAGCTTTTGGTGCTCCAGGCACTGAGTCATTCAAGATGACTGGTACTGGCAAGTCGTTGATTGTGTGCCAATGACTGGTACTGGTACTCTGACGATCTTTGCACACGTGCTAGATCACACCACCTGTATGAGAATACGTAGAAGTGTGGCGAGCTTAAGCTTTACTTTTTCCCCATCATTCGCCGGAGGATATATATATATATATATAAAAAAAACAAAGTAAGATAACGTGAAAAAAAATGTAATGGAAAGCTAGAAATCGTGCAGACACCCGTCTCTCACCGGGTTACATAACCAACACCAGTGCAGATCATGCGTAAGGCCATGGAGCTGTCTGCCCTGAAACACACAGATCATTAACACTTTATAGGGGTCCGATCTGTCCGACGTGTGCTTAACTCGAACTGCATTTTTTTTTCAGGTTTGCGTGTTTACCAATCCGCTGGAGAATACATGAATACCAGGGAGATACAGAATCACGCGGAAATCGTTCGTTCCGACAACAGAGCATCACATGGCGCGTGCCCCCCCCCCCCTCCCCTCTCGCTCCGCTTCCCCCTGCACACTGCCAATGCCAATACATGCGAATGACACGACAATGATGAAGACGGGATATCTATACGAATGTTGTCGTCAATAGCGCTATATCTTTAGTCTTGCGGCACAAGGATGTCGTTCGTTCCAAGAACAAAACATTGGTACGCGCTACCCCCCCCCGCCCCTCGAAAGAAGCTCGTATACCCCTCACAAATAACAATGGCCTCGCTCGTTTCAATAACGATATAGCAACGCAATGACGCGTACTACCCCCCCCCATCCTCCTCCCTCCCTCTGCTCCCTCTCGCACGGTACTATTGGTAATGCATGCGAATGGAACGCTCAAAATGAAGGAGGAGTGTGTACGAATACCATTGTCAACATGGCAATGGCGATATCCAGCCGTTCGTACCACACCAACAACAAAGCAATGACGCGTGCTCCTCCCCCCCCCGCTCCCTCCGCTTTCCCCTGCACACTACTATTAATTGTGTTATGACATGCGAGTGACACCCGCCCTACCCCATCCCTCCGCTTCCCCCTGCACGCAAGTATTGTAACGCTAATTAATACGTACGAAAAATGCCATGCCCAAAATGAAGAGGGGAGATATCTACGGAGAACAATGTCAGCATGGCGTGCAGCAAAGAAGGCCTTGTTCGTACCCGTGATGTCGCTCGTTCCAATAACAACGCAATGACGCGTGGTACCCCTCCTCCCCCTTCCTCCGCTTCCTTGTCCTAATGACACGCCAAAAACCGGGCAACTTAAGACACTTGACGAACTGGAGGGGTTCGTGATGACTGCGGAGTCTGAGTCTGGGGACGCACGGGACGTGGCCCTGTCCGATGCGGCGAAGTCGGTGAAACGCCTCGCGGGCATGAAGCGGAGCTATAATCTAGAGGTCAAGCTCCTGAAAGACCCCGCTTCCAAGGTGTGTGGAAAACCCGGACAAAGGGGTAGGTTATCCATTTTTGTAGCATCGAATGCACCGAGTTCTCTTGAAAGTACGCTGTATGCTCGAGGCTTGGGCAGGGCTAAAAGCCTTTTCGTCGGATTTGGTTCTAAGTAAGGGGCAGTTTTTTTCGAACACAACACTCCGTTTTGGGGGAAAAAGCTGTTCAAAGTGGTCTATTCTAATAGGGCAATTTTGGAGTTGGAAAATGGGGGGGGATGGGGGGGACGGATGGCATCGGCGGCAGGTTATGCTCTTGTGTAGATATCGCCGGTCCTGATTTGTTGCCGTGTTGGCAGGGCTGTGAAATGGGCTGCCTATGCTGATAGTAAGCTGCCGACTAGATATTTGTTGGTCACCAGGTACGTATCATAGTCAGTGCCTTGCTGAAGTTCTGTTGTTATGTCTATCTGGTGCGTTTGTGGTTTCGCACTTGTTATTTTTATGTTTATGTTACTCTCATCCCTTTTTACCCTCGAGCTCAACTCGTTTATTTGATAGGAGGTTTTCACCCTCAAGCGACCTTCTGGACAAACCGTACCCACAGGTGTCTTCCTTTCTCCCCCTCGCGGTATCATCCCTTTTTACCCTCGAGCTCAACTCGTTTATTTGATAGGAGGTTTTCACTCTCAAGCGACCTTCTGGACAAGCCGTACCCACAGGTGTCTTCCTTTTTTCATCGAGAAACTCCAGTGTCCGTTGGTTGGCTTACTTGCCCCCCCCCCCCCGACTAGTGATCGCCGTGGGTTCAGTAGGCCAGTCACAGTCCGGCCTGTTGGGGTTTCGCCAGAGTCTACGGGGTGTTCTGGTTCCGCTACATGATATGTTACAGAGTGACGGGACGTCTGCTGCCTTTGTGGGAAAAATATCTCGAATGACAAGCCTGTCACAAGAACACGAGCGTCTATCACGAGCGTACGGCTGACGACTCATTCCCACGCCAAAACATAGTAGTTACATACCTGGTACCTGGTACCTGGTACCTGGTACCTGGTACCTGGTACCTGGTACCTGGTACCTGGTACCTGGTACCTGGTACCTGGTAGTGCTTACGGCCCTGGAAGCGTCGGTCGCGTCAATTATTTTCTAAATTCGCTGACCTTTATGCGCCTCAACTGCCGTCGTTTTTGACATGCTTGTTGTGGAGGTGCCCGTTCATGGTGATCTTGTACCGTTTTGTGAGCCCGCCACGTCAATAAAGCACCTCTTTCTCGCTCCCCGCCGTGCACCAGGCGCACTATAATCTGGAGAAGTCGCAGAAAGACGCGCGTTTGACGGCGCTGCAAACGAGACTCGACGCTGCCCAGGTGCGAACACGTACGAAGATGTTGAACCCTTTCTCACTAAGTGCAGTGTTTTCAGCCTGCACTAACTAGTACCGGGTACCAGGCACGGTAAGTTTTGCCTCCCAACAGGAAACACATCTGAAGGGGCTAACTCGATCAAGCGATCGACGATAGCCCAGCAGTGCAGTAGTACTGCACTGCAGTAATATCTAGTTTTTTTTTTTTCTTTTCCTATCCACCGGCGGATGGGGAAAATAAAGCTTAAGCTCACCACACTTCCACGTAGTTTCATACTCGTCGTGTGTCGATTTAACTCAGTTGCTTTCGCAGCCCAACGCTAGCTGGCGCACCCTTCGGATCCCACTGTAGTGATAGCGTGAGCTGACCCTATCAGTGGTCCTCGTTACAACCCCGGCAGCGCAAGCTATAGTTGTAATATATAATATTATCATTTTTGGAGACAAAGTGAAAACGTGCTGGGCGATGCGACTACAATGCAGTGCCGGTGGTAGTTTTTTTTTGGAGGCGAATTGGATGCGTGGCAGGCAATGCGCAACAGTGCTGTAGTAGTTTTTTTTTTTGTCGTGGCGAATTGTTAGTGTTGGTGCGATGAGCTACGTACGAACCGTGGGCAAGCGGGTTCGACCAGCAACTTTTTCTTGTATGACCGATAGATCACGCCCTGCAAACAAACGCTCGATGCCCATGCGATGTCATGCCTTGGTGGTTAATCGAGGGGGGACACTCTCCGCGATGCCTGTAGTGGCATGCGTCGATGCTGAACGTGGCTTGAATCGATGGGGGTATAGAAGTGTCGCGTACTATGTGATAGCCGCCTTCAACGTAAGCGTTGCAGAATCCTTATTGTTATCTAATGCGTTTGCGTAGTGATCATGTCGTTTTGTCTCTTCAATTTTGATAAGAGGTAACAGTATTGTTGCCAAACCCAAACGCCCGCTTTCTTCCTCCCCCCCTGATAACTGCCGGTGAATGAACACTCAGGGAAGCGGGCAGAGCAAGCGAGACCAGCTCTTCGGCGGGCGAAAGGATGTTGAGACGGGGAACGCCGAGCGGTCGGCGGAGGCAAAATTGGACAAGGCCGATGAGTACCAGGACAAGACGGAGGATGCATACAAGGCGAGGAAGCTTCACCGTTAGTGCTTTATGGTTGCGATCTACATACGTTTGCTTTTATGTTGCGTTGTTTTCTTGTTTCTGCCGGACGCGGGGGTCTGTAGCATTACTCACATTTACATGTCGCAACGCTTGGCGTCGTAAATGTAGGAAGTGCTTTTTGTTGTCCGGACAGTTTTGCGTTCGAAAGCGCGGTCGCTTTGGCTGTCTTGTCGGTTGACGCGTTGGCTCGTCCAGCTCTTGTGCGCTGCGTGAGTGCGCACGTGCACATGGACGTGAAGAAAATATTGTCCACGCGCTAATTGGCGAGGTGGTCAGTGGAAACGGGCAGCACCGGCCATGATGTGAGCCATGATGTGAGCCATGATGTGAGCCATGATGTGAGCCATGATGTGAGCCGTGCTGCATTAACCCTCTTAGTTTCTTTTTTTGCGACAAAAAACTGATGAGTGCCACCTCGCCAAACGTCTAAAAAGGGCGTGGAGTAGAACGTGTATCACCAGCTGCGTGCGCGTGGGTATCCTACAGCTACGTGCATTGCCGTTCGCACATTGTCGACAACATACCCCGGCAGCGCGAGATGGTTCGTATGGGCGATGCTGTAATCTTCGTTTCCTTTGGACCTGTTTCCTCTCTGAAACCCCAAAACGGTGTATGGCAGATTGCCGTGACCTCACCGATAACTCTAAGTTGGCGGGGTCGGGGCGGGTGTGCCACTCTCGCACGTTTCGTAGTGGTCATTCGACAGCTTTTGTTTTTTGTAAGATGGGGCGCGCCGCACGATCTTCGTGCCATTCGCTCCTTAGTTTTTCGGTGTCTCCCCCGCGCGATCCTCGTGCCATTTTCCCCTCAAGTGTTGTATTGTTTCTCCCCCCTTCTTGTCCCCCTTCCTTAATTGACCTCCTACAGTTATGGTCTTAGTGGGCAGAGGAGCGTAACCCCCCCCTACACCGTCTCGTGTCTCTTGTGTCGCTACGCAATCGAAACGAGTACAGAACATGATCGGGGTGCTTCAGGAAACGGAGCAGACAGCGGATAACACAGCGGTGGAGCTGACAAACCAACGCGAGCAGATCGGACGCATCACCGAAGAAGCGATCGGGATCGACACGTTGTTGACCCGGGCGGACCGGCTGGTCAAGGTCTTCTCCAAGCGGATGATGACGGACAAGGTGCGCCATTAGTAGTTTATAAGTTTGTTTCAGTTACGTCGACTTTGGGTTCGGCCGGTTGAAGATGTATATACCTGGTGAAGGAAACACCGTTAACGATGCTGCGGTGCACGAACTAGATTCGGGAAAATGAGCCATGATTCATGTTAGATAGTCATATCATCATCATCATCATCATCATCACCACCACCATCATCGTTGTCATCATCACCATCATGACCACCACCACCTTCATTGTCATCACCGTTAAGAATGGTACTGGTGCTGACCTTCGCATATCGTAGTGCTTTGTCGCCCTTCCTCAATTACCGGTAAACTTTTTTGTTGTGCCAATTGAAAAGGAGACGGACGCGCGCGACCGATGGCCAGGTGCAAACAAGCACGCAGGGCTGTAGCCGTCCGCGTCTCGCAGCACGTTCAGGCGTTCTTTTATTGACGAACTCCCTCCCTCCCTCCCTCCCTCCGTCCGTCCGTCCCGCCCGCGCAACCCTTGCTTCGTTGACCCCCCTATCCCACAGTTCATCCAGTGCTTCGGGTGCTTGAACGTGACTGCGTTGGTGGCAATAATCCTGTACGTAGTCATCAAGCAGGTCGGCCTCCCGGGCAACAACAACAACCCGCCGCCCGACCCGGCAGCTGACGCAACAGCGTAGGGGAAGAGCAAGCAAGCCAGAACGCTGGAAAACGTGACGTTATTAGACACGCAAGGGAAATTCTGCGCCGATGATGGATGTGGCTGGGCCTCGACGCCTATCATTTGTTTCGTCCCTTAGTATGTGTCTTTTATTATTAAACTATTTCAAATACGTCAGCTCAGCTTGCGAAGATGAGTGTCGACGAAACCGTCGATCTCGCCGCTGTAGTGTTTTTTTTTCTGTTCATGCGCCGGCTGTGAGTTTGACGGGTTGGGTAGTTTCGTAGCGGACTGGGGGCAGGGTAGGAGCGAGCGGGGCGGGCGTTTTTTGTGGCCCGCCTTGGGGCAGCGATCCGTTGACAAAGAGCAGGACGACCTTTCATATTTGTTTCTTCGCTTGAGTACGTACGTAAAGCGGCTTTTTTTTTCTGTATTTTCAGATGACGAGACAGTCATCAAATGGCGCTGTCTGTCGTCCTGCGAATGTGGTGTAGCTGTTACGCTACGTGTTTGCCGGTGTTTACAATTTGTAAATTTAGCGATCGTTTTTTTTTTCGGTCGGGCGGTACGGCACGGTACGGGTGACCGGCAGGTTTCTTTTTACCTGCGCAGTTAAATTTCTTCAGTTTTTTGTTGAACGTCTTCGCGGACGACCGACGGCCATGTGCTTTGTAGTTCATCCCACGACCACACCAATCTGCTACACGGAGCGATGCGCGATAATATTCTAGTAACTTCGATTTTGGCAGCCCGAACTTGGTGCGCTGTTCCCCAGCGTGCCCTCTCGGCAGAATGCTGAAATCTTGAAAATATATACGGAGTATGTTTTTCGGTGCTTGGCCGAGATGCTCACGTGCCCCCCTTTCCCCTCAAGCAGTCGCTACTCGCTTTTCAAGTTTTTTCATTATTATTATTATTATTATTATTATTATTATTATTATTATTATTATTATTATTATTATTATTATTATTATTATTATTATTATTATTATTATTATTATTATTATTATTATTATTATTATTATTATTATTATTATTATTATTATTATTATTATTATTATTATTACTATTACTATTACTATTACTATTACTATTACTATTACTATTACTATTACTATTATTATTACTATTACTATTACTATTACTATTACTATTATTATTATTATTATTATTATTATTATTATTATTATTATTATTATTATTATTATTATTATTATTATTATTATTATTATTATTATTATTATTATTATTATTATTATTATTATTATTATTATTATTATTATTATTATTATTATTATTATTATTATTATTATTATTATTATTATTATTATTATTATTGGTTGCGGCTTAACTTCTGCTGCTTCAGGATATTTTTTCCAGCAAGGTGGCCGCCTCTGGGCATTTGATCCCCACCGCTTTACGAAGCACTCGCACCAGTGACTGTACCTCACCGACATGAATGACTTTTGGCGTTTTTTCTGTTGCAGCGTAGGTTACCGTCCCCTTTCGGATTCATATCGCCAAAAGAAGGTATACACGAAGGCTTAAGACAGCAAAGGAACAGGGGGGGCACTCGCACGAGCGACCCCGAGCCACTGCAAAAGTAGGCCGACGAAGAAAAACAACATAACCCACTTTTCCGCTGCCCAGCACGATTGATCGCATCATGCAGTCTGCGGTGAAAATCATCGGCGACTTCTCCTGTATAGCGAAGGGCGCGTGCTACACAATAGACGTGCACCCATTTTTATTTTGTTGGGTTTCCTCGATTTTGAGGGGCTTCTTAAGCCCTCTCCCAAAAAAATGATTTAGGAAAATAGTACAACTGCTATTGTAACGGATACGAAATAAATGCCATGGCCTAGGTATACAACGAGAACTAACACGCAAAAAATAAGGGGGGCGTGTTTTCCGACGATTTTGGGTTAAGGAGTGTCTTAAGTCCTTAAGAAAACATTTCGGACGAAAAGTGCTTCCTCTATCGTAGCACGCGTCTAACATTTCCCTAGGGAATAGTCTAGAGCTCCAATTGCGCCCCCCACCATGCCGAAACAGCCAGCGTATCTTGACGAAATTGGTCAGGGATCGGCCTTTTTACTTTGCCTGGTGGGGGCGCGCGGTGCTAGCGTGTTTGTGACAGCCCCTTCCCCACGATGCCGCAGGCGTATATTCGGATATCGGCCAGCGGGTCATGCTCACGCATCACAGGACGGAAACACCCAACGTACGCTCCGCCATTTCATCGCGATATTTCTCACGGCCTTAATAGTGTATCAATTAATAAGAGGTTACTCGTGCATGATAACACTTAGTTCATGCATGATGAATATAGCAATACAATGCCATCTTATATTAGGTTCTGACTCATGAAAACTTACTAAAAACGGGCGACTGGTGTAGTACGCGGCTTGCAAAGACGAGTATCGACCCTAAGTTCGTGGAACTCACAGCTGACGCTTGAATATTTTTATTAAATTATCACGGGGTCTAGCCCTTCGTGACTACTCCGTATACTTCTAACCGTTCAGCAACTAAGATGTCTAACGACGATTCGTCACCAAAAAAACGAGCATCGGTCACTGGCTTAAGGCTGACGCGTCCCACACTAATACCTATCAGGTGGTAGTTACGAGTATTCCCAAGCGTTCGTCGCGGCATTTTTGGCTAAGCTTCCGCCACACCCCCTAACTTCCGTCATTAGCATGGCCATTATAAATCTTCGTTCAGCAAGGAGACGGGCATGTGCGGTGTACTTCACGCCAAGGGGGTTTCAGCAAGTCTGGTGGCGTCGCACTTTTTTGGGGGACCCAGGTGTAGCGACCAAAAAAGCGACGGCTGCGGTCTTACCAACCTTACAGGAAAAGCGTGCGATAACACCATTCTGCGCGCGTTTCGTTTGTCTCCCTCCTTTGCTCTTTAGGTGCATCCTGTTTCTTGTGGGCTCTGCTGGATTCGTCATTTATTTTCGAAACTTCTGTCCTCAAGTCTCAAAGGGCGGCTGTGAGTGTCGGATCGGCGGCGGTAACCCACGAGTTGTCGCGGTTGCAACGAGTGTGCAGGTTGTCCAGCGAAAATTCTTTCTCGTCGTTAGGTACCCAATGAGCCTCAACCACTTCGACAATGTTCATGCCCCAGTTGCTCCACAATCGTGAAGTGCACACGCAGGAAGAAAAGTACCGCTTTCTCCGCCGAGCACGGCAATTTCGACCGCCCGCCAATGATAGCAGAGGTCCGATCATCTTACTTGGGGGGCGACAGCAGTAGTATTCACCAGACTACGCATGCATCCGGTAGGACAGTCTCTTACTTGGTGCCGCCTCTTCGAGCCCTTCACAGATTATGGAGGCAGGAGGAGCTGTGTATGATTTGTACACCAACACAGGAAAAAATCACCAGGTTATGAGCCTCGACAACAACGTCGGCTTTTTGTGTTGGGTGATGCAAATGCACAATCGTCGCCTGAAAAGAAGGACTGCCAAATATCAAGAGCGGATAAATAAAACAAATCGGTTATTCGCTGCACCCGCTAGATTACTATACTATGTTTTATCATACCCTAGCCATTTTTTTATCACCATGAAGGGTTCAGCAGTTATAAAGTAGAGCGACTGCCGCAGGCCACGAGCTCGACATGGATGTTGGCGGCAAGGATAGAGAGTTCGAGCCATACGCATGCCCCTCGTCCGTTTGATATTCTGGATCGTCGACCTTTCCCAAGGATCAGCTATCGCCGGCCTCCCGGGTGATCCACTCGTAGATAACAAGGAAAAACAACCGCCCGCCGTCACCAGTTACTGCGAGGTATAACCTGGAATATGGAATATATGTATGTATCTGGTAGGAGACACGATAGCGGTCACACAGTGAGTCGATCAAGGAGGTACAGCACCCCGAGTGAGAGGACAGCCGCAAGATGCAGAGGAAGGGCAGCAAGGTTCTGCTTCACCTAATAGCTCTGTAAAAGTAAGCCGGGTACGCAAACTTCATTGTGCCCTCTCCGATTCTAGCAGTAGGAGGAAAAGGAGGAATAGTAGTAGTAAGAGTATTAGTGAGTAGTAGAGTAGTAGTAAGTAGTAGTAGTAGTGGTAGTAGTAATAGTAGTAATAGTAGTAGTAGTAGTAGTAGTAGAAGCAATAGTAGTAGCAGTAGTAGTAGTAGTAGTAGTAGTATTAACTTCTTCATAATCGACATCCTCGAGGTCGCTCCTCGGGTCTCTTTCTCGGCCGTGTTTTCTACTGGTATGAAACAAATCGCTTGGTCGTGAAGCACTTCCTTTTTCCCTCGCCTCCTTTAACAGTAGACCTTGTACTGTCCGGCCGTGCATATGTTTCGGAGAGGCTTCGTCCTGACAATTGAGTAGGCGTGGTCCGCACCTCAGCATGCGTTCTCGATTTTTTTTCAACTCATCTCCCTCGACTCGGAAAGCGGAACCGCCGCAGCAGCCGCGTCTTTCCAGCCCTTTTCGGCTACGAGCTGGGCTCAGGGTCAGGGTTTACAGGGGGTTGGTTTGGGTCCACGGCCTCCGCCTTGACCTCACCACAGGGAGTGGCCCCTTCCCTACAAACGTGAAAAACATGCCGCACGCTAAAACACCCACGCGAACAGATAGTAGGGGGGGGGGGGTGGGAGGTCCCCTTTAACGTGCACTGGGTAGTGGGTAGTGGGTATTGCCGGTATGCACGGAGATTCACCCCGCGGGTAGGGGATGCAGTTTTGGGGTAGCACTTTTCGTCTGAATTTTTTTTCCGAATGACGGGGGCTCCTTAACCCAAAATCGTCGGAAAAAGAAAAATCGGGGTCATTTTTTTTCTTGCATGATTCTCGTCGTGGTGTACCTAGACGGACATGGCAGGATTTTTCATCCGGTTGCGGTTTTAATTTTTTGCTCCAGATCATTTTTTTTTTCGGGCGGGGATGTCTTAAGCTCAACAAAACCGAGGAACCTCTATTATCGCAAGCCCGCGTTTCTTTTTTTTTTTTCTTTTTCTGACCGGTTTTAGCACGATATTTGCTTTATTTAGGACTAGCCAGCCCATAGGAAAGTGCTGGCCGGGTTGCGCGAAACGAATGAATCCCTTACTCGAAGTCATGCTTTTGGTTGGTTGGTTGAGATGTTGAGTTCCTCGCGTTAGGAGCTAAGAAATTTCTTAGAATTTGCTGCACCCCTAGCATGGGGTTTGCTCAGACATTTCTTAGAATCTTCTGCACCCCTAGCATGGGGTTTGCTCATACAATACTCATACAATACCAGGTACAAACTATTGATAATGTATAAACTCGTTAGGGCTGGTCGGTGTTACGGTGTTTTTTGTCCGGTTGCTTGGGCGGTGGCTTAAGTGTTTCTTGTTGGGTTTCCGTTAGCTTTCGCCCCCCCCAAGCCGTTTTTCAACTTGCGACCCTACCGGGATTTTCAAGCCAACCACATTCCGGAGCGGAACCTCGCGCAAACATTAATGAATGGGAGTCATAACAGCTTCAAAAAGGTTAATACGTCGTTTTAAAAAAGAGCGGCCGGTGTATCACGCAACTTGCAAAGATGAGTATCGACCCTTGAACTTGATCGAACTCACAGCTGACGTATTGTACACGCCTTTATTTAAATAGTGGTACACACACACCGGCGGGAAGACCCCTCCCGCCCGCCGCTGCAAGCCGATCATTATCCCGCCGTGAGGGAGAGCGAGTGAAATTTCCCCGCCTCGAATGAGAGCATGTCAAAAATGACAACGTTGTGTGAGATAGACAGCGTTCAGCTGTTTACCGTAACGTAGAGTTATTAGCTGCCTCACTAAAGCCGCACATGGGGCCCGGCCCGCCTCTCTTCTCAGCGTCAAAATCATTCACGCTTTCGCGCAAAGCGCTGGGGTGCGTGCGCGGAAAATCGTCGCCGAGTGACGACAAATTCCCATGTACCTGAAGCACAACATTTTGCAAAAACATTTCTATATATAGCTCGTGGTGGCTCTTGTCCATACCAATGACGTCCAATGTCCATTGCACACGTACCTCTCACCAGACAAAAAAAAGCTCGATCTATGTCTAAACATTCGGCTCAATTGAGACGCCCGTGGAAATACAGCACATACACTACATCGTACCACATCGTGGATTTGTTTTTTTCGCACCAAACTACTCCGGTACGCATCCCAGCAGAGGAAGTGACGTCGGAATTCCCGTGCCGACCACCTCGAAAAGGCGACAACAAACCGCTGGGGTCCGCCTTTATATTTTCGTGCTACGTAAAAAGAAGAAAATGGTAACTCTTGAGATTCGCGTTCGCCTCGACCTTTTTGTGCTATATACAGAGAGGCGAAGGTCTATATACTATAAACCCTTCAACCTGTACGTAGCGGTAATATATCTCCGTGACGAAAAGAGTTAGCGGAACCATTCGAGGCGAGAGGAACGCCAAGAAGGAGAAAATACAGCGCGATACTTTTCCTCGACGTCTTCGAAAGATTTAGTGCGCCTCACGCCACCGACGTCACACCTTGGTACACTACGAGGACCCCTCACGTTGAGCCAAAAGAAAGCAGAGATTTGCAACAGCTTGCAGTCCCCCTCCCCCGCGCGCGCATCCCCCTCCCGCCCCTCCTCCACCCCCTTCGCCTAAACACATGCTATGAGCTGGAGGGATGCCAAATTTTTACTTATGAAAAATAAGTGTGTCACTCCGTAGGCGCCCCGCAAGCTGTGTGTGTGTGTTTTTATATAATAAAAAAGAGATACAAACACTGAATGATCTCGACAAAACTTTTTTTTGGCTCACCAAAGTGACTGCGTATGTAGTTAGGCCACAGAGTATATTAATTCAGCCAACAGAAAAAAAAATATCGCAGGCCGCGCCAAAAGGAAGGCAGGCGACTTTTGTTACACATCCGTGCTCTCTTCTTCCACGAAGCATTCCAACACCTCAACCCGATGACTGTAGAGCACAGGGAGGAGCAGCACTTGAGCACGCACATGAAATGTTTAAGCTTCAGCCCCCGACAACAGCTGTACATACCTGACGCTCCATTAAAAACGACCAAAATACTCCTCCGCCCACACTTCACGCTTCATTAACAACGACGAAAATACACCAACAAACGTTTAATTAAAAAAAAAATTAAAAAAAAATTAAAAAAAAAGAAGACACTACCAGAACCATACGATACGTTTTTCCACGAACAAAAAACAAGTATAAAAAAAAAAAAAATCGAACCTCAAGGCATTATTTTTTTTTCACCAACAAAACTGATTTGCGTCTTCTTTTTTTCGCCCTCCGCCACCACCCACGCGTGCATTCAGCTGTACAGCATCACGACAAAGGGCCCACGGGGCACCCTACAAGCAACAACAAATATAAAACATGCAATAGACTCATAAAAACAGGCCAACGATAGCTGGTTCGCAATGCGGCGACACGCTCCAAGAGCACCAATATATATTATATATATAACACGCTACGTTCAGCTGCACAAATCAATCCAACGATGGCCGGTTCGTGATGTGGCGGGAGCTTGGTTCGGAGTAGTGGTCACGACACCAAACGCTCTAAAACGCTCCCCCCCTGATAAAAACGCTTCCCCCCTGATCGAAATGGCACCACACCACGAACGGCCAGAGCTTGGTCAGAGCAGTGGCGATAATACCAAACGCTCGAAACCCCCCTCTATAGTAAAAAACGACTTCACAAACAGTTCAACGACGGCTGGTCCGCGATGCGGGACAAGAGCTGCGGTTCAGGGTAGTGGTCACGAAACCAAACGCTCGAAATCTAACCCCCAAATCGAAAGCGCTACACACAAAGATTGCTCTGAGCCCGGTTCAGGGCAGTGACCATGCCACCAAAAAGCTCGAAAGCTACCTCCCGAGTCAAAACGACACCAAACTGCCCAACGATGGCCGGTCCGCGATGCGGCGGAAACTAGGGTCAGATGTGTGATCATGACGCCAAACGCTCGAAACCTACCCCCCAAACGGAATCGACAGTACACCACGATTACCCGGAGCTCGGTTGGAGCAGAGGCCATGGCACTAAACGATCGACTACCTCCGTATTGAAAAAAAAAATAACAAGCAGTCTAACCATGGCCGGGTCCCCGATACGGCGAGATCCTTGGTTCATGGTAGTGGTCATGACAACAACCGCTCGAAATCTATGCCCTCAATCAAAACGATAGTGCACCACCCTTAGCTGGAGCTTGATTCAGAGCAGTGGCCGCGACGCCAAACGCTCGAAACCTCTCCCCCAAACAGTAGCGACAACACACCACCACGATCACCCAGAGCTCGGTCAGAGTAATGGCGATGACACCAAACGCTCGAAACCTAGCCCCCCCTAGCCGAAACGACAACACACCACCACGATCACCCTTGAAGCCAACCACCACCGCCGCCGCCACCGCCGCCGCCGCAGTCCTTATAGTGCTCCTGCACAAACATCCCATTTCCACCCAAAACCTGGCTGAATGAACCAGCGTGCGCGCGCCCACCACTGGTGCTGTACACACTCTGACCGGTTAGCGATCCGTCAAACGCTTGGCACCCATCGGCGTGTCCCTCGGCTCGCCCCCCTCCTCCGCCCGCGTGCGCGTGCACCGTGTAATAAGGAGAAGACGAGTAGTGTTGTGCGAGCATCGCTTGCGGGGTCTGCTCCTGCTGGTGGGTGGGGCGGTACGTCAGCGGGGCCGTCGCTGCGCCACCGTCCGGCGGCACCACGGCAGAAAACTGCTGAAGTTCTTGCGCGGTGTATTTCGGGGCGGACCCGTGGAGAACTCGCTCCCTCGTCTCGCTCGCGTGCGTCGGCTGTTGGTAGTGGTGGTAGTGGTGCACGTGGTGGTGGTGCACATGGTGCTGCTGCTGCGGCTCTGCCGCGTTAACCGACAGGACGGTCTGCGTCCCACCGGGCTCCGCGGTCAAGGACGGCACCATGTACTCACCGACCCGACCCCCAGCGACCTGGGTGCCACGTCCTAGACGCGTCTCTCGACCCAAGGGACGACTCGCATCCTCCGCGTCGCCAAACGAAAGCTCGCTCGAAAAGCTGGGAAAATTAGGACCCCCACGGAAGAAGGGTACAGCCCCTCCCGTTGCCATCGACGGTCGCTGGTACGGCTGATAGTACTGCCGCGATGACCCCGGGTGGTCGTGGCGGTGGTGGTAGACGCGTTGCTGGTGGCGGCGGGGGTCGCACTCGTCCGAGGTATCCACCGCCGGAAGGGGCGCTTCCAAACGGCCAAGACGACTGCGAGGAGAGATAGCTGGGCTCGGGGCCGGGAAAACGGCTGCTGGTTTTGGTGGAGTGTTCGTCACCTTCCCCCCCGTCGTGCGCTTTCGAGCTTCGTCTTTCATGCCGAGCCGTGCAAGCAGCTTCGCCTTCTGCGATACCCGGGGGAGCGGCAGTGCGATCGTTGGTAGCCGTCGAGTTTGGTTTAGCCAGGTATGGGACGGAAGCAGCCGGCGTCATGTGACAACGAGGCACGGCGCGGGAAGGGCGGGGAGAAGCGGGCGTCAGAACAACCTTTCTGGTGAACAGACAACCGCAGGGGAACGCAATTTTCGTATAAACTTGTCCTGTTGACCGCGGTACTATCACCTAGGTAGAGTATCACCTAGGGGAGTCAAATAGCTATATTCTTCATGCGAGGTCATGGTCCTACGCGTCAAAATGCGCGCAACGAAGAGGTCATTATACACGCAGCTTGCGCAAAAGCTGTGCTTTGAAGAATCGACCTCGCAGCTGACGTTTTTGTTGTTGTCATTTTGAGTGCTAAAAAAACAAATTGATATGGTACCCAAGGTTTTTGGCTGTAAGTTGAATGAAATTCACAAAATCATTACGAACGAATTCTTCCTGCACTCCAGCTTCCAACTGTTAGGCGGAGGCATGAAGACGGGAGTGTTAAGGTATTAGATAGTCTAGCTAGTCTGTTGGGTAGGGTGTTGGGGCTGCTCGTACCAACAAAAAAAAGGGCAACCTATTACCCGCCGGATCTAAGCCTTACAACCCCCCCCCCCCGGGAAAAACGGCGGGAAAGGCCGGCTGAAACGTACGGGGTCGATGTAACAGGAGAAAGAGGATCTCGACCACATTGTTTTATAAACTTCTTTCCAAAAATACGCCAGCTTTGAGTTCGATCAACTTAAGGGTCGATACTAATATTTGCACGCTGCGTGATACTCCGGCCGTGCGTGTTTGCGCACCAGATAATACTTTTTGGAGGTATATGACTCTCCAGGATGCTGCCAAAAGTGAACAGGATAATTACACCAAGCGAACTTCCATGCCCATGACGGTTCCGCGCGCTGATACTGTATAACCCGTGCGAATTTCGACTGCATGGTTAACCGTGCAAGTGAAGCATGGCCTTTCCTTCTAAGGGCTGGGGAGCACTGTGCCCGCCTCTTTCCTAAGAGTAAACAAGAAAAAAACAAATGCAAGAAAAAAAAAACATGTCCTGTTTTTTAGCGCACGCCTCCCAATGGAATACGAAGGCACGCTTGCATTTTGATCGGACGTATGCTACAGAACGATAGAGGTATAAATCTAGCGCGATTTGGCTGAAAACGGTTTCCGATACGTAAGTGACGGGGACGCCTTAACCCCCCCCCAAAAAAAAAAAATCGCCGGAGTTTTTAAAGAAAACATCGAAAAGAACAATTAGTTTGTATGCCTACCATAGCAGGCCATGGGATTTATCATCGGGTATCATAGCACTTTTTGTTTTTGGCGATACTAAGATCGTAAGCTAGTTTTCGTCTTAGAGGGGTATAGAGCTCCCCAGGCGAACAGCCTTAGGAACAACATGGCGCACCTCTCCCATGTAACGGTACAAAATTCAATTTTTGTAGTCGTGGTTCGTTCCAGGCTTAACGTCCGTTGTTACCACAATTGCTTAGGTTTCGACTCATGACAACTCTCCTAAAAACGGGCGACCGGCGTATTACGCCGCTTGCAAATATGACTATCGACCCTAAATTTGCCGAACTCACGGCTGAAGTTGCTAGGATGATTTTATAAAGTAGTCGTAGCATGTACCATCGGGCCCCTTCCCCGATCTGGCGAGAGCGAAAAGAATACAAGCCCGTATACATCCAACAGCAAAAACGACATTGATTCGAATACGGTAACAGCAAAAACGACATTGGTTCGAATACGGCCTCGACGCGACTGCAGGAGGGGCCCTTCCAGCAAGGCGGTGGTGTACCAGAGCGAATATGACTGCATTACGGGGGGTTAAGCCGCCGTATTCGTTCCACGTTATGAGGACGATTCTTCGGTCGCGCCAAGGGCTGTTGACCGCTTTATATGGGGATACCGCGTTATATGGGGATACCGCCTTATATCGGAATACCGCCTTTATATGGGGATACCGCCTTATATCGGGATATCGCCTTACATCGGGATACCGCTTTACATCTGGATACCGCCTTATCTCGAGGTACCGCCTTATATCAGGATACCGCCTTATATCGGGACACCGCCTTATATCGAGATACCGCCATATCGGGGGACCCCTACCGTACAGCACGAGTCTGAATATTAGTTACCGCTTGGCGCGGCTATTGACAGTATGATACTGTGGGTATCTCGATGTAAGAGCGCCCCGATTTAAGCCAAAGTAAGCGCTTATTAACTACAATATAGACATTGCTCTTGTTCGCAGTGGGAAATATATAGCTTTTTAGTATAGGCGGGACGTGCCGATTTTGACTGCTCTAATGTCTCGAACGCTGTTATCCTATGGCGCTCTTAAATCGGAGAAATTCGCTGCTGTAGCGTCACGCGTTTTTTTTTCCGAGGCATCCCCTGGCAAGGGTTGAACGATTTGAGCCTTTGAGCCTGAAAAGGGTAAACCTGGCCGGTCGAGCTCCTCACGTGTGTTATCGGTTAGAAGTACAATGGTTGTTTTTAGGAGCAGCGCAATAGGACTGTCGGTCGGGTTGCGCGAACGAGTGCCTCCCTCGAAGTCATGTTTCGGGTGATGTTGATGGATGATGTTGGTGGATGATGTTGATGGATGTTGTTGATGGATGTTGTTGGTGGATGTTGTTGATGGATGTTGTTGATGGATGATGTTGATGGATGTTGTTGATGGATGATGTTGATGTATGATGTTGATGGATGATGTTGATGGATGATGTTGATGGATGATATTGATGGATGATAGCAAGCTCCTCCTCACGCTGGGAGCTCAGAATTTTCTCAGAATCTGCTGCACTCCTAACGATCGAGGCGTTTTAAAGGTATTAGTGGGGTATTAGTCCGTTCGACCACTTGAAAAAGGTTAACCAATTGCTTGCCCAAACTAAGCCTTGTAACGGCGTGCTGCGATGCGGGTATGGTAGCATGTTGCAGACAACATGTTCTCAGGTTGAGTGAAGTTGACTGAGTGAGGTAGCTGCCCGATATAGCCAGGAATGGAAATCGTTTCTTTTGTGTTTTTTTACACGAAACGAAAAGGCAAAAGAAAAAAAAAAACTTTACCCCTGGTTAATACGTACTGGACTATCGGATTGTTCATCTGCCACATTGCACTTTCGTTTCGTTTCGTTTCGTTTTTTTTTTTTCTCAAAATCAGTTTTGGGGTTAGCAAGGTTTAGAGCTCCTCGAGCGAGGACGAGCCTCACATGAAACCACGAGGTCTGCGACCACCCCTGCCGCAGAGCATGCTTTGTTCTACCCCGTCCCCGCCCTTCGAAGCCAGGCCTGTGGGCAGCCTTCATTTGTATACCGAGGCCATCGGGTTCGTCTGTGGAAACGCTATTTTTGTCTCAAAAAGGAAGGTAAGCTTTTTTTTTTCGGGCGGGATACCGAGCTACAGCAGCCCCTCGAGACAGGAAATAGCCTCAGAAAAATCAAGGGATCCCCTGCCGTAGAGCACATGCGTGCTAAGATAGAGCTACCAGCACTTTGTTTTCGGCTGAAACGATTTTTTGAAGGACAGGGCACCTTAACCTGTTAACGAAATCGCCAAAAATATTCCATTCTCTTTTAGCAAAAAAATATATGTTTCGTTGTTTAACCCACAGGCCATTTGTTTTGTTTGTCACAACGGGTAGAAGAAACGTGTTTAGTTTTCTCCAAATCAGTTCGTGTTTGGGTGGGGTATCGTAGAGCTCTTCAATCTTATTGATAGGAGCAGCCTCCGAAAAAAATAAAATGATGTACCTCTACCGTAGCTTGTGTCTGGAGGGTTACCATTCCATGCGCCCTATATGCCTACTCAAAATTTAGGAAAACCCCTTACTGTATCATGCGTCCTGTACATCCTCCAACGTTTAGGCTTCTTTGTCAATCAACACGATGAAGACCAGGTAACTGGTACACCGTGCTGCTGTCGTCCACGATACCAGGTTAGATGCGGTAGCTGGTGCGCATACGTATGAGACTGCAGTCAGGACCGATGCCTGTTTTTTCAGTTAACTCTTCACTCATCATATTTGATCTTTTACGCGCACCCGTGCCATACCATGCGCCGCACCTGCTCTTCGAGCCTGGCCTGGGCAGCTTCGTGGTCAGCTGGGTCCGCGATCATGCCTCTCAAGTGAAACCCGTCGAGCCACAGATCGGTGCCCGCAGCCTCCGATATGGAGGTGGCGAAGGCGTGCCGGAGGTCCTTGCTGTTACCGTCGCGCTTGCGGTCCGAAGCCTGTTCGGCGTTTGCGATGAGCGCCGGCCATAGCAAGATGCTGACGTTTCGGTCACACCAATGCTTCACCAGGCGGTGCAGGGCACCACACTTTTTACAGCAAGAGGGGAACCAACCGGACAGACGGAGAGCGCAAGGAGAAGGGGGGGGGCGGGGCGGGGGGGGCGGGGGGGGTACTCATTAACATGCAGGGCCGTAGCCTTAAGACCAATAATCCTTCGCATCTCTGCTTACGCCGGGACGGAGCACGTCAGGTTTTCACCGACCAAGCAGACATTGGAGGTGGGGGGGAGAAGAGAGGGCGAGAAACGAACCAAAATGTATGGGTCACAGGTACACTTTCTATTGCCGCAAAGTCGTATCATGATCTTCTCGTGAAGATTTGTATGAACGGTAGCCGTTCCAGAGGTGTTGGATATCGTGTCTCGTTGTACTAAAAGTGGTCGTGGCGTCTCCGTAGATTCTGGTGACAGAGGGGCGGACAATCTCGTTTCCCGCCGACAAGTAATCACTGTCGACTCCTGTCCTGCCTGCGAAGCACCTCCCGTTGCCTCGAGGCACTTCCATCGTTTGCCCTCGCTTGGTTCGCCGTCGAGCCTTGCCCCAACCTGGCGTGTCCTCCACGCTACGAAAGACAAGAAGAGAAGTTGTTGCAAGTCGCGAGTCGAAGCTGAGTTACCCCAAACTCATAAGGATGCTAGTATAGACTGCTGTGGGGTGATGTTAGTCAGCAGGGACGGACTTTCTAAAAAACTCTCCTCGACCGTCAAAAAATCTAGCTCACAAAAGGACGAAACCAAGACAAAACTCATGCAAAGTGTTTCCGTCGTGTCGGTGTCACCCCCCACCCCTCCAATACCCTACGCCCCTCGTGCCCCTTTGGGTCACCGGGGGACGAGTCAGCAATGCGGAGGAGTGCGAAACACGACACAACACAACACAACGCAATGCCTTGCTGTTTGCGGGGCACACATCAGCACGAACATTTTTTTTTGCGATCAAATGTAGTCCGCGGTTGTCCCAGCGATAGAAAACAGGTGTCGTTACGCGAAAACTACGAGTTCAGGTAGAAAATCCAGATTCTTCGTCGACGGAAAAACAGTACAAATTCGCAACAACAAAAAAAAACGACCGAAAATCTCTTAAGAACGTTGTAAGTTGCGTCTCGTGGGGTGGACTTATGCGCGCCACGAGCACCCCGGAACCTTACCGCTTTGTTTTTCGAAATTCCGCCGCTTGACTAGAATAAAACCTCGCGAAATGTGCTGTGGTGCCGTTGTCTCGTCGATACCTGCGACTTAAGCTACCCAATGCGGTCCAATTCAGAAAACTTTTTGATCGAGTTACAAGTCACGGTATGTCAAATATGCCCGATTCTTACAACTACCAGGTAAACACCCTTCCTAGTAGCTCAAGGGTCCACGTTTCTTTCGCACAGCGCTGAGAGTTCGAAGAAACCGATCGTTTTTTCAAGCGCACCATTCATTGCCATGTGTGAGCCAGGCACAGACCCATGGAACGGGCATAGAACCCTTGCTGGCACCGCCGACCTCGGCCGGAGGCGGAGAAGCCATGTGATAATTCGACAAAATTAGCCGCTGAATGAAACACCAAACCCGATTGACACTGCACGCCACGTGTTTGAGCGATGAACTACTTAAATTTAGTGTGAGATAACTTTTGCCGTTTGTCATGAAAAAGGGTGCGCACCGGGAAACGAACAAACGCACGCTGCGCCAATTTCAACGAGAGGGTTCGTGTTTCAATGTACGGCTAGTGCCCGGGCTGATAAACCCCTGACGACCGCGCGATAGAGAACGCCCAAGGGTGGAACTTTAGACCATCGGCGCCACCAAACCTTAACCGTGGTTCCAGCCGCTAACCGTGTTTACCCTGAGCCTTCGGAAATAGCGCGACATGCATTGAACAGGTCCGCCCCTTTTGTGATTTGATGCGCTTTGTGGGCTGGTCAAGGCTACGGTGCCGGGCTTGAGCACGCTCCTCGCATGAGTGAATCTGCTGCAGTACCTCACCGCCACGAAAAGGTTTAGGAGATTTTTGCTTGGTGCGGCGTAGCTAAACATTCCGGTGCGGGTTTCATGCCGCAAAGTTAAAGAAAAAAAAATGCACCAATCAACGCGTAAGACCGCGAAGGAACAGGAGGCTCTGAGCTACTCCTCGCACGAGTGACCCCGAGCCATTCCAAAACAAAAGGTCCCTAATTAAGGGACCCTTATGGTACCGTCTACCAGCTTTCGTCTGTTTTGACATGTGTGTCCACGCGAGTTCGTGGTTTACCTGTCTGCTGGTGTCGTTCCGGTCGTGACGCTAACTTTGCTACCTAGTCACCGTGCAAGGCTGCGAACATACCGAGCTGCATATGCCTTTCGGCCACAGGCAGCGGCTTGAGTGCAAACCCGGGCAAGAAAACTAGAAAATCGTGTTTTTATGTTGATCCAATTTTATGTCTCCCGCTGAGTACGACCCTATCTGAGGGCTCCAACTGGCCACCGTTCTCAGCGCCCCCGAGTCCCTCCCTCCATCAGGCACCGGCGCCAGCCGTCCGCCTTCCACCACCACTACTGTCGTGCCGGACACAAGGACAACTAAGCTGCTGATTGTTCGTGTAAGGCTAATCATTACGTTTCAGTCCTTGAAGAACCGCGGCTTGAGTATGAATAAAGGCAAAATTCCCAAAAAAAGTTATTATTTTCGATAGTCGCTTGCCAACCCAACAGAGCGCAGCATGAGGTTCAGCGCCGGTCAACTCATGAACGATCCTAGAAGGTAGAACAAAACCGAAGGGAAACCCAGAAAAAATAAACCCGCATACGCGCAAATTCTCCCTCCCTCCCTCCCTCCTTTATGTAGAATGTAGAATCCCTCGCTAGGGGTGCAGCATAAGTTTCTAAGAAGTTTCTAAAAAGTTCCTAAGATCCTAGCGTGAGGAGCTCGACCAAAATCTCACCGTCATCATCACGCGAAACACCACTTCGAAGGCATTCCTTCGCGCAAGCAACCCAATCCAACATTTACATGCGCTATCATAGCCTAAAACTGTTACACTCGTAAATCTACCGTACCACACTTGAGGAGCTCACAAACGTTCAGTTTAACCACTGCAGCCCCTACTGTGGGATGACTCTGTGCCTATCTTGCCACGCCGTCCCCTTCTTGGGTTACCCCCGTCTGACGTCCGCGTGTTTCGAACTCACCACCCTTCGCAAGACCTCCGGATCGCTCCCTCCGCCGGGCACCAGCACCAGCATGTGCGTCTTTTGCCACCATGGGACTAGCGAAATCAGATTGATGTGCACCTTCGCTTCCTCCGCTATCGCCGGGAGGGCGCACGGTGTTGCCAAGTGCCGCATCACACCGGCATTGACCATGTCCACCTGTTGTTGGAGATAAGGGGGGGTTGGCAATATGGGAAATGGCGTTGCGCGTGGTGTCGGGGCAATAAATGACGGTAGTAGCGAGAAAGAATAGGGCTAACCGTTGGCACGTTCGTGCAAAGTCACGCGTGGTGCTGGGGATAATATCAGCAGCAAGGAAGAAGAGGGGCTCACAACTTTCCTTTTTTATGCTTTCATCGACCGTTTGAAAGCGCGTCTTGGGCTAGGTGAGGCCTCCTTCCCCTCGATCGGAGAGGTCCTACCCATACTCCAATGCTTTCGTGTCCCCCTCTTTTGACCTCTGGACAAAAAAGTCGGCCTGGTCGGTGAAAACCCGACGTTGCTCCGTCACGGCATCGCAGGAAATGTGAGAGTATACGCTTCTACGGTGAGGACTACGGCCATGCGTGATACGATTACACCTACTCCTCCGTTGACCACCGGACGGGGGTTTTGGGCCACCCAAACTTACGCCGCACCTCAAGCGTACCACGTAGGACCCTCTATCATCCCGGAGGGATATGCTCCACATGGTAGAGAGACTTTCCAAGAGCTGTCCCACGACAGGGGTGCAGCAGGATTTTCCAAGAAGTTTCTGAGCTCCTGGCATGAGGAGCTAGGTCTCAATATCAACTTCACCCGAAACACGACTTGGAAGACATTCGTTCGCCCAACCCAACCAACGCTTCTCCATGCGCTGCTGTAAAACATATCATACCAACTCATAGTCCCACACTTTAGAAACGCCAGGCCAAAAAAGTGCAAACCCTGCGGTTACTACCAAGGTTACGGAAGGTATTTGCGCTCGTTGCTTTTTAGAGCGGCTGTGTTGCAGCGGCTGAGGTTATAGGGTATCTCGCGCGATTGTCTATACTCTTGATAACGCTGGCAAGTCGCAAGCCTTCGCGACGTGCACCGCCACAACGGGCAATGTTTTGTGTTCGCTGGCGATTCTTGAGCGAGATAAGAGGGCCGTCCGGGCTGTGGTTGCCTACCCTACCCTATCGCGAGTCCCATACGGTTACCTTCATACTTCACAGCAGAAAAAACACTGTTCCGTCGTCCCCATCTTTCAGGAATCGGACCGACGTGTAACGTTGTTGGTTGTATACATATCTCGGTGAACTCGAACGTATACAAGTACTGGGTTGGTTTGATAGCAATATCGACTATACCGCAAGGTCACAGCAGTGACTACTGGATGGTGCTACACAAACCAAGCAGATGTATTCACCACGAGTATCAACCAACACTAGTTGCATACCCGGTGCAGTCCAGTGGTTCCCGCGCTTTTTGAGCGCACCACACGTGTTTTGGGGAGAAAACTACTTGGGATTAGTGAGGGATCATCTTTGGTGGTAGAAAAAAAAGTCTTAACCCCTTTGGGACTCGAGGCGCAAAACCTGTTGAGGAAAAAAAACAGCCGATTACAACGTTGGCTACATGAAGCAATCCGAGCAGCTGTGTGTAGGAGATGTCTTCGAACTGCAACGCGGGAAGCCAGCTGTGAGGCAAGCAATGAGGGCATGGCAAATACTCGGATTACCTTGAGCTATTCCTAGGCGCTTAATTAGATCGCTGTAAACTATAATCAATGTATAATATGCATACTATAATCAAGATAATCAACCCCGAAAAAGGTTAACTTCTACGAAAAGACAGCTAACCTCACCGTCGCGAGGGAATTAGATAGGCTAGCGGGGTCAACGGTCCCACGCTTCTGTTATTTTCTCGTGGGAACAACCAATTAGGACTTGGCATTCGAGTGGAATTCCTTTTTTTTTTCAAGTAGTAAAAAAGGGTTACAATAGTAAACCCTTTTACAACTTGATTAAAGTATACTTTGGTAGAGTGAAATTCCTTTTTTTTTCAAGTCGTAAAAAAGGGTTCCAACAGTTCACCCATTTACAACTTGATTAAATTATACTGGTAGGTATTTAGCAAAAAAAGAGGAGGGGGGGGGGGGGGGCACGATCGCAGTACTATCAAGCGTCTACAGTACGTAGGAAGAGCAACTGCGGCAGCACGACCATCACCGCTGCATGCGTGCAAGCAACACAGCTCAGCTGCATACGTCGCAGCTCGGACACATCTCCCGCCTCAGCGACCTGGGCTGTGCTTCGTGTGATCGATGCCGTACTCGCATTTTTTTTGTTTTCCGACAACAATTTTCCTCCGAATTTCCCGAAAGAGTTAATCTCACCGTTGCGAGCGAATTAGGCCATTCGGGCGAGAGGAAGCCTGCCGTGCGGTGTTTGGGACCAGTAGCAGTTTCGTTATTTTACCGCGCTACCGCGTTAAGACAGCCATCGCCGTCACGATAGCAGTTTGTAGGAATTTGGGGGTATGTAGTTCCGTGGGTTTTCCACTCGTAAGACAGCTAACCTCACCGTCACGAGTGCATCATTCAGCTTTTTGTGAGCAGTGGTGTCCGTGCTATCGACCTTCTGAAGACGGTTGAGCTCACCGTTGCCAGCGAATTGGGCAGGTTGGACGAGAGGAACCCCACCATGCGGCTGAAAAGTCCGTCTACGTCTATTGGGTTGCCCTCGACGCTTAGCACGCCAAGGACTTCGTTCAGCTTCACCTGCAAAAAAACAGAAACATAATACAAAAAAACGAGAAATCGTTACGATCTCGAAAAACAAAAACCATCTTACATTTTCAGTGCGGTCAAACCTTTTTTGCGCAGTTAGTACATGGCATTAAGGCTGAGCTTGCGTTACAGCTGTGGTGGGTTTGAGGACGACCTTGATTGACCTCAACGGCTCAACAAGCCGAGGACTTTCTTTTAGCGTAACCTGTGAATATTATATAAAAAACACCAGAAATTCATCATGATCCCGAAAATCCCCCCAATAGCTGGCTGTGTCATTGGGGCCAAACCGTGTCTGCGCACCTTGCACAAACGTAGAACAGACAACCGATACGTTGGAAGTGCGCCATTTTTTTTTTTGCGGAGCCCCTCACGTGAAAACTTCCATACCCCACCCGAAAAAAGGGATAGTGAACCACAAACTGGAAGTTAACCCCTTTAGAGCCCCAGAACTCCCCCCCACCCCCCACTAACTTCAAGTGAATTCGTAAAAAAAAAAGGATTTCCAGTTGTAAAGAAAGGCGTTAAGGGCAATCCGATCAACAAACCCCTGGCCCCCAGGTAAACAAAGCAAATCATTTCGGGAAAAAAAAACTATAATGCCCATTTTTCACAACGATATTGGGTCAAGCAGCCGGCCTCGTCTTTTCGCAGAAAACATGTCTTGACGAAAACCTGCTACCTCTGTCGTGCCGCGTCTGCAAAAAAAAAAGCAACATAACACGCAACATAACAACAAAACGCGCCTCCTCGAACAAAATTTGAAAGTTTTTTTTTTTCCCTTCACATCGGGGAGAGTGGAAACGTCGACCGATTCTTCCCATACCCGCCATTTTTTTTACGTTTTGGTGTGTGTGTGCTCCCTCTGATTTAGGCCCTCCTGATTTCGGAGAGAGGCATCCCCTGAAAGTACTTCTTGGGGGGGGGGGGGGGGGGGGGCATGTTATGACGCTACGCTGGGCGTAAAATGTAAAAGACGATCGTTGGGGCGCAGGAGAGAGGTCGAAACCTTGTCTTCGCACCTTGCGCACGCACGCACTACTACCACGATGTATGGACTAAAATGAAAGGACTGCAGGGTCGCAAATATCAAGACACAACGGTCGTTGTATTTTCCATCCAGATACGCATGGTACGGCAGAGGTGTGTGCACCATATTTTTTTCTGAGGCTCCTAACCCCTTGAGAATCTCCGTTAACGCCTTCCTTCACTACTGGAAACCCTATTTTTTTGACAAAATTACTTGAAGTTTGTACAGGGAGGGATTTTGGGGCTCTAAAGGGGTTAATACCTCCGTCGTAGCGTACGTCCTGGGTGTAATCTACGCAAAAGCCGTATTGGGTTGAAAAACGCCCTCGACGTAGCTAGCAGGAAAACTGCTTGCGTGTTGCTCTCGCTTTCCAAGTCAATCTGTGGGTATTGCCAGTCTGGATGGAAGTAAGCACCGTTCGATTTTAGTATTTTTGCCCAAAACAGCCCCCTTACGTCGTCGTCTCCTCCTGTTCAATACCATCAAAAATAAGTAAAATTTGTCTGGAAAAAGTATTTCCGGTACTTAATTAATTAAATTTCACCACCCCCCCTGTACAGAATATACTACTGGACAAAATCTGGTATACCCGGTGCCTTTGTGGACGAAATCGGATACCTTTTATTTCGGTGACCGCAACGACCCCAGGACGCTATCTGATTGGCCAACGTCGGCCACCATCCGACGGCGGCCACATTTCCGCCAGATACACCCGATTTTGGCTACCCAACTATATGCTTATTTTGTCTACCTCGAACACGAACACTAATTAATGTCTTGAATTACTTTTGCAGTGCGAAGTTACTTAGATTTTCACCACACACCCCCCCTCTACGAGTATAGATATATACATGTATTTGTTTTGATTATTTATGGGTCATGGAGTTCCGTCCATATACTGGTATAGCTAACCCCTCCTTCCCCCCGCACGGAAAGCTCGCCGCGCCGCTCTTTTCCGCCTGGGAGGGGCGTGTGTTTTCCATACGCCCTTCAATCCCGCGCTGTACACATGCAACACTGTACACATGCAACACTGTACACACACATCCAACACGTCGGCCGAAATACGAAGACGGCCCTTCAAATAAACACACACACATAATCGAATTCCCTGAGCCGTTGGGTGTGTCGGGAAAATGAGCCACACACGCGGTGTTCTGGTTGTTCTCATGAGCCAGCAAATAAAACAGTGCATAGGGACGGGGGGGGGGTGAGATGTCATCCCAAGCATAATCATAATCGACACACGACGCGTATGAAAATACGTGGGAGTGTGGTGAGCTAAAGCTTTATTTTTCCCCATCCGCCGTTGGATAAAAAAAAAAACTAAAAAAACATAGTCCATTCCTACCTATCAGCAGTACAAATGTAGTGAAGACAATCATGGGTAGTTAACTTCTGTATTCCAGGCAGGCGACACTTGACTCTGGGGCAGGGGGTGGAAGGGCGTGAAAATCAGCTAGTTCATACTATTTCAGGACATTGGTTACGTTTGATGTTCAAGGGAGGCCATGGACATAGTAGCGTTTCATCAGCAAACAAAGCAGAGCAGCGGCGAAAACGACGAAACATGCCCCACAGACGAGGACCCACGTCCTTTTCCCTTTTCTTTGCACCCACACCCCGCTTTTTTTTTTATGGGGGACAAACTAGCTTGGAGTTAGCATGACATCCGTTTTGCAGCCGTAAAAGTCTTAGAATACGTATCCCCTTCCGGGACTTCAAAGGAAAAAAAAGTTATCGGAAATAAAGAGACGGTTACAGAATCGACCACACCAGGCAATCCCGGCCGCTGGGTTAGAGAGCATGTGTCTACGAACTGCAAAGGCAAGGAGCTGGTCGCATGCGCGACGCGCCGGAGGCACGTCGATTGATACTCGTACCGCTACTCTACAGATACCGTTTCTGGATGCTTGGGAAAACATCGCAATCGTTTTTTTTTTTCGTCGCTACGATACACGGAGCCCCGAAAGGTGATATGGTAGAGCACATGGGAAAACAAGCAGGCAGAACGGCCGCGTACTGCTCGTATATAGGGCATGCGGCGGTTTTTTTCTTTTTCGTCGCTCTCTCACCGTTGCCGAGTTCTGGCGCATGCGGATGCTCTTGCCGAGGCTCAGCACATCGCACGCCCCAAGCCTCAGGCACTGCTTCCACTGGTTCGACTTCACGGCCACGAGGCGCTCATACGCAGGATTAACGCAGTGCGTAAGCCCCCACAGCTGCACAACTTTGACACGCTCGCCCGGTCCGGACCACGAAGGAATCGAGTACTTCGGTGGCGGCAACAGATGCCCCCCCTCGCCCCCCCCTGGCGCTTCCTTCTCTTCCCATGGGCCGCTGCGCCCGCCGCGCGTCCCGACGCAATCGGTAGCGTGCAGCGCCGGGAAGTTAAGGACCTCGGGCTCAACCTTGTCGACGACGATGCCATAGTTGTTGGAGAGGTGGCCGAGGGTGGCTCCGGCGGGAACGTTGCCTCCCAGGATTAAATGTTTGTTTGGCCCCCTGGCGTCTTCTCCGGGTAGAGCCTGCCTGGCGCGTACCAGCAAGAAGTCGCGAGGCTGTGACGGTAGGCGCGCGAGATCCGGACCGGACCCCGGTCGGGACGGAAGAGGGGGGGGGGGGGGGGGGGGCGTATGGTTGAGGAGAGTTTGGCTGGGTGTTCTTTGCAGCTAGCGGCCGTATCTGACTGTTTTGGAACCAAAGCAGTCGGTATGCCGATTTTAAGAGCGAGCAAGACAAGAGCATTCGGGACCCAAGAGCGGTCAAATCGACATGCCCCGCCTATATATAAAACTACGTGCCAGGCATGTATTTGTCATTGCAGATCAGAGAAGCGTGCAGCTACCAGCACTTGTATTCGGTTTGAAACGGGGTGCTCTTCGATCGGGGTACTCACCGTGCAAGTCAAACGTCTCTTTGCCTGAACGCTGCGCTCAAAATTTTAGGGGTACCCCGTCCCTCTTTGGACGCTGCGTCGTTTGGTTATTCCATCACACGGTACGCCATCAGAAAGGATGCACCGCTGCTGACTAACACACGCTACGGGAGCGACTCACCTAAAGTTCTTTGGCAACCCGACCAACAGTTTCATGGCCTAGGCACAGGCATCCAAAGAGCAGCCCTTACCAAACACGCTAGCGTTCCAGCGATATGGAGCAGTTCACCTTTTCAGTTGAAGACGCCCCGTCGGTCGTGAAGGGCTGTTTTTGTTCACAGTTCCGACAGATCGTTCATCTACTACTACTTACCTTCTTGATGATCTAGATATCTCAGGGAAGATCTGCACGCTCAAGCTCATGTTACCCGGTGGGAACTGTACGACCTACCACGATCTAGTGTATCTGGCACAAGTTTCCTGGGTTTTGGGGTTTGCACTCTGTAGATACAAACCCAGCACAACGTCTCAAAACGGCAGCAGAGATACGGAATGCACTATATGCAAATGAATCTACAAATTGATATTATTCTCGAAGGGGTGAACTATTTTAGCCCAAAAAGTGATGCTCACATCGCAAGCACGCATTTGCCGTTGCTCACGCAGAGTCTCTTTCTTTTCCTTTCTTGACGTTACATCCCACACGGATCGATATGGTTAAAATTCGTGACCTAAAGTCTTCGCTTCTCGCCTGAAAGTCGTTCTCTCGGCAGACTCGAAGCGCGTGTTCCAAGCAACGAGCGGTCTTCAGTGGCATGTTGCCCTTGCCCTGCCCCGTCATTGAAACCACCGAATTTTCGCGGTCGACCTCGAACATTCCCCCGAACATCTTCCTGAAGAACTTCAGGAAAACATTCAGGACGTCCTGGGAAAAAGAAATGGGTATTACGGGGCAAGCGCTTTGAAAAAAAACACATCTGAATGTTTCAGGTGGTATACCTAGTATATGTTACGTGTGAAACCAGCAGAAATCTAAAGAAAACTGCTAAGGGCGCCCTGGAGAACTGAAAATTTGGGGGTCAAAAACAAAAGTTTGGATAATTCAGATGGTGTATAGGTTATACGTGAAAAACTTACGAAAAACTTCGGAAAAACTGCTCAAAATGCCCTGAAAAAATGCCGGGGGGGGGGGGTGCTGGGGGAGGGGCAGGGGGGGGGTGCACTCAGTTTGTGCATGGCCGTAGTCGTATGACCATAGGGTATACACCTTCGCATCCCTACAATGCCGGGACGAAGCACGTCGGGTTTTCACCAACCAGGCAGACATTGCTTGCACCAAGCGCGAAAGCGCCGTGAGGTGTTCGGCGAGTCCCATGAAGGGTGAGCTGCGTCCTACTAAGAACCACCTGTGAGGCGGACTTGCATATAGATGACAGCTTCAATGAGTTGATTTATTTTCCGGCATTGCCACTTCCAGAGACAGCAATGAATGGAAGTACTATGTGACTGTCTCGTGAGTGCCTTACCACAAACCCTACCAGTATGTGCTGCGATCATCCCCTTTGTGCGGAGCAAACTCTCTCCACCCCGCACAAATGACCTAACTTGACCGCCAGCTGTGATCGACCGCCAAAAAACAAAAAAAAAAGTACCCTGGTGGTCTAGTTCATGTACTGAGCGGCATGTTTTGCAGTGCCGTTGCCAACCGAGGCCAACCCAACCTATATATAATATAGGCCAGAGGGGAGGGGAGGGGTACTCATTTGTTGCTTGCCTCGGTCATTTGACCGTTGGCCACGCATCTCTCTCTCTCGAGGCGCAGCACCGTTTCTACCCCTATTAAAGACAGACACCTCGCTACGAGTCTTCCTTATACCTCGTATTGCGTTAAAAACTACGTGCGTATCTTATCTCCTTCTTGTTTGTGGAGGGGAAAAATATGAGTGTGAATATTGAGGCGGTATACGGTACAGGACAAAGGACACGTATTGAACTAAGACACATAGAAGAAATAGGGCAGCAAGAATGACAGGCTGATATTTACACAGGGACATAAGAACTTCGAGAGCCGTTTTACTGAAGCTAATGTACCACGCACTCTCACACCAAACTTAAAGAGACTCAGCCTGGGCCAGTAGATGCTGGGTTGTTCGAGATCATAGTGTTTTTGGCTGAATCGGACGATTGTGTACACTCGGCGTATAAATTGTTTCAGCAAAACCATTACGTGGTACGCACTCTTTCTTTGATAGTTGTGCTGCATTGTAAGCCTTTGCTCCTTCGTCCGACTACCATGCCGCATCACTGACCGACCGTGCGATCACACCGCTCGCGGTAAAACAGCACACATGGGTATACCAGGTGTCCGATCACACACATGTTGCCGCATTTATTTGTGGTATCGTAAAAAAATCCACGATCCTTCGGGGCTTTGGAAAAAAAAAATGTCAACACAAACAAGGCCAACGACTAATAGCACATGAGCGTCGATGATACGAGGCAGCTGGAGCCGCCGGGGAAGGGGCCGAGTCCGACGTGGGAGGTAAAGAGTTACGCGACGCACGTGCAGCGTGCATGGCGACGCTCGTACTGCTTGCTGCACGCTATTTCTGAACGCTTGAAACTGATCGCAATCACATGGTCGTTTTTTTCTGTGGCCTTCTATGCCTATTTCATCGCCATACAGGTCCCAACAGGGTGACTCAATCACCGCCTTTGAGGAAGACGATATGTTAACAGCGCTTCGCCATCACGGACGCTTATAGCCGGGTATTATGCGGTACAAAGGCACCAAGACAAGAGAAACGAACGCGTGACTCAGGCTGGGTTTTTATTTGAGAGGAGATATACCGTTGTACACTTGATTCAGTACAAAAACTCCTGGATTTCTTAGTTTCCTCTAAATCCCAGCAGCAGGCTTTCTGTTTCTTATTTTCTCGTTTTTCTTGGAAGATTTTCCGCATTATGCTAAGAAAAAGAACCTTCTGCTATATGTGTATCGAACGAATCTTCTACGCATCGGACAGATCAGATCCCGGTTATTGAGGATTTTCCTTACAGGGCAGACAGATCCCTGGCTTATATGATCTGTGTAAACTATCAAGATGATGCTGCTGTGTGGGAGCTGAGCGATCTGCGTGATTTAGCACACATGTTGGTTTCCCGGATTGGATATGTACGACACATATCCTGCAACAAATATGGCAGCGACAGATATAAGATCTATATGATCTATATGATCTAAATGATCTATGTGATCTATATTATCTATACGATCTAGATGATCTAGATGATCTAGATGATCTAGATATTCTATCCGATGGGTGGAGTCTTTTACAGTCACTCTCCTTACCTCTTCTTCTGGCTGGTACTGCACGCGCACAGCCACCATCCCATCAAACTCCCCGGTCGGCTGCGCTTCATCCTTTAACCGAAGCGACGGCAACAAAAAAAAAATTGGGGCGGGTGTTGCGATTTTAATAACTAAATAGACTACATATGTATATATAAATATATATGTACCAGGTACGAGGGGTGAGCATTAGTCGAATGTCACTACAGCCTCGAGTCATGCGGGGGACGGGAAACATCTGGCTCACCATCCTGATATACTTACCGGATGTGTTTTCCCCGCGCCCCAAAAAACGGGCAAAATCGAGTCAGTATTCTCCAAGCGCTCAACCAATGAATACAAGCTGAGATTGATATCACGGCGTGAGCTCGTCTCTGCCACACCAGGCGCCTGGTGTGTGACCGAGCTTGAAAGCACGCGATTCTATATGTTCCGCCCTTAAGGCTTCCCGCCTTTGGCCAAGGCTACAGTAGTGATCCCTCTACAGTGCCGATTGAGTAGTGCCGGTTGCCTTCCATAGCGCGTGCGTGATCCCTCTATAGTGCCGATTGAGTAGTGCCGGTTGCCTTCCATAGTGCCTGCGACATCGCTCGGAACGCATGGGCTTCCACAAGAGGGGAAGCACGTTGAGTAGTGCCGGTAGCCGCTATAGTGCCGGGGTCCTTCCGGCTGGCAAAATACCGGCGCTACAAAGGGACCACTAGTGAACCAACCCCCTTTGCCATTCCGAACGACGCATCAAGCACTTACACGCGGTAATTCGCGAAACAACAAAACACGCACACGCACATCAAAGCTTGCGTAAAGAAATAGGGCATAGCCCAACGCGCGAATGGTCCTCCTGCGATACCGGTGAAATAAAAAAAAAGGCCTTAGAAAAAGTGCTCCGTGCACCGTAGCCTTCGCCCTCGGGTCATACTAAAAGCAAGATACTTTTTCAACCTAAGGTTTTTGAATGACGGGGCTCGTTACTAACAAGAAAAAAAGGCGGCGTTTTGATCGTTTTTTTCGGCATGATTTTCACTGCGCACCTGGGCCATGTATGTGTTTTTTTTGTTGCTCACCCGAGAGTATATTTCGTTTTCCCTAACTCACGGTTTGAGACATGTCTTGGGCTTCCCAAAAAAAAAATTCGCAGAAAAAAAGTGGCGCACATCTACCGCAGCGTGCGTTCACCGTTCGTTCCTCTGACAAGAAACCGAGATGTCGGCCTAGGCTAGAGTTCGTTCTCGAAAAAATGGGGGGGGGGTCCACCCTAAATTTTAGGTCAACCCTTCCCGACTTTCTTGTTTCTCAGGAAATATCAGGCTGAGTTTCTTGTGGGGGCTATTTCTGGCGAGAGGACCGGAAGCGTGTGGTGGGCGGAAAGCATCTGGTGCCGTTCTGATGTCCTGGTGCTTACAATAATCCAGACGCCGTTGCGTTTTCCCTGCACTCTTCAACGCCGCAAGTTCGAATTGCCCGAAAAACGGAACATCCGCACTGAACACGTAATGTCGCGTCCGTGAGCTCTCGTCTCTGCAATCAGGTATCCTCGATAGAGCTCGAACGAGCAAGTGGTTGTAGACCCCCTCCCTTCCTGCCGCTCCGATCAAGGCAACGGAAAAAGAGGAACACCTCCCCCCTTTTTTTCTTATCTCAAGCGGCGTAACGAACAACAACTCCACGAAAAAAAAAAAAAACGCAAAAATGTTGTCAAGACTTGGCAACAATAAGTAGGGTGAATGTAGGCAGCCCCTCGCGCGTGTGGACCTGACCCGCTCAACATAACAATTCCTACGAAAACAGTGCTCCCTCTAGCTGCACAGAAATGGTAGGTTATGTATGTAGGTCCTTGTGCAAGTGGTCCTAAACGCCGCCGACACAAAAAAATGCTCCAAAAGGTGCTCCCGCTCCCGGATCTTCCTCGCTCTCTTACCTCTTCACTCGGCTCCCCCAGCTGTTGGGCGGGCATCGTCGCCGGCTGCGTTCTCCACCCTGCGAGCTCCTCCTCCCCTAGCGTGCGCTCCGTCCACTCACCCTTCGCCACCTTGTCCACGCCGCCCATCCCTGACCCGCCGCCACGGCCTTTAAACTCCGCAACTAGCGCTCCATCTTCCTGCCTCCCCAGCACTTCCTGCACCCTCAGCGTTTGCTGCCTCCGCTCGCGCTGTTGCTCCACGGCATCGAGTCCCTCCGCCTCAACACCGCTCTCTTCCGAAGGCAGCAAACAATTGTGCAGTTCATCTTTGTCACCATCCTCGTCTTCCTCCTTAGAATACCTTTCTCTCTCGGCCCGGATAATGTGCTCCACCGATTTTTGGAGATCCTGACTTGTCCCTCGCGCCCGCGCTTCCGGTCTCTTTTGGCTCTCCGCAGCGTCGCTTCCTTGCTCCCCCTCTCGCTCATGTCCGAAGCCCTGCAGCTCCAGCTTATGTTCGTCATTGTTCTTGATTTCCTCCGACTCGCTCTTCTCCGGGGCATTCTCCTCTGATGACGCGTTGTCCTCGTTGTCCCTGGGGGATTGATCGTCGCCGGTTCTCGCCGCGAACAACACAAACCTTGGCGAGGTGACAGGGAGAGAGTGATAGAGAGAGAGAACACAACGAGTCGACCAATATGCACGACAAATCCACGCAAATTTATCTTAGCCGTTGTATGACCACAGTCTAGGAAAAGAGAGAGATGAGCAAACGTGAAAAATCATCATAATCATAATCATCATCATCATCATCATTATCATCATCATCATCATCATAATCGTCATTGTCATCATCGTCGTCATCATCATCATCAGCATGATCATCATCATCATCATGATCATGATCATCGTCATCAATACCACCCTTAGCTGCTGCCCACAGCACCAGCAACTGTGCTCCCCCCCCCCCCCCCCGAAAGCGTGTGACTTTTTACGACTCGTGATTCGTGACTACGGGAATAAAAAAAAATGTCACCACCACAGCAATTTGTTCGATAGCCATTAAAATTTCAGTGCCATCAAAATGAAAGAGACCACCACACGAAGGCAAGGTACTTGTCACACACACACACACAAAAAGGACGCGCAAAGCATTACGAGGCCTGATAACAGCACGCAAAAAAGGACGCCCAGAGGAGGAAACTTTTCACCTTTAGACTATACCATGTATGTGCTGCAAAACGTATCCCACTCAAATAATTCCATTTTTTTTGTGTCTCAACAAATTCCGCCACTTTTTGTCTTGAAAAAAAACGCGGGTACGGCTCTAAAATGTTTCTGTTTCGAGGTTTTCCCACCCGTCGCACGAAGAAAATTAAATTCCAACTTTTTGTTTTTTTCCGAAAAACACATTTTTCTTTTTGTAATAAAAAACGCGATGGAAATTGTTTGCTACCCTGCTAGCTAAGAGAACACAGTCGCAAAAAAAAAAAAACACCTCACGTTGCCAGCCTGCTCCTGTGTTCGGCCACGCCGCCGCGGTTCATGGTTGCCAGTTCTGACCCGCTGATCCCGGCCGCTTGCTCCCCATGCCCCGAAAAAACAGCGTCGAAGCTTCCAGGCTTGGGAATGGATGCCTTTGCTGACCCTAAGGAACCCTCGGTGTGATGTCCTACGGATACTGTGATAGTAAAGAAGAGGAAGGTTACCGAGCAAGGAAAATAAAGGGAAAAAATATAGTCTCTGTGTGATGTCCCAGTGTTGCTACTTATAGCAAAACAAAAGGGAAGGGGGCGGGGGGGGGGGGTTGGCCGAGAGAGGGAAAAAAAGCGACTACGAAAAGAAAGCCGCGGTGTGGTGTCCCAGTGTTGAATTTTTGTAGCGCAACGAAGCGGGGAGGTAGCCGAGAGCGGAAAAAGAATGGGTAACAAAAAAGAGAGCCGCTGCGTGATGTCCCGGTGTTGCTATTGTAGCAAAAAAAAGGAACGGGGAGTGTGACCAAAGCAAAGGAAAACGTAGAAGGAATAGAAGAAGAAAAAAAATTGCCGATTAGCAACTGAGCGAGCACCTGCCGTAACTATAATGGTTGAGCATCGTCGAAAAGACTTATTATATACTTCGAAGTATGACGTGCGGGTTGACAACTTTTGAAACAAAGTAGTACACATGACCAGCGCTATACGATTGTTTTTGTGGCCGACACCCTGTCGCATTGTAGTAGCGCTGCACCTTCTAGTTAGAGCCTGAGAGGGCGGGGGGGAGGGGGGGGTGGGGGCGGAGTGCACAGCGCGACCGCACTTATCGTGAGTTGCTTTTTTCCTGTTCTCCGTACACATTGGTACACATGACCCCGGTCCAGGATAGGCAGTCAAATACAAGCAGTTTGTACTGCACTGCGTGGCGAGAATGGGAGCGCGCCACCGTTGGGCTTCCTTTCCTCCACCGCAACCATGGAACACGTTGCGGTATCAGACTAGAGGGCATTGCTATAGTCCACTGGACCACTGGTGAAACAAAACAAACCAATCCCCTTCGCAAAATTAATCCTTTTGTAACAAACAGCAAAGGCTCTTGTCTCCTGCTCTCGAGATGCTAACTTTTTATTACACTGGTGGGGCTATGGATACTATTATAGATTAAGTTTCTTAGCCGTCCTGTAATGAAAGAGAAGCCGCTGCGGCAATTCGTTCCGCACCTCGACGCGGCCGCTGTACGGGCCAACAGATTAGCCGCCACCCCTGGGGGTGCCGCACGCCCGTCAGCGAGCATATTACTCCCCAACTCGTGAGGTACATGATATGGAACGGGTGGACATCATTTTTGTGAACGATTTTCATGGGTCGTGACCCGACGCGATCTTACCCGACCCGTGAGATATGAAAACCTCTTGACCCGACCCGACCCGACCCGACCTGACCCGACCCGACCCGACCCGACCCGACCCGACCCGACCCGACCCGACCCGACCCGACCCGACCCGACCCGACCCGACCCGACCCGACCCGACCCGACCCGACCCGACCCGACCCGACTCGACCTGATCCGTGAGACCCCTTGATTCGACCCGCGAGCGTGTAGAAAATCCAGACCCGGCCCGCGGGCCGGTTGATGATCCGTGGAAAGCCCGGATTTTTCTGAGGATCCTTCCTCGCTTAATTTAAGGACCTCAATACCAATACCAATACCGTACAAAAAAAATAACTGGCGGCTTCGAGATTTGTTTTGGTTGCGAAACACGACGAACAACTAACTCCGTGATCTATACGAGCTATGTTTAGCAAACAAACACCCGACGAAAATTATCACCACGCGTAACATTATTGTTTCGATATTATTTTGTTACTGTATTACTATCAGATAGTCCTTGAGCAGGGGAGCGTCTGTCAAGTCAGAAATGTTTCACAGATCGGACAGCTGATCTGCCCCAGTTGATAATACAGATATTTCGGGGAAGATCTGTGCGGTCTAATAGCTCATGTTTGTTTTGCCATGTGGGACCCGTACGATCTGCATGGTCTTCTCATTCTTAGCACATATTTTCCGTGGTTGGATCTGCACTCCACACACTGTATGCAGACCTTGCACAGCATCTCGTAACGGCAGGTAGGTATATAATCTACTGTAGATGATCTATAGGATCTATATGATCTAGATCATGATCGATGGTCTAGATCACGATCTATCCGAGGTGTGTGTGTTTTTTTCCCTAAAGGTGCTATTTTTCCCCCTATCTATGCTCTGTCGTAGTATCCGCCTCGGCACATTACCGCAAAATACCGCATATACACGGAAGATAACACGCCCCCACTGGGAAGATATTTTTCAGAGACAGTTTTCGCCAAACCAAAAGGGGGCTAGCTAGCTAGATAGCTACTCACGAGCGAAAATGAAACGACGCCTTTGGCACGATCTCGGCGAGATACTTTCCACTGATACGAGCAGACGCATCGCTCCGCGTTTCGAGTCTCCCCTTTGTAAAAAAAAAAAAGCTTGGAATTGGTCCTTCGGGTGTTAGGGGTTGTTATCGTTCGTTTCGTTGCACAAGAAATACCGCGCAGTGCGACGCAACGCAACACTTGCGGTGGAACCTCTCCGGCGCGAAACGGACCACATTGGTTGAGGGTGCGACGCGATAAGCTAAGTAAGGTGGACTCGTCCCCCGAAGGATCTCACCGGATCGATAGCGCTGGTGGGCTGCCCGGAGATGGGCGCCGTTAGTTGGACTCTCCTTGGGCTCCGCGGACTCCGCTGCCTGAACCGATTCAGCGCGCAAAAAAACGCAACCAGAGCAGATAGAGATGAGAGCAAGTAACGAAGGCCATGCCGTCCGCCGTGAACAGCAGGCGTTAATTTCTGCTACAGTGACAGCGTAATCACCGAACCAAGGGGTATATAGGGCGGGGAAATAGGATGGAACAACATTTGTCTCCGTTCGTTGTGATCTGTTTTTCCCCAATGCTCCGGGCTGCGCCCGCGGTGTTGTACAGAAGTTTATATTTTATACGAAGAGGCTTCAACGGTTACGAGCCACTCCAGCAGAAACAGACGAGCCCTACGAGCGATGAGCCGTGGTGATACTGTACCGCTCGCATTTAGAGGTGGGTAGGACATGGCAGGCGAGACGTGAGACTATCTCGAGGGGAAAAGGGAGGGGAAAGGGGCAGTACTGCCACCGCTCGCTGCGGAGGTGCTCCCGAGGGTTCAAAGCAGTGGCGATACAAAAAAATCCGTGCTCGTGACGCACCATCCCGCGCATGGTGACCGTGAAAAAAAATGGGTTCGCCGGGGAGACGGTCGGTGCTCTGGTGATTAAAATAGTCGCTGGGCACACAAACATACAAACGAACACGAATACCGCCAGGTCAACCCAGGTGACCCACATGGCCATACGCATTGTTACGTATCGGAGAAGAGCGCCCACTCTTCTTCCGAAGATTGACAGCAGCAGTGAGTGTGGTAATGAAACTAATCCCTGCGCACCATCCCTCGCGTGATGTGAATGGGTCCACCGGCGAGATGGCCGGTGCCCTGGCCATATACGCACATGGGTGCGAACGAAAACAAACGTCTGCACGACGGGAACCCTGCCGACGTCATCACGCCATACATACAATACATACAATGTTACATGCATACATACATACATAATCTACAAACATAGTCTACATGCATACATACATACATACATACATACATACATAGACTACATACATACATGCAAACATACATAGACTAAATACGCATTGTTGCGTATCGGAGGAGACCGCCCACTCTCCCACTCCTCCTCTCTCTTCCGAATGAGTATGCGCTTCGGAATCATTTTGTTTGGCAATATCATACTCTTGAGTCTCATACGACATACGAGTAGCCCTTTTTTTTCTCGCTTTTTTCGGTGCAAACGGCAGCAGCGGGCCTGGATGGAGCAATTTGACCTGGTGCGCCTTACAACGTCGCGTGAGATACCCCCCCACCCAAATTCAACGAAAAAAGAGTGCTTCGCACGTCTTCAATGACTGGAAGGCGACGGCCTTGATCGACAACACACAGCAAGAAAGGACATAATATCGTCTATAGGTACGAGCTACACTGCTATATAGTTCTAAGGGAGTCGCCGACCTATATCCTTAATAATGAGGACACACACCCAGTCAGTGGTACACGCGATCGGAGTAGCGCACACAGCTTGTAAAGATGAGCTTCGACGAAGTCTTCGATTTCACAGCTAGCTGGAGTGTTTTTTGTTTTTACAGTATTAGACTAGTAGTCTATAGTCTATATTAACATATTAACAGACAGGACAGTTATAGGCCACCCGACTTCCTTCTTCGTACCTTGTATTGCGGCTGGCGATTGACACAACGCGATTGACACAACGCGATTGACACAACAACGAAAGGTGTGCCGTAAGGAGTGGCAGGCTGTGTCGCAGCATATTATATAATAATAGCTGCTCAGTGCTGCATGGACAATTTTGGCGGCTGCGTACTACGTGAACGGCACAAAACCACCGGTTACAAAATACATAATAATAATAGATGGACCACATATATATTATATTAGTCTAGACTATAATACCTGGTACAGATTAACACAACTCGAGGTTAAATATCTCACCTTCCTTGGCAAATTGACCGGAAATGTACCGTTTGGTATTCGTATTTATATTCGTATTAATATTGAAATGGTTCTTGCATTTACAGACAGAGTGGTATCTTCGTACCTGTTGTATGTAGTGAATTAGTCTATACTATACCTGGTACAAAGTTATGTAGACTTCGTATGCCTGCGCACTGAGTGCCAAACTTCGAGGTATGATGTCATTCACACAGTACAGACAGGTGGAGAACGTTTCGCACGCGCACTACTCGCACAATCAACTCGCACGTACGTGCACTACTCTCGCAATCACCTCGCGCGTACTACGTGCACTGCTCTCGCACTCGTTGCTCCAGTGCCTCAACATGCGCAAACAAGGGTTGATTTGCAACACGGACATTTTTATTAGGATCACCGCTTTAGTCTAATATTTTGAAAAAAAATGAAAAACGTCGGATGTGAGTACAACCAATTGAATGGTTGAAACTCAACTTTGCAAGCTGCGTGATACATCTATGTTTCACTATTTAATAATATTAAAAAATTGAAAATACACTCCATCCAGCTGTGTGTGAGATCGAGGATTTTGTCGAAACTCGTCATTTTGCAAGCTGTGTGTGATACTCCGATCGCGCGTATTACGGGTTGTTGTGTGTCCTCATTCATTGTACAGTATTAATAGTTGCACAACATTTCCGGAAGGTCGTTCGCGCGTGTTATATAATATGCGTGTTATACTGGAGTATATATGCTTGATCCTCATCATGACATGAAAGATACAGGTCAATGACTCCCTTGGATGTCGTCTAAAAAGAAAAAAAAAAAAAAAACTTCATTCAGCTGTGATGAGATCGACCAAAATGATTTTTGATCAAAACTCAGTGTTGCAAGCTGCGTGTGATACTTCGATCGCGCGTGTTACGGAGTGTGTAGACTATACTCGTATATATACCCTCGTGAAGGATGCAGGTAGGTGACTCACTCCCCTGCTAATGGCAGGGTCAACAACACTACTAAGACGTTCAGCCTTATTCTGCGCACGGAAACTGTACAACCCGCATTGAGGGGGACAGAACCAGACATTTTTTGTGGAATCCAGTATGCATATGATACAACAAATAATTGTCATAGCTATTAGTGTGAGTAAACTTTTGAAGGGGGATACTTGGGTCTACCGGGTTGATACGCACGTTCCTGTGTACTCCCTGTATAGAATATTATAAAAATTAAAATACACTCCAGCTGTGAGATCGAAGATTTCGTCGAAACTCATCTTTGCAAGCTAGATATATGTGGCAGGCCAGCGGAGATCCAGCCCAGACCTGATGCTCGGATCGTGAGTGCTGTCGAGTCATCATGATGGAACATGCGGTGTATCTATAACGTATTGCTAGAATCTGGTACGTAGAAGGTATCATCTCACAGCTGAACGGAGTGATTTTTTTCAATTTTTTCAAGTATAATGCCAGTAGTGTCTGGAACTGCCTATCAGGGTCCTATTAATGCTATTAACACTACTAATACTACCAGGTACTTTTTAACAGGTAGTTACTGTCTGTAGTGCAAAAAAGGTCTCAGGTGTGCGGCACCCTGGTAGTATATCGATGCTGACCACTGATGGTACGGTATTATTGATACCACCAGTAGTATGCAGTCTGCTGAGTCTAATAATGCTGTTTGTTACAGGCTGGTATCTGTTGTGATTCACACTATTAACAATAGTATTATTGTTGTAACAGTCGGTATCCTGCTGTAACGATGTAGTATACACTGTTTTATACCGGCCGTCTCATAAGAAAGAAATATTTTAAAGAAACTCACGAGAAGCTCAGCCTGGCATTTATTTATTTACGGAGAAATACGAACTTCGGCGACGGTTGCAATAAAAAAGTTAAACGTGTGGATAACAAGCGTAGAACACACCAAATTCGATGAGATGAAAGTCGACCGGCATAAAAAACTAATATAATAGTGAGAATGCCGAACCCTATATATATGCGCGATAAAAATGAAAGCATGTACCGGGGGGGGGGGGGGGGGGGGGGGGGAAGGAAAGACGCCTACCTGCGATCACGGACACAACGAACAGTGGTAAAACCTCTTCCGGGTCGAGCTGGAGGAGAGTAAAAGTAGTAAGTACTTAGTGGCGATTAAAAAAACAAAACAAAACAAAAACACCTTTTTCATAAAAATAAGAATCCTGCCATAGGTCAGTGTCTCGGTTTCTCAATAGAGGGCCGGTGTGCTGCTGTACCAGGTGCATTCCGGTGTACCTGGTATACTGGCGTATAATTCCAGCACAGTCAGTTGTGTGTAGCTGACATTTGTCTAAAACAGAAACTCTCCGTCCATGTCTGATATATATGTCTGAATTATGAATGAAAATAGAGCCAATCGCACCCACCCACGACCAATCCCACACAGCACGAGTAAGGATGTACCGCTTGTCGTACCTGACATAGAAGCACTAGATAGACACGACCGAGCGCAGAACGCAACGATGCCACACCACGGAGCATCCGGCGCTCAGCATACGCCCGTCCGTCCCCAAAGTCAAGCGCGTCACGAGGCATAGTTACTGTACTATTAGACTATAGTACCGGTCCGACGACAAGACCCCAATAATGGGACGGTTAGTAAATTCCCAACACCATCTATCTGCACTGGCTTCGCTGCCATAGAAGTAGTACTATTTGTTGTTCTCATATAAACTCATCCTCACCATAATAATCTGGTCTGTGGTCACAGGACTGTGGTCACAGGACAGACAGGCTCTAGTCTAGTACCTCTGGGGCCGGAGACCATCTTTCAGAAAAATAAGCTATGACGTAGTTCGTCGAGTACCTCCAAGGAAAAACTAGAGTCTATACAATAATCGCAAATCTCATTCGGGTAGGACCGGCCCACCTGGCATCGTTCTGGCCTGTTTACCGTTTGTCGAGCCGCATCTCGCTGCTGGCGCGGGCACCGACCCATATTTGCCGCTGGGGGGTGGCGGAGATAGCGCTGCACGTCTGTGTCCTCGCCGAGGCATCCGATGAGAACCATCTTTATTTGCTGCTGGCGCTGCTGGAGAGTGGAGGGCGTAGCGTCGAGAGTCGCAACACATTTGACAAGCTTGCTCGCAACTATTAGACTAGTCTAGTCTAATGGTGATACCGGTATGATAAATAAGACTGAACGTCTGTCTGTATATCACCTTGCTGACCCTGGTACTATAGACTAAATAATAGCTGTTTGGCATTAGTTTGCCAATAAGGGGGGTCGCCGATCTTTATCCTTCATGACGACACACACCCCACCCCGTGACACGCGCAATCGGAGTAACTCATACAGCTTGCAAGCATGAGTTTCGACGAAATCCTTGGCACAGCTGTTGTATGTCGCAGTGTACTTTTCAGCTGGTATTGTTAAGTCGTAACAAAAAATAGAGGAGAGGAAAGGTTCATCATCAGGTACCACATCCAGTAAATAGGTTGGTCGAATGGCAGTTGGCATATTATGTTGATACGACACACGAACGAATACGATGTATCATAGGGATGCGGATCCGGCGTTCAGTCCGGATGTGCCCGGTTCATCATGATATATACCCAACCTCAACACGGGCAGAGACCCAACACGTTTTTCATCTGAAGATTATTGCGCTTTATGGGTGGTGGATCCTGCTCAAAAACAGCCTCTTCCTGAAAACTAAAAGTTAACTCTGCGCAGCGCAGCAACTATGATACTGCGAAAACTTTTTGCGGACGCACAGATGAGATCACTCGGACAGTGCTTCCGGCGTGGTTTTAGCAGAAGAAGAGAGTCAAAGCTCCGGTGTGCCTGCTGCTGCTGCTGCTGCTGCTGTTGGAGCAGCATCTATAAATAGCAAGCGGGCGCTGTCCGTTGTGCACTGCTGCTGCAGCAGCGGCAGTTCCAGCGCTTTTCTAGTGAATAACGGACGACAAATCCAACCAACCCATAGTCTTTACCACCAGTCAGTACAGTACTGCTGTGCTACTTGGCGTATACGAAGTACAACCGACACTCATACCTTGATGCTGTGCTACGCTGCGCCTAAGGCACCTCCCCGGCTTGTCGGAGTAACATCAACCCTGCGGTCGCTCTTAAGCAATTGCAGCCCGCGGGCACCCGGGTGGAGGAGCCTGGTGGCACCCGCTGGTGCGCGACACAAGCAGCGGGCGCTCTCGAGCCCAAAGAAGGAAAAAGCGTGCTGCCGGTGTGTGTGATGTTGTACCATCAGGAAATTGGATTTGGGAATCTGGAATCTGGAACCTGGAAGCACATTTTCGAGTTGCATTGATTTCGTCAACCATTGAATGAAACCGACAGTCACATTGTCGTATCTTAAAAACAGAGGTTCCTGTTCGAGTAGAAGAACATTTAGTATGTACCAGGCAGGGTAGACTATCACTAAGTGCTGTGATTCCGCGATGCCGCCACCGTTATCTACCGTGTACTATGATACTATACTTCCTGCTACGTGATGACTTGATATGGATGAGATTTTTAAGTACATACGCCGCCGTGTTTTATCATACATCGCGTAGTCCGCAGAGACTAACTAATAGATACCCTCTCTCTCTGGTACGTGCGGTACATAGCTCATACATTGATTGGGTTTGATATATTGTTGTCCCTCGTACCGCTTGGGAATCTTTCAAGTGGACACATACCATACATACCTGGTACCTGATATTTAAAAGCGAGTGCGGCGTACGTTCGGGTTGTAGTCCGTCATCAGCTGTCTGGCGCGACGTAAAAAGACTGAGGATTCACGTAGATTTCTGTGGCTTTTTTTTCCGATCTATCTAGGCGCGGACACCCGAGAGGAGGAATCGGGGTCTGGTTTATGCAAAGGTACCACTACTATATGACAGCATCTCGTTTTTAGATTCCCACTATTAATACAACCGACCGCAGTAGTATGGTTTGTTTACCGGTTAGGTTAGTTGATATCTCACCAGGCGTACAATAATAACAGCATACACATCAACGGTACATACCGGCCCTCAGACACGACGAGTGCATGGTAAAAAAGACCCCCACAAGAAACTTACCTTAACCCCTTTAGAGCCCCCGAACCCCTCCCTATCTATGCTAAATCCAAGTAATTTTGTCCCCAAAAACGGGTTTCCAGTTGAGTTGTAAAAGGGTTAACAAATACCGAAAAACAAGAAAAAAATCGACAGCTAGCTATTGATAGCTGTTGTTACACATAAATTAATTGGTGTAGAACACACCCTTCCTCGAATGAGAAATCTAGCCTGATGATACTAAAATCTAGTAGACTACATATTTATCGGTTTCTTGCCAGAGCGCTGGTGCTATAGTCTAGACTAATACTAATGATTAATACCACGTATTAATTAATATTAAGGGCCTAATATTAATACTAGTAATACTATTAACTTAACTAATAATATTTTTGTAGATTGAGACTGTCATATATTTACACGTATGATAGTCTAATAATAATGCGTATTTTATAACATTTTTTTTTAAGGACGTCAGCCGTGAGTTCGACGAAGTTCGGGTCAATACTCATCTTTGTTTGCAGCAAGCTGCGTTGTTGGTACTTACTTGTAATATACTATTCGTACTATATGGGTGAGTCTTTTTATTGGGAGGGGTCCTATTTTTGTCCACTATAATAGTCTAATGGTTAGTAGTGTTGGTACTTTTACTTTAGGTGGGGAGTTTTGAGCTACATACATCTAACATCATATCTATTTTACAAATTTATTATTTAGACTAGACTATACATATGTCACATACGTACGCGCATGATGAAGGGAAAAGGTGTGCTACTCCTTGGCGGAAAACATTGTCGTCAGTTAGTTAGTAGTGTAGCATGATGATAGTTGTCCATCCTGTCCGAAGAGAAGAGACAACGCAATAACGCAATAACGCAACGCCGCGATTCCGAAGCGGCGGAACAAGCTGCCCGTTCTAAAACTTAAGTGTCATGGTGATCACACTACTACTAGCTGTTTTGTATCATCAGGTACCCTGGTATGCCGTACGAGTATTCGTCGTATTTTCGAGAATCAGATATTTGTATTTTCGTATAATATTACTCAAACTATAGTAGTATGTTCAAGTTGTATGTTCAACCTGTCTGTGGTGGCTAGCGGTGCCCCGTCCACACAGGCTCGTTGCTCGATAGAAGAAGTGCTGCGCCCATGGTGCACCCCTTTTCTTATTAAGAAGGAAGAATATCGATTGGGACTGCAGGGTCAAATTTAGCGTGCAGTTTAGTGCGGCACGTGGTTTTGATTCGAGAGGTACTCAAAAAAGAGCAGGGATGACCACTTTTTAAACTTTTTATGACCATGCGACTTACTCTCGGAGAATTCCATCCAACGCCGCATTTTTAATAATAATGTAAGTAAAAAGAATCACGGCGGCCTCGTCGCTCTTCATATGTGTAGTATAACATATTTGCTACCTGGTACATTATTTATTACGAGAGGAGGGACAATCTGCCAACTCTGAGGCGCCCCCCCCTTGTCCCAACCTAT